>JBBBVU010000001.1:15044882-15055893 GCA_037177055.1 Atherinosoma microstoma | reverse complement strand
GGCTCAGGGAGGGCGGCCATCTGCCTCGACCGGTTGGGTTGGAGAGGATAGAAAGAGAGGGGACAGAAAGAGAGACAGCAGACGTCACATTCGATCCAGCGAGGTCTGCTGAGAGAGGAGAAATATGTTAATGATGACAGTACTGTCATACATTTATACATGGGAGATAAGGAGCAGAGAGATAAGGACCCTACCCCGTATAAGAAGAATAAGATGGATGGATGGATGGATGGATGAGAGAACCAAGTCTTTATGTTTGAGAATTTGGACCCTAGAAACAATCTATATTTTGCTTAATAAACAACTTGAATATTACTTGGTTACACAAAACATTAGTCAAGCTGCTGATCGGCTATTTCAGCATAAATCATAAGTATTTACACTTATATCGCAAGACAAGTGCTTCCACTGAAAATATCAAAATATGATTTATTTTCTTCCTCACAAAAACAAAGTTAAAGAGACTGTTTAACTGTTCAACACACAACTCAATCCTTTCACCAGTGACTTCAACATTTTCTTCTGTGTGGTTAAAGTCAGTCAGGAGACAGACTATCAGACTCAAAGGGATTTATTTCTCATGCATTTTCCTTCTTCCTTTTTTTAAAATCTTGTTTTACCTCGTCTGCCGTGGACATGACCAGGTTAACACCTTTAGCTTTGCTTCTTATCAAATTACCATGACAGCAACACTGATCCTGCCATCTCCATTCCTCCATCTCTATTCCCCCTCTTCTTCCCTTCTGTTTCACGTCTCTCTTTAACATAACGACAGAAACAGCAAAGTCTAACAGGAGCATCATTTAGCAGAAATGCCAGGTGATCTATGACCTCTCTCGTCTTTTTTAGATGACTGCTACGCTAAGTAGAGCGTGACGCTACGATTTGACGGGGACGAGCTGGTAAACAACTCACGTCGCGCAGCAGGAGGGTGAAGGTATGGATGCATCTTAGATCACAAAAGAAGAATGATAAAACTCTTTCAGCCATCTGCAGCAACAGAAAGCCCCCTGCCTTCCCCGTCCACCCTCCTGGCGAAACATGAAATATTCATCTCATGCATAGATGGAGGGAAAGCTTTAAAAGGCTTCATTGTACATCCTCGTTCATTACAGTATGAAAACAGATCTCATCCGACCCCCCTCTGGTCTCAGACTTTATTCAGTATTTGTCTCCGGCTGGTTTTTACTCCTTTTTCAACCAAATGCAACGTGACTAGTTCTGTCTCTCTCTCCCTTGTGTGCTGCCTTCATGAATACCTTAATGGAGTTAGACTTTCCTTTTACACGTGACAAAATACCAACCTTTCCTTCAGGTTTTCCTTTATCACATCTCACTGTCACAGTCGGCAGTCTGCAGCAGACGAAGTCTCCAAAGTGACGACTCTGACATATTAATTTGCCACCAGGATTTCTGGCTTACACACCTGAAGAGAGACCTCACCTTCAGCGTGTCCTGTCGAGTCAGTGTGGTGTGTGTTTGTGTGTGCATGCTGCAGAAAGTCTGAATTTTTAACGTTTTCAACTTCATGTCCAGATTTATCAGTCTCATCATGAAAAGTGCATTCTTCCTTTAATGCTTCTACACCAACAAATTAAATGCAAAGGTAGCCCACCTTGTCATAATCCACTCTTGGAAATGAATGAAGTTTGGAGCTTGGCTTTTATACCATCACATTTATAGATACCTAACAATGTAGAGAAGACTTATATTTGATAATCACTACAAACATTTGAAACATTCATACCGCAATCATCTTTGGGAATGTTAGTCACTGACGAATAGAAGGAAAGAGTGTTGAGTGCTAACGTTGATGCAGAGGGAATATTGGCTGCTATGTGTTTCACTAAGTTCTTTAAGACAGACTTCGTTCTGGAGTGTCAACCGATACTATATCAACCAGCGAAAGGAACAAACCAGAAAAGAAGAAGAAGAAGGCGCCACCGACAAAGACAAAAACTGTGGAAATGCGGGAGCTTTGGGAGAAAGGACTGTGTCAGGCGTGTTGGGTGGTTGCAAACAACTTTAAGGCCCATTTATGCTCGACGCAGAAGAGGGATACACAGAAGGACGGACAGTTTCATCGGTCTCCTGAGTCGCTTACGTGCGTAGTTTGGTCCGTTTCCAGGGAACTTAGCTATCCGTGGCTTGACGCAGAAAATGGAGCAATACCATTGAAAATCGTGGGGGCAGTGCTGAGCAGAAACAAACCAGAGAAGAAGAAGAGGAACAGGAATGATAAAAAAGCAGAAAAAGAATAAAGATGAGGAGAACAACTGTAGAAATTGCACAAGCTTTTGAAGAAAGGCTATGCGAGTGTTTATGGTGTGTTGGGTGGTTGGAAACAACTTCAATGGTGCATAACCGCCACGAACCGGTGTCTGAAACTGAAGTTGGATCGCCGGAGTGAACTCTGAACTCAGCACTGCCCACTAGTGGAGGTAACCATGGCAACGTGCAAGGCGCATGGAAGTTTGAGGACGGCAACGTATGAGAACATTTGAAACGGACGTCCCTATCTACGTACATAAGGGAGCATAAATGGGCCTTTAAACAGGATAATTCGGTCCAGCTGAAGGTTTTACCATTACTCTCAAAGTTCTACGACCTAATAAAAAACAACCTAAAATAACCACATTTTTGGATAGACCTCCAAAGAACAGTCAGTGTTGGACGAGTTGAGAATTGGAAGGAAGAGTCGAAGAAAATTCTCTGAAGTGAAAAACTGATTGCAGACTGATTATAATCAACCTAAACTAGTCAAAGAGGATTGTTGCTCTACTCTGGAAATGTAGGATGTTTTAAAACTGTAAGCTTCTTTTAAATACGAAGGATATGCCATATATGACTTAATGTGGAAGTCAGGTAATCGTTCAGATCAGGGGTGGGGAACCCTGGTCCTTGAGGGCCGAATTCCTGCAGGTTTTCCATGCATCTCTGCTCCAACACACCTGATTCAAATCAAATGGATCCAACAGCCAATCACAGTGGCTCATTAATTAGAATCAGGTGTGTTGGAGCAGGGATGCATGGAAAACTTGCAGCAATGCGGCCCTCGAGGATCAGGGTTCCCCACCCCTGGTTTACAGGATACGCTCATTGAATATTGATGAAATAATCCCCCTTTTCTTTCACATAACAGCGTTTTTTTTGTGTGGTAGTTCTCCATTCTGACTCCATTATGTACCTTTTTTAAATTTGCTCATGACACATAAAACCCCCATCTGCCAGCTGGAGACTCACTCCTGATCATTTACACCTGTTGTTTTGACTGCTGCATGAATTTTGTGCATTTTTCTCCAGGTCCTGGTCCTGGTCCTTCGTCTCACCTGTTTGACAACAATGCTCTTCCAGAACTTCCCTCAGTTCCCGACACGCTCCCCACTTCCTCCTTTGGCGGCAACACCACCACCACCTCTGATGACATCGACTTTGACGATTTGACACGGCGGTTTGAGGAGCTGAAGAAGAAGACCTAATTGTTTTGCACTCGGTCTAACCTCACTCACACTCACACACACAAACATAGAGAGGCTTGTGTTGTCACCTACACAGCTCAGAAAGAGAAATGGGAATTGTTTAAGTCTTTGAATCAGATTTTGGTAGTTCTCCTCCCCTTTCTGCAGTGAAATCCTTTTACATAGATATTAAACATAAATATATTCTTACCTCATTTATATAAATGAGACCAACTTACTGGGGGTGTGGGTGCTCACTAACCAACTTTGTTAGCAAGAATATACATTTTTAGTTTAATTTGCAGTGAGTGTCTATGGTTTTCTTTCTAAATGTCGTATACAATCAAGTGGTCACTGAGCCCTGTTCACCCCTCTTCATTTGAAGTCACACTGGTTTTTAACTGTTCCCATCTGTCTGTGTGATAAACTATATAATTAAATTTAGATTTTAACCTTATTTTTCCTGGGGTTTGGGATTTGACTAATTTACTGGACATGCCTTGATTCTACTTTGCACACGCTGATGTTGCTGTGATCTGTGTCACCCAGTCCTGTCTCAGACCAGTCAAACCAGTCTGACAGGCTTCCCCGCTTTCAGTGGGGAATGGGCATTCACACTTCAGTCACCATGTTCTCTGAGGCGAGGCTCCAGCACTCAACTCTGTTTTTTTTCATGAAGGTATCGGCACAGACAGAAGCCATATTTCCCGTGTTGTGTAGTCATGTAGTTTTATCACTGTGGAATGGACATTTTTAAAAAAACACTCATTGCTCACTTGATCTTTTAAACATCAAGGTTGCATCTATGTTAGAAAGTGTATGTGTGAATCCTCCAGGAAGAGATTTTGGTGACGCACATCACAATTTGTTAATAGCTGGTGGGAAACTGATGTAAAGCGAGACAAACAAGTGTTTGGAAATCGGTAAATTAACAAATTCATGGTAAGATTGATTGATTGACTGATTTACACAAATGTAAACCATAAAGCAAAAGGAGTGTGGCAGGAAGGAGTTGTCCAGTATTTGACAAATTTCTTTTCTATACACTATCCAAATAAAAATAAAGATTTTTCTTTTGCCTTTTTGAATGTCAGTTTTACCAAAACATCTGCACTTTTTAAAATGAAGTGTTTAATTTATGCTTAATATCTTTTCCGGCATAAGTAACCAAATATCAGCCCGTTGTTGTTTATTAGATAGGATTTTTGACCCCAGAGGTGATAGTTTTGCATTGTCCTCTGTGATCATGCTCATGGGTCTTCTACTGTATGTGCACCACTGCATTTGCCTTAGCTATCATCTCTCATCGGAGGCCTTGACAGTCTAATGGGATTAAGCATTCGTTACCCATCAAGACGGGAGTCGTGATACCTGTTTTCAGTCTGTGTATATGCTTTTCCATATCAAATTCTCGGGGGGGGTAGCTAATTGGTGCATTGGAGGAAAAGAAAAGTCTGTTTTGTCAGTAAGGGTAGATGTTTATTTCCTGTGGAAATAGGGAGCGAGAGGGTTTTTGTTTTCTAGCAGACATGGCGCATTGCTGTAACCTAACCACACCCAGTACTGCTTGCATGGCAAATGGATGGTGGCCTTGAGTAAAATGATTCAGCAGTTTCTGGAGGCATGAGGAAAGGTTTTTACTGTTTATGAATGGGTTTAACTTGTGTTGGAGGATTCAAACGGAGAAAAAACACTACAGAGCTGTGATCTGCTTATTATCTTTTCTATGTTGGACTGTTCTGTCACTCTGTATCTTCAGACACAAAGTTGTGTCATGTTGGAAAAAATACAAGTTTTCCACAATATATGCTTAAAATAATCTAATAAAAGACTGTTTGGAACTGGAACACTTTGAGGTCTCAGCATTATTTGTATCTATGTAATAGTGTTCTGGAAATTTGAAAGTACTGTAATGTATAGTATGAACCAGCAGGGGGCGGTGGTGATAAAAGCAAACATTGATCGCTCAGGTAGGTATTTTCCAGGCCTGAATGAGTAACATTTGTTGAGATGAAAATGAATATTTATGAAAACATTTAACAAACAGTGTTACTTTTTCTTTTCTTTTAACAAAGTGGATGGTACACATCTGGTATTGCTATTTAATTAAACAGATATTTTTATAGCTAAAAAAAAAAACAGCTGAGAAATCAGGAAATTTTGGACTGGAAATATGAAAATATTATGAAACGATATGTGTAGAAATTAATTTTCAACACTGTGAGATTCGCTCTTCATGTTTAATATGAAAACATAGTTACTGTTTTCTGTTATTCTTGCTCTTTTATTTTGATAGAACTTTAGCTGCATATGAATATGAAAAGTTCTTTTCCAAAACGCTATAAATCTATTTATAGCTGGAGGAGCTGCAGTACATTTTAAACAAGGAAATATACTGATTTAGCATGAAACGTTGATAGAGCAGTGAATAGGTTTACTACACAGCAAAACTACATGGCAAACTTTTTTTTTTTTTTAATTTGGCATTTACAGCGTTTTGCAAAATAACTTCAATTATGCAGATCAATAGATGCTTTACAAATCAAATCATATATTAGCAGCAGGATGTTGAGTGGTAAATAAAATCCTGCTTTTTGAGTTAATCAGAGCTGTGGGCAGGGTGTAATGCAAAGTATATCAGATAACATCTGGAGGATTTTTAGTTGCAAGCATCAACTGAAAGCTTTATTTAATTTTTTTTTAACATTGCCTTGAGGCATGAAATAAAACAAGTCTGTAGTTGAGTAAATTTAATGTAATCAATTATATTTTCCTGTCAATACTCTTTAGACTGAAAGGCATTTAAAACTATCATTTTTCAGGGCATTTTTAAGACAGACTTTTCTTTATATTAAAGTAGCTCCAATTGGAGAGTTAATCTTTGAAATAACAGCTTTGTAACTTTAAATTCTGTTACAGAATGGGGTTTATGGCCACCATCTTTTTGGGTTTTGTTTATTTTTTTGTAGCAAGGCCAAAAAACAAATCAGCTTTTTTCTTCATGTCAGTGACATTGAAAAATATCTGTTTTTGTCGGCTGTAGTAGAAACAAAATAATTCCCTCATCTTAATGTGTGGAGGGAGAATTAGTCAATTATCTTGGTAGAAATGTCTAGTCTGTTACTGTGCACAAAATAAGGCCAGCTGATTCAATAGGAGCCGATGATTGCTTCTGATCTGGCTTTTACTAAGTGTCTCTCAGACATTTCAGATTATTCCTCTGAGAGGACACAATTTGTTAAGGAAATGAACACTTGCTCTCATGACAACAGAGGTGAGTGGATCCTGCAGGTGCTTTTCTGTGTCTTGACTGAGATTGGATAGTTAGTACAGGTGAAGCCACCTGGCAAAGTAAATGAAGAGCTGTATTTCAGGAGTGATTAGAAATTATTAAAAAGTTAGTCAATTTTTTTTAAAGTTTTACATTAATTTTGATGTAAGAATCAGAGTATCAGTCATGTTAGTGCAATTACTTTTGAGTTACCTTGGCTTATCTGAATGGTTGCAAGTAAAACAAATATATTTATTTGAATTATGTGGTATCTTAACATATTCAAGTAAGTAACAGAGGGATTAGATACATCAAGATTTCAACAGAGATCCCTTTATTCCAATTCACACACTCCTCTTCAATTAATAAGTCATTTATGATTACAATTTTGGCGCCAAATATCTAACACAGGACTTTAAAGTGTATATGGGACTACATGTATTCCCAAACCCAAAGCAGAATAGCTGGGTCTGTTGCATAAATCATTCAGAGGGAGGACAGACTGAATCACACAGAAGCAGCCATGAATGATGAAAACGCAGAACATGCGCTTTCAGCATGTATTACAGTGATGGAGGTAAAAAAAAAAAATCAATTAACCATTAGACCCCATATGCGCAATTACATAAGTGAATCTTCCCAGTCGTCCTTATAAGTGTGAGTTCAGTCATAGTCAGCGGTTGCGTGTCACTCACTGTGATGTAAGCTGGCAGCAGTTGGGGCATCTGGATCCTGACCATAACATGTTTAAAGTAGCACAAATTAAATTCTACACAAATTACAGAGCTTGAGAGATTCAACCATTTTTCATACATAAACAAGAAGAATCCAGTTTGACCTGTTTAATTAAGAAGCCATTAAATGCCATTCACAATGATAATGCAACAATTAAACCCAAATTGAAAACAATTAAGAAATGATTAACTAGATTAAGAGATGCTAACATAGTATTTCTCAATATACTCTCAATAAAACTGGATTAAAAATTGTTTTTACTTCTTAGAATTATATGTTTTTCATTTAGAAACCTAATCTAAAAGTTTCAACATCTGTAAATGGATTTGATTGATTGCAAGTTAACATTATATAAACAAAGTGTCAACAGATGAAAAACAACTGTTCAAAGCTAGCAGCTATGTATATATTCTTTGATTCATTGTCATACAATAGTAGTTACTTAATAACCCAGTTTGACTCATTACTACAGACACATCTAGAGATTCAGTTAATATGCAAATACCAGAATGTTTTATGTAATTTGATATCAGTGAAGTAAAATTTAGAGTAAGTGCAAATGACAGTGAAATCAGCGAGTGGATGCTGAGGTGAACACAGCATATCCTGCTAAATGTTGCATCTTCACAGTGTAGCTCTGCCGGTGTACCGTCTGCACTTGTCTTCTTGCTCTGTTAAATGGAGAAGACACTTCAGTAAATTAACACTTTGGTTTTATTAAACTTATAGGAGCAAGTTTAATGATACACTTTGGATAAAGAGAAGTCACCTGGATGAGTAGAAACTAAAAGGGTTGCCCAACTGTAACAGTCAACAAAATTTTTTGCTGTGTGATAAGCAGGATTACATAAGAGCTCTCAGCAGTCAACCTGAAATAAAATGTCGAGGCAACCTCTGGCTGCTTTATAAAACATGAATAATTTGTGAGTGAAATTAAATTTAGAGTCTATCTTAAGTTGGTTCAAAGTCGAATCTTCCATCCTTAGATTTCTATTTAAGTTCTTGTTATGTAAAGTATTGCATATTTTATGACAACTTTCTCTGTGAAGTTAAAAGCAAGGACACCGGAAGAAGGGGGGCAAAGGGGCCACTGGCCCACCTTTTTTACTCCACTTCTTTTTAGTCGGGCATCACTGTACTCCTGTTTAATCATCCATGCAGCATACTGCAATTTCTAGGTTTGCTTAGCTTTTTTTTAATTCAACTTTCCTTCACCATCCTATTTACCAGAGATCAGCTAATGTAAGGGTGCACAGTATAGGACTCAAAATTTTGCCCAAAGGCACTTTGATATGTAGACTGAGGTAAGTTGTTGGATGAACCAGAAACTCTCCAAAAATAAAATAACCACATTGTTAGTGGGAGATTTTGTTTTTGTTTCCAACAGGGGCCTACAAGTAATTTTAGTTTGTACACAGGGTTTTGCCTCGATTGCAAATAATCTCAAATACCTGTACTGATATTTTGAAATTAATGTATTGCATTAAAACAAATAAAATTAGACTTACAGTGCTGCTTTTCCTTAAAAAAGATCCCTGACACCTCCTTTGATTTCCTTTTTTTCTAAGTTGATATGGAAAGTTTGCTTGTTGTTTGAGGTTAGTCTTGGGTCTCCACCAACCCCTGATCTGGCTCTTTAAGGTACTAAATACTCTACTGTGTTCACTGATGTCTACCTGCCAATTGGGGCTGTGCATCTGCTGTACAGTGGGCTTTACTGACCATTTCTAAAACAAAAGCTTCAATATAGTAAACAGTAATTTGATGCATCCAACCACATTCGTTAATATCAAAATAGGATTTTATTTAACCATCTTTTAAGATTATGAAGAACGGAAAAAATATAATCACAAAAGTTATTTATAGCTTCACACTTCAAAAGAAAATATCAATGTTAGCAGATGAACACACGCATTAAAAAAACAGCATCTGCCTAAAATGCACAAGAACAAAGTTTATTGACAATATCTATTTTTCCTGAGATCAGTCTCTACTGTCTTTTACTAACAGCCAGAAACCTGTAATACCCGATCCTTGCTGGTTAGACACAGCCTACATGATGTTCTTCTTACCTAACAGCACTTGCTCGACTTCCTCTGTGTCCTCCACAGCCACAGGTTTCAGCAACATGGCAAAAAACACAGCGACACCGATCACCTGTGTACAAAAACAAGCTACAGTAAAATCTCACATATATATTGTAACACCAGAAAGATAGAAATCTTTAGAAACGATTTAGTTATACAATAGAAAGTAATAGTAGTGTTTCAGTGAGATATGCTGAAATTAGAACAGTTTTAGATTAAAAATGAAAGTAATTGAATAAGAGTCATTTTCCTGTTTGTATCCACCTTGAGAGGCTGCAGTATAAAGATGCTCTCGAAGAGGGAGAGGCCCAAAGACATGACCCACTTGATGGACTTCTCTCTGCCGTACTGAAAACCGTATAACAGGGTGAAGTAAGTGGATATTCCACTGATGGAAAGTAACAGGAACCAACCCAGGAACACACACCACCAGGGCAGCCGACAACCTGCTGACTTCTTCTTCGTCCTCCTCACAGGAGGTGGGCTGCACAAAAAAGAGGAAGAGACCAAGAGGAAATGCAAAAACATTCAAGGTGATAGCACTTGAATAAAACAATAGCTCTGCTTAGAGCAGATGTGTGTGTGTGAGTTGGACAACCAGTTGGCCAGGTGGCTGCTGAACACCATCTCAGCCTTGCGAACCATCAGGTCGGTGAGGCTGAGGACTTGCTGGTAGGATTGTGGATTCGAGAAGCTGTTTCCATCCAGTTTCTCCAGGTTCATCAGGATGTGACAAAGACCAGCCAGGAGGAATTTGCTGCAGAACACCCAGTGGTTGTTGCTTTCAGTCTCACCTGTGATGTATTGATATTCAGGTCAGAATTTAGTCACATTTCTCTGTAAGAAAGCTCATTCTAGGGTGTAAAATTTCTTTTCTATGTAATGCAGAACAGTGCAGCTGGTCGGTGGTTTCAGTAGTGTCCTACAAGAGGATATTCTCTTTGCCATTATCATGATCAATTAGCCACAGCGTTGCTAATCATCAACACTGGTTTGTTTTTAATTCAAAGTCAATTAATAAAAACCATTGAACCAACTGATATATTTAGTGATGTTTAAACAATAAAACAACAATTTTATTTATTTTTAGAACTTTTTAAATTCATTTTAACCTGTTTGAAATGAATGCATCATATTGTTGAATATTTACGCTTTATAGAAATAAGTATTATGGAACTAATAGTAGTGCAGGATTAGGATATTTGCAGGAAGAGACATGCTCTGTTAGTTTGGTTTTTGATCAGAATATATCTGTTTTTGCCTTTGGCTGTCTAATTAAATTAAGTCTTATACTTTTGCTACCATTTTTACTTGGGGTGGGGGCGGGGGTGGGAGGTTGTGTGCTTCAAGTTTCTCCCACCAATCAGGGAGACAAGAGTAGAAAAAAAAAAAAAGCCCCACTAAGATTAAAACGGCAGAAAAGTGAACCTCTGTGCAGCGGAGTGCGACTGGGTGAGATT
>JBBBVU010000001.1:15016104-15028614 GCA_037177055.1 Atherinosoma microstoma | reverse complement strand
ACACTCTGTTGTGCCCTCACTGTGGCGTGTAGAGGATGTGCAGAACTGTCCGTTATCCTGAGCAGCTTGTGCAGCATGGCGGTGCTGTTTGTCTTTCCTGTTTGCCACCATGTAACCGTAGTATCCAATGTAACCGGGATATTAATGTATTTCTAAACCAAGACACTATGCAGAGTGCAGACTCAAATTAATATGGGATTTTAGCCACTGCAAACATAGTAAATATTTACTTTATTATTAGTAGTAGTAGTAAATATCTGACTCAATCCTCTGAAATTATTTTTATTTGTATTTTTTATGCTTTCATCAACAGAAGCAACTTAAAGAGGCTGTGAAGGTCATCACCTCAGGTAGCCTTTTGTTTGCCTCCTACCTCACTGCTGTTGGAGATGAGCATTTCTATGCCAACCAGCTGATGCCTCTGTTGCAGAGGATTGTGACGCCAGAAACTGCACATGTGTTGGCAGTGAAGATGATAGGAATGGGTCTGGTTCCTCTGAACCGCTACCAGGACCCTGCATCATTGGTAAGGATGTCACAGCACTGTCTCATTAGTTGACTGGACACTTTCAAGTAACTGTAGGAAAAAACAAACTTGTTCTGCTGATATGTCTTCACAGGAAGTGAATGTACTTGGATTAAAGTTCAAAAACCCCATTGGGATTGCAGCAGGTTTTGACAAGAATGGAGAGGCTGTAGATGGCTTATACAAAGTGGGTTTTGGCTTTGTTGAAGTGGGAACAATCACTCCAAAGCCTCAAGAGGGGAACCCTAAACCACGTGTGTTTCGTCTCACTACAGATCATGCAGTTATTAACAGGTATGTTTGGGAAGGTTGTACACTCCAACTGAAAAGAAAACACTTGTGTTCTCTTGTTTATTTCAAACACAAAAATCACAAAGCTTATCATGTTAAGATGTACTATAATTTCAGTCTTTGAAGCTGCTTTAAGACGACCTCATGGAGTGAAATTCATGGCTGTGTGAATTGTAGACATTTGTACAATTCATATAACATAATATCAAATTGAATACTGAGTTCTTAAAGATTTAGTTGAAATAAGTAAGAATTTAAATTGAACTAGATACTTTTTTCTTTGCATGCTTTCTGTTTAAAGCTTTTTAGACATTTTTGGATAAATTGTAATATTTGTTGAAAAATATTTCAATGTGAAAATGCTAAAGTGTAGTTGGATCGACAAAGTGTTAAGCAAAGTTACACCCATAATAGCTGGTACTTACATTGGATTTTTGCTTAGTGGAATATGTAAGGCCACAGCACAAGTTTAACATTATTTTGTACTTATCAAAGTCCTGTGGATGGAGGTATATTCAATCATGACAGAATTATTTCAGCATAGGATGAAGATTGTCAGAAGAACTTTGTATTTATTTGTAGTAACTCATCCCTCTTTTGGGACAATAGAAACCCTGCCATCAAATTCTTCCAAAATCATAACAGAAGCACAAATCTGCTTTCTGTATCAGGCCTACACACAGACACTCATGCATTTGATAAGAATATGTTGAAGAATGAGTCATGTAAACATATTTTCCAAATCTGTGTAGAAATCTGTCCGTGCCAAACAGATTTTAATCTATTTATTGATTTCATTACCATAGATCTAAATGTTTATATAATATTAGTAAAAAGGCATAGAACTAAACAACAATTAAGTAAATAGTTATCCAATAAAGTCTTCAGGCAATATGGCAGTGGTGATATGACACATTTGATTTCACAAAGCAGTGGGTGATGTCATAGGGGATATGTCCGTTTCTTATCTACAGCTTACAAGCTGATTGCCTGTTTGTGTTGATATTTGTGCAGCAGGGTATCTCTCAAAAGAAGGCATCAAACAATAAACTTAATCATTTATTTTGATATGTTTTTTAAGAAGCATGTAGAATAATTTTTGGTAATGTCTTTATAATTTTACAGTTTGCACTATGTGTGTGGTTTGTATAGGTATGGATTCAACAGCTGTGGTTTGGCAGAAGTACAGGAGAGGCTGAAGGCCAGAGAAGAAACGCAACAAAAGCACAGTAAAAGTTAGTAGGTCTTCCCTGTTTTCTATAATTTGGTGTAAATGTGCTTACTGAATTGGATTAAAAAAGAAAAAAAGCTTAGGAAAGCAGTTTGGTGTTAGAACTTCTTTTATATTGTTAAAGGATTTCTGATATGAATCTTTTTTTTTCCCTTCTGTACATTCTTTGCCATTGAGCAGTTAGTTTCTTATGAAGAAAGCGACACAGTAAACTGAATCCGATTTTAAACAAAAAACATTTTCTGCTTTCCTATTATTTTACTGCGTTGTTTAAATAATCCTGACTTGTCCTTGTCTCACGTTTTATTGCTTCCAGCTCATTTAGCACATCACTACCCTCTGCCCCAGTTCAGTCATGGGTCTGATGATGCAACCTGTGTTTTATGTTTACCTGAACCTTCCCATTTGTGTGTGTGCAAGTGGGTTCATATCTATGCATGTGTGTGTCTGTGTTTATAGCTGGCCTTCCCCTGGGCATCAACCTGGGGAAGAACAAGCTTTCCCAGGATGCTGGGGCAGATTACATGGAGGGGGTGAGATCGCTGGGCCCGCTGGCTGACTACCTAGTAGTCAATGTCAGCAGTCCAAATACTCCTGGTCTCCGGGATCTACAGGGGAAGGCTGAACTCCGGCAGCTCTTATCCTCGGTAGGACTGTCTGAATGCTCATGAAATTACCCAGTGTTTGACAGAAATGTGAACACAATGATAAACTGATACCCAAATAATTAGTTTAAAAAAAAAATTGTAAATGTGTAAATATACTTTTGTAACAGCTCAAACAAGTGAATCTGACTAATCTGTCATCTGTGCAGCAACTCAATCTACAAAAACCATGTTGCATTGTAAATAAGGTTTTGGAGTCACAAGGCATCTCCAAATCTTTGATTTATTTCACTTACATGCACAGTGACAAAACAAGATGTTCCTCCTTGTTATCCTTACTTTACCCTGTGCAGCTGTAGCATTCCCCCACCCTCCCTCTCTCTCTATTTCTCTGTGAGGAGCAACATACTGTTTTCCCTTTCAGCTAAAGGAAAGTCAAGGGCAGGGTTAATGAATACCACAAAGGGGTGACAGCATATGTGATAAAAGCCCTCCAGCACAATAGGATCTCTATAGTTTAGCAATTGCCACTTGGTAAAAATGTAAAAAGAAATAAAAAAATGTATAATGCAGATTTTAGATTAAATTTAAGATTAAAACAAATTTCTGAATATCTCATCAAGCAAACTAAAAAGCTGAGAAGCACATTTCTACTTAACCCTTGACACATGATGTTTAAAAGCTGTTTTTTAGTATATGCATGGGTGTGGATGGTGTACTGTCCACTTCTTTGGCCATCAGTGAGTCATCAATACACTTCCACTCGCTGAAAAATAGATAAATATCTTATAAAATGTAATATATATACATACATTGTAATAACCATGTGATAAACTGGAAAAGAAAATAATTCAGCTATATTTTATAGAATATTTATTTTATATAAATGACAACATATTTTATAAATATTTATATAGAATAGATTGAAATAAACTACATAAAAAGTCAAATATGAAAATAAAGAATAATTCATGCATCAGAGGGTTAGTTTCAGTTTGTATAGAATATCCCATCACTTGGTGCATATAGGTTTTTAAAAGCTGGCTTTCAGTTTGTGAAATATGTATTTTTGTTGTCGAACCAATTAATGAATTCAGAATTGTCGAGTTGAACTCTCCCTGCCTCCTCACTTAATACTCATACAATCTGCTCAGGTGTTGAAGGAGCGAGATGCCCTGCAGGAAGAACACAAACCTCCAGTTCTGGTAAAGATCGCTCCTGACCTCAGTGCCCAGGACAAACAAGATGTTGCAGATGTCATCACTGAGGTTTTGGAATTTCCCTTTTTTATATTTAATTCCCATTAAAAAAATTTATTTTTGCATGTATGATTTGTATGACATGTATTTGAAGTTTAAAAAAAAAACAACAACAAAAAAAAAAAAACATGAAATCTTTTCAAAAGTCATAGTTTTCTCAGCATTGTCTTGAAACTTGAGCTTTCCATGTGACGTGTTCACATGCAAACTGTACACACCCTTTTTCAAAGATGCAGCCATGTAAACTGCTGACAGAGTTTTCTAACCCTTTCGGGATTTCCAAGCCTTTTATTTCTTAATATGGATTCAGTTAGTTTTGTCATCAGTCTACATTATTCCCGGAAATGACAAAGAAAAAACAGGTTTTTGAAGATCCCTCAAGTCAAATGAGACTTTTACCCATTAAGGATAACTGGATGGAGTTTTCTTTGAAGACTGGGAAAAAAAATCCCAGGGACAAGATGTGGCAGGCTCATAGCAATATAAGAGACTTTCAGTTGTAGTTGCTGCAAACAGTGGCTCTGCAACAATTATACACGCTGTTTCTTTGGTTTTTCTTCTTCATAATAACAAAAAATATGCATATTCAAAGTTGTTGGCATGTTGTGTAAATTGAATGATTAAAACTCCTCTAAATATCCATTTTAAATCCAGGTTGTAAGCAATATAATAGGAAAAATGACTACATGGTTAAATACCTTTGCAAAGCACTGCATTTAAATATGTGAAGCCTTTGTTATGTCACTCACAACTGAGCTACAGCATTTTGTTCTAGTGCGAAATGAAAGAATTTTGGAGCCTGCACGAGTCTTATGTCTGGTTGCCCACCCATGCTGAACTATAGTGGAAGAAGAGCCTTTGTCAGGCAGGTAACCCACAAGCTAATAGTCTCTATGAATGAGGTCCAGACTTTCTTTGTTGAGACTGGAGAGCTTTACAGATGGCCAGCCATCAAAGCAGGACTCCATTAAGCAAGTCCTTATGGTGGAGTTGGCAGACAGAAGCCATTACCCTTTAAAAGGCACATGACGAATAGATGGACATTTTATTAGCACCTGGATGATACAAAATCCTCTGAATTTCTCAAACAAAAGTTAAACTATTTGGCAACAATTCCCCAAAACAAGACAGGTTACAGGACAACCACGAAAGTCCAGCCAGAGTTTGGACTTGAACTCTATAGAGTACCTCGTCACATCTTAAAATATCTGTATACTGATGCTCCGCATCCAACCTGGTGGAGCTTTGAGGTTTGTGCCATAAATGGAAGAGAGTTGCAAACCAAAGGTGTGTCACTCTTGTAAGATTGCAAAAATCCTCAAATGCCTCTGTTACTGCAAAAAGTACTTGAACATGGTATTAATTTTTCTAACAACCTTCAGACTCACCTGGAGGTTTGATTTAATGAGATGCATGCGCTTGCTCCATCGGTGCTCTGCATCTTAAAAGGATGCTGGATGTGCTGGGGGACAACAGTCGACAATTAGCGGTACAAACTGTAGAAGTTACAATATGGAAAGAGAAATGAAAATGTATTCTACCTTCTATCACTTTCCTCTTTTGCTACTACACCACAAGGATGTGTGTCCTGATGCAGTCATGGGACCAGACTGCATACACGCTGTCCAAGTTCAGGAGTAATTATTTGCCCGCTTGTTTGATTTTATATTATTTAAATCTTATAGTGTGGTTATTTGTAACCAAGTGTATCACTTTAAAAATTAGGACAAAGAAGTTTCTGTGCACATCTATATTTTAATCATTTATTTTCATTAAATTATTTTGTATTATATTTATTTTTCTTGGTCTCTGCCTCGGCACATAGCTTATCAGTCTCATTACCTTTTATGGGCATGTTCGAGCATTTACATATGCAAAGAAGGGCCAGCTGGCATGTCCTTTCAACTTACAGAGAGATTGGTGTTCACCAATCTAAGTGGAAAGAAACTTGCAGTTTTGTGGTCTAATTACACATATTTGAACTGACAGGGTTTATGTATTAATTTAAAAAGAAGATTTAAGAAGATATTGGTGAAGGCGAAGGTCCAATTAGAAGAGTCTGCGAGCTCTACATTATATTTGAAGGAATGAATAATAAATGTGACTACAAAAACAACTCTAGTGTTAGTGAAATCTCTTTCTCAGTAATATAAAGATTCAACTTATTTATACATCATCTTTCAAATTCAATGTACAGTGTCTTCAAAACAATATTTGAATATGTCACCAGCACGGGCAAATAAGATAAGAGAGAGGGGAAGTAAAATAAGATATGCTAAATGAAAATTTTAAAGTTAAGCAAAGCAGATATGATTAAAAATGCAATCTTTTGTGTAACATTAATCAAGGTTTTTAAGAAGAGTGTTTTCAAAGAGGTTTAAAATGTTCTGCAAGCCTCAGATCTTCATGCAAAGTTGTCATTGGCTGTTTCACATAAAATGAAAGCAGCTCCCCAGTAAACTAAGAGTTGTTTGAGTTTAATGGTTAAATTCCATCTGACCTTAGGTCACCCAAGCAAGGGAGGAGACACGTTTTAATGGAAGAGACTTTAAGGAAGCAAATATTTGAATAACACTCCGTCTCCTTGATGGTCACTGTGCACCTCACTTTAGAGGATAGGGAACTCCAGGTGGCCTTTTGTCGGTCTCACAGACACAAGCAGGAGTTGATGCAGCAACACATGCCACTTACTTCCTGTCCTTGCTTTTCTGTGCGTTATGTGTTTGCAGCTGGGAGTGGATGGTTTAATGGTGTCCAACACCACTGTGTCCCGGCCTGAGACACTCCAGGACCCACATAAGTCTGAGACTGGTGGGCTAAGTGGCCAGCCTCTCAAAAGCCTCTCCACTGACACTGTCAGAGAAATGTACAACCTCACAAAAGGTATTTTTTTTATTTATATAACATATTTCTGTCCATTTCTTTTTCCCCAAGGAGTTCAGACAGGACATATGAAAGAAACATGTTATATGTTTGTTTTGTTGAAGGTAAAGTGCCAATTGTTGGAATTGGAGGGGTGGCCAGCGGGCAGGATGCGATGGATAAGATCCGTGCTGGTGCTTCATTGGTTCAGCTCTACACTGCTTTAACCTATCAGGGTCCGCCTGTAGTATCCAAGATAAAACGAGAACTGGAACAACTTCTTAAGTGAGTATGAGTGATAACCGTAAAGTGCTAACAAGAAAATACCATGTAGGTATTTAGGTACCAATCATCCTTGAAAATAAAGGAAAGGTGTGGTTTTATATAAAATTACCTTTAAATGCTAAGTGAGCTCATTGCCACGCAACTTCATAAACATATTTTCTGCAAATTAAGAAAGCGTTCACATTCATTTTACAGCAGTTGTATAAGAAAAGCTGTAAATTGACACAGAGGACAACAGAAGGGTTTTGGGGAGACAAAGTAACGGCTCAGATTGGGACATGTTTGTTTTTCCATATTTGTTGACTTTGTAAGAGAAAATAAGCTAAAATATATATTTTCTGTTCATTTTTTACTCTGGTCTGTGTCATTTTATGTGTTCACACAAGAATTTGTGTTGCCTTGTGTGCTAATTGTATTATTTTGTCAAGTTGATTAAGATGGATTCTGAATTTGCAGCACGATCTTCTACTTTCAATTTTTTTTTTAACTGGGAGCACTTTTAACTCTTTTGGTTACTGTAAACTTAAGCTTAGCTTAAGAAACTTGGTTGTTATTTTACAGGATATAGAATTTCATTCCTCAATTCAATTGCTGATGTATGCCAACCAAGCTACGTCTCTAAGAACTGAAAACACAAATAGTTTGTCTTTAAGGAAGAAAAGAAGGTGAATGGTAAATCTACTAGTCAAGCCATTATCCATAACAATTTACACATTTTTGAGTGTTAGGGTGAATTCGACTCAACTATTACTGTAAATTCTATATTTATTGATGCCCACTAATTATTATGTATGTACTTTTCTCACTTTAAGTTTTAAGTACAAATATAGAGATAATCTGGCACATCACCGTTTCAGAGGCTCCTGATGGCCGGGTCCTCATACAGTTATAATGTTAAAACAACTTGTTGAGGTGTGAGACTGTTGTAAAAACAACCTACAAATCTGCATATTTATTAAAGACCCACCATTAAACATGTTGATAATTTACTTCTCTATGTGTCTGCACAGAGATCAAGGTTTCAGCTGTGTATCTGAGGCCGTTGGAGCAGATCACAGGGAATCCGATGGGAAGTGTTAACACAGACACTCGGACTTGTCAACTCCTGCAGCTGTTTTTTACAACAATGATTGTTTTCATCTTCTAAGCTGTATTTAACATTTGTGTTGCCCATATGTTCATCCTAATTGCTAGGGTGGTGGATATATGGCAGGTAAGATCAATTTATCACAGGAAGTTAAGTGAATAATTCTTTACTGTATCTACAGTGTTAAGAAGCTGAAGTCTACAAGTTGATATCAGCCGTTCATGTTTTGTTACAGTGTAACAGCAGTTAATGTTTCTCCAGTGCTCATTGACACCACTGTGCTTGAACACATTTTAACAAATGTATACAACCCTTCTATGTATTTGTTTTGTGATCTTAATCTGACATGTGTGTTTAAAAATGCCTAAATTAATTGTCAAATACAGCTGAAAAATGAACTCGGATATTGACAGTCTTATTTTGAATCCCAGTAAGAATATAAATTGTTTGCAAAATACTTTTGGAGTGCAAAAAAAAACAATAGACATATTTAAGATGTTTAAAAAAATAAATAAAAAATCCAGTCAAACACATTAATAGATAAAATAACAGATTTTGTTTTTGGTGACAGGTTTTATACTTAAATTGACAAAGTGAGAGTCAGGGGTTATTTGATTTCCAAAAATATCAATCATGTGAAAAGAATGAGTGCTCATTCAATTAAATTCACATCTTCTTTTCATGAAACTCATTTGTATGCTTACAAAATCTACTGTAAAACACTAAGTCTCAATCCAACAATTATTAATCCCCTAATAGCTCATCTGTGTATCTCAAAATTGTACATTTAAAAGATTTTGCCATGAAAGAGGAGGGGAAAAAGCCTCATGCCCTTCAAATCATTTGAAGTGTGACTCTATAACTAATTCCTCCTTCTGTGAATGGGATTTATAAATATAATATAAATTCATAAATCTCTATTGCCAGCAGCACTCTGCTCTGTTAAGCACTTCTATGTTTGGGAAAATTCAGTCGTAAATGTTTGAACCACAATCATGAAGCGGAAGCAAAATCATACAATGTTGGGTGTAAGTGGAGGTTTCAGATATGTTCACTTTTATTTGTTTTTGTTACCAGAAACTTTAGAACTGCAGAAGTTACTGGTAAACTGGTTAGCTTGGGCCGACGGCAAGCCCCATGAACTGCGGTTCTCTTGGGTTCACAGTTTGTTTTCAATTTGCTTTGTCACAGAGCTTATTGATAACCTTCCTCTTCTTCCTGCACCTGAATATCTCTATACAATCATAACAGATGTGCGTACTTTCAGGTTTATTTTCAGAGCCTGGACCTTTTGTTATTTACACAGATTTGAAAGAATCTTTAAGCAAAAATAACAATAATAAAAAGAAAACAAGGTAGTGTTTTGGGGAAAACTGTTTTTATTTATTTACAGGACAATTTTTTCCACAGTCCCAATACAACTTAGTCTGTGATTGTTGTGAATCTGTAACACTGAACACTGATTATTTAAGAGATTTTTATACTTGAACAGACAGATGACTTTGATGTGTTCTTGGCACAACACAGAAAGTCCTTCCAGTCGTAGCTGGATGGTATTATGGCCTCCCACTGGAGTGAATGATTGCTTATAGAGATATTCTTGGCTTTTTGTCACTCACTGACACATTGAAATGCCTTCTTAGCCTATCAAAAATTCCAAAAATAGACAATGGTCATTAGTCACTGCCGGTGAAAGCAGCAGTTCTGTAAGGATCAGCTGTGAGCTGCCAAGCGCTTCCTTCTCCATTTCCTCAGGCTAAGTCCAGACTGACTTGAATCCCATATGTGATGTCACAGGAGGGAGTAAAGGCTTCAAGACAAGCTAAACTTTCTAACTGATGGCCACTTAGATCTATGCATTCCTCAAATAATTTCTGTCATAGCTTGGAGGCAGTGGTTACAGTTCAATTGCACCCTGTCCCTGAGAGGTTTGCTTGGTTTTAAATCTAGAACCAACAGGAAAAGGGTCTGCTGCATTATCTCAAATAAGCGTTGGCAATAATTAATTTAAACATTGTGCTTTATTTTCAGTCTAGTAGTGCAATTTAAACTAATAAACTCTTATGTGAAGAGCTTGTGTTGGTTATGTCTGCAAAGAATTATGTAGTGGAACACAGCAAAGATAAATGTAGTAAATATATGAAATTGTAGACAATGTTTCGATGTTAACTGAAAATACCTACAAATCTTATTTGTCAGTATGTAAATTAGTAAATGAAAAGAAACAAAATGGCGTCTAAAAGCCTAGAATTTGTGAAAATACTTTCAATATTGCAAGAAATAAGGTTGTTGGAGATGCACAGATATTCACTTTCAAGCATATCGGTGACAGCATCATGCTGTGGGGGCTTAGAAGAATGGAACCATGTGAAACAAAAAATACTCAGATGAGTAAATATAAAGAAGAAGAATATTAGATTGCCAAACACTTGAGATCAATGCAACCTTTTAAACATGACTCAAAAGACAAAGAAGATATCAACACTGAAATACTTTGGGTTCCATGCTGAAGCTCACTTAACTTCTTCTCCAGACATTTATTAAACACTTACAAACTTATCTCTGTTCTTTGAAATGAAATAAAATATTTAGAAGTTTTTTTTCATGAAAACATCCTTGCATGTCATGAAATGACTTGGATGCAACTCAACACTTTTGCATTATTCAAACTGCACGGATCTGTGAAAATGCAAATAAGTACCGGCTCCATCTCTGCTGCCCGTCTGGCTACAGCTGCCTGCCTTCAACTCTGCTGAAAACACGCCTGATGGGTTAACATGAGAAGTATGTTTATGAACTTGACTTTTATCCTAAACGTTTGGACCATTGGACTTCTGGGATCAAACAGAGTTCAAATCTAAGTGTTTTGTTTTTTTCCAATTTAATTCTATGAACAAAAAAAGAACAACAGATTTTTCAGTCTGTTATTTTCATCTAACCTTCATCAAAAGTTACATAAATTCTATCCAAACCAATCCTCAGAAGTTATGAAATGTATTTTAAATGATTAAAGCCATTTGTTCAATAGATAGATAGATATTTTATATATACAAACAGAAATGAAATGACATTGGGGAACCAATAGATTTTATTTAAAATGGCTCTGACTAAATTATTTACACTATTTGTCTGGCAGAGACTTGTTTCCATTGGTACAATTCAATTAGCACCACTTTAAACAAGAATGATGTTGTATACTGAGGAGTATGTAAGACACCCACAGAGATGCCAGATTGCAAGCTAAAGGATGAAAATGAAACCATATCAGACTTGTAATTACCCTATTTTCCATAAATTTCATAAAGAATGTAAACATTTTGAGACTGATTTTAAAATAGCACAGTACAGTTTAAATTAGATTTATGCTGTTGAGGTGTCAGAGATTTGACCTCAAGGCCCTAAATAAATCACATTAAAGTATATTGAAATAGGGGCAAAAACATATAAATGGACAGTACAGCGGATGCTGAGCAGAAGGGATTATGTAACTCAGACTGCTGCAGGTGTAGTCTGAGGTGTTTATTTGCCTGAAGGAGGAGGAATGGCAGCTGTGATCCTGTCAGCTAAGGTCAACAGAATAGACATGAATGTGGCATAAGATTTAAATGTTTATGTTAAGCTCTCCTTAGCCAAAAGTAATCATGGTAGAATTAATCTGGAAGCAGAGCTATATTAAGAATTTGAATAATATTAATTATGTTCCAGTGATGTTGCCTGTTTTTCAGGACAAATACTTGGACACCTTTAGGTATATGAGCACTCAAATAGCTTTTTGCTCAAGAGTTTCAGATCAATTCTAGTTTTCCAGGACTATAACTGATTAACAGTTTGGAAATGTATCTATTTAACTGGAATAGTTTAAATAATTTCATTAAAAATTCTAATCACTTAATTGTTTTTAATTGTCGCAACCAAAATTACGCCAAGCCGGACAATTCCACTTCTTCCTCCTTCCCCGATTCTCCTGCGAGCGTCACAGCTCTATCACCCACCCCCGTCCTCATGATGTCAACTGATGGGGACAGGGTCCAGGCTGGAACAACTCTTACGGTTCTCTCCAGGATAAGCCGGGCCCTGATAAGCAAATAGCTTCTTCTATCCCTGTAATAGATAACAAAAAGAAGCTGATGAATACGCAGAGGAACACACCTCACCCAACATATTCTGCAAACTTATCAAATCTTGTGTTCGTTTCTCATCAGCCTGCTCATAACAAAAAACTGGACAGATAATGCTCCGAGCACACTGAAGCTAGCTTTACTGAACGTCAGATCGTTGACAGGAAACACATTCCTAATCAATGACTTTATCACAGAGCACAAACTTGATTTCCTGTTTTTTAACAGAAACCTGGTTAGACAGAG
>JBBBVU010000001.1:14983135-14996852 GCA_037177055.1 Atherinosoma microstoma | reverse complement strand
AACACCACCTACTGGTTCAAACTAGGTTTGGTTTTTATGCTGATGTTGAAGTGACCAGATGGGACTCTCCTACACACCAAAAGAAATAAAATTCAACCTCCCCCTAAAAATGCAAAGAGGGCGGGTCCTTACCGTGCAGGACTAGAAACCGCTCACATATACATATGTATAGTTCTGAACTTCTAATCAGACTTTTTAAACCTGTATTCAGACATTTACTGAGTGTCTATGTTTTTCAGAACATTTTGCTTCAGCGGTTTTAGATTTGTGCTTTTGAGGCCTGTAGAAGTAATACAGAACGGCATTATTTCCCTACTGATCCTCATACTGTTATCCTTAGCAGTGACTGCAGATGGCAGGGCATTTTCAGGGCTATAGTACAGCAGATATTTGTAATGTACACTTTTATGAGAATGTTTCCAATATTGTGGAGGTTGGGATAGGATTTTTGTCAGTCAGCTATCTTCGCCTCATTCCTTCCGCTGTTCCAAACCCTCCGAACCTTCAGACTTATGCTACCGTAAATAGCTTGTATGAAACAGCCCGTTTTTCCACAAATGCTATTGTTAAAATTACAATACACTACTTTATTGTCCAGAGTGTGTATGTTGACATTTAAAGTAGGTTTGATATCAGCCAAGTGTTTTAATGCTGCTCCCATTACTAATGTTCTGAGTGCTATGAATTTATTATGGTTATATCATAAATAGCAGAATAATGATATGCAGTCATTTCCAGACCCATGTTTCTTTGGCTGCAGCCTGTAGGTGGCTTGTGAATCTCCTTATGTCAAATGCCTGCTGTGTTGACCATGTCTCTGAATAAATCCTACCTCATCACAAGTAGCCCACAATCCGCCTACAACCCTCATACCCCTTGCATCACCCACCTCTCTCAACCTCTTGCATTTTCCCAAAAAAATTGTAGTGGGTGAAGTTATATTTTAAAAAAAGTGGGTGGAGTTGCACTTTGAAAGAATTTATTTGTCATAATTTCTGTATATTTCAGTGTATTCTACAGCATGATGTATAAATTCCAAGTTATGTTTTTTGTGTTTTTCTATTGACACTTGAACTTGTCTTCTGCCATATGTTTATATTAGTTTTGGGTAATATTATTGGACAGCATAGCATACATTTTCATTGCTGTGCAGAGGATGCTTTTAGATTACAAAGATGTCTTAAAGATATAAAGGCCTGGATGACTCAGAATTTTTTACCTTTTAAATACAGACAAGACTTCGGTTGGTGTAATTGAACCTGAAAACTTTAGGACAACACTTTCTAGCTAATTATGTTGAATAGTATTAACATAGCTTCCAGTAGTAATGTGAGGAAACTCCACTATTTTTGACCTGGATCTGTCGTTTGATGTAAAACAGGTTTTGGACCGCTTCTATCACCTACATGATATTGCTGATATAAGGGACATCATGTCTCAAAGTGATGTAGAAAAACTAGTCTAGACTTTTGTTACTTCCAGATTGGGCTTCTGCAGTTCCTTATTATTAGGAAATCCCAAATCCCAAAGCCTTCAGCTGATCCAAAATGCTGCAGCGAGGGTTCTGATGAGAAGTAGCAGGAGAGTCCCATTGTACTTAGCACTTGCTTCCATTTGTGTCTCTTTGCTCTTTATTTTTCACGAATAAGTATATGACATTATAGGTATCATTAACTTGTATTTCTTTTCTTCTCTCTCTTCCCTGGATTAGAAATGGTGGTGTCTGTTGTCCCCTCTTTCCTGTCCTTTCCACTCCAACCAATCAAGGCAGATGGCCGCCCTCCCTGAGTCGGGTTCTGCCCGAGGTTTTTCTCTCCTGTTAAAAGGGAGATTTTTTCCTTTCCATGTCGCTCGTTGCCTTGAGGATGCTCAGGGGGGATTGAATTGAAGAGAAATTTTTAAACGCACTCTGTTGGTTTTCCTAAGCTGGGCAATTACTTTTTATAAATTGGCTGGTATGAGCACAGTTATTTGGAATAATGTAGATTTGTCTTAATTGGATCACAATGAATTGACTTGAATCGGATGTCAAAGTGCCTTAAAATGACTTTGTTGTGAATTGGCACAATACAAATTAATTTGAACTGAAATTTAATTATTTCATTAGAAAAAAAAACACATAAATTGCTGACCATCTTTCCTTTCCAATTGTGACATATCCATTGTGATTTTGTTGCATCTGTGATGTGGTTGCTTGCTATTCTTGTGCCCTAACACTGTTTGAGGCACCTCAGTGCTGTCAGTGCCCATGCAGAAACTCTAAGTTCAATACCAAACGTCTCTCGCAGCTGACAAGTAAATACATGGGTCCCTCAATCATTTATGCTGTTCACTGGGCTGGAGAGCAGGAAGGTACGCACATCCAAGAAAACAAAGGGTAACAGGAATGGACATATTCAGACCAGAGCAAAACCAAACCAATGTTCACAGAGTGGCATCGGGTGCAGGAGCGACTCAAAACACATCATCACAGTTGTGAGACTTGAAATTCTTTTACTCTTGCAAGCAGGGAATTTAGCCTTCAAATGATGAGTGGAAAAACAGTTGATTGTGTGCCAGTGGCAAAAAAAATTGTTTGGGATTTAATGGAAACTCAAAGAAATTGCATACTGTATTAAAGGACTTCAAAGTTTGTTTCCTTTCACAACCTGCTCACATATGGTTGATTTCTTTGAATTAAAGAAAGACAGGGTCGGATATATTAAAAAACCTTTTCTTATTTCTCACTCTTATTGAGAGGTATTTTTTATATTATATGGTTATATAAAACAGAAACCCTTCCTATTTCAAATCAAGCAGTATAATGCTGTTCCTTGTAAAGTATTCACCTTACTGAGTAGTTTCGTTGAGATGATCAATGTTGCAAACAAACCATCCCAGTGTTATCTAAGTCAATACAAACTCAGAACACATAAAGTACATGTACTTTTGAGCAGCTATAACAGCCTTCAGCACGTGTTGGTTGTTTTGTCTGCTTTGCACATGTCGATGCGTCCCTGCATCTCATTTTACATTTGTTCGAGTGTACTTTCTGAGTGCAATTCAGCTTTTTCACGATCAACAAGTACAGATCATGCGTTTAAAATATTTGCTACTTGAGTAATTAGTGCACCAATTTATTCCTTTATATTTTTGTTGTCTCCTTTTCATAAAATAGATTTTTTTTTTAAATTGTTCTCCAAATATTGTGATCCTGTCATGTTCATTTACTGTATCACATGATAAGAATAAATGACATGCATTGGCTCTTTGCACACTATGTTTTTTGCAACATCTCCTGCAACTTTACTTGGCTTCAGCATCTGTGTGTGCTTCATCAATATTTCACTGTTTATTACTGACTTTGTGATGTTGCATTGTTAAAATCTAAGTCTGCTTGTGTCTCTTTTTGTAAATGTCCTGCAGTATTACTACTGAGTTTCAGGTACTCACCATCCTTGCTTCCCAGCACTTGGTGTGTCCCGGGATTCTTGGTTTGAGATTTTTCAGCAGTTTGGTCCTTTTAGCCAGGTTCTTTGAGCCCAGCCGGCCACTTTGGTCCTTTCACATTTGAATAATTTACACAATGCACCTTGTTGCAGGATCTAAGGCACTAAACCCTTTTTGCAGCTGTTTTTTTTTTCTTTTTTTTTGCAAACAAATGAAATTACTGTGTGTTTATGTGCAGAAGCCATGTTTTTATTCAATTAATTGATTAGTTAATTAATTAATAACCATTTTGTGAAGGGGAATGTAGCGCTAAAGGGAGTTGGTTGTGTTTAATGGGTAAAACAACAAACAACAATAAAGCGATCAAATACAATTAATTTTAAATGAGCTTTGTGTGCCTCAGTCAAAAAAACTTATTTTGTATGAGATCAGACCACAGTCTAACAAGCAGTTAGAGTCTGACCAGAACCAAAAAATTGTTTAACAAATTTTCATTTATTTAAACACGCATGCACACAAATGAACATAAAGTACAAATGTACAGATAAGTGCATTTGTAAGTGTGCTACAGAGTTAGCCTAGCAGCTAATTTGCATCTGATTGTCCCTTGGCAAGTCACAACAATACACATAACAACAAGGTACAAACAATAAAAATGCAAACAAGTCACAGTAAATATTATGACTTGTGACTTCTTGTAGAAGATGTCAGCAGTCAGACTTTCTACTCAATTAAGAACTGAACATTTTAAATTGGTACAGGAGACACCTTTAATCAAACACTTGACTCAAACATGCTTTTAAAAATGCAACACTAAAGCTCCAATAAAAATATGTTTTATCAAAATAGCTTTTAGTTCCTTGTTGTATGAAGTGTTTCCTGTGTGTGTAAACATGATCTTACTCTGACAAATCTTTTTTCTATGAATCTTAAAAATTAAGATATCCAACACAAAACAGGAAGCAACGACATTCCTGTTCATTTGACAAGTTCATTTTATATATGTCTGCTAAGACTTAGCAGGAATATCTGTCTCATTAACTTGCTATAGTAAATCTATCACTATGTAAACATGTGAGTTTGCCAGTTGGAGCAGAGCTGAGATCTCAAACAATAATTATTACTGCCGTTTAGCAGCTCAACTGTTAAACAACACTTAACTTTTGCCATACACACACACATTTTATGTGGGTCACGTTTTAAAGTTTGCATCATTCCAACACTGCAAACTACACTTTCAGACCTGTTGTTAAGTTTCAGACTCAAATTTCTTAGTTAGATTGATGACAGAATGTGTAGTTCTTTCATCAGTCTTCACATTCTCTAATTAATGTGAATGTATTTGGACCCTTAATTTAGTACTTGGTTAAAACACTTTTGAGACCACAATGGTAGTCCCAAGTCTTAGGAATAATCCTACAAGCTTGGCACAGCTGTACTTTGGAATTTTCTCCTATACGCCAGAATAATTTAAGCTTAAA
Organism: Atherinosoma microstoma; assembly: GCA_037177055.1. Taxonomy (NCBI): domain Eukaryota; kingdom Metazoa; phylum Chordata; class Actinopteri; order Atheriniformes; family Atherinidae; genus Atherinosoma; species Atherinosoma microstoma. Next base: position 14,991,942 of record JBBBVU010000001.1, on the reverse strand, counting down.
AGGGGAACATCAGTGCACAGTCATTTTCAGATTTCTCTGGAGACTCTGCCTGGGTCACTCCGAACGTTCATAGTTTTCCTCAGGCCAAACTGTTCCATTTTTGTTTCATCAAATCAAAGGATTTTTTCTCTTGGCGGAGAGCTATTCAGGTGAGGAATGCTTCGGGCCGTTGTTCTCTTGAAATGTAAACTTTCATCCCAGCGTAAAAGCCTAAGCACATTGGAAAAGCTTTTAACGATGGATCCTATATTCCCCAGCATCTATCTTTGCCTCTGCCCTGACAAGTTTATAAAGTACAGATACAAAAAAATAAACAAACAAAAAATGCCCACAGGATGATGCTGCTGCTGCCATGTTTGACAGTAGTGTGACAGTGAGGGTCCTGTCACTATGCCTCCGATTGATTATGTGCCCTGGGTACTTGGCTACAGGGATATCCCTTTGGCTGACTGGTTAGCGCACATGACTCACCTGGGAGGTTGTGGGTACAATCTCTGCCCAGGACCTCCTACGTCCTGCCACAGTAGGAATTATAACAGGGTGATGCTCAATGATCCATGAATGATGTTGGGAATTGTAGCCAAATAGTAAAAAAATTTTCATCAGAACAGATGTGGGTCATTTAGCCACCCTTTAGCAAATGTCCAACAGGCGGTCATACACCTCTGAGAGATTAATGACTTTTGTCTACCTTCCACAAAGGAGCTCTGAATCTCATTCACAGTGACTATTGACTGGTTGATTAGCCATTTGGCCAACACTTTCTCGCCAGATACTTAGTGCAGCTGGGAAGCCAACTGCTTGATTTCTGATGGTGCCAAATTTCTTCTCTTTTAGAATGATGTCAAAGGATACAGATATCCACCATCAACTGTGAGACCTTACAGTATATTTTGGTGGATTATGGAACTATTGATCATATTGCATATTAAGAATAGATTTTTTCTGTACAAATTCCTTTTGTAACTCTGTTTCTGCCTCTTTGTTTTGTTGTGCAAAGAAATAATTAGATAAAATAAGGAGTGTTGGAAAGGACCACATCAAGCTGTCATTGTGTTTCTCAATTAGCTTTGGAATTTGCTTTACAGTGATGTCAAGAAGCCAACGTTCAGCTGCAGTAACGATGACAACATCCCATCGTGTAGTGTGATCAAGGCCAAGCTTTACAACAGTTATTAAGTTTCTCTAACAATTTCCTGAACACCTGATATACTTGAGGTGGGTGGGAGGGGAGGGCAGTGCAGTTTGACGTCAAACCTTGTACATTCTTTGACTCTGATTCAGCTAACTATGAAAGTGTTACAATGTCTCTGAATCATGCAGAGTTACTGAAGATGCCAAACAACAAATCACGTAAATGCTTTCTAAACTGCCCACATTTAATAAAAATGAATTAAATTACTTGTAATTTCAGCAGCTTTAGGTAACTAGATTTACATTGTACAGTTAGTTTACTTATAATTAGCCTCCACTGATGGCGAAACAAAAGGACAATTATTTTTTGGAGGAGAGACGATGAGCCTCATTTAGGGGCTTTTTTCCATTACCTTGAGTGAAGATGACAGGCGGAAGTCTTCCCTGCAGCAAGACCTCAGGCATGGTGACACAAGGAGCTAACAGCAAATGCAAAACACGCACAAACACACATATGCAGCTGTTACAATCTCAGCATCTTCACAATCAAGACAGTCTGAGATATTTTAACCATGGTTTGAGCAAGAAGAAAATGAGATGCTTCATGATGCAACATGCACTATACGTTAACTCTGTCTTTTCTGTGATGATAGAAAAAGGCTGAATGATGACAGCTCATTTATAAATAATATAATTAAACGTTGTCAGGTCTTTTGGTTAGAAATATATATTTTCTGGCCACTTCTGACACAATTATTTAAAATATGTATTTTTCAAGTGACAAGTAATTATTACAAAGTATTTATGTGGAAACTATATTTAGATAACCATCTTATTTCATTCACGAAAATAAAGTTAAATTTGACTAATTTAACTTATATATTTTATTTTATTTTACATATCTTTAGTAATTACATCACTCATATGCCAGATTGTATTATTTACAGGAAGTTTTTTATTAAATTATTCTATTTGTCACATAGTTTCTTTTTTTTTTGTATGCAGAATTGACATATCTATTTTGAATCCATCCTTTCAGACCAGCTTCTATTGGATTAAATCTTAAGCATTGAAACTGCATATATGCCCACAAAGATATTATATTTCTGTTAGTACTTTTTTGTTAAGTAAGCAAAATGATAGATACTTTTCAACATTTGTAGCCATTTTACAGATTAAAATTTTGATTATTAATGATTGTAAATCTGGTCCTCAGAACGTAAAAGTGGCTGTAAAAAAATAAATAAAAATAAATTCCTGCATTCCTTTATTAATGGGGATCTTTCTTTTATATAGATTCACCTTCAACAAAAGAGAAAAAGCTTAGAAGATTTCAAATTTGACCAAATTGGCTTGCTTACAACTGCTAGCACAACTTAAAGTATGAAATAGCTTAAAGCAGTTTGTCTTTGCATTGGAAACCGTAAACATGCAATCATTTTCTGTTAAAGTCTATAATCACAATTTCTAAAAGAGTGTTTACTCAATGTTTTAAGACATTCCCTTTGAATTTGTCAGCTATATTCATTAGCTGACAACTTAAAGCATCTTTAAAAGAAATGCATGTTTTCAGTCTAACACTGCAGCTGCTGGAATGTATCATAAGATTTCCACATCTATCCCTGTCTGGTTGAAAAAATGAGTAAAAATCTATAAAAATATCAACTGAAATAATTATTTCTCTCTGTCAAAGTAAACCAAAGGAAAAAAGAAAAAAGTGTAGGTTAGTGGTTTTATACCATTAGAAATGTCTTATTAAAAGCATTAAAAGGTGTGAGTCTAAAGCTAACTAGAGACATGAATCAAAATGTTATAGCTACAGAGCAAAGAGAGATTAATGATCCATACTTTGAGCCATACTTTTCATTTATGACTTTTTGAGTCAGTTTTTAATGTTTTGCCAAGAAAAAAAGTTAATTCTCAGTATTTGATCATGTTCCTATGAGTAAAATTGAACAGCCCACCCCAAAGACATGTAGGGTCTCTTGCTCTGTTCTGCCCATTTTTCTGGAATAGCTGTGTAGTTTTGTTCATGCATGCTGTGAATTTCCTCTGACAGGGCTGTGTCCCTGAGTGACAGATTCAGACATATGTAGGAAAACTATTGAGGGCCTGGTCAGGGCTCCCAGGCCAGGTCACTCAACATGCACAAAGGTCATGTGCAGTAATAACTGCACCGGACAGGCCAGCTACGAGCAGCCCAAGGCTCCAGACTGCCGCAGCTTATGACCAGAAAGATGACTTCTTCTTCACATCCTTGCCTGTCATTCTGTCTCCGTTTGTTTCCTTGTGTTTGACACACAGGAGCATGACCGACACTTTTACCCAAACATGTACTCAGAACTATTATTTTCCTGTTGTTGTTTCGTCTCGCTTACAGCTGCTAGATTATTTTTGTTCTGTCAAGATTTCCTCAAGACTTTATCATCACTGCTTCCAGCCTCCCAGCAATGCACACAAACATTTCTCTTTTTAAATCAATCATCATTACTAATCAAATTTATTTATGTTTTATGTTAGACTGTATATATCTTATGTATACCTAAGCAAAAGTTTGAGGTTAGATGTATGTACACCCAAAAAACCCAAACTGATTTCATTAGAGGGAACCTGGAAAAAAATTACCTGGAGCTTATTCACTCTGTAATAAGATTTTTTATTACCAATCAAAAATGGAATCATTACAAAGAAGACTTAATCTACATAGTGTGTCCCTTTGCAGTCAGACAATGTTACAATCAGATATTTGAAGAAAAAAAAAAAAACAGGGGGAAAAAAAATGCAATTTTTAAAAAATCCCCTTGTAGCGAATTCATATACAGCTTCTAGTCCTCTTCTCTCGCCCAAGTATCATTTAATCAAGATTTCAGGAGACTGATGATACCCTGCATGAACTGCGTAATCACAGATTAACTTGCAACACATAACTCTTAAATTGACTGCTACAGTCATATCTGTTATCCGTTTGCATATTCATACGGTAACTTTATCTGTCTGTGCTCTCTATCTTGTCAATGGCTCCCAGTCTAAATTACCCTCTGCTAATGGACGTCACGTCTACATCACTGCACAGTGTCAACAGATGCTGCATGCCTGAATGATTTGACACCAAGCAGGACTCCACCCGACAGTTTTACTTTGAACTAATTTCAAGCTCCAACATAAGGCTTTTAATGAAATAGTTTGTTTAATAGAAAACAAATCTAACAGCATAGGTTTCTTCCTGATAACAAGTTTTCTATTTTGGGTCTAAACAAAAGGCCATAAATGACATTATTAAGAACTATTTTCCCATTAGAAAACACCTGACAGCTATAGTTAAGTATTTTCTCAAACTATTTTCTATTGAGCAGCCTTTTTAAAAAATAAATAAAAATTATTTAGATATTTCAGTAGTACTCATTGCTGTGACAATAAAATCAAAAAATACTTCCATGCAGATGTGAGGCAGTCAATATTTGTGTGTTATAAGAGGGAAAATAATTCTAAAACATTATGAATAACATTCTCCCATTACAGTGCCTGGGTTTACTTTAGCATTTGAATGTTTTTTTTTGGAAAAAAGCATCGCTCCTTCCTTGTAAGCTGAAGATCTACAATTCAATTATACTATAACTCATATCCAATAATAAAAAAGCCCACATCCTCAAAGTTGTTCTTCACATAAGGTTTAAAACTGTCACTCACTGCTTATTAATATATTTTAAGAGTCTTAATTATATGCAGTACATACAAATTAAAAGTACAGCTTATCATACATACTAAAGACATCAAGATAGACCTTGAAACAAAGTTAACCAAAGTTTTTTTTCTTTTTAAAAAGAATTAACGTAAAAAAGTTTTTCTCTTTGTGGTATTCAGGACAATACAGCTGTCATATACTGACACAAAACTGCAAATTGTGATAAACCAGATAGGATATTCTTACCAGTCTTCCCGCTGTTATGGACCAGAGGACTTGTGCACGCAGAGGTTAACAAAAAAGAACAAAATCCAGTTTTAAAATGCTGACTTAATGTAAGTTAAATCCAGTTGAAAACCCTCTAGTGCGGAAGAAAGTGGAGCTGTATTCCTCATCATTCATTCTCCCGAGAAAACGTACATTTAGCACAAAGCCTTTCACACACTTCAGCTCTCTGTCCCTGTGATTCAGCCTCTCCCTCCTGCGCCTCTCTCAGCTGCTTTTGAGCTCCCAACCTCCAACCGCTGCATCCCCCTCTCCTCCTTGCTGTCTTCATCACACACACGCACTCTTTTACAAGAGCTTCAACGTAAAGTCCACAGCGGCATTTTACTCTCTTTTCTTCCTCCCACATTTGCCTTCTGACGCGTTTCACCCCTTTTTCATCTTCTCTCTCAGACACCACCACTCCAAACATCTGTCAAGCTTTATGTCTTAGATCCTCCATCACTGTTCAGCTCTTACTCTCAGTTTATGTATCACTTTATTCTTTTGACTTTTCCCCTGGCTTGCAGGCTATTTGTCTTCAAGCTTACTTTTTTGTTGTTGTTGTACATCTTTTTACACCTCATTGGTCCAACCTGATGAAAAAATTCATTGTTTTATGTGTATACACCTTTAAAAAGAGGCAGAACAAACAAAGACATAGAGATGGGAATTAATACATTACAATAATGAGAGGTGACTGTGCTACAGTATTCATAAGATGGTAGAATACATTTATTCTCTCTTGGGGCATTTGTCCAGCACTGCTATATTTGCCCTTTGCCCACGTGCACAGCTTTCATGATGTCTGGCATGATGGTCACATCCATCCTCTTTGTTGTTGGCCCAAGGGAGCAGAGAAAGCAGCATTCATATGAGATCCAGCCCTCAAATGTGATTGGAAACACTTGACAACACTTTGATATACATATTCTTAATTTGCCTTTTCTTTGATATTCTTGAGACAGGTTCATCCAAAGACATTCAAAATTAAATGAAAATTGAGGTTTACACTTTGCCGAATGAAGCTGTGGAAGAGATTATGGCCAGAGCGAAGGAATATACAGGAGTGCATATACTGAGCCACATTATGTAACTTAATCCTCAAGGCTTTTTGCAAACCTGCCAAATAGATAACTATAGAAAATGTCCTATGTTGTAGAAGTAGGGTAAGGCTGTATGTCTGACTCTGCTTCCTTACAAGATGTGACCTGGCTTCTAGTTAGAACATATAGAGAGCCAGTGGCCTGAGTGTCTTGTGACTGCACAGTATGGTTGGCTACACATCTCTATAGCCTGATGCAAAATCGTGTGGCACATGTTCTGTTGAAAGTCAAATTATGAATAATCTAACACAAAACATGCAACATTTTTTGAATAAATTATTTGTAATAAACTGGTGGCCTGTGGTCCATGATGCTAATTGTGGCCATGTTGAATCTGGACAATTCAAACAAAAATGTTATTGAATTATACTAAAAAGAAAGAAAAAAATAGCAGAGAATCACTAAAGTTGCAATATCAATTCATTATTTAGTGAGTACAATATTTATGTATTCAATCCACCTAAATTTATGTGAGTATACCCATTTTATGAGAACCAAAAGTACACTGGTTTTGGTTACTTAATTTTGGTGTGTTCCTTTTGAAGTCCAAATATCCAATTTCCTTGTGGAAATACCATCTGGAATTTATCCCCAAGTTGGATTTTCAATGGCAAAAGGACTATAACAAACCCCGTCATGAAAACCAACTTGGCTGTCATGTGTATGACAAGTGAAAGCTATAGTATTGTGCTGTTTATTTGGAACACTGTGTTTTATAGAGAACAGTCCAGTTGCTATCTGTGAACTAAATTCCGCAGTGCTTATCAGCACAAAACACTACTTAATGCTTATTATCAGCTGACATTGCTAACCACGTCAGTAAGTAAAGGTGACTTGTTGAGTGGAACTCAGTCAGCTCGACTGGGACATCATTCTTAGCTTTAACCTATATTCCGAGGTAAATGGAATGCAACATTCTTCCCAATTGAGAGCACCAGATTATGTGTTTAAGACCTGTTCTCAGAGCTGCAAAGGTAAGAGAAAAGTCTAGAACATTTAGGACCCACAGCAAAAAAAATTCTGCGCTTCGGACATTACAGCATGACCCTGTGATGGAGTGATGACCCAACTAAGGTGCACCCTTCCTCTCACCTGATGGAAGCTGGAAAAAACTTCAGCCCTTAGGTGACCCAACACTGGATAAAGCAGTTATAGAAAATGGATGGATGGATGGATGCTTACAGCACATCAAGAATGGCGGATCAAGCTCTCCGATGACTGTTTCTATGTCGTTATCAATATTGATATCACTCATCTATATTCAAGTTGCAATATTGCAGCTAATATAATATCTCCACAAGAATACATAAAGCAGCTCAGTTGGTCCAAAACTCACAAAACCAGGCTTTATCTGACAAAAATGTTCAAAAATTAGAATAATTTACTCAATTTTCCTGCCTTTGTTCCCCACAGGGATGTATGCTGTTCAACATCTCCATACATTGCCAATGTCCATGTCTTACAAGTATTGATTTGGCCACAAACACTTGTAAGGAGGAAAGAGGGGAATGTGGAAATGCTAATATGCAGACTTTTATGCAAGAGAACTGCGGAATATTTTCTATCTTAGGACTTTTCCAATTCCTTACCCACTTGTGATTTCTTACTTTTCTAACGCATTCTCACCTGCAAATTGTGATGGTTAGGCATTAACAGCACATCACTGACATTTGATTTATTACACACTGTTTGCGGGAACACATTACACCAGTTTTAAAGTCGCTGCATTGGCTCCCCGTGAGTTTCTGGATTGATTTTAAGGTTCTTTTAGTGGTTTATAAATGTCTTCATGGTCCTGGGCCTTCTTATGTATCTTAACTGCTTTTAATTTATGAGCCCTCGCGGACCCTGAGGTCCTCTAGTACCAGCCTTGTAATGGTTCCTAAGGTTAGGACTAAAACTTACAGTGAGGCCTCATTCCAGTATTATGGTCCTCAATTGTGGAACAGCCTGTCAGAGGGCCTCAGGGCTGCAGAGACTGCTGATGTTTTTATGCACACTACCAAAATCTCTACTATAGTGTTTCCATAATGGTTCACTGTTGCCTAAAGGCAACATATGCAATTGATGATGGCACGTTGTTGTCTCAGGGCAACAGCTGCATTTTAACAAATTTTCACTATTAGATTAGTCAATAAGTTGCATAAAACTATCAAAACTTAAAGTTTACTTATCTTTTAGTGTAAATATTTTTTTTTCTGGGTGGAAAAAGACAACAAAATAACATTTTAAAAGTCTTTTTTTCAGGCAAGTTGGCAGAGCTGTCAACTAGCTGGCCAAAAAGGGTTTTAAAACGGATTCCTGTAGGTCATATGACAAATTAAAGTGTTTTCATTGGTTCTGTATGGTTTCCCCTCTTTTATAAAGTATTGCATCATTTAAAAGGATGCGTTGTGGAGATTTGACAAGGCAAAAATGGGTTTGTTGTCTGACGGCAACGTGGTACCATAGAGGGAGGGTTAAAGGTGCGCTGTTCTGTGATTGCTGTCTCAGTCTACTTGACTGAAAAAATCATTTTGTTGTGCCAGGACGCTGGTTCAATGATAATTGAATTGAATTGAATTGAATTGAATTGAATTGAATTGAATTGAATTGAATTGAATTGAATTGAATTGAATTGA
>JBBBVU010000001.1:14963710-14981687 GCA_037177055.1 Atherinosoma microstoma | reverse complement strand
TGGGAAAGTTGATAATCGGACTTAATGATGGTGCTTGATAGAAACCGATTGCTTTATTACTCCTAAATGACCCTCTTAGCTATTTGTAGTGCTCATTTAATGGCAATCTATCCAACAGCATACCCTGGAAGACCATACAGAATGAAACATGAAGTGCACATTTACAGTCAGCTTAGTCCAATTCAAGGTCACGGGTGGGCTGGAGCCTATCCAGCAATTATCAGGCGAGAGGCAGGGTACACCCTGGACAAGTCGCCAGTCCATCGCAGAGCCAACACAGAGAGACAGATAACCATTCACGCACACACTCACTCCTAGGGAGAATTTAGAGTAACCAATTAACCTAACAAGCATGTCTTTGGACAGTGGGAGGAAGCCGGAGTACCCGGTGAGAACCCATGCATACACGGGGAGAACATGCAAACTCCACACAGAAAGGCCAATAATTATTATTATTTGGAAATTCTTTTTGACTCAATAATTAAGTAAATAAGTTATTTCACAGTTCAGAGTTTAAGATAGACGTGGAAACTATAAGCTCAAAATATTTCTGATGAGTTTACCAGTTTTCTAATGTTAGTATGTTTCTTCTCTCCTATTTTGACAATATTAGCAACATGGAAGTAACATTGGTTTCACTGTGCTCGGCATGTAATAATGTTCATGTCAAGTTAAACTTTACAACCTGACAAATTCTAAAAAATTATCAACTTCAGTCACTGTCCCAAAATGAGCTAGCTGTCATATTTCTAATTGAGGCACTAGAGACGTATTATTTGAATCATCTGTATGTAGAATACTTAAACACCTAAAACACCTAAAAGCGGCTTTAAAATCTGATCTAAGATATATGGACGTATCTTTTCTGGTCATGTCACAACAATACAAAATGACAAAACATGAAAAAAAAGAAAAATTATAATAATAAATGAACAAATGTCTTTATTTCCCAGCAACCGGACCAGCATCACTCCGTTCCAGGCGGATGGTTGGGGGGAACCTGGCTCCTCATGTCCCCTGGCAGGCCATGATCTACCTCTCCGATAGTGTGCTGGATGGGGGCTATGCAGGAGGCGCTCTAATCTCTGATCAATGGGTGTTGACAGCTGGCAGAAATCTTTTTGTAAGGAAGACTCGACAGGACATCCAGGGAAAAGATCCTGTCATCCCTAAAGTGTACCTCGGAATCTCACAAAAGGCAGAAGCTGGAGCATCTAAAGAAGTTGCTATAGAGAAGGTGAGCAAATACTGTCATGGTACAAAAAGTGCTGGAAATATTTGGAAAAAAGAGAAATTCATTTAAAGCAAAATTAGTAGTGCCTGTAACGTAACGTCCGGACATTGATTGATTTCTTGATTGTTAATATGGATGTAGTTAAAACCATGATGAATTAAAAATGCAATGTTTTAGGAGCTATTCAAAAAATTTGAATGAAGACTTTATGGTTGGTGAGATGACAAGGGGTCAGAAAAAGACTACAGGAAAAAACAGAAACATTTTTTTATGCTATAGCACATCCTTCTTTAATTTTTCCAAGTGTGGTTTTTGAAATACCTTTAACTTAATGGTCCTCTGGCATCTTAAACTTCTGAAGGAGAAAATTAGTCTCTGAGCAGCTCATAACTCATGCAACCTGTGACAATTGGCTGCAAGAAGAGACGGGAAAAGCACTGTTTGTTTAAAGGACTTTTCAATGTGAAACTGAGAAGGACATTGTTTTTAATAAAAAATGGGAACGTTAAAGGTCACACATTTCCCTTCTACAGGTTGTTCTCCATCCGGGCTTCCAGAATCAATCCGACTGGGACAACGACCTAGCTCTGATCAAACTCAAACACGCTGTCATCATGAGTGATAAGGTTACCCCCATCCCTCTACCAGAAAGAGGCCAGGATCTTGAGAACATAATGGGCAGATCAGGGGTTATCACTGGCTGGGGCTGGGGGGTCCACCTCACCTCTGCTACATTGCTCAAACACCTTGTACTTCCTCTGGCCAATCACTCTGACTGTAAGGCAGAATATGAACGTATTGCACTCACTCCAGCAGTGGATGACAACATGTTCTGCACTGGACCCACAAAGTTTGAAGAAAATGTTTGTTTTGGCGACGCAGGAGGAGCTCTTGCTGTCAGAGATGCTCTAACTGGGGATGTATATGCTGCAGGGATCCTTTCCTATGACAAATCCTGCAGCAGGTACAAGTATGGAGTCTATATGAAAATGTCCTCATATTTGCCTTGGATTCACAGCATCATCAGGGGAGATACAGAAAAATCCTCTATTCTGCGTTCTGATGCAATGTCTAAGATGTACTCATGGCAGCCATAGAGCTTCAGGCTGTTTTCTCTTAGATTAGAGAGAAATCTTTGCAACATATTGTGTCAGAAAATGTTTGTAATTTAAAAGCTGCTAACATGTGTCAATTAAATGTTTTGACTGATGTGGCAAAAAACAACAACAAAAAACTGTGATATCTGACTAGTTTGATTTATGACTTTACCTACATTTTAAACCTCTTATCCACAAATTAGAAAGCCATTTTATTTTGGCAACATTTCTTGTCAACACTATCATTTTCCTAATAAATGTATAATAACTGTATCAAATAAGTAAATGTGTCCCCCAGGAGGAGATTTCTAAGAACAAACATCTGTGCCCACCCTGGATGTTTCTCTGATACACGTTCAACTTTTAAAGGAGAGCTTAAAAGCTGCAAAGGTTGAGACAATATTTCATCATGTGAAGTAAAAGCATAAAAACCCATGTTAACAATGGATTAGAGGTGGATGACACAACTCACACTGTGTATTTCAAGTGTTGCCTGCAGAAACTAAACTTCAAAGATATCTTTGTCTGGCAGGTGTGTCCACTCTGCCATGAATTATGAACTGAGTCAACCACAAATTCCTAGAAAAGTGGCATGATGACAGCTGCCTGTCCAGTTGATACAGTACAATTGGAGAAGATAAAAGGGAAGAAATAAAAAATCAAAGACAGACATGACTGGCTTATTCCTCTGGGGTGTTTTTTAGTGTTACAGGAGGACAAACAAGCTTGAGGCATGGGGAGGCAGATGTTCTCTTTTACTCTCGGCTCAAATATGTAAGTGAGTTATTTGATCAGTTAATTACGGATCAAAAGATTCAGAAGACAGCCTCTGCAAAGGAAACTGCTGCTGGCTTAGATTTATAAAACTGTTGCAAAAATGAACTATTTTGATTCCCTTCAGGAAATCACATCTCACTCTCTCTTGCCCCTGTTCCTTCACACAGTTTGCTTGATATAGAGGTTGATATAGTATGTGTTAGTATGAACAGATAAGTGAGGAAAAGGCAAAAAGTACAGAAGACAATTTTATTTATTATCAAACAGAAGCAAAAGATTTAATGGTCGCTACTGAAGGACAACCTCTTTGACGACCTCTTTGCAGGTATTGATACAGAAGCTGATTTTCACTAACTCATGTTGGAAAAGGATTGTAGCTGTGTTGGGATGTCTTACACATACTGCTACTTCAGAAGCTTACAAGGTTTTAAATCTGTCAACGTCTGTTTATGATTTGATACAAAACTCTTTGGCCGGCCTTGTGAAGATGCATAAAAGGCTTTTCTCTAACGGTTCGTTCATAACGATTTTAACTGTGCAGATGTGGCTCCATAGATCAGTGGATTGGTAGATTATAACAGGCAAATGAGGGTTTGATTAGCATTAGCTCACTTAACAATCATGTGGATTTTCTCATTCATTTTGGCTGTTGCTTAAAGGGACACCGTGTAATTTTTGGCCACTAGGGGTGCTAAACCTGTAACTTCCCACAGGTCACATGACACTATCGCAAAATTAAACAGTCTTTCTCTTTTCTGGCCTCCTCAGACACCGTTATCACCTTCTTTCTTCGTTCAGCCATGACAAACTTTTGATCGAAGAGGAGGAAAAAGCATCACAAAGCAGAGCCCTCTGTGTTTATAGAGGGGGAGCCATAAAGCAAAGCGCTTCAGGTCACATGATCCCATGGGAGACGGATCTGCTCCTGCAAAGTTACAATGTCTGGTAACTGAAGAGGACGCCCCCCTTGGGGCGCCGACACACGGCAATCACTGTATATTGACCCCAGAAATCATCCACATTCCCATTAAGCTGATATTTGGTTAAAAAGTTACACAGTATCCCTTTAAAGAAGCCCAGATAAATATTGTTGAGACAAGACTTGAGGTATTCATACAGACATGAAAATTATATCAGCAGGCCTTTCATCAAGTTGACCGCAAACAACGCTGAACTGGTTCGTTAAGGTCTCACATCTCATTTAAAGTGATCAGAGAAATCAGATCTTTTTAAAATCCTTTAAACCTAGAAGCAAGAAATTATGTTTAAAATTATCAAAAGATTATGCCTTCTGAACTGAAAGCTATTTAAAAAATCAATTTATCTTTTTCTCACTTCAGACAAACACAAATTTTGAGAGGCTTTGCCCAAGGTTTTGCTCACCATTGTAGGGATTGTGGCAGTAGAAATTTCACTTGGGCATCTCTTTCTGCTATACATCAGAACAGACTTTCACAACATTCAAAAGGACCTTTCTTCCTTTCGTCTTTACAGGGCTGCTTCCTCTCTTCCATTTCCCCTCCTGTGTTTGATGTTCTGATGAGAAAGGCTTTATTGTTGTCATTCTTTAGCCTCTCTTTTAAGTTCAAATCTGGCCTGAAAAAGGAAGAAATATATCTTTTGTCATTTTGTAAAAAGATTGAACTCAGAGTTTGAGGTCAACTTCAGTTTGCTATCTCATGATAGACCTAGGCCAACTTAGGAATTTATAAATTCCATGATGGCCAATTATTCACACCCTTCAGCATGTTTGAATAGTTTGCCATCATAAAACACGATTTTCTCTTCACTATTCTTTATGAGATACGGTTTTCATCAAGGCTTTTCCTTTACTGTCATTGTTCTCCTCCCATTTTTTAAAAGACCTCATGAAGTATCCTGCATTGTATGTGTTTTTACAATCATAATTTCTGTGTGCATATAGAGAAAATCATGGGACTGAATAATCCCCATGTATTATAAATATAACTGACTAAAATGTTTTATTACATTGTGACAATTTACAGCTTTATTCAAGTCACCCTAAGAATTTTTCCAAGAGTTTTTTCTTTTCCTTTTATATTCTTTTGTAAAGAAGTTGTTCAAATCAGCTGCTCTTCTGCTTGTGAACAGCACAGTCTAAATTTTCAAGTGTCTTTTTACAAATCAAATTAGATCTAACTCGCATGTCCAATCCCGTCTCAGCCTGACTGTCTCAAAACCCTACCACAAGCATCTTGTTCAGCTTCCGTCTCTTGTTGCTGTCCCTCTGACAAATATAACTCCTCACACTCATCTCCACCCATTTCGACACTGCCTTCACTGTCGAATTTGCCCTTTTTGTAAAGTGTCCATTGTTTCTTGACCTCAGGCATTTAAACTTATTCATACTTCATTATGTCTACTCTTATATCTGCTGAGAATAATTTATAGGTCATCAGTTAAAATAAATTCTTCTTATTCATAATTGTAGTTGAGGATGCATCTTTTCCCCACAGAACATTGCATTGAAGAAAAGCAGTGTTATTCACTGTACCCACTAGTGTAAGGCAAGTTTATTTGTATAGTACATTTCATGTACAAGACAATTTAGGGTGCTTTACATAAAACATTAGAAGCATTACAGTAGGGTGTAGAAGAAACATTAAAAAGTACATTAAAAACCATTTTTAAAAGACAATAAAGAAACCCTCAAAAATGAGAAGATAAAATGCAAGAACTAAAATTGAATCAGTTGTGTTGATGTAGTGTAGACCACATAACAGAGGAGATAATATGATTGTCCCATCTCTTTTACCCTTGGTGTTATACTCCTTAAACAATCTGAAGGAGCTCAAACCAAAAACCTGAATCGTGACAGTTTCTTCAGGTAGGTGTCAAGCAGAAAAATGACAAAGGACAAAGACAAAGGTTTTGTGTTGTTCAATGTAGTATAAGTTTGTAATTGTCATGCAAGTGGACCTTAATGGTAGAGGACCCACACTATACAAAGATGAGGAAAAACTACAGGCAGGTTCCTTTAAAAAAAAGAGAAACTTGTCCATTAAATACCTCATGACTCTGCATGCACATGCTGCATATCTAGGACAAAAAGTGAACAGAAAAAGGTTTAGAGACAAACCATCTCTTCAGCTGCTTGGTAAAGTGTGTCCGGAATCATTTAGTGTATTGACCTTTTTCAAGATGAAGTAAAATTGTAGGAAATAGTTTTCTTTTCTTTTCTTTTTTTAGCAGATCTGCAGCAGGGCGCAGGACGCGCTCTTCTATGGCTTCTGAAATATTAATACTGCTGTCAAAGACCATTACTCTCTGCCAGTCTCAGAGTGTACTCTCTGTGGCTCCATCACTCCTCAGAGCACTGACTGAGGTCACAACACCAGCAGACTCGTTCTGCAGTTTGAACCAGAACTCGCATACATTTTTATACATAGAAACAAATGTGCTTCTTGTAAAAGCTGAATTCGTACAGCTTTTTATAGTCACAAAGTCAGTGCAAAAATGTCTTCTTTCTTTCTTAGTTGTGTTGTGTTTACAGAAGAAATTAGCCGAGTTTGCTGCACTGCAGGATTTGGAGTTGTCAGAGTTGTTGTGTGTAGATTAGTAGATTGGTTTTGAGTAAAATTCAACATTACATTATGACCATTCATAGCTTTGTTATTATCAAATGAGTAATTAGAGGAGTGTTCATCCATCCTGGGACATAAAATCATACAGTTAATTTTGCTTCACAGAAAGCAGAATGTAATGTTAAGGGGAAGGATTTTTATTTTTATTTTTTCAGGAAAAAGGGCATTCGTATCAGAAATTATCCAGATCAATAGAACGGTAACATCAGTGTGCTGCTGGAGGGTTTTTGTGCTCCACTGCTCTGTAGTCACATGCAACTTGGAAACTGAAGCTTTTTTCCCAAAAAGAAGTTAGTTTGTCCTTTAGTCATGCATAGGCTTTATTTACAATAACTTTAATAGCCTGCTTTTGAATGTGCTTTCTTTCACATATTAAATAAATATAATCAGGAAATCCTCCTGGTATTTAATCGCAGACCTTCATATGAGATACTCATATTTGTTTCTTTTCTGTTTGGGTTCAACTTTGACATTTTTTTAAATGAGCTCAAACTTATTAAGCAGATGAATTCACTTGCCCAATTTAATCTATTATATAAATAATATATTGAAATTTTGTGGTGCTTGTAAGGCTTGCTGCCACGGTTTAGAAGCTGTCGAAGGTTTGACTGAACAAATGAAAAGGAAACAAGCCTTTTTAAAGTGTAAGTTGCTTAGGAACGGTTGTCAAAACCATATGAAAAGCACAATAGATTTAATGAACCTTTTGTTAGCATTCAGTTATTCAGGCTAATGCTGATGCCTTAATTAGAGAGCTGTGACGTAGTTTCACACAGTCCCAAAGATTTTGGAAATGGGTTGTCAGACAGTTTACAAAGAAAAAAAAGCACCGTAAAGGTTTTTTGTTGTTCATTGATTTATTTAAACAATGAGAATATAATAACGGTGTAATATCCTGCGGTGCTATGAATGTGTGTACTGATTTTATTGTTGAGTGTACTTTCTGTGCAAAAACATGGGTGCATAACTTTCTGTGGGGTACTGGACAGCATGGAGTGCACACATGAACGAAACCTAAGGACTCAAGGGGTAAGATAAATAGACATCTGCCCTCTTTTGAAAACATCACATGGTTAAGGATCGATTGTTGGAGAAACTTTCCGAACTTAAGAAAAGACAATAACACAGTGAGAGTCTGACCAAACCTGTAATTAGCTGTGATGTGGGTCCCATCACTGAAACGATACATAATTAAACATACAATAATTATTCCGTTTGAAAGGAAGATAAGGTTGCGCTTGAATAAGGAAACCGCAAGACTTAAATGATAGTTGATTTCGAAAGTCATTGATGTTTTCATTTCATTTTAGATAAATCAGTCTTATAGTTTACAGATGGTATGTGTCCTCTCGTCTTTCAAAAGGAACAAAAAAAGTGGTATTATGTTAAACCTGTGATGGCCTCTTTTTCATTATAAGATTGATTTTAAGATTTTATTACTGGTTTTTAAAGTTCTGGAAATCTTAGAAATAAAGTTAAAAACCCACCTTACCGGCATTGGATTTTGGAGCTAGACATTTGGATTTTGTCCATTACCTTTTAAATAGTCATATTATTTTACTACTTTAATCTTATTCTTTAATTTGCTCCATTGTATTTTATTGTGTTTTTATTGAATATTTTCTTGTTTTGTTGCTCTGGGTTTGACTAAATTTGTCTGCACATCACTTTGGTTTGACTCGTGTTTTTTTTAATATGCTTTATAAATAAAATTGACATTGGCATAACAATGTTTGACATAAATAAGTTTTGAATAATGTTATCCTAAATATCATTCATATATAGTTGACAATTAAACTCTTAGTCCCACCTGCAAAGGCTCCAGGTGGCTAAGTTGTTTCTCCAATAAAACAAAGCAACCTGTTGGGGCAACAGCACAATTTCTGTGGCAGCATGGATGTGTTGACATTTTTATTCAGGTCATTTCTTATCCCACAAAGTCACAACTGTGGTTTCCTGTGTCTTCCTTTAAATGTGGATTCACATGTCCATTCATACTCATGCATCCAAATCCATGTGTGATTTAAAGATAGCCTAAGATCCTTTGCTTAATCTGCAGCTGTTAGGTGCCTACTCAGTTTTAAACACAAAAGAGAAGGATTATGGAGCTACCGGCCAATAAATGCCATGCAAATGCCAAGACTGTCACACCTCCTCCTGTCCTGGGCACTACCACCTGCCACGACTCCCTTCAGAGCTCCTGGTCTCATTACCAGTCTCTTAATAGGGGGCAATAACACTTGTGACTCAGACGTTTTTTTTCAAGTTTGAAATGTTATTATGTCTACTAGTGCAGTTAATACTGGGAGGAATACAGTACTTAAAACATAGTAGAAAAAGTTACAGCTTCAAAACAAATGCAAAAAAAAATACATTAAAATATATAAGGGAATAAATATAAAAAAATACAGCTGATCAGATTGAAAGCTGTAATTCAAACATACACATTTCACATATCAGACTATGTACCAGGATAAGGAACAAAGCCTTATTGTAGCTTCATACAGCTTCCCCCCCCCCCTTGAGGAAAGGTTTTTTTAAGAAGACTTGCAGTGTGAGAGCAGTCATTCTTTCTTTTCTGTGCTGTCATTCTGGTGCCATGGAAGACTGGGATACTGAGAAATTTACAGTGCACACAATCTTCTTTGGCAGTATCTTCTCATAGGTTGTCATGTTGCCATATAACATCAAGATGGAAAAGGTCAGCTTGCTTTCAGCAGCAGCTCCGCAGAGATGCACCCCTCCTCTCCTTCCAAGCAATCTACAACAGTAGGCCTGAAGCAGCTTTTTAACACCTGATTCTCACCTTGAACTAAAGATTTTCTTTTTCAGACAGTTCCTCTGTTCTGCAGGGCTTTCACTCTCACGTGACCCAAATAGAAATTACAGAACTTGTTTCACCCTAAGAGCAAATGTCAGAATGATATACAGGTGGGCGTGTGTTTTTTGCAATGTTGGTAGCTAATATTTGATCATGAAAAAGGTAATTATCTGCACTTCTAGAAATTCAACCCAACACAACGAAGTACTTAATGATATGTATCAGTGTAGGTGAACAAACTTCACTTGGCCTCTTAACCATGGTTGACTATCAGTACAAGGTGAAACAAACATTTCTGCACATTACATAAAAATGCTTAAATGGTCTCGTACCAGATAGTCAAGGTGGTACATTAAAGTTATCGAATGAGTAGCTTTCAATTGTTCCAAGATATAAATTTGTATCTCAGAATGATTTCACCTTTCACCTATCATACTGTGGGACTGCTTTCCTGCTTCCAGTAATGGACTGTAGCAAATGTTAATAAATGTAAGATTTACCATGAGTAGGCAGTTTATGCTACCAGATATCATTTCTCACATCGCCTTACAAACCTAAAAAATACAGAATGTGAAGATGTTAGATGGCTACAAGGAAAGTTTAGAGGCTTGGAGCTTTGTATTAGTGAAGGAGGCAGGATTTATATGTGGCAGCCTCATTATTCAAACATTATCCATTTGCTTTGATTTCTGACTATATCCTTAAGTGTGTAATCTGCTATTTCAGGGTTGTCACTCTGATTAGAAATGTATATAACTCTTACCATCTCATTATGGTAAAAATGCAATATTGAAATGTAATAATTTGACATTTTCATTTAAGGATATAAACAAAACATAGTTGATATGTTTGGAGAGTTGGACAGCAACACCATAAATATATTGTAGGGAAAAAATCCAAACCTGGGCAATCTGTGTTTTTGCTTGAACCCTTGTGATATGAGGAAGTTACCAGATGCTGGTTTTGCCCTTCAACCTCCTTCCCCTGAGCTGAATCTGAGAAGCAT
Organism: Atherinosoma microstoma; assembly: GCA_037177055.1. Taxonomy (NCBI): domain Eukaryota; kingdom Metazoa; phylum Chordata; class Actinopteri; order Atheriniformes; family Atherinidae; genus Atherinosoma; species Atherinosoma microstoma. The sequence continues at coordinate 14,971,147 of JBBBVU010000001.1, read as the reverse complement.
GAAAAGTGTGAACATGCTTCTCACATGACTAAAATGTGTGAGTGCGGGCACAACAAAAAGCTTGGAAGCTATAATTGTGTGTGTGTTTATTAGAAGTTGTGCAGCAGGATGTCAGAGACCTTGTCAGCTGATTACTCATGGCACATTTCAGAAGAATCAAACTAATTAGATACTGAAGTGCTTTGTATTAAAATATGATAATTTTTTCAGTCTTTGTCAACATTACATATTGACTTTTGGAACGAATCCAAACTAAAACAGGAAACTGTCCCTGTTCAATTTTATGAATTACTGTTTGTGCAGTTTGGTCAATTTTGACTTAATATGTCCAGGTTTTGATATCCATCTCATCGAGGTGAGAAACAAGCTATAAATGTGAAGCAAGTTCACTTCTTTTGCATGCATTGTTTTCAGACTCAACACTAACATAACCTTTCTTAGACATGACTTCCATGTTTGCATCCTTGTTAGCCAGGCTAAATCTACAAGCAACAGTGAAACAGAAAAAAAGTTTCAGTGCCTGACCTTTCATAAACAGCTGGCTTTTCAGTAAGTTATCAATAAAACAAAACTAAATTATATAACCATGGTAACTCAGCGGTTACAAAACAGTTGGCCCATATTGACCTATTTGTATGAATGTTTCACTTTAACCACTAATTCATATCTTATGTTTTTCCAGGGACAGTTTTTCTTCCTATAAGGTTTACTTTTTACCTTTTACAGACCATTAACACAATAACAAATCTTTTCATTTATCCAAAAATGTGCCATCCATCTTAACTTCATGGGTTTTGATTCAGCTGTGTCTATAATGTTTCTGTCAGCTTAAGAAAAAGAAAATCACAGTAGGTCAAACAATGTCAAGGACATTTTTTTCTTTGTTGTGTTTAATAAGACTCATTCAATCTTTTTATTGCAATATAATCTCTTGTTCATAATTTATATTTCATGTTTGAATAAATACACTCTGAATGCTTTGTCTGAATCAATGACTTGCTGCCTAAATTGGTCGGATATCACATATGAGCATCTGGGGATTATTACTCCTGAAAGATCTTTACCAGAGCTGCACTTTTCCACCAGGTAACAGATTTTATTCTTGTGATCACAGAGAACATTGGGTTATGCAGGCCATCTTATATGGGCACTGATACATGCACGTGAAAGTATATTAAGGGCATCTAGTGCATGGAGACTAGAGGGGAACCAACACTTTTCTTTGGGTGTGAAGTGACAAGAAATACAAGGGTCATCTTAGCCCTCTGGAGCAGGAGTTTTTTTGATGAAAACCTTTAACCTGTCCTTCCCCCTCTGTGCCCCTCTGTGTTAACATAACTGTCAGTTTCTTCACTTTTAATTGAGATTACAGACATGTGAACTATTTGTGCTAAAATAAAAGAGCAAGTAATTTTGGGGCAACCAAATACAATCAACGCTGAGATGATTTAATTGATCAGATATTTATTTGCCAAAATATTGAAAGTATCATTACCAACATGCAGAGATGCATGTATGGAAGTAATACAACAATGCAAAATCAGAGTATTGTAGTTCTGAAAAATTTTACAGTGTTTACTTGAATATTACATAATCTTTGCATCCTGATGCACCGTGACTTTTTGTTTCATTTTCACAGTTCTGTTTTCTTCTGTAGCCTTTGTTGTTAGGTGTGCGTGTCCTCTTTATTCCTGCTTCTCCCAAACAAACTCTAGAGCGCAGTCCTGCATCTTGGAGCTGAAGATGCTCTGGAAATATTGATTCTGTTCCTTTGTGAACATGTTTTTCCAGTCTCCATTCTGGCCTGTGTTGTAGGAAGATGAGAAGTGGGAAGACAAAATGATAAGAACTAATTAAAGGTTAAATTGGTAATTTCTCAAAAAACATAAGACTGAGGTTTAAAAAAGAACCACAACACCTATCATGTGTGAATCAAATTACAAGACTGAGATTTCTGGGTTTTTTTGTTTCCGTATCAAATAACAGGCTCCTTTTCAATGTTTTGTGACACTTAAATATAAATTGATATCGCTTAATGTGTTTATACCATTTAAAGTGTTATTATGGTTAATGATGAGCAGTTAATTGGAAAAAATTAATGAATAGAAATTTGAAATTCTGTGGCAACCATGCTGTGAGTCAAAATCTGTCAATCAATAAAAGAGTCAACTGAACAGAGCCACCTTTCCTCATGAAGGAGCCTTTGCTGTGATCCATTATCTCATCGGGGACGAGGGTGTAGTTGATCATCTGGTTGTCTTTCATGCTGCTGAAGCTGCAGTGTTTCACACAGTTGTTGAGTTCATCTTCCAGCAGAGGACACTGCAGGAAAGAGCTCACCCTCTTCATGGTGCCATGCAGGTCCTGACATTACAGTGTAATGTGAAGAAGAAAACACTCATTTTAAAATAGCTTTTAAAAGTAACTGATTGAACACAAAATTTTAAACCCCATCATTTCACTACACGCTTCATGTATGGGTGAACACCAGTTTGATTGTGTCTGTTTAAAAGTGTATGTGACAACAGTAATGCGTGTCTTCTCCTTTACCATTGACATCTCTTCATAGGTGATGTGAAGCAGGTTGAGAGTGACTGTCTGACTGGTCCAGCCTTTAACATGATCAAACCAGGAGCCAAAGTGCACTGAAGCAAAGATGTGTAAAAAACAGAATTTTACATTTAGCCGCACAATGGGGGGAAAAACAACAAGACAACATATCTTTTTCCTCATGTTGACTCACATGTGCCATCCAGGAATCGGTTTAAAAACTCTGGAAATGAGTCGACTTCAGGGAGGAACTTGGCCATTTTGTGGAAATGATAAAACGAAACAACAACATCTTTCGGGTTTCTGCTCACATAGATGACCTTGGAGTAGTAAAAGAGAAGTACAAGTTTATATGCCTTACTTACACTTTACAGCAGGATTTCACTTTTGGTAATCAACCCACAGCCTATTTCAGATACACACCCTGGCTGATTCAGCAAAGAAACACAAGAGGACCTTATTGGAGGAAGAGAGGAAAAGAAAGAAAAAAGGACAGAGCAAGAAATAAGGTAAGCATCAACATTAGACTGACTTTTGCTGGCTGGAGAAAAACTCAAAGAACAGATAGGTTGCTAGGTGTAATAAGCCGTCGTTAGGGGGCGCCAAAGTGAGAAAATCTGCCAAAGTTCAATAAAGGGGCTTTAACGTTTATTGGAAGGTGGCAGACATTTTTGTTTTTGCTATCATCTCTCACAATGTAGATGAAAAAGTCAGTATTTTTTAAGAATCAAAGAGTGAATCTGTCTGTGCCCACCAGAATTATGCAAACAAACAAAAAAAACAGTACATTGTGCCTAATTATTTAATTTTCTGTCTTCCTTTTTTTTCACTGTTTAAACTGTATTCTATGGTCCAACTCAGATGAGCAAATAGATATAAATCAGACCTTGGCCTTGGAGCGCTGGAGGGCAGGGCCCAGCAGGTGATGAGGCAGGTGTGTGGTGATGAGTCTGGGTGTGGCAGATGTAGCCCTCAGCACATCAGCACTATAGTATTGCTCCAACCAGGGAGCTCGTGTCCAGTTTGGAACAGTTTGGGACAAGTGTGGGTCACCTCTGCTGGATATGAGAGTCACAATTTCCTGCATCCACGTGGTGCCTGTTGAGGGAAATGACGAAGGCTGTGACCTGAGAATTTATTATCTTATTATTCTGTTTATCATTTTTTATTCCATCCATGATAGTAGTAATAAATTAGAATTCCTAGTTTACATATTAATGGAAGTGTTTCCCTTGGATTGTACAAGTCTGATGAGCAAATGTGATACACTGTCTACCCGTGCTCTAAAGATAAATAAAATTAATGAATCTTAATCTTTCAAAAATATATCCACATATCAATTAATTCCCTTTGATATATGACAGATTTGTTTATTCATTCACTAACATCCCCTCCACTCACATTTATTTTCCCTTTTCATTCAATACATATATGTTCTAATACAGTGCCTGGATAACACTTGTTTTGCTTGAGTTTTGGGAATGGACCAATGCAGAGTTAAAACACGTACACATTCTTCAATTTTTCATTAGGAAGCTTGGCTGCAGCGGTGTCAAAAAAAGGTCAAGCAGTTCCTCTTTAAAATACTGCTGTCTCACAGAAAGCAACCTTTTGGCTCATAAAATGTAAACTGCTGGTGTGTGCTGCGCCATGTCGCAGAGATTTTTTTTAAACTTGTGTTATACAATCACAGATTCAAGGTTTTTGGGGGTTTTTCGTGCAGGAAAAAACTTGCTTGACTATAAATGACTCATTTAATTATGATTATTGCTTAGGTTGATTTTAACATGCAAGTTGCTCAGTGAGCTCATGTGGTTTGTTCCACTGCAGTGTCGTCTCCTCTTACCTGACTTTGGATAAGATGCAATGAGGACATCTGTTTCTTGAAAACGAAATTCAAGAGCAAGCTGTAAGGAATCCTGTGTGTGCAGGTGTCCTGGAAATGAAATGCCGTGAAAAATCTCTGTGACATCCAACCTAGCCATATCCGACTGGAATATATTTATCTTGTATTACTCCTGTAGCTTTGCCTTCTTCTCTCAGTATCTCCGCTCTGTGTCTTTGAGCTTTGTCCCTTTGTCTTTATCTGTGAGAAAGGACAACTGATCTCCACTCAGGATGAGATGGAATCAGAATGAGGAAATTGTCCAGATGGGTGTCAGTGGGAGGTTTTTTAGAAAACCTCCCAAAAAAGGATATATCTCAATTATGTTTTCACAAAAAGAAAGTTTACAAATGTTAACTTATTTGAGTCCATTCAAAAATGAGCACCTGCAATTATCAATGTAGCCACACTAATGGAACAAGGAGGTAACTTGCGTGTTTTCTTAAAAGCATTTAATAAATTGTTGAAGAAGTGTTTTTTTTTTCATGTTCTGGAGAACTTCCTGAGCTTTTCTCTTGGACTAGTCCAGTTTGGAGCATTTTTATCAACTGCACCTGTAAAAACCTTTTTTAAAAAGTGGTTGTTGTTGTTTTAGTTTACTTGTATGTGTTTACATCACCATGTTTGCATCGTCATAAACTGTTTCCCTGATTTCATTTGTGGAAGGTTATTTTATAGCAGTTATTGTTTCTTTTCTGATCTTTTTTGGACTTATTGCAGGTTTGTTCCATCTAAATACCATTCCTATCTCTCCTCTTTAGTCACAAAAGTCACAACAACATTACATAGGTTAGAGTTAAACGATGGAAATCCTGAGTAAAAACTGCTTCCCGAGTAATGGGTATCTCAGGTGTAGGTGAAGTTTACGTTTGAATAAGAAAATGCACCGAAACATGCTGCCAAGGCAGCACAACAGAAAAACAAAGCAGAGACATCATATGACTCCAGCTTTCAAGCAAAATATTCATATTATTTTCTATCTGTCTGCATTTTTTTATGATTATTTTTTTAATCAAACAGGCTAAATGTTTAAAAAGTCTCAACTGAATTAACTCATTCCTTCAAAGGAAACAGAGACATTCATTATAGCAATGTTCAGGATCTAGCCACAAGATTTCAGATTTGAAAATTGTCAGATATTCTGTATGAACACTTTGTAAGCAGAATGTATTGAAAAAATATGCGAAATTATGGAAAAAGACTTTAATACAAGATTGTAGAGAGTCCTTGTTTGTGTAATAACATTACACAATTTAATTTAATATAAAAATGTTTTCATTTTTAACCTTTTGGAAATGAACATCTTTCATAGATGTGACTTATCTAACTATTTGCAGTGTCCGGAAGTCAGAAATAACCAACCCCTCTTTAATTGAACATGGTGTATATGGTATGAATAAAGACTTTGCATAAAACACAGTCATAAATTATTAGCACTCAGTAGTTTTATGTAACTCAGTCAGCAAAACTGGGTGTAATTTATTGGAGAGCGGGAACAGCACCTGTAAAGATAAAGAGTTGGTGTTGATACAGGCAATAAATACATTCTGACATAAGAATGCTTTGTAAGAGGGCATCGTATCAGTTGCCATGTATATTATAGTTAAGATAAATTAAGCTTTGAATGTAAAGCATAACCATTCCATTCTAAAAGTTTTTTTTTTTTATTATCATTGAACAAGGTGTCCTCCGAATTATTGCTCATGTGACTCATGTAGCGAGAAGACTTTGTCCCTGTTCCACTCGTAAACAAAGATGTGCTTTGTCATATTAGGGTTGTTTTGATCTGATCTCATTTGTAGTCTTATCAATAGCTGAAGTGCATTATGCCCACATACTTATAACTCATACAATTGTCCCACATTCCTTGAATCCCAATATTTAGCATGTATACTTGGCTAATTTTGCATGAACCAACGTTAACCAATATTTGCAACTTACTTATCAACTATTCTAGTGAAAGGGAAGGAAAAAATAAACTCCATGACACACGCAAGCAAGCACGCGCACACACACACACACACACACACACGCACGCACGCACGCACGCACACACACACACGCACACACACACGCACACACACACATACACACACACTCATTGAGTGCATTTAAAGGACTGCGTATTACGATACCTCATCGGTCAGCACTAACTTGGTGATGGCATCAACAGCCTCTTGATGCAGTGGCTTTCAAGTTACCATGAAGTTACCAATGCAACACATCTTCAGCTGTGTACTCGAGCTTCGTTGAGTGTTGCAGCCATTTATCACAATACACCCTCAACCGAGGCAGGCCCACCACAGGCTGATCAGACCAGGGTGTGTGAAATTTGTGGGAAAAAGCAAAACAAGGCAAATTTATTTGTATAGCACATTCCATACAAGCCATTCAAAGTGCTTTACGTAAAACATTCAAATCAGGAATGATCAGACAGAGTAGCATCCATCACCACACAACCTTGGAAATATTCAGACCGATGGAGATGACTAGATCAAGACAGTGTCTTCTGTTGTGCATTGTTTCTTTCACATGCTGAGTTGGACCAAAGTTATCAAGAACACAACTACATTCTTTGGTCCCTCTGTCCTGGGTATCAACATGAATATTGAAATCACCAGCAATAACCACACAGTCAAAGTCAACACAGATTATTGACAGCAGTTCAGCAGAGTCATAAAAAAATATTGCATAGTATTAATGTGGCCTGTATATGTTAGGGAACAACACACGAGAAGGAGAATTCTTCTGGAGAGCCACATATTAAAATGAAGCAAAGTTTTGCATTGGAGGGAGTTATTAAACAAATCAGCCACCCCTACACTTTTCTTAAGTGATCTAGCCTCACTCCCAGAGCTGAAGTTTGGTGGGGTTGCTTTGATAAGAATAACTGAATATTTGTCTGACAAAAAAGGTGTATTGTGTCATATCATATCATATCATATCATATCATATCATATCATATCATATCATATCATATCATATCATATCATATCATATCA
>JBBBVU010000001.1:14933808-14950666 GCA_037177055.1 Atherinosoma microstoma | reverse complement strand
AATTCTTCACATCCTCTACACAACACAGTGAAGAAACAACAGAGTGTGTTCAGTGAGAGGCTTCGTCAAGTCCGGTGTAAAACGGAAAGGTACCGGAGATCATTCCTGCCAGCAACCATCACCCTCCGGAACAAGGCCCTATCTTCATCTTCTAATTAATTTTTTTGTATCATCATTATAATTATTTAAAAAAAAATAAAAAAAAATAAAAAAAAAACCTGTTACAACAATAATTTCCCTCCAAGAGGGATAAATAAAGTATATTTCATTTCATTCATAAATGTTGGGCTTGGAAATAAGTTGCTACTATTACTGCTGTAACATGAAAAACACACATGCTTGTTTTTGGGGACGTGAATCTGACAATTCATGATTCGAATCAATTCTGATTATTGGGGAGATGATTCGATTCTGTGTCGATTCTCGATTCAAACTGGTCTCAATTCACAATCAATACTCTTTTAATAACATAAGGTGCCAATTCCAGGATTAACTATATTCCTTTGTAACAGGGGTCTGCAACCTTTACAATCCAAAGAGCCATTTTTCCCTTTAGCCCAGCTAAAAAAAAACTTTAGAGCTGCAAATGTCACATGACCTTTTGAAAAAACAACTTATATCTGCTATAGTGAATTTCATTTTTATTTTTAGGTTTTAAGATAAAGAAAAACATAAAACTTTAGCAAAAGGAGGACAGATATATTTTTTCATGGGATTTAGATTTTTGTGGAAAATAATGAAAAAGAAAAAAAAGCCCACAGTCAAAAAAAAAAATTACTGGTACTTTTAGTGTCATTATTTTGTGGAAATTCATTGCAAATATTCCATGAAAAAAAAAAACGGCTAAAACCTGCATTTGTTATTTATATTGAAAAACATAAGTTGGTTATTTTTTTTATTTTTAGCCAATGTTGTCAAGAGCCATAGTGGAAGGTCCAAAGAGCCACTTGCAGCTAGAGCCGCAGATTGCAGACCCCTGCTCTATAAGCTAGAAAGAGCTCTGAGGAATAGTTTAATAGTTGAAAGAAAATTGGTTATGTTCAAGAGAAAAAGAAGGTTATCAAGGTTAATTAAGTTATCCAAAAATTGAAAAGATGCAGAGGCAATCTTTTGACTAAGAGGTGACATTTATTTTTGCTTACCTTGCAAACGTTAACATTTCTTTGTCACTTTACAGTAGCTTTGAAAGTAGTCTGTCAAATACTTTTCAAGTCTTTTAAAATAAAAATTCTTGGAAATTTTGGATCGATTCCGAATGTTAACAAATAAGAATCTCGATTCTGAAGTGAATCCATTTTTGGCTGCACCCCAACTTGTTTTCATTTTCAACTGAGAAATAAATGAAAACTCAAACAAGTCAATTCTTACAAAGTAATCATTTTATAACCACAGTTTGTCTGTGTGTTAATATAGAAGTTGGTGTGTACCTGACATCAAGGTTTCGCCGGGGTAGATCTCATCTTGCAGACAAACACCGTTTCTGGTGGCAAATTCCAGGAGGCTCCTCTTGGCCTGAGGAATCTGATCTGTGGACAGCAGCCAGCGTGGAGACTCGGGAAACACTGATGCAAAGCTGCGGAAAAAAACTCTGTTATCAAATCTCACTGAGATGAATTAAAACAAAAACCTCTCAAATTGGCAGACAGAAGCAGAAGGGAAATTAAAAAATATGTTCTAAACTGGATTTCTTTTCTTGGATGGATTTGAGAAAATAAATAAGAATATTTTATGTAATTTATTACATGTCATGTAGAACCCACTGGCAAATCTATAGGTTAGTTATTCTAAGTTTCTAAGTGTTAATATTGTTGCTTTGTTCAGTGATTATGTAAAAACTCCAATGCTCCTCATAACACTTGTTAATAACAAAGTCAGAGAGGATGTTACAGTTTACTTGCTGGTTTCTGTCTCTGTCTCACCTTATCCCTGTAGAGCCTCGTAAAATACCAAACAAGAGAACAGCTGGAAAATACCAAAAACACACATAGCGTTACATACTGCCACACGACTCACCACCAATAGGAAAGAAGCAGCAGCAGAGGTAAAGTGGCCACAGCCTGGAGAACGGGCCAATCGCGGCACAGAACAGTGATGCCTGGCAACAGCAGCTCTGCAGACACGGCGAAGAAGCCACCGACCATGGCAGCCATGAGACGATGAGGAGGGTCACACAGCTCCAGCCCTGAGATAGCGGGGAGTTCAGAGGGAGGACACACAGATGACAAAAAAACAAAACTGAAGCAGAACAAATACATCGGAGCAGAGTCAATCCATTTCCTGTCGAAACACTCGCTTAGTTTCACATAAAGACACTGACTGAAACTTTTACTTGTTCAAACGTCAGGCCACTACAGGTCATTTGTGCAGTTACAAACTCTGATGAAGGCTTTTTGTTTCAGCGATGTTAAATGGAAGCATTTTTATCCGACCATCCTGAAAAATTATCTTTCAGAGGAGCAAAGATATTCTAAATCACATTATACTATACATCATACTTTAATATACTCAAAATATATTCAGTCCATTACAACTGTGTGCTGTTAAAACTAAGCTCAAAACTTTCCTGACTAAGTATACTTGTTTATTGCTATATATGAATCCATTATATATAACTTATATCCTCCTGTGTTGTTCTTCTGTTCGTTCAGCATGTGTTTAAATGAGCTTTATGTATAAAACTGCATAAATGTATATAGTTGCATACAAAACAAAAGTTTGGGAACCCTAGTCACAATTTCTGTAAACAGCTCAGTGAGTGAAAAAAAGACCAACTTAAACAAGACCCATTTATTCTAAAGTATATTAAATCACTGGAGGCCCAGGAGCAAAAGATTGGGCACCCTGCATGGTTGGTATTTAGTAACGGCACCACTGGCGAGTATCATGGCTTATGAATGTTACTTGTTTAAGATCATTATACTACTGTAAACAACATCCCCTTATCCTCTGCTTTCTCCACAGTTTGATGCTTGTTTGCAGAATTTGCTGGTATTTGGATCTTGTCCTCTTTGATTAATCCACCCTGTGTTCAACATTTGAAGAGGTTTTTTTGTTCAGTTTTTTTTTAACTGCATCCTTTTTTCCTCAAATATGCCTGCTTCTAAAACGCTTATTTGAGCTTCATCAATACTCTTAACTCCAGTAAAGGTCACATATGTGCAGTTGCGGCTGTACAATACAACATAGTGCCTCATGTCCAATTAAATAAATCTTTAAAAGGTTTTCTTCTAGTCTTGACTTGATTTCCAATCATAAGAACAGTTCTCTCAGAGGTCTTAGAGACTCATCTCAACCCCCACTGTCCATGTCCTGTCTGCTCAAGATAAATGTAACAGAATAAAACACAAATCACAATAAATGAGTCTTTAGTTGTCTTTCCACTTCAATCAATAATGAACATAGCACCTTATGTATAGGACCTTTCTGTCATCCCACTGTTTTGAATCCCATAAGTCTGTAGGGGTGAAGTCCTTTTTTTTTCTTTTTTCCCCACCTTCTTTCCATTTTATCAGTAAGTTTGACTGAATTCTGCAAAACATCTGAAAACAGGCAGGTTATTTTAAAAAAGCTAAATAAAGCCGTAAAAGAGCACTGAACTTGAGGTAGTGAGTTTAATTATTATAGTTATGCTGTTCATGTTTCTACTTTACCTTCTCTCTCAGCTCTTATTCTCCTCACACCTCCTTCCTGTCCAGTTGGGGTGTGGCTGGAGTTGGGAGGCAGTGAGGAGTTCATTTCCTGCTCAAATCCCTGTGTTCAGTCCTGTCCTGCTATTGTTTTCTGATCTTTGTGGAGAAGCAGCACTAGGAAAACATCACTGAGAAACTTTCCTTCAGGCCCTTATCTCATCCAGCTAAACATCAGACTGACCCAAAAACCTCATCTGGACTTAATCAGAGCCTAAACTCAGAGGAATGTGGGAGTATGTTCAAAATCCTACCTCAGTAACACTTCACTGCCTAGCATCACCTCCTCCTACTCAAGAATGTGCCCCATTTCATTCCTAAGCAGCCCATTTTTTAAACAGGCTGTAGTTGATACAATAGTACACGCATCCCCACAGCCAAGAGGTATGAGCTTCGGTACGAGGGAGGAAAACCTCCAACCAGATGCCTGCTGTCAGTCACAGCACATCACACTTTTCAGCTGGTTATCAGGTTATCAGTTATCACTGGTCAAATCCAAGCAGGCGTTTTTCTAGCAAGCAACAGTCATCCAGTTAGAAAAAATACTTTAAAACAACTACACTTTGTTAAAATGTAAATTCTTGGTTGCAACAAGCAAAGCTGTGTTTGAAGTAAAAAGGGCTAAAACTTCAGGAAAAGAAAACCTATCTCACCGTGATCATGGTAAAGAAACACAGCCATGTTATGCAGCCAGTAACATAAGGAAGATTACATTGGTGGAAGAACAGAGTTATAAAACACCAGCAACATTCTGGAGGGAAAAACTGGATTACCTCTAAAAACGCTGAAAATACACAAAGGAAACTACAACAGGATAATGATCCTAAACAAACTTCACAATCCACAACAGACTCAATAAATACTACATTTTATTTTAATGATGTTCCTGAAGGGTAAGATGCAACATTTTTAATAATATGTAATATTCAGGGGATTCTGGCCCGAGAATTTCATTAACTGCTGATGCTTCATTGTCACCTGCGACAATCAAACCTGAAAACTGAAAAGAGGTACAAACTGAAAGCTTTGTCATGGCCTTCACACTTTCACTACTTACACATATCAAACATATTCACGACCCAAACAGTAGTGGCACATGCAACACATGGAGAGAAGTTCACAGAACAAGAAGATTTTTGCAAAAAGATGGAGGAAGCAAAAATCCTACACGCTAAATCAAATAATAATAAAATTCCTGATATGATCTTACTTTTTCTCTTTTTGCTATTTGCTTATTTATTTCTTCATTCATTCACTCATTCATTCATTCCAAACTGGGATGGATAAACTTCTACATGTCACTGGCCATGTTTGATTTAATGTTAGCATGTTTAAAGGTCCCATATTATGCAAAATTCACTTTCTAAAGGTTTTCTAACAGTCATATGTGTCCCCAGAACAGTGAATGAAGTTCAGGAATTAGCAAATCCTGTCACCGCTCTCTCTCTTCCTTGCTCCAATTTTCAGCAAATGTGTGCTCAAACGGGTGTGCCTGAAATCTTTCCCCAAATGACGTTGAGAAGGGAAACAACCACTCCCTGCATAGTGGATGCAGCACATGGACCCGCCTCCCTAGCTAGCTGAGCCCGCCCTCTAAAATCTCCGATCGTAGGCCATTGTTTCTCATCACAAACCCTCTAGAATGGCGAAGCAGGCAGTTGCTCTGTTAATGGCTGCATCAACGAGCACAAAAGTCTGTATATACCTATATCTGAGCTCCTGAAGACCCAGTGGATGGAGTTAATTTTTGATGGACATTTACCTGCAAGACTTCCCAAAGTTTTGTATGTGTGCGCCCAGAGTTTTAAGGAGGACTGTTTTCACAACTTGGGTGCATATAATGCAGGCTTCGCCAAACAGCTGAAGTTTAAGCATGGATCGGTAGCAACTGTCCGTGATACATCTGTAAAAGTAGGAACTGCTAGTGATTTTGTTGCTTTATTGTGTAGGTCTGCTTAGCCTGACAGCCTGTAAACATGTTAGCACTGCAGCTAACGAAGCTCGGTCACTGCTGCTAACGTTTGTGTCCTTGAATTATGCAAGAGTCATTAATTACCAGAGACATTCTCCAGGACTGAGTTCTTGCTTGCGGTCTAACTCCGGTTTTCAGCGCTGCAGCATTTTTTTACTCTCGACTAAAATATTATGGGCTGTTTGATTGAGGAATTGCAAGCTGTCAATCACCCCGGGCACGGTGCGTGGAATGGAGTGATGGGCGGAGCCATCAGCTGCTCAGCTCCCTGAACAGCCCGCCCACTCAGAAGGAGCTGTTCTCAGAAGAGGGAAAATACGGGGTTGACGAGAAGCTACTGCCTTCAAAGTAAAAGCCGATTTGATCGAACTGTGGCTCTGACAGTTCATTGAGATATCAAAAAATTGTTTCAGATTGGAAACAAAATGCATAATATGGAACCTTTAAGCCTTCAGTTAGTTCAGTTGGTCAAATACTACCTCCTGTTGTCTCTTATTAAGCTCTTTTCCTTAAACTTGTTGGAAAAGGTCACTCGGTTAAGGAAAGGTGGTGGTACAGATTTAAAGACTGCGGAGAAGATAACTGTGCTGCAATGAGAATCTAACCACACTGCAGCACTGAGACAACATTTCTTCAAGAGAAAAGGCTTTAAATACTTCTTATAATTCAATCTTATCTCACTGTTACACATAGGATATATAATCATAGATATAAAATATGAACTTAATATCATGTCATAAAAAGTTAACAGAAAAAGGTACAGAAGTTAAGCATGTTGCCGTTATCACCAGCTACCAGGTATAAGTGTGGGACAGAATTATCTCTTTTCCCTTTAGAAAAGGTTGTTCCAGTGTTTCCAATGTTAAAGGAAATAATGGAAGCACTCAAGTTTTTTTCCAAGTATCAAGTATTTAAAGAATTTGAACAGACTTATCATGACTCCTCCTTAGATACTTCAGTGTGGGTCATTGTGTGGCTGTGTAAGACGATGCTATTTCAAACTGAGCTGATTAACACAAAAAGGTTCATGACTCATAGTACAATAAGTAGAATCAGGAGGTTGCCCGAGAATATATTTTCTGTACATCTGCTGTGTTCTAGTCTTAATATAGTTAACTGTTCATTGGTCTGACGGACGGACATAATCTGATAGAAGTAATTAAATCATTTGTTATGCTATCAGTGACCGAGTGATGAGGGTCTTGAAGATAACTTCTTAGTCACGAGGGAAAAAAGAGAGATGGACAGAGGGTCAATTACAGATCATCTCCAGATCTTGTGTGGTTTTATCTCTGCTGCCTTCATCTCCATAATAGAGACACAACAGAACATCTAAAGTGGAGCTTGGAAAAGAAACCTTCAGAAGGAAAATCAATTCAATAGTACTGCATAATTTATTGAGGAACCTACTTTAAACTGACTTTGAACTGACTTTAGTTGGTGTTTGTGAATTTCACACATCAGCACTAAAAGTCTGAATTCAGTTGTTTGCATCTCCCGAAGTGAAGATAACTCAGAAACAGAGGATTTGTAATTTGCTTCTGTACAGACTCAATGAGATTTTCTCTTATCTTTCACTGATAAGATTTTACAAGGTAGCGTGGTGCTTAGGTGGATATTCGTTGGGCATATTCTTCAGTAATGATCCTGCAGATCAAATCTTATTTTTTTGGTTAGCTTTTCCCATGTTAAGCGTTGAAGTATGAACTGGATGACGACATCGGATTTTACTCTCAGAGTCACAAGACTGTGATTTATCATATTTGCATTATGCAATCTTTACATAAGATTTGATTTCTGAAGGTAAAGATACACAGCGGCAGGCAGTCTTTGTATTGGAAACACAATGGCTGCAGAGTAAAAATAATCTAAAAAGACACTAATGTAAGGCAATTTGATGAGACATATATTTAAACCATGACTAAGGGCATGTGAGGTGAAGGGATTTTCCCCAATGACAAAGCAGTCTGCCTCTCAAATGGATATACACTAAAGATCATGTGTTACTTTTTACTCGCCCAGTTGCTTCTTGTTTTGCAAATTATTATTTTTTTAATTAGATTTGTGTTGCTTCTTTATGCATGTTCAGTGCATTAATTGAAGAAATCTCTTGGACAAATGTAAAAGCAAAGAGCATCTGAATCCCTTTACAGGAATCAAACTGTACTCTCTAAACAAAACAAATGCAAGAGGATACCTACTGGAAATATACGAGGACACAAACACCCCAGCTAGCATGGTGCCTTGACAGAGACGCAGCAGCAGAAAGACCACCGCGCTGTTGGACAGACACACGGCCACCCCGAACAGACTGGACAGACTGATGGAGAAGAGGAAGGTTCGTCGACGACCTAACCTGGAAACACACATGCACGATGCATGCAGAAACAAAAACAAAAGTAAAATCAAAATTAGTCCCGAAATATTTACTTACATATATTGTCAAGTTTTTTGTGTTCATTTAATATCGAAACCTTACCAGTCACATAATGTACCAAGAAGGACGTATCCCACAATCCATCCAGTCATGAAGCAGATGTGCTGCACGGGAATCTTCCAGTAATCACTGCAAACCAGGTTCCACTGCAGAGGTAGAAAAGGATGAGCACTGACACACAAGCAAACAGAAACACTAAACTCACTATCAACAAAGAGGTCAACTTATTTGGGTTTTAACAGCAGAAACAAAGTTACTCAGAGAACAAAGGAGGCTAAGGTCTAATGTGTAATGTTGGTAAAATACAGAGCTAAATGAGCATTTATTCATCATCACGTCTGCATCATCTTCACTGTTCAGGGAAGTTGAAAAGCATCCCATCTACAGACTTCCAGGAAAGCTAGGACACTGGTGAATGTAAATAAAAGATTGCAATGATTTGCAAATCTCAAACCAATATTTTATCTACAAGAGAACATTGGAAATATATAAAATGCTAAAAGTGAGACATTTTATCATTTAATGGAAAAATATCAGCTCATCTTGAATTTGATGATGGCAACATGTCTAAAAACAGGTGTGACAAGACCACATTTACCAGAAGTAAACATCCCATCTTTTCTTGTCTGCCACAGTCGGCAAACATGTGATAACGAAGAACATTTGGGAGAGGAATGTTGTCCCCTTGTTGTCTGATAAAAGACTCCAGCTGCTCAAGAGTCCTGGGTCGTCTTTGATGCACTAAATGTTATCAGTCACTGGTTTGGACTGCAGGTAGGACAGTCCAGCAACTCCTCTACACTACCAGATGTTTCCTGAAAATTACATCACCTGAATGGATCTGTTGTTCTATAACCTATATAACCTATATAATGTATATATGTAGTCCGGTTCATGTATTTGGTCCACTTGCGGTGGATCAATATATAACCCCTCTAAAATGACTCAAATGCAATATATATTTTTTCTATGTTCAATTGTAATTTAAATAATGTAATTTTTTTTGATTTTCAAATTTTCTATTCTGTTTTATTTATATTTTATGGAAAAGTATTAGGTCCACTGAAGAAGAAAAAATAGAATTCCAAGAATAAATCTCAGAATTCTGACTTTTTTCCAAAAAAAAAAAAAAAAACGTTTTTTAGGGAGAATTTATTTTATTTATTGTTTCATTTCTGAAAATTTTGACTCTCTCAGAATTCTGAGATTAGAGTCAGAATTCCAACTTTAATCTCAGAATTCTCACTTTTTTCTGAAACATAAAAAAAAGAGGAATTTTTTTCGCTTCTGAAAAAAATCTGAATCTTGACTTTCTCAGAATTCTGAGATTTAAGTCAGCATTTTGACTTTTTTATCTCAGAATTAAAAAAAAAATTTTATTTAGTGGCCCCGATACTCAAGAATAAAGAGAGAATAAAGACATATATTAAGAGAATAAAGTCACAGTTATTTTATTAGAGGAAAGTTGAAGAAATCACTGCTTTTGTGGCTGGAACTAGTCGACTTCACACTTATCGATGGACGCATCAGCTGATAAGCCGGATTGTTTCTTGAGAAACCACAAAACCGCTCGGAATAGCCAGCTGACGCGTCCATCGATAACCCTGCAGTCTACTGGTGCCAGCCATTTCCCCCTCTACAACAGCAGTGATTTCCAACTCTGCCTGTTTTGTTCTGAGGAATGGATCCATTTTTTTTGCCAATCCTTTTCAAAGTCCTTATACTAATGATAATGTGGTGTTTCTCGATTCAAAAATCGTTTATCGAATCCAGAAATAAAGTTTTTAATTCACTCAAGCCACACTGACACGGCTGCCTGCATTCATTTTCCTGATCAACATGTAAATAACCAGCTTGTCAAATATATGACTGCTTTTAAAAAAAAAAAAGAGCATTACTCAGATTTGTACACGAGGAGGAAGATTTCACAAGCTTAAAAAATATATTTCATGTGGTCAAAGCAGTGACCAACTTGCAAATCTGTAATAGTTTTCACACATGACAAACAGACATTTTCCATACATGTTTAAAAGGGCAAGGATGTGTTTGCAACATTGCGTGGACCTTTTGCAGAGATCCTCCGACGACCTCCCAATAAAAATCTCTAGATAATCACTGAATGATTCTAAAAATAAATAAATACATTTTAAAAAAGCCCTAAATACCTAATATAGTTGTTCAGAGCAGTCCTTGTCAGACTTCTCAAACTAAAGTAAACCGTACCTTTGTTAAGGACTATTTTCAGCAGTGGATTAACACATATCAAGTGCTCGTGTTCACTTTAATGAAGGACTGTTGCTCCAAATTAGTCCTCTGGATTTGAATTTCTGCATCACAGACTGCGACTGTTCTGCTCCACAGCAGCTGCCACTCAGCTTCTCATTTCACAGCATCTTAAAGCAGCCACATGTTTTAAAAAAATATATATATTCAAATCTTCATCACACTGAGACTGGATAATCCCAGAACACGGATTGCCTTTAAATAAAAACCAGCAGCTGGAAATGAAAACTCAGATAATAAAAACTTGTAATCCGTTTCAGTAAAGGCAGCTGCAGCAGGAAAGTACACGAACTGCACGTCTACGTTCAAAGGAATAAATCTTAAAGATGTAGACGAAACACTGACCGTATAATTGATGTGTGTGATCAAATACTTAAAGTTCATAAACAAATTGTCACCAACATGCTGCAGTAACCTGAATGTGAGTGTGCAACATGCAGAAAATAGCAGATGAGCAATGACAGAGATCTCTGTGAGGAAGCGGGAATGCAGATCATGTCGTTCTTTATTGAGTTAAGATGCCTGCTGACATCGTTATTACATTAGAACAAAGTAGTGCTCAAAGTTGCCAGCAGCTCTGTGGCAGGTTGGCACCAGTCACTACATGCTTGAAAATTCTTTGCCTTTTCTCAACATCCTCCTTTGTCTCCTCTAGTTTGCTGGATAAAGTTGTAGCATTGAATTACAGTCAGCGTTTTACAGAAACACATAGTTAGGAACAAAACTGTCTGCAGCAATATTCAGGAAAAGGGTGAGAAAAACTCAGAGGAGAAGAAATGGTTGTGTTTCAAAACAAACAAAAAAGGTCACATTGATATTTTAGCTGTGAATACAGTCAGCCATAGCCGTTATGCTCATATAACAACATTTAAGTCCAGAGCTTAATTCTTCTTTCGCCAAGATTTTGTATTGATGCTTCGTGAAGTCTTCTCCTGGACATCCCAAAGTTTCTCCATGGGGTTACGGTGACGTCTCATGCTGCCTGAACCACTATTTCACTATTTGTACCCAATGAATCCTGGCATTCTCATCAAAATACAGTCACCTGACCACGTTTTCGGGCACTAAACATTTCTGAACTTCAACCTGAACCAGTGAAACAACCAACAATCATACGGCTGCTGCGGCAGGTTGGTACTGAAGGAATTAAACGTGACTGAGTCAGCACTTCATCTTCTGCTTTCCTTACCCCTAATGACCATTTCCAGTTGTTCCACAGTCCAATCTATATGTTCCTAAGCAAGTTGAAGAGCCTCACTGATTTTTTTTTTTTTTTAGGCTACACAGCTGTTTGGTTCCAGTTTTCCTGGCATTGTGTGTAAAAATACCTTTACTAAAAACATAGCTACAAGGTCTACTCTTGAATATCCAAATTTGATTTTGGCAAACTTTGAAGTGATCTCCACTTGTGGTCATACCAACATTTCCTTCTGACCACATTTTTTTCCTTGAAAATGCTTCCTCACCTACTGTATATTACATTTTAATAAAGCATTGGAGGGTTCTTATCACATGTTTTATAGTTTTATTAATCTCCTGAGATGCTTTATTTGCTTGATGCAGATAATAATGTGACCTTTCTGAGAGAAGGCAAATATATTTCCACAAGATGTGCCTTGCAGAATAGTCAAGGGTTCAAGGAATAACAAGAGACTCATTTCATCAGTCAGGGGTTAAATAACACCTTGAAGCAGATGAAACATTAATGAATCACTGCAGTAATTTTTTAATAAATCCAGTTCCTGCATGTAAGGGCCTTGCTCAGGGGCCCAGAGTGGTTAACTTTTGTTGCCAGGCTGGAAAATACACGACTCGCAACAAGTTAGGGATATTTGACTTTTTGTATGATGTCAGAATGAACCAAAAGGTTAACATGTAAAACACGTTTTCTTAATTCCGCTTAGATCTGGCGTTGGGAAGGGTTCTGATTGGACAGGGAGTGTAAGTGACGTATTTGCGCCTAACGGAAGAAAACAAACTCCACTTCCTGCTTCTTTTCTTTCCGACTACACCATGAAAAACACATAAAAGTACCATTTTGCTTGATTTTGATACTAGTTTTGAAGCAGCAGCTGGACAGGACCATACTACTTCACTTTCATGTGAATAGACTTGGCTAGAGTCCAACGCTGATTTCGGGCGGCCAGCACTGATATGTGCATCATGGCGACAGGAGGAGGGAACGAACATGCGCAGAACGACCGGAATTACCTTAAAGCGGAATGATGGTATACATGATAGAGGAATAATTCCATTCGGAATTAAAATGGGAATAAACCAGACACTTACTTTGGAATTAAGTTTAATTCGTTATTATCATTTTCATTCGGAATTAAGTGTTTAAATGGTCATTTTTCATCTCTTTAAAGTGGATTTAACTTTTATTCCGAATTAAAGAGGAATTAAAACTCTCATGTAAACGTGGCTCAGTCACATCTATTATGTTCATTTCTGGAGCCGTCACTGCCCAGCAGCGTCTTGTGGCTGAGGAACCACACTATACAACTTTTTCTTCTGGGACACAAGCCTGACGTGTTAGCTAGGTTTCGCTTTCAGCATGCGTCACACGCTAGCAAGCGGATGTAAACAAACCAGCCATTTTGAACACGCGGATTCGGCAAAGAAATGTTAGAAGACATTATCGGAGGAAGGGAGTAAACAAAAGAGAGACAGAGCAAGAGATACGACAAGAGTCAAGATAAGACTGTTTTTTACTGTCTGGAGAGAGCTCACAGCACAGATAGGATGCAGGATGAATTAGCCGTCGATAAGGGGCGCATCACTGAGAAAATGGCATACGTTTAGTAGTACATCTTTAATTTGACTGTCTAAACTTTTAAAACTACATGTATAACTTATCAACGTTTAAAACCTTAATTCATAACATGCCGTTTTATAACAAGGTGATTAACCAGAAAAAAAACCAAAAGAAGTGTCTGATCCATGAATTGACCACTAAATGTTCTGGTTCAATGGATCTAAACAGTCCCCTTCATCATCCTCTTCACATTAAGACATCATCAGATCATCTTGGCTGTCAGGTTATTTATGCAGGAATATGCTAAATTTGAATAAAAAGGTCTTAAAGCAGCAGTGTGTTTGTGAAGCTGCATTTGCTGCCATCTCATGCCATAGCTGCACACTGCTACCAACTCTATATACTCAGGCTTTCCTTCAAAGAGTGTAGCAGAAACTAGAGACCATAAAATGAAAAGAAAAAATAAAATCTTAGTGTTTATCCCTTCTGGGAGCAGTAGAAACATGGCATACTTAACCGTTCACTGACTATCTTGTTCATTTAGAGGTGATGTAAAAATAAAGATTAATTGACTGATTGATTATCAATGAACATGCAGTGAACATGGACCTTTTCAAAGGACCTCTGGAGCTTTTTTTTCACATCTGGTAATCCAGCACTGATCAGGAGCATGGAAAGAGGTCAAACAGTCATGGTGTAAGTGTGAAAAAAAGAAGAAGAAAAAAAACCCACCACAACAAAAGCTGAGCAACAGAGGGAGTGGTTGCAGGCAAACACCAGCTAAGTTGAAATGAAAATAAACAAAACAATGTTTATTCACCAGCTCACAGAGCAAGACAACTACCCGAGGAGAGTCTGTTATTTTTCTCTGCGCCTGTTTCAACACATTGTCCTCTGCTCAGTTTTCCGTTGTTGGAGTTTTCCTTTGTCCTCGTGAATGACATCATGGGCAGAGGAAGCCGTTGTTGGAGATCGAGGTGTTCAGGGTCTCAGGAAGGAACACGGATGCTTCAGACTTCCCAGCGCCACAGTTTGTCACAGAGGGAGGAACAGACAATGATCTGAGGACAATTTGAGGGGTAATTACCCGTAATGACTTTGTTCCCCTCATCAGAATAGATTCTGCTCACACAACTGTAGGCCAGGACAGTAGGGTTGGGCATCATTTGAATTTGAACAATTCCAATTCCTCATTTCGATTCCAGTTCCAAACGATTCTCGATTTTGATTCTTTTAAGAGGGAGGATTTTAAAAAAAAAAGTTAACATGTTTTAAATGAGCAAGCTAAACAGAGGTCTTTCTGGATGAAATGGTCTGAACTTTTCCATCAATTATAATTTTATGAAAGCTTTACTTTTTTTTTGACTTGACTATGAATTTCTCACAGGGCTGTTTTCAACTAGTATATAAATATCAAATTTATTCAACACAAGAATTATATCAGGTCGATTGCCTATTAAAAAAACACATGAGTTAACGTTAGATAGATATTTGCATTTGAGTTGACCCACCGTTTCAGGTCGAGTATAACTTGTCAGCTGCCTCAATGTTGACATAAGACTTATTTTGTTGTTTTGCTTACCGGATTTGAGCCGGAGTGCGGTGCTAGGCTGAGGGTCAGAGCCGGAGGAAGAGCCAGCAGAGGGCGAGAGAGGCAGCACTTTGTACACAATGAACCCGGAGGGGTTTGATCATGTTTGATGCGCACCCTCGCGTGCATGATAGATTTTTACAAGTGTTGCAACGAACCGACTTGTCGTTATATTTATTAGTACAAACACTCCCGGAGGATTCTTCGTTGGTGTTCGGCGGACTGGGCATCGAAACTAGGAATCAAATTTTTTAAAATTGAACGATTCCGGGAGAATCGGAAAGTTAGTCCCGGTTCCTATCGATGCTCGATGCCCAAACCTACAGGAGAGTTGACCTTTGCTGCAAAGTAATGTACGTAAACAGATGTGTATGTGAAGCGTCTGTGCGAGGTCACACTGAGTAATGGATTTCATTTGAGTCTGATGACAATGTTTGCAGACAGGGATGGATCCTCGAGCAGCACGACTGAAAAGAAGATAAATACTGCTGCTTGTTTACACATGTTGCGCAACAACACCCTAAAAGTGAGCACAGGGTCTGTGTACAGGTGCTGGATGCGAGACACAAAAGATCTCAAATTGGATTTGAATGCAAACCCCATGACCCTTCATCTTTTCACAAACCAGTCCTTAGGATCAATGGAGGCTTTAAAAACTAAATTTAGAGTACTGTGCAAAAGTCTTGAGTAAACCCTATTTCTTTGCATTTTGCTTCAAATGAGCCACACTTTCTTGTAATGTCTTAATGTGGTGTTTATCAATAGTTCTCCAGGCTTTTGAAGGTTTTTAAAAGTTTTCTTCAATGGCCTACTTACTGTAACAGCAACCTTTAGCATCCAAGCATGAAAATGCCACCATACTGAAGAGATGAACCAGTGTTGTCTCTGCACATAGCAGACAACTAAGCAAAGATTTTACATATAACCTTATGCTATTTGTTATTAGCATTAGCAGTCTATCTGGTAACACCTAATTTGTTACCATTTCAATTAGCTGTGCAAGATATAAAAGAGTATTTTTGCATCGATAAGGTGATTTTCAAAAAAATATTAGGGGAAAACTGGTCATATCTTGGCACAATGTGCAGTTTGTCATGGAAAAAGCAACAGAGGAAACAGAACAAGTGGAAATCCTCTACAGCAGATGGACAGTATTTGAAAATCTGGCACAGGATCTGAGAGATGCATCTAAACCTTAAGATGATCCATCTACTGTTCACTGATGCCTCAGCGGAAAATGCCCCCAGGTTGGATGTAAGGAAGCCATTAAAAAGTAAGGGAAGCAGGTATAAAGGCTGAGGTATGCCAAGTGACATTGGACTACAAATAAATGTGGGATCATCTGAACAGGAAACAAAACAAAAAGCAGCAACTTCTACCGAAGAGCTTTAAAATATTCTCCAAGAAATCAGAAGAACTGATCCTGAAGACTACTTAAAGAAATGACAAAGCTTGTCAAAGAGGATTTAGGCTGTGTTGAAAAATAAAGATGGACGTACCAAATATTGACTTTCAAGTTAATTGGAATTATACAAACTCTGTTTTTGCCTCACTGCATTTCTATTTATGTTTGCATGTTTAATTGAATAACTGAATCCATTTCTCTTCTTTTTTCTGACTGTATGAAGAAATTAGGGCTGGCTAAAGACTTGTGCACAGTGCTGTATGTGAAGCTTTGTCCATTGCTTGGACTGTTAACTGTGACTCTGGGGAACTTGGTGACAAGACAGCTCATAGCTGAGAGTGAAAACATTTTCAGGGCAACAACAAAGTTATAACAGTTCAAACTCAGTCAATATTGACTGGGAGCTGAGAGCAGACGTCTTCATGACACACATTAGATAAACTTCAGCAACCATCTTGGAGCAAGTCTAAACAATTTAATTAACCGTGTTACACAACCAAAAAGAAAAAAAAAATCCCACAGAGAACTTTCGATTCAAGTTCACAAACCTAGTGACTTATTAGGGAAAGTAACGCACAACTTGCAGTGGATCCAGACATCATATACTCATTTTTCTGCCAACAAATGTCCGTAAATCTTCCACTTCAGCCTCTCTCTTTCTCTCTCTCTCACACACACACACACACACACACACACACACACACACACACACACACACACACACAC
>JBBBVU010000001.1:14907020-14925648 GCA_037177055.1 Atherinosoma microstoma | reverse complement strand
TATATATATACATACATATACATATATACATACAGACATACATACATATATATGAACAAAGTTGCTGTGCATGATTTAATTAAAGATGAAACAGATTTGAGTCTGCAATTCACTTTGGCTCAACAAGGAGAGGGAACTATGCAGATTTCACTTGCATTTCTATTTTAAAAATGCTTTGATCTTATATCAGAGAGGTGCTTATAATGTTCACTGCACATTAGGCTTGGGTGGTTTTCAAATTTTCATACCGTCAAAGCTCCTCCACATTATACCGTATACGTTATTACCGTGACCTGGGTTTCCATTAAAGAGACAAAGGTTTCTCTTTGCAGAACCAGATCCCAACAGCGCCTATGAGATAACACGCATTGCAAGTTGCAGAAAGACACCAAGCTTACTTCAGCTGCTGTAGCCTACAATTCACTGCAGCAAAAATGCATTAAAAAAATCCTGAAACATGTCAAGGGATCTTTTTATGATTGTTAATATAGTTTTTTTTGCATATATTTGAAAAAGCATTTGGCGAACAGACTTTCTTCTTTCTGAGAAACAACAAAAAAGTCTGCTCATTCCTCCCCATCTCACTACCGGAATACGTTTCTGTCCTAGGTCGATCGTTAGTTGAAGTCAATCACTGCAGATAAAATATTTATCAGATTTTTTTCAACTGTATTAAAGATGATTTAATCAATAACCCAGCAGCAGAGCGGCTCTGAACGTAACCCTGCAGCAGTGAAACGATGTGTCCGTGTGTGTATTTCTATTGATTAATGCATCACCGGTTACATCAGTTTCATAGCGATCTTCTAAAAACTAGAATAAAATTATTTACATGAACTGCGGGAGAAAAAAGTTCCCAACGTGTCTGATTTAAGGCTATAACATCAACATGATGACCGGCGGATCATCTGAAGTTTAACAGCAGAACCACTCCATGTCTCATACAAACATGAAGTACAGCTTCTCATAATAAAACCTAGCGCGCTCATTTCACGCTTTTACAATTATCTATGAGGCTAGAACTAAAGTCCACATGGTTTTTCCTTGTGTTGCAGGTTTATACTTTGTAACACTTGACAATATCTCCCACATCAGTCATTTACTCTCAGGAACAGAACAGCTCTGTGCCTCGTAGCATCAACTAGCATAATAAACATGACGTGTTGCTCCGTGTTCAGCTCGACAGCAGCATGGAAACACAGGATTTAAATCAGACTGACAACTTTTCACTGAAAGTTACCGAGCTGTTTCTGTTGGGAATAAAATACTTTCCATTAATATTTGCGACCCTTTTCTGTCCAATATCCCTGTCTTCTGCATGAAATCAGCGTGAACCCAGCGTAGTCTCAGACAGGAACAATCTTCCTGAATTAAAAAGTCTGTGTTGTTTGCATTTAGTTTTTTCCACAACGGAAGTTTTCCTGTGCTGTTATAGAAACCAACAACCTCACGTCCTCCCTGGTTTCCTTAATATTGTTAAGAAATAAGCATTTTCAGGCAGAAAATGACCAGATTCACATTAAAATTCATTAGGGGAGGATCCGCATAGATGGCGGATGGTCTACTTCCGCTGTTTGCGCGGATTAGTCTATAAGTGCATAGCATTTTTTTTACTGACAGTATCAAAACTGATACCATTGCTATTTTAAGACCCCGCGGTCTACCTTAATACCCTACTGCACATGTGTGAATGCAGACAGAACTAATCCTGCAGAATAAATGGGACATGTCCAGAGAATATGTTCCTTACCCGCTCTATGCTGTGCTGCAACCTGAGCTTCCCTCTTACTGCCTCCTGTTGCCTAAAGAGCTCCTTCAAAGGTTCTGACAGCGATGGAGGCGGGGCAATCTGATGAGCAAAACACACAAAACACAACATGGAATCACATACCTTCCTTCTAGGTGTGAAATAGAGAATTTATCTCTAGAAAGAAAAACTTTCCATGTATTTCATATGAGAAGATACGGTAAAGTCATAATAACTTACCACAGGAATATGAAGCTTGCTGAGTGGCTTGCCATCCAGCAGGTAAGAACCAGTGTAGGTCACATACTCAGCGTAACACTGAGGAGCCTGAGGGGTGATGTAGCACAGAATCTTCCTCTTCTCCTCAATTTTCTTCCTGATCTGTAGGTACTCAAAGTACGGGTTGGACCGGTCACTATGGTATGGCTCAATGTCATCCAGCTTGATGGCATTGACAACGACGGCTAAGGTCTGTTGAATCATTTCTCTGGTCTGCTGCATGGCTGTGTTTACTAACTGAACCTGAACTTGTTGCCCAGCAGACCGTGGAAATTTCCTCTTCCGTGGGTGCTGAGTCTGAGATTCCTCGTCATCCACGGGAAGGGGACGACCTTTTGTTGTCCGAGTGAGAACCACTGATGCAGATGTCAGAGAAGAAGGAACAGACGCTGCTAGGGTTGAATTAGATGCAGCAGAGGAAATGCTCAGCCCAGAGTCTTTGTCTTTCTTTAGAGCTAAGAAGGAAGAAACTGAGGTGGGCGTTGGGGTTCTTGTAGGGATCGGGTTAATGCTCACAACCGGACTGGTTGTCAAAGAAGTGACGGCAGCAGACGAGGTTATTGTGCTGGAGGTAGGAGGGACAGCAGCAGCAGAGGGATTGTTCTTGGCGCGATTGCGAGTCATCCTTTGAGGGATTTCTTCTACCTTCTTGGGGACATCTACAGCAGTGGGCACAGTGGTTGGGATAACCGGTGTTAGCTTGGATAAGGGCTCCTGAGTGTCTTGTGATTCCACCGAGCTTGAGAGGGTGACTGCCACTGAGAGTGGAGGAAGAGGACTGCATGCCTCTATTACAGTCTCAGACGTGTCTTCCTGCCTCACCTCTGGCTTTACAGCAGGCACTGAATCCAAGGGTAACTGCAGCGTCTCAGTGAGGGAATGGATCTGGATGAGATGTTGCTGAGGGATATCTGCTTTTACAGACGGATACAACATAGTACCATCTGACTCATCAGATCCTCCATACCCTAACTGCCTTTCTAAAATGCCGCCTTGTTGTTGGTTAAGAGACAGGGAGTTGTTAGTGGGCACACTCTGAGACTCAGGGTCCAAATCTTGCTGAAAGGTATTATGTGGTGACGGTACAACCAAGTCATGACCAGCAGATCCCCCTAAATTGAGGTCTCCAGCAGGGCATGGAGTCTTAGCTAGGGTTGGTAGGTCTACCTCCATTATGTCTGGGTCATCTCTGTCTGTGATTGTGTGTCTGATGTGAGATGGCATGATCTTGTTGTGGTCACCTAGCTCAGTACCTCGAGGCTCGGATTCCTCTGACTTATCCGGTAATGGTAGGTCAGGCAAGGAGAACGGTCCCAAGTCATCTGGATCGGCTGAGAATGGATCCTCCCACGGCACCACAGGCTCCGGATCTACAGCTGGGGCCATGTCGCCATCAGGGTTAGCACTGAAGCTATGTGTGCTCGATCTGCTATCTGGTTCCACGCAGGTGGGCTCTGTATCAATCTGGTGCTCATCCTCTATTATAGGTTTGCAGTCCTGGAAGAAAGACTCCAGTCTATTAGACGATGATGAGGCATTTAAATAGTTGGGTTCCCCATCCATAGCTGTATCAGGCCTCTCTGGAGAGGGGATGTCAGCTACAGCCTCCTTCTGCTCATCAAAGTCTACGGGATCCTCTTTGTGCCACCTATTCCATGTAGCATACGGAGGAGTGACAGAGGGGTGTTCAGACAGGGGCTGCATGTCATTGTCAGAATGGGAGTAAGGGCTGGTTATTTTGGAGACGGCAGCCTCGATCTCTCCACCGGGAGATTTGAGGTCCATATCAGAATTCCAAACCATGTTGTGATCAAAACAGTTCTCTCCATGGTTAGGTGCAGAGTGCGAAGGGGACAGCTGGTGGACCTCCGACTCCTGCCGGTCTGGAGACTCTGCCGGCCAGCTCTTCCTAAGAGGGTCATCAACCTGAGGAGAGAAGGAACACTGATCTCTTGTTTGTTGCGGCTGTTCCACAGCACAGTGGTCTCCATCAGTTCTCTCATCCAAATCCCCTTCTTCTTCATCATCCTCCTCTTCTTCATCCTCCTCCCCGTGCTCTTGTTCTTCTGTGACAGAGGGGAGATCGGAGAGGACCAGATTTGGCTCACTGTGGTGAGGCTCAGAGATGTCATCAATATCCAGAGGTGGCAAAGCAGCAGGAGCTGGGGTTGGTGGTGCAGCGATGTCAAAGCACGGTTCCTGGGGGTCTGGTCCATGCACAGGTGTTGAAGGTTTTTGCAAGAAACTGCTTAATACGCTCTCGGTAAGGTGCTCATTGCCATCGGCAACTGCAAGAGTTGTTGCCGCCACATCTGGTGCTGGATGGGCTGGCTCCCGGCGAGGAGACAACATTCTAATTGGGGAGAAATATGATGGTGATGACAAGCACTCCAACCTATCCAATGTCACCGACTTGTCCTCCAGAGGTTGAGAGGAAGATGACGAATCAAATTCAGCTGATGGGTCATTCTGCTGCCGAAGAAACTTGTCAGCCTCGGCTTTGAACTCATCCTCTAGAGGTCTGCGGACGTCAGTTGATGCAGAGCGGCTGACGAGTGGCAGCTGGAGGTTCTTTGCAGGTGTAGGACAGGTACCTTCCTGGAAACTCTGAGAGTTGGAGTACCTGCTGGGTGGAAAAAGCACGTTAATTAGAAAATATATCAGAGTATAACACACTCAAAATACCAACAGGAACCCTGCAGTATACTGGCAAGTTTAAATTTCTTACCTTTCAAAGAAGGACAGGGAGCAGGCATTCATCGACATGGTCATAGCTGAAGAGGTCTGGCAGTCCAGTCCATCCAGCATAATGTCACGGTAATCCTCTGGACTGCAAGATGGGGTACGTGGAGTCTGCATTACTTCCTCAAAGCTGGGGCAGGAGATGACTGATGTTGGCGTGGGGACACCAGTTGGCCTGTTCTGATCTGGCCTGGGAGAAGCAGGGAGGTTCTCTTTCATTTGGTGGCCAGCCAGCCAGTCCTTTGAGTTTTGGCTGTCGGTAGGCTGGAACTTCCTCCCTGGAGACATTATCTGAGCAGGGAGACCCACATCCTTAAGTTTCTTCTCTTTAAGACCAGACTCCAGGCTGTTGGATTTCTTTGATGAGAGCTCATTGCGGTTTTTCCTCATTTCCTCTGTGGACTTGGCTTTGACTTTGAGTTTTGGGTCCCCTGATTTGGGTCTCAGTTTCTCCATCGGCTTTATTTTTCGTTTTTTGAGGCTCTCCTGATCTCTCCGACTCAACATTTCACCAAAACTCGTCATTGTCATTTGATATTCACCATCCACCACCAGTCTTTCGCGTGGACGATTATCTTTCCGCACTGGGTCTTTGGACTGAGTGAGCTTTTCATTTTCATCCTTAGCCTTCGATTTACTGTGATCCACTCTGTTGTCTTTGTCCAATGAGTCCCGACTTCTGTCTTTTTTCAAATCAAATTTAGGACTTTGTTCTTTTGATCTGTCTTTCAGAACAGTGACCTGAGGGCTATCTTTCAACCCTGACTTAACATCCTCTTTGGAGTGTTTAAATGTCCCAAAGCCGTCAATGTATTTATTCTTCTCCTCCTTCAATTTTTCCTTATATTTCTCCTTTTTCTTTTTGTCCTTCATCCTGTCACTAAAGATGCCAGTAGCTTTCTCTTTGTCCTTTTTGGACATCTCTTTTTCAAATTCTAATGTTTTATCAAAGTCATCTTTGCCGTCTCCCTTACCTCCGAATGGGAATGTGTAAGGGTCTGCCTCTAGAGGCATGGGCTCTTTATCAAAAGGTAGGCTTTCCCTGGCCTGGGAAAAGCCAGAGAAAGCCTGTCTGTTGGACTCTCTGATCTCCCCCGTTTTGTCTCGTTTGTCTCCCTTGTCCTTCTTGACTTTGTCTTTCTCCTTGTCATGGCTCTTTTTTGACGATGAGGAAGAGGAATGCCGATGCCTCTCTTTTTCTCTGAACTTATCCTGTGGAGTAGATATGGATAGGGAGTCTCTTCTGTCCTCAGAGACATCTGACAGGCTGATTGGGTCGTAGTAACTCGTGAGGACAGGATCATGTCCCCGATCTGTGAAACTATCTGAGGAGATTTCACTGTTCTTATCGTTGGAGTCATCTTTGTAGTCATTCATAGCTTCCTCTTCGAGTTTTTCTAGGAGGGACTTCTCGTTCTCGCCGCTGCCTTTTGAGGGCTTCCGTTCCTTCGAATGGTCCTGCTTGTCTTTATACTTGCTCTTTGTCTTTTCCTCACTTGTGTCCCTTTTGTCCAACAGCTTCTGCTTATTTTTCTTTTCCTGGTTGGAGTCCACTGACATCCGATCTTTCCTGTCTTTATATTTTGCATCTACTGAATCCTTCTTGTCTTTGTTGTGTTTCTCTAGAGAACCTTTCCTCTCTTTGCCCATGTCAAATGCAGCCTTGTCTTTCTTCTTCTCTTTGTGTTCTTTTGCCTTTTCTGTGTTATGTTTAGTTTCGGCAGAGGATTTTCTCATTTTCTCAGATGGAAAGTGATCCAGCTCATCTAAATCAGGAGTTGAGTCTTTTCTGATGGACTCCGACCCAAGCACGACACCACTGTTGTAGCCGTCCTCATCATCGTCACTTTCATCTGTGAATATGTCATCTATTTTGTACCATGTTTTCTCTCTGGTTTTCTCAGGCTTTCGTTCCTCTTTCTTTACTTCCAAGAAATCTCTCTCTCTATCAGCATGTTTATCTTGAGAGGCCTTCTCTTTCTTATCTTTTGTCTGGTCTGAAGACATTTTTCGATCTTTGTCTTTGCCGTGAGAGTCTTTGTGTTTGTCTTTGGCTCCCTCCTTCTTGTCTTTGGTGCCCCGGTCTGCATCTTTTTCCTTGACGGTTTTCTCTGTGGAGTTTCGCTCACTCTTGTCTTTCTCCTGATCAGCTCCTCTGTCTTTTGTTTTGTCTTTGTGCTTGTCAGCTTTTGTCTTTTCTCGCTTCTCCGTTCCCTCACTCTTCTTTTCTTTCTCTTTTCCAGAGTGATTTCTTTCTCTGATCTCAGAAGATTTACAGACATCGTCTTTAAAGAAAGCATCGTTGCCATATTCATCTCCTATAGATTCTTGCTTTATTTTTAAGTCCTTTCTGTCCTTCATGAACTCATATTGGTCTTTACGGTCTCGACTACTGTCCAGAGAATCCTTGTCTTTTTTATCTTTGACAGCTTCTGTGGATTCTTTCCGCTTCTTTTCTTTCTCAACTAAGTGACCGGAGTTCAATTTTTGTTTTTCTGACCAGTCTTTTTTCTTTTCGTTAGTCTTCTCTGAGGGATCCTTGTCTTTTTTCTTAGAGGTTGCTTCTTTCTCTGATCTTTTATCACTGTGATCTGATTTCTTGTCCTTGATTTTGTTCTCTTTTCTCCTCGTTTCTTCCTTAACAGTCTCGACAATTAGCTTAACAGTGTTGTTAGATTTATATTCCTTGACTTCTTTAACTTCTTTGACCGGAGCATCCCAGCTGTCATCTCCATACAGGGAAGAGTCGGAGGACATCTCAGAGCCCCATCTGTCATGATGATCATCTGATGCACTGAGCTTTGTGTCCTCCAGGTTGAGGAATCGGTTATTAACATCATAGCCATCATTCTCCGACTCTTCTTTCTGTGTTTTGTCTTTTTTGCATTTTTCCTTTTCCTCCTTGGTGTTCTTCTCCTTGTCCACCTTAAGATGTTTTTCATCTTTATGCTCAGTTTTCCTGTCTGCCTTTGAGGACTTCTCCTTAGACTTTTTCTTTTTCTCCTCTTTGTGAGTTTTCTGTTTGTCCTCCTTGGGTTTCTCCTTCTCTTTAAAGTTTCTCTCCTTTTCAGATTTTACAAGCTTGTCCTCCTTATTTGTCTTGTCCTTGGTGAAGTCTTTTGTTTTCTTGTTTTTCTCTTCTTTTCCTGTTCTTTGCAAGTCTTTTCCAGATGACCAATCCTTGTCCTCAGACTTGGTTTTCGTGAGCCTGTCCTCCTTTTTTGAATGGTCTTTTTGGTGTTTGGATAATTTGACTTTGCTCTCAGGTGTTAATTCAGACTCAACAATTAATGACTTCTGCCTTGAATCATCAAAGTCAAATGAATAGCTTTTGACAAACTTTTCATTCATATCTTGATTCAAGACTAAACTCGGAGCTTTGTCTTTTTCCTTATTTTTATGCTTGTGCTTCACTTTATGCTTTTTCAGCACTTTACCATCTACATCAGTTTTGGCGACGGCACTCTCTGCAATTGAGTTTTTATAGAGCTCAGAATTTTTCTTGTCAGTGTTACTGTGCACGTTGTTGTTTTTCTTTTTGTTTTCCTGCGCTTTCCTCTTAGCTTGTTTAACTGACTCCACACTAGAATCCGCAGAGGAGTAGTCAGACTCGCTGGACATTGTTGTTCTGACCGAATCTGAAAGAGAACTGACATCTGACCACGTAGGAGACGAAACAGTCTTCCAGCCATCTGTCCTCCACTGCTTTGGATGCTGTTCAGCTAATGATGGTGCTTGTTTTTGAGAGTTCAAGTTTCCGTGGGAAGAAGAGGAGGATGCATTAAAGCCAGCGGATTCTTTAAGGTTCAGTGTAGAGGAATCTTTTATACTATTTGAGCCCTTATCATCCTCACTCTCCATATCTCCACAGTCGGAATCGGATGTACAGAATTTGTCGTTGACTTTACCAAACCTGACTTCTTTACTGACATTATTCTTACTCTCCTTCTTTCGCTTCTTTTTGACTTTATTTTTGTCTTTTTGTTGTTTAGAGCTCATACTGCCAGAGTCTCTTGTCTTGGTATTTGTTTGCTGGGCTTGTTGCCGCTGCGTGGGCGCTGGTGTGAAACATGTCCGATCATCCTCGTCTGAACTGTTACTGTCAGAGATGATTCTCCTAACAGTTTTCTTTGGTGTGAGCGAGTTGCTTTTGGAATAGGTTTTAACCTCCATCTTGGGTATAGAGATGAAGCTGTTGGTCTTACTTATTGAGTCCTTTCGGAAGTCTTTTTTCAAGAGGTGTTTATCGTCTACAGGAGGGACGCGCTCTTCCTCATCATCCTCATCAAATTCATATTCATCTTTGACGGGTGTGACGGCAGATTTAGGAGGGTCTGCAGCTTTCCCTTTTAACTTCAGGCCCTTCTCAAACTCAGAGTCTGTGTTATTGCCATCAACAGAGCTGGACGGGGCAAATGAGGGGGCATCTTCCTCCTCCGAAGATTCTGTGGAATGAAAACACAAACTCAGTAAACACAAGCAGCCATGTGCACCAATATCTCACACAAAAATCATGGAAACATGGATCTCAGAAGATTTAATGTTACAAACCTGATGAACTTTCTTCACTTGAGGTGTAAGTGCCTTTCCCCAGCAACAGATTCAGCATAGTTGGAGAGTTGGCAACCTTCAGCGGTGTTTCACCTCTCCTGTTGCTTTGCCGTGGGTCCCCTCCATACCGTAAAAGCAGCTTAACCACCTGAAATGAACGTAATAAAATATTAAGGTCCTCTCCACAATAACATTGATATTTTGCAAAACTTTGTGTGATGTGCAAACATGATTTTAAATCAGACATTGTCAGAGGAGAATCGGCTCTTCTCTTGTATTTTGAAGTGTCGTCAATGTGGCCCTCATCTCCATCTACTGGCCTGACATGATTACTTCAGCGTTTGAGGGAATTTCTGCCTTCTTGTCTGGACTGAGATATTTTGGAGAGCAAAGCTCATATGAATGTAGATTTTATAAAATATCCACCTAAAAAGACACAAGGAGTAGTCAAGGCCTGAATTGATGTTAACCAACTCAGTCAACTACTCTTGTGTTTAATGTTTAAGATTCATTCAAATCTTTCATTAATGTCACAGATATTATTCAGTTTTATACAGTTTTGAGTCACGCATGAACTCAATAGAGAATCAAGGCATTAAAAAATAAGAGTAAAAATCCAGTTTCAGCTTCTGAGATAGGATGTGTGTCAAACCTTATCATTTTAAGACAGTCTATAAGACATTTATGGCCCTTTGTGCCATCTGTGCCGAAGAAAAAAAAACAAACATTATTATAGTAAGTATGATGCTTTATTCATCTAAAGTCAAGCGCATCACTATGAAAAGACTCCTGATGAAACTGTCTGAAAGCATGCAGTTATCACCAACTTCAGCCAATATCACAAACAGACTGTCTTCATGGCAGCCAGATTTTCCACCAATAATTTACCATGTTCAGAGTGCCATGATAACTGGGTTTACAGCTTTGCCCTCTAAATGTCACTTTTCCTGACACTGCCTTGTTATCAGAATTGAGAGCACCTAGATGAGAGCTAGATGTGCCATATTTTCTCCTTTACCTTGAAGTGTCCATTGTTGGATGCATCATGTAGAGGGGTGTCGTCATCCAGACCCTTGGTGTTGACCTCTGCACCGGCTGCCAGCAGCTGCTTGGCCACATCGTAATACCCCCTGTTGCAAGCCTCATGCAATGCAGTCCAGCCTAGCCACAGAATAAATGGCTGTGTTAGATGTGTATACAGTATATGGATGAATAGTGTTACATGCAGAAAATACAGCACAGCATAAACAACGAGCCTCTCACCTGCAAAGTCTTTTACATTCACATCAGCTCCCTCGCTGATGAGCTCCTTGATGCGGCGTACCTCTCCGCGGATTGCTGCTCTGTGCAGTCTAGTCTCTCCTCTCTCATTCCGTTTATTCACTTTGTCTTTGGTTTTAGATGCAGAGTTTGGCGTTCCCTTCTGACCCAGACTGGACTGTGACTGATGCTTTGGTGTTGTGTCTGAGGGAAGAAGATGGTTGTTTCACTTGATCACTATAATAATCTATCGCAGCAACAAATTTCAAGACTTTTCTCTAATTGTTTTGTGTTTTGTTTATTACTTCTGCTATGAAAGTGTTAGAACTGCTTCCAGCCAGAAGGGGGCAATCACATTCCAACAATCAGCAGCAGAATGATTGGACCTACTTTACTTGAGCCTATTTCATCACATTTGCAAGATTAAACTCAAGCCTTTATCACATTTACATTATTGAGTTTGTACAGCTATTGTCCCAAATGATATTTGAAACACACTTAATCTATGTCCATGCCTCCAGGCATGCAGAAAGGAATTAACATATAAATAAAGGTGTTTCTGAACTGTGCCTCACCAATTTCATTCTATCTAAAATGTCAACTCCAAGAAAAGAAAGAGTACTAGGTTGCAACAATAATGTTAATCTAGGCATCTAATAAAGTTCCAGACAAATGACTCTGTCTACCAGAAATTTAAGTGAACATAAGTAATTTTAATGAATAATAATCTTGAAGCTAAAAGGATATTGGATAACAAGTAAACAAGTAAATCCTTGCAGGCTTTTGCATTTGGCTGTCTACTGTCATTTGGCTCAAATGCTGACATTGCACCATCGATTCCAGAATAATGCAATACCAACAGAAGTTTCATTTCTGTTCATGCTATCTGAGAAAAAAATGTTAACCAATATGTAACTGTTGCTGCATAAATGTGGCATCAACGATAAATACGGTTTTGTTAAATATTTGCTGTGATGAAAATTTCTATGGATTAGCTAATAGTAGATGCCCAGAACTGAGTCGGTCCAGAGGCGGGGCTGACTAAGATGGGGAAAAAAACAGCAGGCAACATGCTCAAGATGTACAAAATAAACAACCATGTGACTCATACCCCATCTGCCCCACTTTTAGCCCACCTATACTCCACCCCCACACACACTGTCTACATGTCATGCTCCTTCCCACCCCATCCCCTTCTTTCCTTGCCTGCCACCAGTCCACATAAGACGTGGCTTAAATGATAAGCACGCACCTGGACTGTTGACAGACTCCTCAGCTGTCATTTGCATGAGCAAGGCCACCTGCTGCCGCTCAGAAAGAGGGTACCCGGCCCGGATCCCTGGCATCCCCATTCCAAACGGCAAGCCCGCCTTCCGGGTGTTCGTAGGCTCCTTTTTAATGCGCTTCCTCTCTGGACCTGGTTTTTCTGTAAAATAAGCAACAGCAGGAAGCAAATTAATTTTATTGGTTGCATAGATACATATATACACAAGAACACTAACACATGCTCAGTCACACTCACAAATCTAATTTACTGAACCTTATAGAAGGAAGAATAATATAAGTTATATTAGTGCAACAGCAATATAATAGAAACATTTAATACCAGCGTGTTTATTGTCCCTCACTACACCCCCCCACCCCCCAAAAGAAATCCATAACCACAAATGAATCATGAAATGTATTACCTAAACAAGATCTCCACCTATAAATATCAATCTTTCAAATTTATCCATTTTCTTGATCTAGCTTTCAGCCATAACATGCAAAACCAACAATCAAAAACATTTTTAAGATAGTGCCCCTGTACACTAAAGCCCCTTTCAGAAAAACACAGCTTTCCAACAGCCTGATGAAAACTGTCCAGTTCTGTCTGACTGAGCATATTGTTGCTCTTCTATCGCTAGTGCACTTATAGTTTAATTGTGCCACCAAAAATCTTTTAGAAAGAAAGACAAACTATTAATTTCAGTTATTCCTATGGAACTAATCATTAAGTAAAACGCCTTAGTTATTACAAGCTTAGTTGTAATAACTAGGGCTGAACGATACTGACGTTTCCTTTATCTCAATTTATTTAAGCTTTGTTTTTTCCAAATGAGATATAAAATAAAACAACATTTATCATAGTGTAGTAAAATACTGCCTTGGATAACCAGTTGGTATCAGTCTTCTTAAACTGCTACCTCACCCCTCATTTTCCTCCATTTGAGCTAGCCCAATGAGCTACAGTCACTTAAACTTTTTCTGAATGGGCTCAGTTTTAACAACTTTGTATTTCTAGAGAAAAAACAAAAAACAAAAACAACTGGTATCAAATCTGATGAGATTCTGGACAAACCGCAGATACTCTGTTAAACAGAATTTCTAAAACAGCACCTGTAAACTAACTTTTCCGCAAGATCATTTTATATGCAAGTACAGCTGAAATAAAAAGCACAACCATTAGAAACAGTCAAGGTGATTATAAAGAGTGTTTTTTTGGTAGTCTGATTAAAACCAGACTTTTAAATTAAAGACGTTAACCTGACTGAACTCGACTGCACTTAACCAATTCTTTGGAAGTTTTGAACATCACTAAGTTACAGCATGTTGGAAATTTACGTAGTAGTAATGCTGTCCAATTCACTGCTTTGTAGTCAGCTAAGTTGTTTGGAAACTGTTTTTACCTCCAATGTAATGGGTACAAAGAAAAGGCCCAACACTAACAAGCTAAGAGGGGGCGTACTGCCACCTATTGTAGCAAAGTAAGACATACTTCAGTCAATGAAATGATCCTCCCCTGTGCTTATACCCTGGGACGAGGATAGTAATCTATTGGATATTACAGTACAGCTTTTGGCCTGAGTAATTTTGTGAGATGTCCGTTTTTATTCAATATGGTAGTAATGGTTAGCAGTGGGGTCATTATAAGTTGCATTTCAGTGACTTTTTCCCCCGCTGTTCAGTTGTCTGATAACAAAAAAAAGAAAATCTTTTAAATAAGACCAGATTATCTGCCTTTAAGTTGTATCAAATCACAGTATATGAGAGTAGGAGATGAACAAACAGATGTTAAGGGCTGACAATGGCTTCATGTAGGTGGTACTTCTAGTACTTCGTAATCTATAATGCTGTGATCAAGAATGTTTCCACAAAAACACACATTTTTCCCTCTTCTATAATTTCTACTGCAAAAAGTCTGTCAGTTTTCATCCTCATCAAGCATGCATGTTAAAAACAAACACCACACTTGCTCCCATGCTACATGTGCACTGGCGTATGAGAGGTTTGCAGGTAGCAGTGGGTGACTTTTGTGTCATTACCCAGCTCCCCCTGAGAAAAGGAGGAGCCAGCAGGCAGTGTTTATGTCCGTCTGTCTCCAAGCCAATCAGCCAGAATCGTGAAGAGAGGAAAGAGGGTGTGACTTGGCAGAACTGTAGTTATTACGAAATAGCTGGTGTATATTTCATTTCAACATGGCCTTGCCAAGGTCACCACTGCCTGCCAGGATTACTGGAGACATGGTGCTACTGGACAAAAGCAGCTGCTCCACAAAGACACACCCAGCAATTATTTTCATACCATCTGATGACCAGTACAGAGGATAAAGCTACACATGACTGAAACACTTCATCACTGAGGGGTAACAACTCCCACAATCAGCAGCAAATTCCACATTCAAATTAGGCATTTTAGAGCAATGGATATGTCTGAGCTGGATTTTTGTGGGACCTCTCTCATTCCAAGATCGGCTACGATGCTCAAGGCCACAAACACAAACAAACAAGTAAATAAGGCAGAAGGAAGCATTGGAGCTCATGCATCCGGTGTCTAAAGGCTTTCCAGGAAAATATTTTTCCAGTCACAAGCACAGAACTGATGAACTTTCACTAACATCTGTGAACACTTACAGCTAATGTGCCCTCCACCCCTCTTTGATACACTCTCACATTCTCCAAAGCATTTGCCATTTAGACATTCCTTGTGTTAAGACAGCGGGAACCACAGAAGCAGTCCAAACATGTTTTTTATTTTGTTGGCTTTTTTGGGGAGGTTTTGTTTTTTTCAGCAGTAGAAGAAAGAAAGTGCTAAGGTAGCTTTTCCATGTGCTGTTTACAAGACTGGGAAGCAGGAAGGCAGTCATTACCCTGGTGCAGCCATACAGAGGAATGCTGCTAAACAACATACAAGTCGAAGCTTTAAATACAAGATTCATCACTTGTGGCAGAAACCTAGACTTCTCATCTCTGTTATGGATCACACTCCAGGCAGGACAATTTAACAATTCTGTAGTTGTTATGTACAAAAAATTAAGCAGGTATGATCATAGTTTCCAACTGACAATTTAAGCTGAACCGGTTAGACAACACTGACCCAAAAAAAACTGTTTGAAAACAACACGTTAATTTAGTAAAACGAGACATAATATTTGTTCCACTTGTTTATGAAGATTATATGATATTACTTTTTAGGTTTGTATTTTACTAATAACTAAAAAATTGCAGAGAAAGCTTGATAAAAAAAAGTTATGTTATTAGAATCAAAACTCAATATGACATATGGATTACTGCATTACACAAATGAACAATTACACGGTATTGTGCAATGGATGCTTTATTCTTCTTCTTTTTTGGATGTCTATTTAGGGAACACTGCTTTTATGTGTCTCTGTAAAATGATATCACTCAGCTTAAAGACGGGGTTGAAACCTTACTCTCCTTATTCTTTGAAACTTGACTAACAAGATAAGAGAAGAGGAGAATAGATAAGGAAAGCAAGCTAGCTGAGGACTGTCGCCCCATGAATAGATCGTCTACCTGAGCCAAGGGGAAGGGAACACATCAAACAAAAATGTCAGGTTATAATAGAGGTAGATTTTCAAATGGCAGGCAGACAATTCTGCAGTGCCAAAACAAAGAAAGTCTGCTTGAGTTAGCCAACAGACGTTACGACAAGAATAACCACTCTAACCAGCCTGACCAGGTAAGTTTGAATTAAACATGTTAGAGTGAGACATGTTGTGTTTGGGAGTCAGAAAAGTTGCATGAACAGGAAATGAAAGGAGAAGACGCAGGAAGTGACCAAGAGGATGCTTTTCTCAATGCTTTCTATAAAGCATGGGAGACTCAAACATACAGTTTGAACAAAGTGAGATGTAAGGTGTTGAGTCTTCTCCATCCAATTTTGTGTAATATTGCTCTTTATCAGCTGCACACAGTGGGTATACTCTATCTGCTGTGTATTAGTTTTAATCAAAACCACTGGGCGTCTGGGGGACAAAGACTGTGGGAAGATGTGTGGACAGAAGATCTGTACAAACCCCTCTTGTTTTGCAGCCCACCAGTGATGTAATGCATACGCATGTAAATAGGAAAGACATGTTTTGTAAAAAGACAAAAAGGACTCAAAGGCAAGTTTTAAATCCAACCAGAACACTGGCTGGAATGAAAGCACAGGTTTTGGCTGTCTTTGTATTTAAAGTGGAAATTTTCACATTAAAAAAAGAATCATTTATAACAATGATTTCTTGTATGATGAAACAGATTTTTAGTGTCACTAACTAAAGTTTACTTTGGAAAGTAAAATCACATTTGTAAAATAACTCTTAAGTCAACTGTCTTGAGAGTTGTTTTAGCGCAGCGAAGCAGAAACTGATTTTTATGTTCACTTGGTTAGGAGTAATACAGAACTGAGAAAAGTGGCACATTGTGATTAGCCCCCCCCCAAACATAAATGTTGAAAGCTGTGCCAACTATGGCTACAAAACAACTTTGAGGAGATCCAAACTCAGAAGCATTGACACCGGGATAGACCGCTAGACTCTGTATTATCGGGGACTCGATTCAGTTGGGGGTGCATCATTACTCCGGTCCGAGATTGCGTGCACGCTGCACAACTCAAACAAATTGGACCTTTTGAATAACAGGTTCCACTTTCCGCCAGAGGCGGTGCTGCAACGTGAATTAATTAAGAAGACGAGACACACAACAAAGAAGAAAAATCATTCAGCTAAATATAGAGCTGCATCAGATCCTAGTGGTCTTGGGTTGATCATATTTCTATACAAACATTTACCAAATTATTCCACGTCTGACCATGAGCCATTTCTCCCGACCAGAGCCGCCTATCTTCCCCCACACATATATGTTTTGGTTGTGACTACCCACGAAGCCACGCGCTGAACCCACAATGCACATTTGTTTTGTAGTCCGCTTTCTGTATGTGGTTCACTTGAAGCGGACCGAGACCCCCGTTTGTAAGTGGACCGAGCCCGCTTGTTTGATCCAAATCAGAATTCATTTGCGCATTCACAATACCCCAAACAAAGTGGTTTTTCCGTGCAAACAGACTAGGATTCGAATCAAAAAGGCTGGTGTGAATTTGCCCTTAAACACAATTATGAGACTGCCCACAAGTTTCAGCAAAATGCTAGAACATATAGAAGTGTGTTTGCAAAGTATGAACAAGAATGGTTTCAGAACCTAGTTCAGGCACTAAAAGATGGGCAGAATTAAGAAAACTGTTCATAAACTTTTTTCACATCGAGGATGGAGCTGCTGTTTTCACATGTTAATCTTTTTAGGATCATTCACAGTGATTAGCCAAAACCTGACAAGATTACTCTACCATCTTTCCCTGAAATTCAATCCTGTAACTGTTTAATAAAAGCAACAAACAGGGTGAAGGCAGAGAAGAGTGAAAGGAGGAGGAGCTCAGGAAGGAGGAATGGTCTGTTGAGCACCGTGGTCGTGGACAGCTTCGAGAATCAAAGGTACGATGTGAATTTAAGTTCTGAGGGCTTTATTAATACCTGGGGTGCCCAAGTACAGTTCTCAGCTACTATCCTACAACTTTTAGATGCATCCCTTCTCCAACACACCTGAAATCATTTGATTCAGGTGTGTTGGAGAAGGGATGCATCTAAAAGTTGCAGGATAGCAGCTCTCGAGGACTGGATTTGGGCAACCCTAATTATTACCAACTTTAACGCTTTGG
Organism: Atherinosoma microstoma; assembly: GCA_037177055.1. Lineage (NCBI taxonomy): Eukaryota > Metazoa > Chordata > Actinopteri > Atheriniformes > Atherinidae > Atherinosoma > Atherinosoma microstoma. The sequence goes on along the minus strand of JBBBVU010000001.1, from coordinate 14,908,091 downwards.
AATGTGCTGAAAGTGTGTTTCTATCCATGTTCTACAACTTCTCTAACTCACCTTCAGTCTGATTTGGTATGATATGCAAGTATTTGCTGATTAGAGGCTGAAATGACAGCAATGCATGCAATGTAATGGCCACAGCAATGTATGCTGCCTTATGCTTATTTTAGGCTGGTAGTTTACTTTCAATCCTGCCTTAATAATGTAACTAAGAAAGTTTAGAGTTAAATTTAAAACATAATGTGTTGCAGAATGAGTTAAGCATCAATGTCTATAACTGTAATCTTAGAGGTAAATTTAAGCTTGACTCCCCATCAAGCTTATGTATTTTCCTAACAGGATGGAAGCATAATGAAGCTGCAACAGTGCCACCTTGAATGTGCAGTATAAAGGAGGGTTTCCCACGAGCTGTTAAGAGGTCAACGGGTTGGTCAAAAATACTAAATTGACCAAAGTATCTCAGAAAGTAGTCAAAAAGTAGTTATAAGAAACTGTGGGTTAACCAAGCATGCAGTAAACTCCTTCTGCCCGTTAGTTGTGGAACATCCACTAGAGCACAACTTCCTTTAAGTGACTTGATTAATACACCTGTATTACAGTGAATGATGATACTGCATTAACCACACATTTCATATGCTTGTTACATACTCCACGAGAAGCAAGAATTTTGTTCTTGTTTTTGAGGCCGCAAGAACAAGAAAAAAGTGGAGTAAATACATACTCCACAAGAAGCTGGTCCAGGACAGGGCGGGGATTAATGCAGGGGGGTTGCATGTGTTGACCAGGTTATTTCATATCTAACGTGAAACTTCGTCCGTGGCAGGGCCGGGTTGTGCATATGGCGGTATGTGTTTTTATATACCACGTGTGCTGGAAACATTTTTGTACTTTCTCAACACCTCCATCAGCTGTTAATTAAAACTATCCGTTCAACTTTGCATCAGTGGAAATGCGTACGTGACTACATTCCGCTACACGTTGACAACGCCCACCTCAAATGTTCTCGGAGCCCCACGAGAAGAAAGTTCTGCCAGCCCGATGTGTTGAAAACTGTCCTCAATGACATCCACGAGAACA
>JBBBVU010000001.1:14883844-14900316 GCA_037177055.1 Atherinosoma microstoma | reverse complement strand
TCTTCTTAGGCTTGAATCATATTTCATATCAAAGGGATAAATAAAGTATTTTTCATTCTTTCATTTCTTTCATATTCTGGGTAATATAAGTATTTGTGTTCATATACAGTATGTATCTTGTGATCTTGTGTCTATCCATGTTCTTATTTCATATTTTGGCCGGTATATCGGACATCGACTTTTTGAAGCCCCCCAATATCGGTATCGGCCCCAAAAATTTCAGATCGGTGAGCTCTAGTTCACACTAAGAAATTCGAAACCAGATTTCCTGTCCCAAGGGAAATTGTAACAACACAGCAGCAGTATAAAAACAAATGAAGTACTATGTAATAAAATATATAATTGAAATGAAATTGAAATTAAAAAATAAAAGTGCCGATTCTTGCCCTAGTCCGGTTGGAAAAGTCTTAACCGGACTACTCACTGTGGTGCCCCAAGTGTCTACATGTCTACTTTTTTGAGTGCATGTGTTTGCTTAAGGTGGGTTTGAGATGCTGAATGATGAAAGCTGAAATCCCACTGGAATCCAACCATGTTACATTTGATGTTTGAATCACTTTACATACAATTTGTACAAGATAGATACAATCCAATTCATGTAGTGTACTGTTTAGCAACTGAAGATGATAATGTGTATCAAACTAAGATTTTTTTCTTGATTTAGGGTCTATGGAAATTGAGTATAACCCAGTAATACTGATTTAGGTTATTTACTGTTATTTACTGTAATTTAAAATTTACTGTAATTATTTCAGTTTACCCAATTCTCCCAAGTATAGATGGCCACACTTTCTTTTTTTCCCCTCAAGAGGTAGGTTTTTTTCTGTACAAGCTACTGTTACTTGTGGATTTAGATTGTCTCAGCAGCTTTTGTATCCTTATGTAATCCCTGGCTGACTTTTTAGTCTTAGCATATAAAAAATATTGCAGTGATGGAAAAATCCAACTCAACCTGCAAAGTGTCACTTCCCTGACATATATGACACGAGACAGTGGGGAACTTTCACAGAGTTTGACTTTTGCACAGAAAGGTTAAGAGAGCAGCAAAACAAAACACCATGAAAGCTAGTACACTGTCCAGTATTGTGACAACAGACAGTAATATCTGATTCAGACTGACAGTGGAACAGATTAAACTTGTGCGCTAGTTTTATCTGACGGGGGTCAATTATAGCCAACCGACCATCCATCACTGCCCATCTTCGGTCATGAAACACAAACTTACACTGACTGGCTTTGGTGACCTGAGATTGATGTATGTGATGGGAATAAATTCAGTGATATGGTCATATATATGGCATTCAATAAACAGAAAATTGTGTGTGTGTTGGGTGGGGAGTGTGCATACATATACAGGGAGTGAGTATATAAACAGTGTGGTGAAACTAAGATTCAACTTTAATATGGTAATTATTGAATCTAAGCGTAATTCACAGGTTCATCAGTGATGCACTTCAAGGGTCTGCAGACTGACAGTGATACCAAGGAAGAGGGAAAAAATATTCTGCTGTGTGGCATGCACCCAGATCTCTGAGTTGATGGATGGTCTGTCCACCAAACCAAAACAAACAAGTCAGTTTTTCCTCATTTATTCTTGCTGATCTTCCCTAAATGTCTGTAAGCCCTTCAAAGGTTTTACAACCATAATCAGATGTTGTGGTATTTAGTACAAAATTTCTAGAAGGAACCGCATCTGAAAACTTGTGCAGGTTGTAATTTGTTTTTCTTTTGCTCCATCTTACCTTTTTCCCCCCTTGCTTTTCCACCATGTCGGTGTTGAGTGGGAAGTGGTCCAGCTGGGGGGTTTTAGAACCCCCACCTTTGGGCATCGTTCAGCTCTCCCCACGCCAAGCTTCATTCACGCTGCCATTGCATCGTCATCAACCGTCTGGAACAAAGTGAAAAACAAAAGGAAAGGGTGGGGGAGGTTAGCACCTGGCAACTGTGTTTCATTGAAAACACATTTCAACACAGCCAGACTATTCAGCCATTAGTAGCACATCAAGCACTCTATTTTCAACCATTACACCCTTGCTCTGGAGATAATGTAATTAAGAGAGAGGAGAGTTGCAGCTATGACAGGCGAAATGCTTCTAAAGGGCATTTACACTCTACACTTAAAGGCCCATTTATGCTCGACGCAAATTACGGATACCCAGACGCACGGACCGTTCTATCCGTCTCCTGCGTCGATTACGTGCATATTTGGTGCGTTTTCAGGCTCCCTGCCATCCGTCACTTGACCCAGAAGATGGAGTAATAACATTGGAAACCGCGGTGGCGGTGTTGAGCAGAAACAACTCAGGGAAGAAGAGAAGAAGAACGGGAAGGGAAAAACTGCAGAAGAATAATAAATACGAGGACAAAAACTGTAGAAATAACACAAGCTTCAGAAATAAGGCTTTGCTAGTGTTCAGGGCGTGTTGGGTCGTTAGAAACAACTTTATAGTGATGCATTACCACCGCCAAAACGTCTGAAACCAACATAGGATCGCAGGGTTAACTATGAACTCAGTACTGCCCCCTAGTGGCAGTCGACCATAGCAACATAAAAGACGCATGGAAGTATGAGGTCAGCCACGCATGAGGACATTTGAAACGGACGTCCCTATTTATGTACAAAAGGGAGCATAAATGGGCCTTAAGATGGATACAGAGCGTCGTCTGCGTCCTTTACGAAGGGAATTTGGTCCGGTTTCAGGGCCCATGGGTAGCCTGACATAGCAAACAGGGTAGTACCACTGAAAACTGTGAACAGTATAGTCAACAGAACTTGAACAGCTGATGTGCGACCAGTGATAGGAACAAAGAATAAGATGCAGCAGCAATGTAATTGTATTGTAATTTAATGGCCTCACAGACCACCGCCATCTACTCTTTATCGCTATTTCTGAGTATGTACATTATCGTGATCTCTTCCACCTTCACCATGTTTATTGTCTGAAATGGGTGTCAGAACTTGGAGGTAAACTCTGAACTTTACACTGCCTTCTGGTGGATGTATTGCCTAACAATTAAACCAATGTAAAGGATGCATGGAAGTATGAGGTTTGAAACGGAAGTACCTATTTCATTTTAGCAGTCCAACGGCAAACATCAAGAGGACACGGACACATTATTCATATGGACTATTACAACTAAAGCATTATAAGCTGGATTTTAACATGACAACAGGGCAGAGAATCTAAGATGAGTAAGCCCATGTAGCAGGGAACTAAAGCTTAAAACAGCTGATGAATGTCTTCACAAACATGACTGGTATGTCTAAACAGAAACCATAAGAGCTACTTACAGCAAAGTAAGTCAGTCCTTGTAATTGTGGGCTTTACTCTGTATAACTTTACCCCATCTCTACTATTCTCACTTCATAATATGGATTGTTGCCTTCCTGTTTTCAAACATAACTTTACCTGGTGTCAGTAATTGTTCTATACATCCATGATCGAGTTTCTTTACAGAATAATGTCTCTCTGTTCTCCATCTGCTTTGCTCAATGTGCAAGTTCACAACAACAAAACATGCATTACTATCCACTGACTTCCTTCATGGCCTTCAGCTTCACAGGGCCATGAATTAATCATACATTCCACCCCACAATTCCCTTCTCCATAATGCACTCTCTCTTCTGAGTGCGTCCAAGTATGATCATCCCTGTGACTTGACTTTCGTGAGTGAACACATGAGACTATGGTTGCATTTTTTTTCTCCCTCTTCTCTGAGACACTGGCACTCCTATCTTTCCTGGCGCCACTAACATATCCCCTCCCTTCCCCCATCCTTGTTCCCTCCACTCTGCAGTTATCCTATTGAAAAACTTCTATTTATATCCTTCCAGTCAAGTCAGTCAGTTCAAGACAGCCAGCAAGCCAACCAGATCGGCACACAACTGCAGCGGACCAATTACTCGCTCCCTTTACTGTTGTATGGAAAGAGAGTCAAAGCAAACCACTGGCCTCTTCCTCTCTTTCCTGTGGTTCATTCTTACTCCCACTTTGCTACTGGTGGGCATTCAAATCTACCTCCTTTTAACTCCCAACTCTCACCACACCAATCAAAGTGACAGGAAGGTTGGCTACTTTCAGCAATAAACAAATCTCACTGCAATACAGACACACACCTCAAACTAGGTCAGCTGGCCTTCTAGAACAATAATCTCTGCACTATTTTGGGACTACTATGATGGACGGTTATAGCTACACAGCATTTTGCTGATATGTGAAATACAGGAAAATAATGTTTGCAAGCTAGCAGTCACACAAAACACACACTGTGAGGAAACCCTGTGCAAAAACCACAGGAATCATTTCCTTTGTAATTCCATCCCAGTCAAGTGATACAAAATATCTGCTGACACTATGTGTCTGTATGTGTTTTGTACTGAAGTTGATTTCCTCCATATGTGCATTTGTGTGTACATGAGTCTGGAGGACCCTTTGAAACATTTTGACAAAAATAACAACTGCCTTAAAAAAAAAGAGGGAATGTTTCCTTGCTGCTTGACTTCATTTGTGATGCACAACAAATGTGACTTTGTTCTCATACCACATAAACTTACTGTCACCAAGAACAAATGGTGATCTCCATCAACATTCATGTGTAATAAACATCAACCCACTGAATTTATTCTCAGCCTTTAAAAAATAATGTACTATAAACCAAAAAACACCAATTGTTTACCATTTTAAAAACTACTAACAGTTGAATGTATGTAAAATGAAAAGGTTCATCGGTTGTTTTTATATATCAATTTAATTCAGTTCCATCAAAAACACTTGTAATTTAAACATTTAATTATCAAAGACATATATAAAGAGATCTTTATACAGATCTTCCATAAAAGGATTGTAGGTCAAGATAAAAGTAATACAACCAGACAGATCAGGTTTAGTTGTATATCTAAACAAGGCAATAAAAGTTAAGATATAAGCTGTTCCCTGCTGACCATTGAACTTCTTAACACACATTCCTTAACACCAGAAAAGGTCATTTGAGTTGTAAGGTTCATACATGAATTCAGCCAAGTTAGGCACATCTGTGATGATAATAATTTCAGAAAGGAGTAATAAGAGGTGAGCCAGAGAAGCGATCTCTTCCAAAGAAGGGCAGGACCTGCCAGTACTACTTTTATTCTCTTTTCTCTGCCTTGAATAAACACTACTTTCTTTTTATGTCCCTTGTTACTTTCTCTCTACATCCTGCGAGCCACTCCCTCTGCGGTCAGATAGAGGCCAACGCTTCAGCACATTGCAGCATACTGTGTATGTTCTCACAGATGCACTGGCAAACACCACAAGCTCACTTTTAGCTGGCATTAAAAGTTGACTTCGAGACTGACAATGTGAGGTGATTTTGAAACCTCATACTAACATCAAAACAAACTCTTGCCTGTAGCCAACAATATATATATATTTTTTATTCTTTTTTCCCTTTTTTTTTCTTGTAACCAACAATATTACATTAGTTGAAAGAATTATGCAGAATGAATATTAGTCATCTAATTTTTTTTTTACACTAAACTAACAATAGTAGCTTCCAGAGCAGATTCAGATGATGAACTGGTTGACAATTATGTAGTCCTATTCAACAGTGCATGGAGATGTGGATTAAAGAATCTGTTAAATAAGGCTATGCATGGTGAACACTTCTTGAAAGCACTTATTTACTCAATATTAACCAGTACATATTCACAGAAGTACAAAGTATTAAAATATGTAATGTTATACGAGTAGAAATACTACCTTATTGAGTTTTAGACTTCTGCTTCACTAAAACCTCAAATCTCGACAACACATGGTCTACTTTCTACTACAGGAATCATATCTATGCAAATTCTGCTACAAAACACACTACGGACTAATTATGAGGGAAATCAAATAAAGCAACGGGAAAACAAAGACATAAGCACACATACACAGTTGAGAAGAAGTGAAGGTACAGGTACAGAGATGAAAAGCAGTTGTTTGCTCCAGCCCCATGCCACTCCTAACTCATGACTTTCATTGTACACACAAGAACACACCTCAAATTTTCCACACTGACAGCTGAATAACACAGCAGCTGCACACAGGGATGGGCATGTTCCTCTGTCTGTCTGTGCTCGTGTTTGTGCGAGTACCAACCAACCAAACTACATATTGCACAATCAGATACAATCAGCAGAGCACTCCCTGGCAGTCAGTCGGCTCATATCTTGGAGCAGGTAAACAGATTTCCTACAGCACATGCACGGTGTCATAAATGATGACACAAATGTTATGCAGGTCAAACGCTGTCATACTTGAAATGTATTTTTCCAACACATTCTCAACACCACTTGCCGTGCTTTGATAAAGCATGACATACTATCATTACAACCTGACAAATAAGATTAGACATCAGAAAACATTTAAACAGACTTTTATTTTACTATGCTGTCTGAAAAAGTCTAAATGAAAAGGTAAATTGGTCACAACGTAAAAACTGCAACATATAAATCTCCAAAAAAGTAATCATGATATCAAAATGGTACAATAACATCTAGCCCTAGTCTATGCATACGTTTGTCCTGCAGTCTATTGACATGCTGTGCAGGAGAACAGCAGCAGCAGCTAGCTAGCCTGTTTGGTGTGCAAATAAAGCCAGCCCGGCTCGGCTGCTGTATCCTGGCAACCAAAGCCCAGCTTGGCTGCTCAGTCCCTGACCCGGGCCCATTCACTTCATTATGAACCTGTGTAGAGAAGAAGAGACTGACACATCACACACAAACATGTGCTAACACATATGCAAGCACTAAGGGGAAAGCTGTATTACGTTAGAACAACAAAAGCTTGCAGAAGGCACAAGAAAGACTCATAATCAATTCGTGCAGAGTTTTATCAAAGAAATGTCATTATGTGGAATGAATATGGAGGCCTGATTCTACAAGGGTTTTTCATATTTATTTGAAAAAATACATGGGTTTAATATATCTCAGATATGCAAAGTACCATGTTTCTATTGCTTCTCTTATCATACTTAAGGCTTAAAAGCCAATATGAGTAGTAGTTGCTACATGAGGGCTTCTGGAAAAGACAAAATACATTTGAAATGTGAGTGAGTGGGAGTGGTCCTATTATCTATGAGACTCCTGGAGTAGGGAGCAAGACAGGAGTGAGATGTGGGAGGGAATCCAATCACTTGTTCGGATTTTTTTATTCTAAGCACGTCCACTTTTCCTTACACCTCTCTGTTCCATCCAATAACAGCTCAGGGCTTGCTGCCTGCCTGCTTGCCAGTCTGGTAAATCATGCTGTCTTTGCCAGTGACCTCGCTAAGATAGTGGCAGGCCTGTATATATACGTGCAGCTAGGCTGCAGGAACAACCAGAGACAATCTAGTGCTTTTTGGCACTTTCCTCTCCAATCCCTCAGCTTCATCAGTGTTCTGACTCATTCTCATTTCTTCCCTCTCACTGCTCTGAGTACTTCTCTCTCATCTGCCTTTCTCTCTCTATTTTCAACATCTCTCTCCCCTCTCTTACAGGCAAAAGCCTGACATTGCCACAGCAATGTGTGAGCACGCACACACAAAAAAAAGCCTGTTGCCTAGCAACTAAAGGATGAGACAGATGCGGTCTTATCAGAGAAGCTAGTGAAAGAGTTATGTATGGAGAGAGAGGGCCTATTGATAGAAGAGTGCCTCTGCATATCAACCTCAAGCAATGAGGATTCAATCCTATTTTTGACCTTTGAATCACAATCTGACCTAAGAGAGCCGTATCGTTGAATCAGAATGAAACACATTAACAAATATCTCCTGTAACACTGCTTAGGTGTAGAGGAACTTGTCCATTCATGCCAATGTTTGTGCTCTGCAAAATAGTCAGGACAGGTACTCGAGTTTTTGTATAAACATGCTTTACATGTTTAAGTATTAGAACATAGCAAACTGTGCTTGTAAAGACATTGTCCAGCAAGATATAAAACAAGCTGTAGGTACATCACAACTATGAAAAGCAAACTAACAAAGAAAAAAAAAACAGGCACTTAAAACACTAGCTGCATTATCTGCTCCAATTCTCTGGAAGGCATGACCTTATTTCACGTGCCCCACCCCCTCTACTGAGCAGAAACCCATTACAAGGATCCCAATGACACACAGTCAAGTACAAAATGCTGCGTCTCAAATGCTGTCCAATTTACCAAAATACAGTCTTTCTGGAGTGGTTTAAAGATAGAAACTATTTGGCATGAATTAAGGATGTTACGTCTATGTACGTTGGTGTGTGTGTGTGCGCGTGCATGATGATACATGGCAGTTAAATGCCAAGTCTTATCTTCCAGCTACACTCACACCAAGCAGTGCGTTGACTTTATATCTCAAGAGAAATCTGTAGTGTTTAAACTCCATTTTTTAGCCAACACAAGTACTTTATATTTCATCATGCTGGCTTTCTCTAAACTGAAGTTCATTTAGTAGTGAGAAGGAACAAAGCTGCACCAATCATTGCATATCATATCTTACATAAACAATCCAATTATTATCAATAAACTGATAAATCAGTTTACTGGTGTGAACAGCTATCTTCAGGAAGACAGAAGACCTTACTTTTCTCATTTACTTCGGACTTCCACAAAACTCCAGAACAAAGTGATAATACCTCCTCTACATGTGTACTTAGCTCTTCAACAAATATCAAACCAACTTATTCCTGAATATAGATAACCAGATTAGGTTTCATTAGCAAACAATCTAATGTGAAGAAAGTAATGAGATGCTTGATGGTGTAGGCAGAATAAAAACAATGAGCAACTTTAAAGTCTATGATTAAGATGAATCTCCAGGTAAATGGGCAATAGGAAATAAAGCGACATATGGTACTTAACAGAGCCAGAGAAACAAAACAGATATTTTGTGAGGATAAACAACATATGACACAGGAGATGACCAAACAACTCCCAAGTCATATTCATATTCAGGCCACAAGCAATAAAGTAGTAAGTCTAGTTGCTGTCTCTTGCTAATAGTCAACATATTGTCAACATCCATCTTCTGCTGCTTATCCTGAGTTGGGTCGCGGGGGCAGCAGCCTAAGCAAGGAAGCCCAGACTTCCCTCTCCCCAGCCACATCAGCCAGCTCATCCGGGGGGGTCCCGAGGCGCCTCCAGGCCAGCCGAGAGACATAATCCCTCCAGCGTGTCCTGGGCCTACCCCGAGGCCTCCTCGGTAATATAAAAGTCTAGTTTCTAATGTTTTGGTAATAACTATTTTATTTTTGGGTCATTCTAAACAGCTTTATAATGAGGGACATAAGATGCTATTGAGGTGTTTGGCCAGCTTTAAACTCCTGATGGTTATGTGGTTGATACTTTGGATCTAAGACAGATGAGAACACCAAATTCTGATTCTGTCTTAAGTATGCAGTAAGTGAGTGTTTGTGTGATATCCTGACCATTATGCTCTCAGATGAGAACATACAGTAAATGATTGAATTTGTGTATGCTGTGCTTGGAAGAATATGCCTTGAATGAGTGAGTGCGTACACACGTAAGTGTGCATGGTAGTAGAATGTGAGGCACTGTGACTGGATCCACATTAATTAAGGATTACATGAGGAGGTAAAAATAAATGCAGAGCAGAGGGAGCAAGTCTGAATAGATAATGAACAGAGTGAGAGAAAGGCAAGGGAGGAGAGGCACAGAGGGTGGAGATGACCTTTCCACAGATGAGCATCATTATGTCTCAGAGATGCACGCATGCACACACATATATACACACACGGACAGATGTAAAAACCAGCAATTTCTAAAAAGCACAACTGAAACACGTTCTATGCCTCGATGAAATTCAGATTAAAATTTTGGTAACGAATCACACAAGTGTTAAGTAAGAATTTACACCAGACATGCTACACTGATTTCTGCTGCTTTGCAATGTGTCTGTTGCAAGACTGCATGTGGCCACATCAATATCATCACACATTCCTCATGTCTTGGAACAGCTTTGATTTCTCCTCGTATATTACATAAACAAAAAAAAAGCTTAATGGGTAATGAGAAGGCATGTTGCTCTTCTGATGTGCAGAAGGACTCACTCGTGTTTTTTGGTCTGATGTGGACATCATTTGAGTCTATTTTGCACCTGAATCATTACAACCAGCTTTTAGCCCACTTTGCACATTGTGTGTCTTCTCATTTTCAAATTTCATGAAAAAGTCTAATTTAACTCTTGTATAAAAAACAAACAAAAACAAAAAGAAAAAACACTGACTATCACACTGCTCTCTAAAAGTGCATCAGGGTTACGTTAAGTATAAATACCTTCTCTTAAATCATACTCAAGCAAAGCAGACTGAACTGCTTTTTTGTACTAATAGCCCTTTCAGATGACTTGTATTTTCTGAAAGAGCACAGATTGTGAAGGAATAGCAGAAGGAAGGATAGGCTGTGTTGAAGCACTGGAGTAGTCTGTGAAAATATCAGTGTTTCATGGGTCTGTAGTGAAAGACAAGTTGTAAAGGCTAAGTGGAGTAAACAAAATTAGGACATTTCACTGCACAATAATTCTTGCCGGTAGTTGATGTCCAACACCAACAACAGCATTAATAGTACAGATGTTCTGATCAAGATTCCATCATCAGTATCTCCAAAAGCCAGGTGTAAACAACACATCATAAATGCTTGAAAGTTATTAACCATGCTAATGCTCGACTGCAATGCAGTAAGGAAAACAGCCTTTGTGAATGTTTATTTTCCCTCCAATTATCAATATGGTACATAGAAATATAGTAAAATAAAATGACTTGAAGTTCTTCTTGCACTTTTTTTTATTTTCTTTCCATCTGCTTCACACACTCTGCTGTATGAAATACACAACAGCTGGGCATGCAGCAACACTAGCTTTTCATCAATGGGAAATCAATCCAGTGTTCAGTGAGACAAAGCAATGACACTGGACAAACATCAGAGCTGCATATGTCTGTGTCGAGATAAAATACCTCGCAGGTGGTGGCAAACTTCTCTACTCATCTCTGGGAGAGCTGTGTCACATCTTGAGTGTCCAGAGGGTGGTCTCCTAAAGAAGAAGAAAACCCATATTCTCAGCCACTCCAAAACGCAACTCATTCATAGGATGAATTCAACCACCCTCAGTCTGTAATCATTACTGCCGACCTCTGGGAACTACTGTTGTCTCTTTATAGCTCTCCAGTGTGTGTTGGTGAGATGCCGAAGTTAGCTTCCTATTTGTAGCTACTGATTTGGCAGTTAAGGGAAAGAAATAGCTTCTGCATTGTGCTTCAATGGACCCTTGGCCCAAGTTAGCTGAGTAAACTCTTTGTATCCAGTCAAGTGTTTAAACTTTATTTTAATCAATTTGGTCGTATTTAACAAATCTCGGTCATTCCCTCCTCACAAAATCCTGGAATTGCAGACATCGCCACTTAGACTGCTTTTGTTTTCCTCTTCAAAATACTTTCACACAGCAGGTATGTTAGCAAGGTCTTGCAATATTTTAGAGCAGCAATATTACAGCAGGTCTGATGGGAAACAACAGACATTAGTGTTAAGGTGCATTCAGTGACATTAATTCAGATCAATAATAAAGTGGCCTTGACTATCAGTGTTATATTTTTTATTTTCAAAAACAGATTAGATAGGGTCATAACTTATCAACACCTCAGTTTGTAAAACTTTAGCCGTGGGACATGTTTAATATTGGGTTTTGGTATCCATCTATTTATATAGAGGGGTGTGACAAATTAGCAAGGTGACTGTAAGACTAGTTAGGCTGCATGTGGATGTGTTATTTCCAAGAGTCTCCCCAAGAGTTGTGCATTTCTCCAAGAAAAAACTATACTGCTCAAATACAGCAACAAAGTTAGAGTACAGAAATTAATTGTACTTCTGTGCCAATGAAAATAACGAGGTGGAGAAGAAAGCATTTATGAAACATCTAAGGCCACCTATGCTCCCATTAAAATAGGTTTCTGAGCCCTGATTATGTGGAATACACCTTTTTTTGTAAATTGTGGATTAAGTTTCCTTCAGTCTAGAGGCAATAGGTGTGATGTGTTATAAAGAAAACTAGAGAACTGGTGAAAAGCTCTCGAATGGCCCATAAATAACTACTGTTCTCTCAAACACTCTGCTGTTACATGGGGAACTGAAGGTGGGACTGGCAGCTGACTTGGCATGTATGAAGCCAGAAGAAAAGCACAGCTAAAAGAGCAGAAGCAGACAAACAGCCAGACAAGTAAAATGATCCCCACAACGAGAAAGCCAAATCCAAACAAGTGAATGCAGCTAAGTGTAATAGCCATTCCAAATGGAGCCCCACTGGCTGGGCCCAGAAATCACTTTTCAGACACACAACACACACGTGGGTGAAGCATAGCTGGGGACCAAACAGAATGTTAATGCTGTCCTGGTGCAGAGGGGGTGGAGAGAGGCAGGATCCCAGATGAATTATAAATCACTGGGCAGGGCCGGATAGAGGGATGGAAGGATGGAGGATGAAAGGCTTGCTACTGCAGAGCACAGCCAGCTGAGGGGTGGGGCGGTGCCTGCTTAAAGAGGGGGCAGGGAACTGATGCCACACTGAAGCAATGGTGAGAGTGTGCACAGTGTATGAGAGTATGCTAATAGTCACATTCTACTTAATAAAGCACATGCATATTTTTGGAGAGCATTGATGACGTGTAAACATTCAAATACAAGTCCTGGAATAGAAAGGTGTGTGGATGCCACTTTCAAGTCTTAAGCTTCCAAGTAGAGTAGATATCCCACTTGCATACACCTATAATGCTAAGCAGAGCTCAACATCCTTGTACACAACAGCATCATTATATTTTGTTTATTTGCATCAAAATAACCTGGAACAACCCTGATAACTAATCCTTCCAGCCACATTCAAAGCAAAAATTATACAAGTATACAACACATATTGGATCACAAAGCTGGACCCCTTGGGGCTTTCAGCCAGACAAAGCAACACATTTAAGGACATCACACTTGCAAACTTCTGGAGCCCAGTTTAAATGTGTTTTACAGCAATCTATAAGAAGAACTAGTATTTGAAAACATTACAAAAATTGTGTGCAGCCCTAAAAACAAATCTAACTACGCTCAGGTGCAGTGATTCCACTACTGACTCAGGAACAGCAACAAACCCTAGGAAACAACGTTATTTCTTTTCAGCATCCTACATGAAAATCCATTTATGGTTCAGTCATGTTTCATCTAGTTAACCAACTAATTATGATTATCTAGTTTTAAACTACATTTATTAATTAAAAACATTTTAAAAGATGATTTTTTAAAAATGTTTTTGTCTACAATCCACATTAAAAGGCATTAATCTGTGACTGTAAGCTAGGCTGGGATCAGCCAGCAGCAGTAGAGAACATCTGCTCTGAGAGTGCTGCTCAGAACTGGGCTGCAGCTGCGTCAGCATGAGCCTCTCGTGAGCGCTTCTGCACGGGGAAGTGATCTGTGGTAACACCCGCGGCTCACGGAAACTGCGTGTTTTCACATCTGTTTATAAAAGTCTCAGACGACACCAGAATAAGTCGCTAGATTTGTTGCTAGCCGCTTTTGTTTTGCCGAATGGTCGCTAGATAGGTCTAAAAACTTGCTAATTAGCGACAAGTTGCTAGGTTGGCAATGCTGTAAACAATGGATCCTTCAGAGTGAGGTTGTGGGGGAGGGGCTGCCTGCTGCGGTGCCTGTTTAAAATGGCCGGAAGCGGTTGGTCATTTCTGTAAACTAGCTGCCGCAAAAGTGGTATTTAAGTATCGATGAGATACTGAGATGCAAGTTCCAGATCCTGTGACTCGTGTCCCAGCTTGACTTGCCTGTCCATCCAACACAGACACCCAACTTCTCTTCTTTTTCCTTACTTGTTTCTTTTAAAGTCATAAAAATTACTTTTACTTGAAAGGGAGGGGAATTTTTACTGCTGCTAACCAATGTGGACATTAGTGAGGCCAAGCTTTATGTAGTAAAATAACCTTCACTCCCTCCACAATCGCACCCAACTATAAAGGCATTCAGTAAGGTTAAACCAACAATAACCAATGCACAAATAAGAACATTACATGAAACTACTTCTGCACTAACTATTGACAAGTTGTCAGGCAACCTGTACCCAATATAACCAACTTTTTTTTTCTTTTTCCAATTGAATTGTTAAAGTCACATAAGTATTCAATAACTCAAGACAAAGTCCAGAGCATATAAGCATTCGCTACTGTCTGTCTTTGGTATTTTTGCCTCAAAAACACTGGATTGAAATGCAAAAGAAGTGTACTAATCGGGTAAGCAGTTGACCAGCAAACAATGTAGGCCTTTGTGGTAGGCTGCACTAACTCATCCGTAGGGATGCACCGATCCGTTCCTGGTATCAGTATCAGTTCCGATATTGAAGAAAATACTAGAACGGTTATCGGTGACAACAGTCCCAATCCATAGGTGCAGATCTATTCAGTGTAATTCTATGCTAAGCTCTTTGAGTTACGTCATGCGCTAACGACGCACCACAGAGGTTCCCATTTGTTTTCAAAATGGAGCGAGAGAAAGGATCAGCCATCTGGAACTTTTCACACTACTTCAGCCAACACATTTGACAGCTACGAGCAATTCCTGCGCGGTGAATGTTTCGAGGGGCGGAAGCAACATCAGCAAGAGCAGCAGCTTCATGAAAGAATTTGACTAAATTTGGGGGGAGCTTGAGGAAGATCCTGACAGCATGACTAAAGTAAGAGTAAGGCTATATGAAGGCAAGAATATTGAAACTATCATGACCATCTGCATTATTTACTATGAAGCTAAAACAACTATTCAGAAGTCACACCCGGTGCGGATCACGGCTCCTCCTGCTGCAGCCTCAGCACGCGGCTTTGCCTTACATGCTCACCTCAACTTTATTTATAATGCTGCCGGTTTTTTACGTTTTTTTTTTCTCTCCAGCTTATCTATACTTGGCACTGCTTCTTGTAAGGAGTCTGCTATAGCTTTGGATTGTGCTGCAGTCCACGTTGTTTCATGCTGGAAGTTTCTGTTCATAAACTCTGTTCGATGCTCCTCTGCAGCTGCTGCAGAAACCCTTCTCAGCTGTTTCGGTTTCAGTAAACTTCTTGAAGACCATGTGGGCAATTATTCCTTCAACGTCCTGTATATTGTAAAATACAGTATGGATCCATCTCTGCATACCTCGCTTTACAGAATACTTCCACATTATCTGATCCAGAACATCGAGAATCAATAAATAGAACTGCCCAGTCAGAATGAACACCTGTGGCCGAAATAGGTAGAAATGACCATATCTCCTCTGTTCTTTACATACCAAGTATTAAAACTTAAATGCACACTGTTTTAGGAAAAGTCAGGGACCAGCAAGGCTTTATAATTTCATTTGACTTAACTACTCGGTAATACTAACTTATCCATCCGGGCGCTTTCGTTTCAAATGCTCATGCATGACTGTCATGCTGCCGTGGTATGCCAGCTCTGCGTGGCAGACTGAACATTTGCCCCATTTCAAAGTTTAACTTAAAATATTCCAAAACTTTGGAGAGACGGGGTCTCGTCTTGTTGTCACTCTGACTGTTTGTGTTGCGTCGCCATCAGTCTTGAATTGTTATTAGTTGGTTAAACACAGAGCCTGCACATGACAACACTGCCCCCAGCACTTCCTGTGGTGCGTTTCAGTTATTTGCATAGTGTACTGTCTGAAAAGCCATGGTTGGTAAAGACGATGTCAGGAGCTTGGCACACTTTTAATGTCAAAAGCCCATACAGGCGTTTATAACACGACGCGTCAATGAATTTTTTATTGTCAACGTTGCGGACTAATCGTTGCAGCCCTAATCGGATCAGTATCGGCTGATACTAAACGTCAGATATCAGTATTGATATCAGAAGTGAAAAATGTGGATCAGTGCATCCCTACTCATCACAAGACAATCAATAAACTCAGACTGTGGAGACAAGTTCTAATCAGTGGTTCGAACAAGTACTGCTGAGGACAAATCAAATGGTCACCAGTGATACTACTGAAAAGCCACATATATTCTTGCACAAGCACTGAGCACTTCTGATTGAATGACTTTATGCCAGTCTCAATGATAAGCATGATATTTTCAAGCCAATCCACTAGTAGCAGCAATGCACCTCTAAGCTGGTTGCCAAGAAATCTAAAAAGGGAAAAATAAACAAATACAGTGACCTGCCAGTAGCTGAAGAGAGCCATGAGAGCGGGGGTGAGACTGAAAATGAACTTGTGTCATCTTTCCAAGTACTTCACAAAAAAAGGCCCCACAACCTCAGTAATATGGCAAGAGGTTTGGATTCAGTTAAAATGACGAAGAAAAGATTATTACAATGTGCAACTTTTGTTGATGAATGCCAAAATAAGATACATGACTAATTTGTTTAACCCCCTTTCACACACACACACACACACACACACACACACACACACACACACACACACACACACACACACACACACACACA
>JBBBVU010000001.1:14860195-14870731 GCA_037177055.1 Atherinosoma microstoma | reverse complement strand
GTTCAGAATAACTTAAATAACCATGAATGTCTATGTGAAATGATCAAAAGACGATCAATAAAATGAGCTGCTGAGAGAAATGCAGTAAAAATTGGGGTACACACCTAAAGTTTTTGCTGGTGCACCCAAATTAAAAAAAAAGTTAGGCGCACCAGTGCAAACCATGCAAAAAGTTAATCTAGAGCCCTGCTGTAGGACTGCGTTATGCTATAGTCTAGGGCAACTCTATTCGGTTCTATGAGGACCGCAGCCCGGCAGGTTTTCAATATATCCCTGTTCCAACACACCTGACTCAAATCAATGAGTCATTGTGCAGTTCTTTATAGGCTGTTGGATCCATTTAATTTGAATCAACATAGAAAACTTGCAGGACTGCGGCCCTCGTAGGACCCAATTGAGTAGCCCTGCTTGAGTCCCTGCAGAGGAAAACACATGGTGTGGATGTGCGCATATATGCAGATCTTACAGCAGTATAGCTGCTTCATACGTTTCCTCTTATTGCAACCCAAGGCACAGACTTTCAACATATGCACAGATCTATCTTGCTACATACATGTATAAGTGATGTGGAAAAGAGGTACTCTCCCCCATAAGAAGGATGGGGAGTAGCATGTTAAACTGTCGCACCTACTTATTCAAACTAAATGGGTGGGTGTAACTATACACTGGTACAGTGAATGGATTAAATGTGCTCTCTTGTTACTGTGCAAGTCAACCAACTAAGACTTTCCATCTCTTCTTTGTTTTTATGAAGAAAATTTACACTTTGGCAACAAAAAAATGACTAAATTTAACACATCTACTGCATGATAAGTCAGATTATAATTGTGTATGTAGAAAAAGATGTTCTCCCACACATCAATGAAAACAACTCAAAGCATGCCACATTTTTTTCAATCACTACAGTTGTACCATAAAAGAGGTTGGCACTTAGGGCTGGGCAATATTTAGAGATTATGAAATATATCAAGACTTTCTCCCACGCGGTAAAGAATGGGGTGGGTTTAAAAAATCGATTTGAATCGATTCAAGTTAAATTAATTCAATATCGATTCCTAAAACTAAGGATCGATTTTTTTATTTTAAATTTAAAAAAAAAATGTATTTTTTTTTTTTTGCAGGTATGTCCATATTTTCTGATGACGTTACCCAATTTCGAGCAATTTTATTATCATGCTCCGTGTTTTATAAAAAAAAAGTTACGTGAGATTAAAGAAAAATAAGTGTTGTTAAACAATTAGCTGTAAATGAATCGAAATCGAATCGAAAAAAATCGTAATCGAATCGAAATAGACTATTGTGAATCGAATCGATTCAGGGAATTAGTGACGATACCCAGCCCTAGAAAAGAATGAGGGACTATCGTTTATATCGAGGTAGCTTTTTTTGATTTAAAAGTATCTTTTATTTTTCCATTTTGCACATCTGTATTTTTGTTATGGTCATTGAAAAGTATTTTTCATTCATTTTGTTTTCGGAGCATTTAATTTAATATACAGCTACTTCAATTTCAGCCAACTGTTGTAATACACATGTGCTGCTGATTCTTAATAAAAGTGCATTAAACACTCAAGGCTATTAATTACAACCGTCTCTTTGGTTACTTGATAAAAAAAAACGTATATCAAGATATATATTGTATATTGTGATTCAGGTAAGAAAAAAAATTCAACAACATTTCTGAGAAATTACTAACTATAGTCATTACCCAACTAACTAACTGACTAACTATGAACCTGTACAAGTGACTGCAGCTTCTGAGCCTTGCTTTTTAAACCCCCCCTTCTTGCTTCTACGGCCTGTGACATCATCACAGCTCCAAAGAACTGCTCTATATTTAGCTTCTCACACCCCTGCTGAGCCTCACTACTCTGTCAATGCCTCAGCCGAGCTCAATCTTTCTCCCTCTATGCCTCGAATGGCTCATCTCTCCCCGTTAGCTCGGGAGGTGGGGAGAATGGACATTCTCTAAAAAGGAAATGGGGGGGGGGAGACTAGAAAGGGACTGAAAGGATACAAAGAGGAAGATGCTCATTGACGAAGACAGAAGGGATGGTTCAGAGGAACAAGCAAGATAGTGTGAATAGCTGTGCTGTAAATCAGCCACTCCATGAAGTCTCCCTGTGAGAACGTCTCACATGTTGCACACCACACTGTCAAAATGTGTACCGACATGCTCTCTCACACACACAAAACAAAATAAATAATATACAAAATTTGTATACAAATGAATGAAAAATAAATAAAATAAGACCTGCAGAGTTCTGCAATGCTAGATTGCATACTTGCACTGCTGCTCAGCAGTACATTGTAAAAGACAGTGAGTGTAGGAGAGGATGGGGGAGGGGGAAGTGTGTCTGTGACTGGCATTTCAAACATCCTCCCTGCACAAAATAACATCCTGGGAAGATAATCTGTGAGCGTGTGACAATTTATTCAGGCTCATGTTTCTGCAGAGTGTGAAAGCTACTGAGCTGCAGAGGGGAAGTGCAGGAGACCAATGAGAGCGTGCTGGTTTCTTCAGTCGAGAGACGACAACTACAAAGAAAGAAAAAAGGACAAGGCACTTCATCTAAATTGTTCCTCAACATTCACCACCTCACTTAATAGCTTCAGCACTTCCTCATTTTACTGCTTTACACTTTTTGTTGTCCACATCACAGCCCAATCCTCAGTGCACCCAACCATCTTTTTGGAGACGGGGGACAGCAATATAGCTTCAATGCTGTTATCACACATAGCAATGATTTGACAACACTGTGTATATTCAGACTTGAGTTGAAAGATTAAGATACTAACGTAAAGTAAGTCCAGACAACTAATTTTGATAGATGATTAATCACTTTTCTCCAATAATGACAATTTTCAAATGGTTAGTCAGATTTGTCAGTGAGGTTTTTATATTTGTATAAATTGAAAGAATATTTCAGGTGTACATTATTTTCCTGGGGAAAAAAATAAAGATCTTTAGGAAAATAAGTATCCATCTATTTTATGCTAATCATTTATAACTCAAATGATTAATCAAAAAACAACCTGCATATCTATAAACAACAAAAATAATCATGACTGGTTTAAAATTTATAACTGTATTTTACCTATAGGGCTGGGAGATATGAACAAAATTTCGAATTGATCATTTTTACCTGAATCACCATATACAATATATATCTCGATATAGCTTGTTTTTGTCAACTAAATAGACGGTTCTAATTTACAGCCTTGAGTGTTAAATGCACTTTTATTAAGGATCAGCAGCACATGTGCATCAAAACACTTGACTGAAATTAAAGTAGCTATCAAATTAAATGCTCTGAAAACAAAATGAATGAAAAATACTTTTCAATGACCATACCAAAAATACAGTCGTGGACGCAAAAAGAAAAGATACCTTTAACTTAAAATAAGCTATCTCAATATAAACGATATTACCTCGTTCTATATCATGTGTGAAAAAATCTCAAAATATTTGAAAATTATGATATATTGCCCAGCCCTATTTGCCTATATATCCTATCTTGAGCTTGGTTGTGACAACCAGCCCAGTTTTCCTGAACAGCAAATACTGACTTTCACGCTGACATGAAGGAAAGCAGCTGGTCAGCAACTACATTCTAAACTCAACAGCTGTCAGCCATCCTTACCAGCTACCAGGATGATTAATTTATACAACTGCTGGAGGTGTTAAAAACCATGCCAACAGGAGGAAGACCTGCTGGTAGGAGAAGTGTGTCTGGTAGCAAAAAACGGAACCTGGATAAGTATCAGCAAGGGTAGCTCAGCTTTGTTTGTGCAACTACTGTCGTACACAGCACTGTTGCAAAATCGAAGGAAATTCTGGAAGTTTCTTGGTTACAGTACTTGTGAGCCTCCTTGATTAACTCAGTCACACATGATACTGTAGCTACCCAGTTACACATTTTTTTATCCCTATCCCAACACAGAACTACATGTGTTTGTGAAAAAGGAAGAATTAAGTTTAAAGATGTAACCAAAAATCTCCAAATCTGAGGGTCAATCAGCAATATGCACACATTACTTTATCACTGTTATCTTATAAACAGCTCACACTAATCAGTCTTCCATTGAACAGTCAAGAGGCTTTATATTTCTAGAGTCACACTTGCACACTCATTCACACACACATGCACACAATTCCCCTCCTCAGTAATGTAGCAGTGATTGAAGTGGGAACTAGGGGCTGTAGTAACAGGTGGGCACACATGCTGCTGGGAAGATTCATCAGATTATCCCACCAGCACTGAGGGCAAGTTTGCCTTGATACACTCTGTATGTGTGTGACTGTGTGTATGTGTTACCCCTCTCTACAGGACAGGTGAGGAGCAGATCCGTCTCATCTCATTCCTGATCACGTACGCATTCGGCTCCATTAGGACATGCCACCCCCAGCTCTTCTATCCACCTACTCACTAGCTTACAAACATAAACAAGTCTGTTCTTCCATCTTTGTGAGGACACTCATAGACTTAAAGCATTTTCAAATTCTTTGTGCTCACCTTTACCATCACAACTAAATGTCCAACTACCCCAATTCAATCTTGAACCCCAAGAAGTTAGCCTTAACCAACAAACATTCTTTTGAAACCTAACAAAGCTAGGCAAAGAAGTACATTTACATAAAATGCCTCACCCACCTTCCCTGCCAAACTATGATTATGGACTTAAGAAGGATGCTATCCATTTTATTGGTTCCACATCAAGAAAGTACACCAGTGAAGAGTTTTCTCTTTTTTAGCTCTTACACGGCAAATAGCATCAAGAGACAAAAGGCGGCAAAAGCCCACCAATGGCTACGAATATATCATATTTTTTTAATTCGGAATAATTCGAAATTAAAGTATTCTTGTTCGGGTTTACATGGAAATAATAATTCTGAATTAAGGTTTACATGGAAAACACGTTTTCTCAATTCAGCTTTAGATCTGGGGTTGGGAGGATTCTGATTGAACAGGGGGCGGAAGTGATGTACTTGCATCTACCAGAAGAAAAAAAACCCCACTTTGCTTGATTTTGATTCTAGTTTTGAAGCAGTAGCTAGACACGAGCATACTACTTCCCTTTCATGTGAATTCCCAATTAAAAGGGACTTAAAACTATCATGTAAACATGGCCACTATGTCGTTAATATCACCAGTGCCTGGCCACAAAAATTAGTATTTTAACTCACTAAAAAAATGACAACACTACTGGGGGTAAGCCCATTCATTATTTAATCAATCCATTGTGATGCAGCACATGCCAATTCAATATCGATTAATAAATCTTCAAAACCCGATTATTTTTCTAAATAATTAAATGACAGTAACACAACTTTAAAGTGTGGCAGGAAAATAAAAGTCCTGGGTGTCGCCCGGACACTTTAGGCGGACGGACTTCAAACGGTTAACAATAAAGATACCAAGAAGGCGTCAGCTCGCCTTTTAGCCACGGTTACTGAGCATAAGATTTACTCATCAGGTTAGAAGACTAGTGTTTAGAAACATTTAGGTTTTTAATGACATGAAAATGGACACGGACTGGGAAAGTATTAATCCATATGTACGTTGTTTAAAGCCAAAATACCTACAATAGTAATACTACAAACATGCGACAACACCCCATGCATTTCCAGCCCATGTTAGAGGAGGAGAATAAACCACCGGTGTTCTGTCCCAGTTGTTGCTCCTAACTACTGCCAACACATTATTTCTGTATATTCCATGTAAAAATATGAGCATAAAATGAAAAATATATTGGACATGGATTGGATTTGAGTCATTGTTAGGCTTGTCACAGTAACAATTTTTTCTGTGCGATTAATTCTCAGAAATTATTGCGATAAACGATAATATTGTCATTTTGAGACCATTTTCAACTAATATAATGATGATGTCATAAGTACACCCTTTCAAAGATCAACTTTCATTTATAAAAAACATTTTCACTGAAACTGGAAGAAATTTTAGACAAAAATAATAAATAGAATAAACTCTCTCATTAATAATAAATGAAAATCAAACACAACCAAAAACGAATAAATATGATAGATAATAAAGTTTCTGTAAACAGAATTGCCCTTCAAAAAATATCAAACATGAGGCTCAAGACAGGAAAAACCAGAATAACTGCCAGTTAGTACCTCTGTAAGCAAAAAAACTTGCAACAAAAATATACCATGCTACACTATGTGGTATCCTACGAAACCATGGGGCTGTTAAACACAACATGAGAGATCACTCTGCAAGAAACAAGAGGGTTCAGAGAGAGAAAGAGAAAAAATGAAAGAAATGATTGCGGCCAGCAAACTTACTGCGCTCATTTTTTCTTACTTTGCAACTAATTGACTTATTGCTTATTGCGACAGGTATATTTATGGTTTGACAAAAATAAAAGATAGTGGAGATACGTTTGTATGTTTACTTGAATGAATGGATACTGAATGGATTTAAAAGTAGGAAGTGTGTGTGAGTGTGTGTTTGTATGTTGTTTCTAATAAAAAAAGAAAAAAATTTTTTTTAATCAAAATCGGATCAGAGATCAGAGATTTTATTTTTGGGCTATATTGTCCAGCCCTATGTGGGACCACTAAAAACAACCTATTAAGTCCAATTGAGTCTATGTAGACCTATGTAATAGAATCATGGCAAGGCATAGATCAGGTGCAGGTATAAAACAAGTTCTAAATCTTATGTTGTTTGTAAAAGCACAGTGGAATAAATTTTTCTGTTTTGAAAGAGGTTTGGAAATTGTGTGACTGAGCACAGACTGAGGTCTGGATGACAAACAATGAGCTGGTGTTACTGTGTGATACCCACACTCTGGCTTAACCCCATTTTACTGGATTGTTGGGAAGTAAATGCAAAAATGCACGAATACACACGGGGGGATGCTGAAGAAAGCGACCACCAGCTTGGTGCGGTGACAACATTGTTGCTGATTCTAAAGTTTAGCATGCCTTCTTGATGTGAGCTGGACGAGGGCCTCGAGAACACAGAGATATAAGGAAGAGGCTACACTCAGTACTAGGAGTACAAACCCAAAGACTAACACCAATAACAACCACCAAACAAGTGCCAGCAGGCACCAATTTTTTCAATTACAATAACAAAGTGCAAGTAAAAAAATAAATTCTGCCTTTATCGTTTCTTGGAAAATGGAGCATTCATTTCCAAGTCTGTCACCTCACTTGTTTATTTATGAGTGTGCATAAAATCTTTCCTCGGCTTTTCACTGTGTGACAGGTAAAGCAGAATAATTTACTATTCCAATTCTAGCTTTTGTACCACATAAGAGGACAGTTTCAATAGTATCTATGACAGGGATTTTGACTGAACAGCAACAGAAATCCACACTTTCAGACCTCATTTCCATACAAAATTTTAATTTGATGGAAACAAGCTAGATTTGAGTCACATTAAAATAACAAAGAAAGCAAAGCTGTAGTGACAATTAACCAAACTAATTAAAAGAATAAAATAAAAGGTTAAAAAAAAAGCAATGAGAATTCAAATATCTATGTTGATAATCCACAAACATAACACAATATCCATGCTACAGTACTGATGATGAATAGGGTTGGATACTTTTCACATCTGAATACCAACAGTCTGTTTATAAAATAAAGAGAAGAAAAGACAAAATGTTTGTATTGTAATCAGCTCATAGTCTTGTTAAAACTAGAGATGCACCGACTCTGATATTGCCTAATTAGCTGGATCGGATATCGGATGTATGAGGCCGATCCAGCATTCCGATCCATTCTTTTTTCTCGGCATTCATAAAAGTGTCCCGATACCACACCCGATACCAGGCGACATTCCGCTGTTTGCCGCGGGCGCCTTATCTTCAAAATACCGAAAATTAAATAGTTTCACGAGGTCAAAGTCTGAATTTACATCGCACCTCCAGAAGCTCTGTAGTGGTAGGCTGCTCTGCTGTCAGACATGGGCTCTGCACATAAACACAGCATGCAGATTGCAGAGTGCAGCCACGGGGAGGGGGGGCGGGGGCTGGTTGACATGACTAGAACTACCAGAGAAACGAACATTTCCACATATCCACACATCAATACCTCATCAACTCACGCAAGTCAGCGCTATGAACGCTTTCCTTCAGTTTTAACTTTTAACTCGGGTCTCTGTTGTAGGTTTCTACTGAATGCACTTATGGAAATTATATTTATGAAATATAATCTACTGCCATCAGCGCATTCAGGTCTCTGATAGCGGAATGATTCACACAGCAGCTGATCGATCAGAGTGATCAGCTCATAATTACCTTCCACTGATCTGTAAAGTCAAATAAAAGAATTTCACTGGGGTAAAAAAAAATCCATCTTGTTCTAAAGCAACAGGTTTTATTCTATGAAGTTTAGAAGCGGCAGCAGGAGAAGAGACGCGGTCTGCGCTGGGACCTCTGCATAGTTTTACTCTCATTAAACATTATAGATTTTTATGACGACGAATAAATATCCTTGCCTTCTTTCCATGTGCACGTGCATGTCGCACACAATGGTAGCGTGTATGTGGTTGATGCGACTGCGGTGCAGACAGAAGGCAGAAATATGGCTCATACACTCGGCTTCCACCTTCCTCTGCAGGTAACTGCAGAAACCTTTCAGCGGTTTGGGTTTCAGCGAACTTATTGATGTGGACATTTAATTCCTACAAGGTCCCGCATGTTGTAAAATCCAGCTTGGATCCATCTTTATAAAATCTTTATTTTATAAATGTAGAATATTTCCACATTATCTGATCCAACGATGGGAATCTAAAAATATAAAGTTTAAAATCCAGTGAAGTCAGTATAACCTCCTGCAGTAGAAAAAAAAAACGTTGGTATTGGTACATATCGGTATCGGCAGATACCCAAATTTCAATTATCGGTATCCGATCGGAACCCTAAAAAAGTGGATTTTGCATCCCTAGTTAAAACTTCAAATAAGTCTAGTGATGAGAACTGAAAATAACCGTTTATAGTCAGACTAATGCTGAGATCCCGGATAACTGCAAATTTGATGATATAATAAATTAAAACAGACGGCACACTGGAAACACTCATTTTCACTTGTAAAGAATAAAGGAGCAGTTTTTCCGCTGTCTGCTTCTCATGGTTTTGTGGACTTTGACTGCTTCACTGAATGCCCTTTATGAATGATGAGCAGGATGCAAAAAACATGTTCACTGAAAGAGAGATGTGGCTCAGGTGAAACAAGGAAAAATTCAACAAAAACAGAGACTACAGAGTCAACAAAGGGAAAGAGTCACCAACTCAGATCTACAAAAACTCCCATTTGAAAATACTTTGGTTTTTGGTCAGCAGAAAGCAAACTATGCAGAAGAGAAAAAGCCTACTATTCCATGACTATCAACAACAGGAGACAAGATGAAAATACACCCCTAAAGGAGCTGGTTGTCCACAAATATGGAATATAGATCATTTAAAAGACTTATGGTATAAATCTGTGCTTTGAAAACTTTCTGGATGTAACAAAAGAAAAAACCCAACTCTACACCATATAGGACTGATTTGTTCAATAACAATGACACATTCACTTTCTTCAGTAATAATGAATTGGTAATTTAAACTGATGCACTCCAAGATTTCTGTTGCAGGAGCCTCCTAGAAAAACAAAGCTGCTTCTATAAGATTGTTTTTCACCCTCCAAGTCTCATATGGGAAAATTACAGCAAGACAAAGCAGCATATACAATATTTGAGCTGATATCCACTGATGGGGGGTAGACCTAGCAAGCGTATGGTCCTTATCTGTGTGGAGCATATGGCAGATGCTCAGGACAGTCAGGTGAAATGCTACAGGTATTGTCTAGACAACCTTACAGGCCCAAACAACTTAGTCAGCACCTCAAACAACAATGGAAATGACTGTAAAACACCTGAGCAGGCCAACATGTAGGACACAAATGAGAGTATGGGTGAAAAACCAGGATTGTAGTGTTCATATTTTTACAATACACACTGTAAAAACAATTTACTGAACAGCTCTCACTCTGCCACCTACAGAAATGCAAACAATCAGTAATGAGGTATGATCAAATACAGTTATTCATTCATCTTGAAGGAGTAGTCGTAACCAAAACGACTGCTTGCATATATTCCAAAAATCTCCAGGTCTTATAGAGAGTGAACATGAGCTTTACCTGTTAATGCAGCTCCTTGTCTTTTAAGATTATGTGTTTTTTAATATAGATAAAAAGTAATTGCATGGCCCCATATGTTTCAGCAATGTGAGTCAGAAATGCAAAGCAACATCGACCACTGTGCTGTTCGCCAAAATACTGCTGCACAGACTAGGGATCGACCAATTATCGGCCTGGCCGATAATATCGGCCGATATTGAGCAATTTTATGATAATCGGTATCGGCCATTTTTTTCGCCGATAGCCGATAAAATAAGTTTATTTTAAAACGCGCTCCTCTGGCTCTCATCCAGCATCTCGCTCTGCCTGAAGGCATCGCTCTGGGCTGTATGACAATGTCCCGCCTACAGCGCCCACTGATTGGCTGTCAGGGGCTG
>JBBBVU010000001.1:14832999-14846326 GCA_037177055.1 Atherinosoma microstoma | reverse complement strand
ACACACACACACACACACACACACACACACACACACACACACACACACACACACACACACACACACACATACATACAATATCAGCATCCAATTAACTGATCTGGACACCATGGCAACAGTTAAAGCTTTGCAGAATTTAGGTCAACCCTGCACAACAATGTACCCTAGAAATGTCTGATAAAAAGGGATATTAGTCAACACTGATTTATGCTGCATTTGTTTGTAAAAGTGGCTTAATGTTCACACTAACGCCAAAGCAAGGCAATGTCAGACCCCTTAAAACTCATATAGGGAAAGTGCAGACAAACATGACAGTAGCTGTATGTGGCAGAGAGGAAGTGGTATCAATACACTCACATAGGTAAAGAGAAACACAGAGAGAAGGAAACAACTCATTGCTGAGAATGTCAGTGAGTTTTGCTAACCGTAGAGACCAGGTGGAGGATTTAAAGCAGTTAAAAATAAAAGTCTGATTCTGATTTACTGAGCTGCTTGCCTGGAAAACATGTGACTGGCATCACATGAGGTAAGGGCGGAGGAGGGTGGCAGAGGGTTTTTGTGTGTGTGTGTGTGTGTGTGTGTGTGTGTGTGTGTGTGTGTGTGTGTGTGTGTGTGTGTGTGTGTGTGTGTGTCCAGCTCCAAAAGGCAAATGCACGCACACAGCATGTATCCCACTCCTGGCACCATAATAAGCTTTGTGATCAGTTTCCTTGGTTTCCACTGACAGTAAGCAGATATAGACAGCTCAAAGAGGTAAACAGAAACAGCTCTTGCGGCTGCACAGCCACAGGCACGCAGACATAAGAGGCGGATGGAAGGAGAGTAAGAGATTCGGGGGGGGGATTAATTTGTGCAGAGGAAGAGGGGGGGACAAGCCAGTGCGGCAGCTGTGGGTGTAGACAAGCCACTGATCACTGCAGCACTTATTTTAAAACACAAATTCAGTGGCCTCTCAGTTGGCATTCCTTTCTTTCTTATTGTTGTTTGGCTATTTTTTGACAATACCTTGTCTGGCACCAAACAGGTGATGGTAATTTTCAAAATCCCATTTTAAATTCAGAGTATTTGCTCTTTTATCATTCCTTTAATACTGATCTGTCTCTGCAGAAAACACAATTCGCATTCAACTTGTTTCTATCTTATCTGGGGATTGCAGTTTAACGATGCCAAGTTTATTTCATGCCCTGACACAGTAGGTTTGTCTACAAAAAACACCAACAACTGTGTCCATCCGGCTGTGGCGTTCACATAATGACATTTGTCTAATCTGTGCACAGCTCTGCTCGTGCTGTACTGAACTCTGGCTTTTCTGATGTCAAGATGTATAATAAATGTAGTTTTGTACTCACAAGTTAGACTGACAGAATCAAAACTTTCAGCTACTGTCACATTAACCCACAGGGAGATGTATTCTTGTGTGTGCAACGTGTGTGCGAGTAAGACAGACAGAGGGTAATGGAGGGCTTTTGTTGGACACATGCTAGTTCTGCACTACAGAGGCTGTGACCTACTTATATAGTCTCTAAAACAGACAAGCACACACACAGCCTCTGACAAAAGGACAGGAAAGCAGAGGTTAGGCATGCACTAAGCCCCATTCTTAATACATGCATTCCAGTGGATAGAGCTCAATGCCGCTGCACTTTCAACCTGCCTGTTGGTACAAGCATCTCCTGCACTCAGTCTCCTGCAAGTCTAAAAATAAAGGGTAGAGCCTGATATGTGCAGTATGTAAGCAAGCAGACATATAAGTAGACTTTCCAACAGACAGCTTTTCTTTATACTTGTTAAAAAAAAAACGCATTAGAGTGGTTGTTTAATTTAGGAGATAATTTACTTTCCACATGTTTCATGATCCTACCGATGTTATCTACAAAATATAAATATGTAGCAACCTACAAGTCTTCATGTGTCAAGAAGATGACACTGTTTTAGATGTCTTTCAGGCATTTCACTACTGTGGTCTTCCATGTGCTCTCAGCAACTGCGTTTGTTAAACCCACACACACACACACACCATAAAGCATTGCAAATCCATGTCTTTTGGGAAAAACAACAACAAAACAGACAAAACACCCTTTTAAAGAAATAAACATGCCACGATGAAAGTGGTTTTAAAAAGAGCAAATATCAGCTTGTTATATTTTTAAAAATGCATTCATCAACATACCGATTCCATGGCTGTGGGAGAATGTGAGTGGGCTAAAATCCAACTAGAAAAACGGTTGTTGCTGTAGGGTCCACAGAATCCTGAGAAAACAGAAAACCAAGATAAAAGTCCATTAATTACAACAACAGAAACACGTTTCACATTCCTTTCAGTGGATGCATTTTTGTGTGGATGCAGAGTCATGTTTCTCCACCCCAGATCAGTGACCCATGGAGGAGACATGCCGGGAGGTTTGTGGTCCTCTGTTACTTAAATCAAAGGAGTGGACACAACAAACCAAAAATATCCAAGCACCTATGCATCACAAACCTTAACACTGCCTTCTCCAAAATGACATATAGTCACACCAAAACATACTCTGCTTTGCAAAATAAATTAACTATTACACAGGATAGTAGTGCAATTATATACACACGCCAGTTTCTGTAGGGCATTTTGTATCTAATCATGGGAAAGTATTTGGCCAATTTAGCCACAGATTGTGCTGGTGCAACTTGTGAATAAACAGAAATGCCACTTTAGAAAATGGTTGTCAAAAATGAGACCATAGGTAAGCAGCAAGCTATGGGCAAGCCATCTCTTGTTGTCATAGCAACAACAGCATGGGCTCATTGATGGTACTAGCTGGTGTCAGAAAGCTAGAAAGCTAGTAAATGTTATGAGTATAATTAAAAGATACCACCCATTTTTAATGTGCTCCAAGTCGTGCATGATATTTGTGGCAGCAGAATATGAAATGCTTTTAAACACATTTAAAGCACAAAACACTAAAACTGTGTGATATTAGCACAATCCAGGCGTCATGGAGGGTTTTTTGCCACAAAATGCATATAGTGCAGCTCCTGACCCAAGAAGCCTGTTTGTCACGTCTACAGAACACAAGCCAGGTGTGTACGAAAGCCAAACTGTGTGCCAATTTAAATATCTCACATCAGTAAAGGGGGAATACCTCGCACTTAAGTTCTAATGCAGTACATTTAATATTGATTTCAGTTGTTCCCTGGATTCTGGGTTTGGTTTGACTTTGACCATTTGGTGAGCATCCGTGTGATGCTCTATGCTCCATTATCAAATGCTGTTGTACATACAATACCTCATAAATCTTTATTGTAACACCATAACATTTGATCTGATAGAAGGAATTTTTATAAATAATATACATTAATCACAATGTAGTTATGAACGGACTCCTATCATAGTTACATTAATATACACCTGTCACAATGCAAAAAACAAAAATTGATGCCACTGAATATGGCATCATAGATTGCTGACATTTCTACCATCAGCGGAAAATGTGAATCCTCAGAACTGGTGCTGATAACCATTTAGAGGAAAGCAAACAATCCAAATTGTAGTAAAAAGCACAAAAAGGACAAATTCACTGAACTTTTAGTTCAAGTTCAACTAAAACAAAAATAATGCCCACAATCATTGGCAGAAAAAAAATTACAATGGCTTGGCGAAGGTTAATGTATTTTCTAATATTTATTAATATATCTTTATTGTATCGTTTGGGTTGTGTTGTTTTTGTGGTGTTCTGATTTTGATATTAAAAAAAATAGTTTTTTCCCCCCTCTATAATATCAAAAATGTTAGAGTGTCTAACACCATTAGTATCAGTATCAAGTTTGAAATCTTAGTATCATGACAACCCTATAAGCTTAAGGAATGCTGTATGTGCAACATATAACATGTCACAATATTCCAAGACATATAGAAAAGTTACATCAATAAGCGACCAACAGTTAAGAGGAAAACTGAATAAATAAAACTCACAATTTAATCTTAACAATAAAAACAAAAAACATTTTTGGCTTAATTTAATCAGGGATTACGTGATGGCATGATAGATTAAAAATGGAGAAAATTGCTAGGAGCAAAATCTGACAAAAAAGGGAAAAACGTTGTTTTATAACTACACACACAGACTATGTACCACCATTCTTTCTGGACATATTGAGGTTTTGTACTTAGATGCAGTAACTGTTTTAGTTCTTTTGACAGATGTACGCAGATTAACCATTTGTTGCATTCTAAGAGAGCTGTCCCTTCCTTTGGATAGTTACTATACATTCATTCACTTCCCATACCCACATGTAAACACAGAAAATGCCTGAGCAGAAATTTAAACCAGGGACCTTCTTATTGAGAGGCAACAGTACTACCCATCACACCATCTTGAGAAGCTCTAAGTACAACAGATTTAATATTCAATTACAAAAAAAATGGTTGCTGCACAACTGACTGCTGCTGTAATGCTCATTTTCATCCACAAATATACTCTCATAAAACAATACGTCCCTGGATTCAGCCTTAGTCTTTAATATTACCTGGAATAACTTAATTTCAGCTAATATGATATGCTTCTCTTGTAATGTTCACTACGCCATCAAAGTTGTCACAAGGTCACTGTATAAAAACTAATAAATCTGTTGTATTCTGATCAAAGGAGAGCATCACATGAAACTTTTGCAATTTGAGACAAAAAAAAGCTTGATTTTTTCTTTTCTTCTAAGCATCACAACAAGAGAGTAAACGGTTACTGTAACTGGGGCTTGTAGATAGGCTTATATATCTATGCTCTATTATTTCTATCATCATGAATTCCAATGCGTGCATGTGTGACAGCCACACTGAAAAATGTCTGCTACAATTACTACAACAACAGTAGATTCAGCTCGTTTAACTGTGTGAGTTCATGCCGCTTTGGGTATGACGTTCTCTGCATAACACCGGAGTAGAAGAAATACTCCGGGAGAGTGTTTTCATCTTCATTGCCCTGTAGGGGTGTGTCATCATAGGTAGCTTATGATTTGATTAGATTATGATTCAGGGTGCTTCGGTTAGAATATTAAACGATTGCCAGGATGCATATTTTTTCCGCACTCAGGGTTTTTTTTTTCTCACTCCATGGCTACTTCCTTCTTTTAAATAGTAGACAAGAATTACATGTGGAGTTCCCCAAGGTTCCATCATGGGGCCTCTTCTGTTTAACATCTACATGCTCCCACTGGTCACAGGTCTCAGCATGACTTAGGAAAACTAGTCCATGCTTTCATCTTTAGTCAGCTTGATTATTGTAACAGCGTCTACCCAAAAAAATTTGAAAACTACAGTTTATTCAGAACTCTGTTGCTCAAGTCCTCAATAGCTACGTTTACATGATGTTTTTTTAAATTTGGAATTAATTATTCTCGATTAAATAATTCGGACTTAAATTATTCTCCTTCAGGTTTAAATGGAAATGTTATTTCTAAATTAAGGTTTACATGGAAAACACGTTTTCTAAATTCTGCTTTAGATCCGGGGGTCGGGAACGGTTCTGATTGGTTGGGGGGCGGAAGTGACGTACGTATCTACTGGAAGTAAAAAAAACCTCAGCTTCCTGCCTCATCGCTTTGCGACTACAACATGTAAAAACGACATAATAAGAACCATTTTCGCTTGATTTGTATTCTACTTTTGAAGCAGCAGCTAGTCTCTAGTATACAACTTCCCTTTCGCGTGAATTGACTCGGTTTTATTTCGGGCGGCCAGCACTGTATATGGTTCTCATGGCGACGGGATATGGGAACGAGCATGTGCAGACAACCGGAATTAAAGCTTGAAGCGGAATGAAGGTATACATGATAGAGGATGGTAGAGGAATTATCTAATTCAGAATCAAAAGTGGAATAAACCAGCCACTTCGGAATTAAAACTCTCATGTAAACGTGGCCACTAAGACCAAGAAAGTGGACCAGTCCAGCTCAGAGGTATTTACACTGGCTCCCTGTCCATCAGAGGATAGACTTTAAAGATCTATTGCTGGTTTATAAAGCTCTGAATGGTTTAGGACCAAAATACATCAAAATACATCAGTGACCTCTTGACCCAGGTTTTCCAAAGCGCACACTCTTTCCGCTGGCGGTGGTGTGCTCCGGTCGGTGTGACAACCCCTGTTTGTGCACATCAGGGTGGAACTCCGAGAGCGCAACACAGAGAGCAGCTGTGACATGCCGTCACCAGACTGCTTAGTTACCTCCGGGAAGGCGCAGAGGTTATGTTTTCGCTGGTATATGTTTGTCTGTCTGTTAGCAACATAACTTAAAAAGTATTGGATCATTCTGGCATCGATGCAGCTCCGGTAAAGGACACATGCATTCAGTGCAGCCATGTCCAAAGCGTGATAAAACACAGAAACAGGCCATCTACTAGTTACAGGTAGATGATATAATCTGACATTGTTGACCCAGATCTTGTTGATATTCTGATCTGGTATTCCAGAAGGTTCAATATAGGGGGAACTGGGTGTGCTGTTGGGTCTTTCGAGGTTTTTCTTGGTGAAAGTTTGCACTCTGAGCGGTTCTAGATTTTGTTTATAAGGACAAAGTAAAAACATGTTCTAGAGGAACAGGTTTATATATTGACTTCCTACTTTCAATCTGCTGTAACACAGTAAATAAAAACATCTATATTGTAATTAAATAAGTTTGTATAAACTTTAATGTTTTTACACGTATCAACATCATAACAACAGACTGCCATTATTTGTGATGGCATAAGGAGACATCCTAAGGTCAGTGAATGATAGTGGCCCTTCCCCCCCAGTGCCCTTGCAACTACACAGTGAGACAAGGGTTTAATCAGGATTTAGGCAGCAGGACATGCAATGGTATTTAACAGAGGCCCAGTGTTGGGGTGACATTCCAATAATTATGCGGCACACCCCCTCCACCGCAGAGTGAACCTACATTTGTTTCATCTATCTGCTTTTACAGCATCACAAAAGGATTGAGGGCCACAAGTAAGTACAGGGTGGTTGTCAGCTTTAGTACAGGAAGGGTGGCAGGTGGGAAAGCAACAGGATTAAGGCCAGACCTCCTTAGGATGGCCTAGAGTAGTAATGAGGATGACAGTTAAATGCGCATTTGTTTTTGTACTGTAGTAAAACCTGGGGGGGGGGGGGTTTCCCTGTAGGAAGCACACAACTGATGGATTGAAATAATCCA
Organism: Atherinosoma microstoma; assembly: GCA_037177055.1. Taxonomy (NCBI): domain Eukaryota; kingdom Metazoa; phylum Chordata; class Actinopteri; order Atheriniformes; family Atherinidae; genus Atherinosoma; species Atherinosoma microstoma. The sequence continues at coordinate 14,839,162 of JBBBVU010000001.1, read as the reverse complement.
GCCATAAAGCACAACACGACCCTCTCAACAGAGTTCTGGATACAGTATCCAGACAATCCCACATGACGATTAGCTTTAATTTAGAGCTACTCATTAAATTCAGAGCTAGACAAGTAGAAGATAAATCAAAATATATATATATTATTAAATAGTATGAAGAAATCCTTATGAAAGCCACAGTGTTGCAGTTGCAGCGTATTTTTTGTTTTTTCTTCCTCCCCTAAATACTACTACACGAAAACCAACAGGACACAGGCAGAAGCACACAATTCAGGAAACATTCCTTTAGCATGAACAGGAATACACCATACATGACACATCCTTCTGCCCACAGGAACTGAGATGCTATGGATAACATAGCTGACATCCTAGATCCAAAAATAATCATCTGGAGCGAACTTTCTGAAAGCACACAATTGGTTAAAACTTGTTTGTTTTTTTAAACGGGACATAGGAGTTGGAAGCTGTCTGACCATGTATTGTATTCATATTTACAACGTATATTTACACTCATTTCATACCAAACTTTGCCCGCGTATTCTGTATTCATTCCCTCCTACACAAAAAGTGTATGCACAAGTTCAGCCCCACTTTCACACAGTTAAACATCACTCATTCCATCTAAACATGGACTCTGTTCAATTTAGACTTGAATCAAAAGCATTGTCCGCAAGCTATGTGGAGCTGAGACCAAATATTTAGCACCATCATGCCGAATTACAATAAATATCAAGTTCTGTGTCACCATGACAACATCTCTGCATATTTAATTCTTCTGCCTGTTCACTGTCCCTGTTATCTAATGGCTGAAATATCACCAGTGTTTTTGAGAGAGAGAACTCAGTCACAGCATTGCAGGTATTTCCATCCACTGATGAGGAGCAGAACAATTTGTGAGCCATGGTGCAGGGACCATGCATGTAATCCAGTCAGCTGTCCTACAAGCTCTTCCAAACACTGCTGTAAGGGAGAGAGCTGGTGAGACCAACTCTGCTTTAAACAGTGACCTTCAACAAGAGTCAGAGGTTGTCTTTGATGCTGACAGACTATGGCTGCAGATAAAGAAAAATCTCTTAGTGGGAGCTCAGAGAATAACACTGCACAGAGTGACTGAAATATTCGGTTGAAACAGAGTTGGGCCTTTTTGCTGGATGGCTTCACTTTAGGTCTCAGCATAGAGCACCATTTTTGAAACAGAATATTGTGTCAACAAGATCTTTACTTTTCTAAATGAGAGGGAGGAGAAATAACGATGTCCCATATGTATACAACATAAGTTCATTCTAAGTCTGCTAATAATGATGAAGCTAACAACAGAAATCAGTTTCAATAAGCCCGAGAAGCATTTGTTACTGACTCATGAGTGGTACCAAGTGGGACCATCTTCCAGCGATTTAGTGATATTGTTGAGTTGCAAGTGTTTAAGTCAAGTGTGTATTAATATGCTCCTGTACTTAGCAATGTGGTTTTTATTTTATAGAAAATGCACATGTGACATCACTGGGACTTTGTCCGCGGTCTTGGGCTAACCCAGCTGTTTTCCATCAACACTTCAGATTTCTTATTAGTAGTCTGAGATGTTAAAAACATGTTAAACTTGCAAAAGAGAAATGTCCAAAAGGGAAAAGCCTTCATGATGCAAAGCTGCACTGATTAGCAACAGATTGTTAGTACACCTGAAAGTTTGTACACCCGTCATGAATTTGAAAAACTACTCATTAAATGCAAATTCAGCGATTTTTACACAGATGGATGACTTCAACTATACCATCATACTAACAATGTAAACGTTAAGTATTTATTATGATATTTTGATTCTGAAATCAAATACATTATCTGGTCATTTGTATGGATTGATTTCTAATAAATGAATATATTCTGGGATTTATGGAAGGAAGAGCCCAATGTTAAAATTTGCACGATTAAATTATTAATTTAATACATAATTTTAATAAATCTTTTGAGTAAAAGTAGTAAAATTATGAAAGCAAGCAAAAATATGTGGAAGCCTATTTATCTATTATAAGAACAATAGAATATACCACAAAACTTTATAAGAGATCTAATGGCAGTTCCACTTTAAAAACCTCCAAGAGCAGAAAACAGTCCGTAACGTTCTGACTGAATGTATAGCAGAACAACACTTGGACATGTTTATCAGTACAACAAATGGTCAAAGTCTTGTCAAGGAAAGCAATGTTCTCATCTGAAAATGGAAATGTCATCCAGATTAGTACCATTTAATTTAAAAATCATATACTTGTTGGTTGAACACCTGGTAATCCTTTCTACATGAATTCTCTGGTGGGTTACCACATCTCTTTGCTCATCATGCCGTTAATCTAGCTGGCACTTTGTAAATGCAGCCATCTTTACTTCTGCACACATAAAACCCAAACTGTCTTTTATATCAGAGCCATGGTCAGCCATAACCACATCAGCTGGAAAAGTTTCTGTAGAAGTCCACTGTTCTCTGATGTGGTTTATTGTTGCACTGCCTCCAAACCAGGAAATCTGTTTGTTCATTTCCTTTTTGTGCGCTGATCACAAGAGCTGCTGATGCAGCAGAGTACACAACTTTCTTGTCAGAAAGTCTGAATAAGCCAAAGTAAACCGCTGTAAACAAATCGCTGGTTCCCCCCAAAATGTCCGGATCGATCTCACAGTTGTGTGTGAATTCTCTATATTAAACCTCACAATTGCAAAACTACTTGTTGCCCCACCACACAAATAAAAGAAGACTGCTGTTTGCATGTTTAACTCTGCTGAAACAGCTGTTGTTTATGTTATCTGGATGCATCTTTGATGCTTCCAACATGCAATTTTGTGACAAATTTGAGAAAGTAAGAGCAAAAGCGAGAGAGAGAGCGAGCGAGAGAGACTTTCAATGCATTTCCTTCTCTCAATGACTTAATCTGTTTGTTTGGAGGGATAACTGTTCCTCTGCTGTACTGTCCCAATGAGGCACGCCTCTTCTGCAACTTGCACGGAGCGAAAACAAAGCAGCATAAGTGGCACCACGTGGATGTGGTGTTACTTTGTTTTCGTTCTGTGCTGACGTTGCAATAATCTGCTGTTATGGCAAGTGACCATTTTGAGGGATCTTTACAATTAATCACAGCATTTAATACAGCTATCAATTGTGGAATTAAGTAATCGTGGCAACCCTACTCCTACTTCATGGTCATAATTCAACAGACGACAGTCAGTTAACAGCCAAGCTTATTCACTAAATAGTAGAATTCAAAATTCAAGTCTAACTCATTATTCGTCAAAAAAAACTATTAATAACTGCTAATAAATTGATTAGTGCTAGTTAGACTGTATTTGACCTTATCGCGAGTGCTGCCCTGACAACGCCAGTTAAAATGATTATGTAATGCATATGAGGTCGACCGATATGATTTTTTCAGGACCGATACCAATTATTAGTAACCATGGAGACCGATAACCGATACTTGGAACCGATATTCGTTTGAAGTAAAAATTTAACTCTTGACTAAAACCTTGAACTTTTTAATTACAAAAAACCCAACAATTCATTTTGTTTAAATGCTGTTCAGCAGTTAACTGAACAGTTAAACAAACAAACAAACCAATAAATAAGTAAATAAATAAATAGCTCCCTGTACTTTAATCAAGTGAATAAAATACTCAAATAATAGATATAACCAATTTGGGTAAAACTGGCAGTATTACTATTAATATTACACAATATTTATCGAAACTGTCCTGCTAAAGAGGTAAATAAACAATCCTGCTCATCATTGCTACAGTATAGTCTGCCGACTGTCTCATGTTGCGGTTGTCTCTCTTGTAGTTTGGGAGCTCTCTCCCCCGTTTCAGCTGATGTAAACATCCCTCAACCATAAACTAAGTTGGCTTGCTTAGCCACTAAAATACATAGACACGGGAGACATGTTGCTCAGTACTCGATGCGCTGCACTCACGCGCTGACAAGAGGAGGCTCTGCTCTTTATTTTCAAGGACTTGGAACACTCACAAAAACCAAAGCCACGCAGGTATGTGCAAAGATTGTCTATAGTGACAGACGGCACACTCCAACACAGGAAATGGTAAGCTAATCAGCCCTACCCTGCATTACAGCTAGTTAGCCTGAAATCATTGGCTTTGATTGGGAAATTACTTTTTCTCACACAAATATCCAAACAATGCCAACAACCATATTACATTAAAGGTAGACTGCATCCTGCCAATGCATTGTCTAAAAGAGTAGTTATAAACTAAAAGAACACAAAGTTTGTCATTTCTCACATTTTGCAGAATTTATACACATTGCAAAGTTAGCACAACAAAAAAAAAAACATCTCCACAAACCAAATTTTACAGGGTTAAAAACTTTTCTATTTGCAGCCTTTTATGAAAACAAATGAGATATCCTATTCTCTCTGAGGGTTTTTTCTTTTGTTTTTTATTATTTAGCCATTTCACTTCTGTTTCAATTCTTCTTGATGCTTTCTGCACCCCACTGTTATGTTTCTAATGTTTTTATGTATAGCACCATGAATTGTCGTGTACATGAAATGTGGTATACAAATAAACTTGCCTTGCCTTACTCAGACATCCTTTACAGATCAGCACTACCCCAATCGATAACTCACAAGTGAAACTTTGGATAGATACAAGCAGAGCTGTTTTCCAACTTCAGCAATGTAGACAAAAAATTAAACTCATTTTCATTTTTTTTAAAAAGAAAGTCATCAGATCTAGTTCAAATGAAGGCAGCAAAATTCAATCATTCATTTAATCACCAACACTCCTATTTTATTAACCATAAAACTATTGCAAACCAACATAAAAAATGAAAAAAATGCTTGTGTGCAGCAAAATCCTTCCTTGTAACAATACTGAAGTCTGTGCAACTTATAGCATTATAGTTCTATTACAACATATGGGCTTTCAGGGTCATATAATTGTCAGCAATACCTGCAGCAACACCATCCCGCAAATCAAAACTAATTCATTTGTAAAAATTTACAAAATAGTTTAAATTGATGATGTTCAAATAAAACATCCATGTGATTGAGCACCCAACTTGCCAAAAAAAGAAGCATGACAATCAACAAATCAAGCAGAGAAACATTATTTTTATTTTGTTTCTTTAAAGACTGTTAAACAAGTCTTGTATGAATATCATAAAATTATGCATTTTGAAAACTTCCCTGTTGCCTGATGGGAGTTTGTGTAGGATGGCTATCACTAAACAACTCAGTAATGACAAACCCCGCCCTACATTAAGTCTGAGCACTAAACCAAATAAACAATAGAAAGCAACACAAGCTCAATAATAACAGCCTGGCTTCAGCCTGCAGTACGTCAAAGCATCAGGTATCAGACCTTATTGTAATATCTTCACTAATTAGATTCAGTCATCTGCTCCTCTATACGCAAACACTGAAGGGGAAACCTTACACTGGAGGGTGTGGAGAGACAGCTGGGGGGAGGTGGGATGGGCTGGTGGGGAGGAGAGAGAAAAAGAGAAGCACACCAGACCTCTCCTCTTCAAAAACATCTACATTATTGATCAAACTTGGTTTCTGCAGGGAGGGACCAGGGCACACCATTCCTCCATATCTCCAGCCTGAGCAGCCAGCACAGACAGGACACTGGCAGCTCTAGCTACATACATTTATTTAAACAGTAAATATACTGGTGTGAGATATAAAGCACATGATATGGAAAAAGCAAATGCAGAAGTTGAGAGGGTATCAAAAAAAAAAAAACTCCAGACAAAACTGAGTCTTGGAGATGGCTAAAACAGAAGAATATCAACTAAATAACAAATTAGCCTAATATTAAATGAGAACAGAGAGGAGTGGGAAGGAGGAGAGGGAAAGGGATAGGCGCTGCAATGAGAGGGCAGCAGCAGTACTCGTGACACAGTTAGCGACAGCGCTTGTTTGTTCGCCACAGTCATGCCGCGGCAGGCTCAGCTCACACGCTCACTCGCACTGCTCCCTGTGCTATGGATCTTCTGCTGTTGTCAAGGTAACAAGCTCTCTGGACTGGGGGGGGGGGGGGGGGGGGGGACCTCCCAAAGCCGAGCCCCCTTTGAAACCGTGGGAAAAACTAGCTTGTGGGGGTGGGGAATGTGAAGATTCTGTGGGGGGGGAGGGGGTTGTGGGAAATTGTCGGCTTTTTT
>JBBBVU010000001.1:14814701-14826470 GCA_037177055.1 Atherinosoma microstoma | reverse complement strand
CCCTGAGATGACATTGTTGTGATTTGGCGCTATACAAATAAAGATGAATTGAATTGAATTGAAAGAGTAAGAGTACTCCTGAGTGTTTGTTGGATTTGTTGGCTCAGAACAATCCGGGATGCAAAGATTTTCATGAATGCCACAATCTTTGTGAAACATTCGGAAGTAGGACTTAAGAACAAATTTGTTTGTAACAGTTGGTGAATGAGGCCTAATGATTGTACAATGAATGATGTGCAAAGCCCCGCATGTTAGTCATTTTAGTAAAATGATAGGGGAACATGGAGAAAATGCTGAGAAGGAAGATGGGGTAGGAAATAAAATAACAGCCTAGACCATGTGATTATATCCAAACACATAAATGAAGAATGTGGGGCTGGAATGGCAAAGGAAAACACCAAGGAATCATTACTTTTCTTCCTTTTATGCTGATCTACAAGAGTCCAATAGTTCGCTCAACCACTCCAAATTTAGCAACCTTTCACTAATTTATTAATAAAGTAAAACATTCACACCAGATTAGCAGATTCAAAGATATCGATATGATTAAACTGTGGCATCAGCACTGACACAATCTGGATTGAAGACATCATGAAGAGTCAAGGTTTTCTGACAAATAAAGCATTCAATTGTTCACAATGAAATACATATGTTTAGATATTACAAATAAGATTGCAATAATAAGATGATATAATTGATTTATTAATTTGCGCAATTGTCAATTTGCATCCATCAAGAAATTGCAATGTATACGTCCAGTCCCCAACAATGGAGGCTCTTGCTTTTAGGTTTGCAGAAAATTAAACTTCATTCATAAAACCTCAGACAATATCATGTTTCTTCTTTTTTTTTTATATATAAAAAAGGAAAAAAAAAAGGGGGGGAAAAAGAGGCTATGCACTCCGCACAAAATGCATATGTCCTAGCACAGTAATGCAATCACTATATAAGAAAAGATAAAGCTATATCCTGGGGCTGGCTGACCTCAAAACAGTCCAACAGCAGTGGTACAAGGTGCATTATGTCCAATGTTTGGTTGGTATTAGTACCTGGGAGTTGTAACTGTTAGATTATCTACTATTTAAAAAGAAAAACAAGCAAAAAAAAAAAAAAACTACTTGCTAAATTAGATTCTTATTTATAAGAAACTTTTTTTTCCCACATAATTTACAAGGCTTATAAATTTAAAAGCTGAACTTCCACTTTCACCCATGTTGGGAAGGTGTAGGCAGTTTGCATACAGTAAAGCTCACCAGATAATTGAACCTTTAAATAAAAGCAAGATACTCAGCTGAAAAACAATTGTTGCTGCATATCATGCAACAATGCTCCTGTTTTGTCCTCTTGAATAAACCAAGTGCACCGCTATAATTTTGTAGCCATTTATCTATTCAACAACTTTGACATCTACCTATGTACCTACCTACCTACCTACCTACCTACCTACATACATGCATACATACATACTTTATTGATCCCAAGGAAAATTGTAAAATCAATATAAGTAACTAAATAAATAATAAATAAATACAATTCTTCGGTGCAGCTTTACTTACATGATGGTCTGTATTATTTTTTCACAATGCAGATGATTTAACAGGCAGACATTTAAATCCATAACTTGAAAATGTAATAACTGAAAACAAGCCATCCAAACTACACTGTAAAGCAATTTTCAAAACGCTCTGCAAAGAAATTCAAAATATGTATTCAAAGAAAAAAAATCCATTCTTTAGGGAAAATGACAGCAACAACAAAATCTATTTTGCATGTGCTAAAACTGCAAACACATTAGTGTGATCCTTTCACTGTTAACCTTTTTAAAAAAAACAAAAAAAACTGTAGATTCAAAATAAGCAGTTGGGTGATTGTGGGTAAGAACTGGCTTTGCATAAGTGATGAGGAGGAATAAAAGGCTGTCCTACATCCACATCAGAGATTACACTGCTGGCTGCTGTTTCTATAAAAAGATTTGTTGCAGGCAGTATGACTGACACAAGCACACACACACCAACAAAAATATACAGATGGGAACAAAAACAAGGAAGTGTATTTATAGGAAAGAAGATTCTAGTATCAAACAAACTTTTAAGAGCAGTGTGTGGTTAACTGTAGTCACCCAAATCACAGATCTGTGATGACTCCAAGGCTTGGAAGACAAACACAGTGAATGCTGGAAAGATTAATGGTACCTCCAAGCTAAATTAAAAACATCCTCTCCTGCTTTCTGCTTCATATTTAAACTGCTTTCTTTATGGGCAAACAACCCAGGGAAGTGTATTTGTAACTTGTTACACAGGAATACAACGTAGATGCACAAGCCTGATAGAAGGACTAAATACATACCGTAATGTAAGTGTATGAAGGGCTCTGAGCAGCCACATATTCAGCAGGGAAAGTCCCTGTGCAGGTTGAACTGGAAATTATGTGATCTCCCCCTCTCTGCTGCAGCTCTAGTTTTACACTGGCTACCACACACACTCACAGTTACTTCCAAAATCAGCTCAGACATTTTATTTTCACTTTCTGTGAATTGAAAATAATATTTTCTTATTTATTTTTGTTGTGGTCTTTTTCTTTTTTTAAACTCACTTTGGTGGACTGGAAAAGGTCTACAGAAAGTTGTAAATTATTTATGACAATTCTTTAATTCAATGCCACCTGGATTATGCGTGTTCTGCCTGGTTCTCTAGTATTAGTGTGTAATTCAAAAACAAATGACATGTACTGCAAAACAACCTCATTCAGTACCTTTTAAGTGCTCCTCCCCAAACTCATATTGGTAGGGAAGAGTGTAGCAAAGCTGGTCTGCTGCCAGTCCATCTCAGATTCGAGCAACTCAAGTTAAACCATATGCATAATACGGTATCATCAATGGTCATCAAATCAAACTTTATTTATAAAGCGCTTTTTTCATGCCAGAGGCAACACAAAGTGCCTTACATAAAAGAAAAAAGAAAAAAAATGCATATAGAATAAAACAGGCCTTCATGCTTCTCCCCCCACCCCCCCACCCCCACACACACACAACTTTTTACTGATGTTATATAACTTGTATATGAAATAATATGGGATTTTATACTCAGTATTATTTTGTAGAGTAAGGCTTTCTTGATCCTGTCTTTGTTGTTTTTGTTTTAACACCAAGGACCATGCTGGAAACAAGTTTTATACTTTATCATGTTATACCTTTGGACTGCCTTTTTTTTTATTTTTTATCCTTTGATTCCAGAAATGAATCAATCAATCAGTCTGTCTGTGTGACGCGAAGGGGGGCAGTGGTTGACACCGTTTGTCCACTGAGTGTTTGTATCGGGGCCGAACACTCAAGAAACTGAAAGCAGAGGAGAAATGACATGCTGTCATGGCAAAGGAAACACTGGATTTTATTCCCAACAACAAAAACACAGTAAATTTTGGTGAACAGTCGTCAACAGGTAACAGATAACGTTTGTTATGCTAGTTAATGCTAAGGGCCTCAGCATTAAGGGACTGCGGTGTTGCTGAGAATTAATATCTAATTAGGGAGGTATTGTGAAATGTAACGGTATTTGCTCTTATCAGGGCAACATTGTGACAAGAAAGTAAAAATCATTTAGTCAGTAACACAATCAGATCACGTACACGGTGTCCTGCAGCCAAACCCTAAAGTAGTTATAACAAAACTATGCCAAATATCTGAAAAAATAGAAAATCAACAGCTTTTGCAAAAGTTTTCAACTATCTTTACCAACTTTTGATCACTTATTACAACAAGATTTGCATTTTATATTCCAATGTGGATTTTAAGTTATGAAATCAGATGAGTCATGGTTTACATTGATGCACTGATGTCTAACTAATATGAAAAACAGAATAATTTTGAGATCTCCAGATAACATACCCATATCAATAACTGTACAGCCCCATGTAACGTTGTCATTCCAGATATTCATGTTGCTGACTATGTCAACAGATATGAGGTAATTAGGACTGGCCACCTCAGTAATGGCGGTGCTGCAAGATGGCACAACACACAAAACGGCCGCCGGATCCGGAGGGATCATTTTCTGAAATTAATTTTTCTAAATACATGTTCCACCACCACAAGCTAAGCAGTTGCTAACATGTTATCACACAACATGCAGTAAAGACTGTACTCATCATGGGGAGGCATGCAGTATTGTGAACAATGAGATATGCAAGACCTCCTTACCAACATATGTTATTTTGCACACCATCTAAAATTTTCACACAGTACTGATGGTTTTGTTGACAAATCTTTGTATTAGAGGACTTGTGTTCATGGTTCAATGAAACATCTAAATATACATGTGACTGATATCATAGTACTTCACACTCTTGGTTCATCACCCTGTATTTTGGTCTGCCAGTTGATTGCCATAACACGTATACAACGGACACAAAAAGCCAAAATACCACAAAGAAAGGTAAAGAACTTCAACTTTACCCGTTTCCAAATTTTTCTAAAGTGCTTCAAGTTAGTAAAGCTTTATTGTATAAATAAAATTAAACTGAAAAAAAATGACTGCAGTTTATCCCACTTGCAAGAACATCAATGTTTGAATAAAAGTCAATTTAATACATGAATTTAAGAGTAAATTTTTTCTTGCCACTGTAAGACATGAAGGCAAAAGGACAAATGTATGAGTACTGAATGTTAATTGTTAATGTTCTCTTTAACAAAGTGAGTCAAGTCATTTGAAGTCCAGTCAGACAGAGCACTGTTGTACAGCAGAGGAATAGTTTTTCTCCTGTGTGACAATCATATCTAAATGTTTTCCAACAAATTTTCTGAAATTGGATTTCATCTCCTCTCATCCACAGCAGATTGAAGATAATATGACTGCAGTTTGTTACATGCTATCACATTACTGTATACATCGCCGTGCACATGATTTGAACCATTGTGTGGCTAGTGGGCATGTTTAACTTGTAAAAATCCAAACATACCTGACTCTAACCAGAATTATAGTGAAGTCCCAATTATGCAATTTCATCAAGCAAGTTCTTCCCTCCTGTACTCCAAACAGCAAAGAAAGAACGTCTCACCTGCCTTCTGCCTTAAAGCTAAGTTTCTATTCTGTGCAGCAAAGGAAACATATTCACACGCTTAAGCCTGTAGATGTCCTTTCTCCCTTTCATGCAAGCAGCTCAGTGTTGACAGTAACATGTAAAAACCAATCTAAAAACTACAAATTTCACTTAAGCCAGGAAGACAATTGGGTGGGTGATCTTCCCATGTAATAATTCCTTTTTCAGACACTGGGTCATGACATTAAGGGTTCACCAGCAATATTTTCCATTTGGACGGGGCATGAAGTGAGTTTTAATGCACAAGTTGAGATTTTAATATAATACAATGCCAGCTTGTGATAAATAATTCATACTAGCATGACAATCCCGTTGTAGTGGATCAACATTTTTTTTTTTTAAATGGCAAAGGGAGGGAATTGAAGGTATTATGTAATTCATCTAATGGTGCTTTGTGTAGGATTTCTCTGAAAAGAATCCATGACCTCCCATGAATGACAACTAAATGTTACTAGGGATGACCAATTAAGATTGCTGTTGTGATGCTTTTAAAGAATGACATTACTCCAAGAGACTTTTTCCAGGCCTTTCCATCAAATTAGATGAATGTGGTAAGAGAATGATGTTTGAGGAGAAATTGCTGCTGCAATCCAACTTCCTTTTTCACCAGCAGCCTTCTAATATGAGCACTTGAAAAAAAAAAGAAGAAAAAAAAAGGCAGCTCCAGCCATCATCAAAACATACGTTTTTCTGAATGTGAAATGTGCCAAAATAATTTTGACTGGTGACTAAAATTAATCATACTTTGAAGGTATCTAAAATTACTACAGGAACACAAAACACAATCATGTGTTGTGGCTAAACTAAAGCCAGATTAAAAGAATTATATTTCTTGCTGCAGAGCATCTTGGATTTAAACACTGCCTTTTTTCATAGAAACAGTTCCTCAGCTGGTCTAGAACCAGTACGTCATCCTCAACTTACTCCTTGCTCTTTAACATACTTTAAACCTGCTCTTGGCCATGAGAACTGGCAATAGGGTAGCACCACCTCTTGCTGGTCTAGATTTATTAAATTTTCCATCAGGTGCTGGGGGTGGGATTACAGCAACCAAAAACAAAAATAGAGCCAACATTGGTCTAGTTTTCATGATCCAAGAAGAACAACGAGCTTCAACATAGCCATCAAGTCAAGTCGGCATTGTAAACCTAAGTACCTCTCAATTTCCTGCCATTTAACATTTTCATTATGCTAATTGATTTTTTTCAAAAGCAACAGTTTATGAACATTGTTTAAAACTTCAATTAGAAACACCCTTTAACATTTTAATATCATGAGCTGGCATTTAGAAACCTAGTTTAGAACAGGTCTTGTATACATTAACAAAGGCATTTTGATTTCTTACTTTCAGTGCCATAATCTCCATGGTTTTACATCAGAATATGTACAAATATCCCCTTTGTTTTCAAGGCAATGGCAGACATAGCCAAGTTAGCACTGGTACAAACCTGCACCATCCTGCTAAAAAAAAAAACCCCAAAAAACAGGCTTTTTAACATGTTTTCATATAAATAGTTACTAACAAACATATTGAGGAATAGAGGCATCAGAACATATGAGGGAGAACAAAGTTATAAGAAGTAGTATGCAAACAGCACATAAACTGACACCAAGTTTTATGCCAGACCCTGTTGGACCTCAGATTGGTTTGACAACTTTGAGAACAAGGTGGTTTCTAGTAAAAAACAGCAATATTTTTTGCATGCCAGGGACATGGCTGTTCCATCTGAGTGAGCTGCTTCACCCACATACTGAAGGGCAAGAAACTGTTATGGTCATCTCTCGGTCCCATCAAAAAAGTAGCATTACACACTGTAATACTCAGCTTAAATTGAGATTATCTTTATTTTTTTATGTTGCTGTGTGGACATGGTTATTATTTTGGAAATCTAAGAAAGGAAACCCCCATTTGAAAAAAAAAAGAAATAACTATGTTTGTAGTTTGTGTGTACTTTTCCATTCTGCTTTTACAAACAATTTTGCAAGCCAAGCATTATTTGTGGATGTTGACTGTAATTTATAAACTCTGGCAGTTTGTCTCAGCCAGCAGCTAAAGTTTCCAAGAATTTGTCAAATTTTAAGATTCACGGCAAACTAAGAGGAACAGACTACACACAGACAGCTTTAATTTTAGCTTGTTCTTAATGAGCTGTTCGTTGTTAGCTTAACAAGCGCTGTGGTCACGTAAAACATGTCGGTGGAAATGTGGCTGTTTATGCTGAAATATGATGTACGTTTATGTTTGTTGAAAGAGTGGCACTTATTACCTCCGGGGGTGGGGGAGCAGAACCCGCCGCTCACGGAGAAAAAGCAAACCATATCATGTCGGTCTGCAGAAATCTCAGAAGTCTCCTGTAATTCCAGAAAACGTCGCTAGTCGCTTTAAGAAAAAATAAAACGCTAGAGGTGTCTGAAAACTCGCTAAATATAGGGACACAGTTGCTAACTCTGCAACACTGCTCTCTGCTGCCGCTGCACACGCCCCTTCTCTCTCTCCCATGCTCTCTCCCTGTGTGAAAAGCTGCCCCGCCCCTCAGAGAGCAGAGAGACAGAGAGCAGGGCAGGGGAGAAGAGAAGCAGTTTATGGCGCTCTGGGAAAGAAAAAAAAAATGCAGCTACAGGTAACTATCAGAGCCAAGTTCAGCCGAAACCGATAGTTTGTTAAACGTCCTATCAGCGCCGATATATCGGCCATGTCGACCTCTAACATTTATACATACAGTTCCGGAGAAAATGAGACTATGTCATATAGGTATATATAAAAATAAATAAAAAAGGCAAAAAAAAGCTCTCCCTGCACTTTCTAAGAGTAGGGCTGAAAAATAAATCGCAATTTCGATTTCAAAGCGATTTAAGATGTAGCGAATCACAGAGTGCGAATTATTTACATGTTACACGACGCCTGATCCAGGTTTCAAATCTGCAGCATCCGTGGTTTTACAAATCCACTTGCGTCAGACGCACTTCCTGTCGTCTTTCTTGAGGGACAGTAGGGTCTTTTGTGAGTTAAAAAATGTGTCTGGCCGTGATTCTGCTCTATCTGAGCCCTCAAATGTTTACATTGCATCTGCGTTTCGTTTCCCTCCCCACATTCGTGTATAATATCCTCACAGCCGGTGAAAGTGATGGAGAGGAGGCAGCGCAGAGAGGACAGAGTAACTGGGTGTTTGTGCAAAACCGGGAGAAAGTGCAAATTAATCACCCTCTTCATATATCGAACTTTTCCAGGTGAGTGTTCAACACCTTAATAAGACGAGGTAGGCTACATGTTTAAAATAAACATTGTATGACAGCTACACTCGGCTGTGAAGTCGCATATTCAAACCTCATCACAGACTAATTTTCCATAAATGACTGAAACGCTGAGACAAAAAACACAGGACAGAAAACAGTCCAACTTGTGAAATGTCCTGATGAAGTGAATAAAGACGGCTTTACTGAGTGGAGTCGCTCTAAATGTTCTTCAAGTTCAGATCCAGATAACATGTTGATGTTGATAAAACCTACAAAGCGAATATTGGATCCATTTTTAGCCGCAATATGACTCAGAAATTCCTACAATTGTCTAATCTTGAGCCTCTGTTCTGAGTTGACTCGTTTATTAATAACAGAACAGCAGAAGCATAACAGCATGTAGCATTAGCAGCATGTAGCATTAACAGTCAGTCCGAGAGTCCTGCTTAGTTTACCAAAACTGTTGGGCGCAGCAAACCGCGGAGCTCCGAGCTCCACCAAAGATGAACACTCCGACATATATGACAACAATGACGGTATATTCAACTTGTTCAGATGCGTCTCTGGGATGGACATGAAGTTCTCAGCATCTTTAGTAAAAGGCAGTCTGCAGAGCTTTTTTAAAAAAAACAGGATTTCTGTTCGATTATACATTCCCTGCTGGTTGGAGTGTGCGCATCTGCATGTGCACGCATGTTATCTGGCATCAGGGTGGAACTCTGCTGTGCACAGTACAGAAATCATGTAGAGAGAAATGAGGAGCTGGGGAGTAAATAAGCTAAACAACATCAAAGTGTTTAGTTTTTACTACAAGGACAAAGTAGAAACCTGTTCTAGCGGAAACGTCAGTGTTTTGGCTACAGGTTGCATCTTGTAGTTGGTAAGTGAAGCCGTCATATCTCAACTTCATGTCCTTGTTAGAATATAGAGCAGTTCATATTTAGATGTCATGTGATAATCCTCCATCTCATATAGAAAATATATTTCTGCATGAACACTGAACAGAAGCTGGAATTCAAAAGATTAAATAGCAAACCAAATCGCAATATTGGTCAGAAAAATCGCAATTAGATTTTTTCTCCATATCTTTCAGGCCTATTTCAAAAGGGAGGTTCACATAACATAAAACCATTGGAATATATGTCAAGAGTCATATGATCTGAAGTTGAACCAACTCTGACCTTAAAAAGGGTAACAGTGTTTTCACTGGAATGAATGAGATGGCTGTGGTATATCATACAGTTCAACTACTGGTCTGAATGTGGCTTTGGTACATTCCCCAAAATGCTTCTCCATCACTGTCACTTGCAAACCTCTAAGGACATGGATCCAAGCTATCCCAGAAAGCTGGATGAATTCGGAAAATGACACACTGGCCTCATTTGTCTGAACTACTGTATGCGTCTGGAGCCCCTAATGAGTTGTGGAACAGACTTCTACCATTGGCATAGTATGACCCTCATCACAGCAGACTAAAAGAATTTTATACTCCATACAATATTCAAAGACCTATTATCCATGACAAAACTATTTATCATCAATCTGAAGTCAATTACCGAAAAAATATAAACCAGGAAAAGTAGACAAAACAGCGACAAGAATAAGTTTAGTATCAGCAGTAGAGCACTGTTTACACAGACAGCGAAATGAATCACAACCTCTTTACATCCACCAGCCTGGCTGTAAAGACAGAAAATAGCTGAGTGGCGAAAATGCATGTACTGGTCAAAAAGGGTGCTTAGATCCTTTGTGTGAAGTATACTACCCCACATCATGCAGAGGGGGGCGGGCGGCACACAAAGTATGGCTGCACGTAATGGTGAACAGGGACATGAGCCCCGACTGGCAGACCTCTTCTCTTTGGTATTTAGGTATGCTTTTGCTTTTCATTCACATCCCACCCGCACAAGCTCACAGGCCCATCACCCCACAGTTGTCCCCTCCCCCCTTCCTGTTGTTGCATTTCAATGTAAATGGATAGATGAATGGCTGCAGCTGGCCCATCAAAAGGCCAGCCTTGCTGAAGGGCCTTGATGATTGAGATTCAGCCAGGCCACCCCACCTCTACCCTCCCCCATCCAACACTTTGTCCCAATGCCCTTATACCCATCTCAGCTTAGTTGATTCCCAAAATGAAGTGGATGACGAGGTATTAAAAAATCCAATATTGTAGTTTGTCTCCAAGTGTAAATGTATTAATCATGAAACCAAAATCTAAATCGGATTTCAGATTTTAATGTTTTTCTTTTCTTAAAAACATTCTTAATCTATTAAAAACATCAGACAAAAACATTAGGTTTTTTAAAAATTCTCTGAGGAGGGTGAAGATGAAGGAGCAGCCGGAGTATTTCTACTGCTACAGTAGAACTCAAGAGAGCGTCATGTGCATCGCGAGAACGCGCACAGCTGAACAAGCTGAATCTACCGTTATTGTAGTAATTTCTGATTCGTATTAGGCTTAAAATAGATCCAGTATTACTTGTAAGTTTTACTAACATCAACGTGTTATCTGAGATCTGAACTTTAAGAATATAGAAAAAATATATATATATATATATAAATTATTTCAAAACTCAGCTCCACAATCGGAAGACTTTAACGGTGAAAAGTAGGTATAATATGTGATAATTGTGTTTTTACACCATGGGGGCCATCTCGTCTTTAAATTAGACATCATATCCTTAATACTGGGGAGAAATAGGAAAACTGAGAATATCGGAAAATACGATGGTCAATGTAATTTTTCTCAATGTGTCAGAGAAGGCTGAACAAACCAGGACAATGGGGTCCAGAAGGACAGATCTCACAGACTGCGTTCATCGTTGACGCTTGAATGATTTTGAAAAAAAAAAAACATTCTGAAAAATATTGTGATTTGGTTTGTGATTTAATCTTTTATATTCCAGCTTCCATTCAGTGTTCACACTGAATATTTATAACATAAGATGGAGGATTACCACATGAGATGACATCAAAATATGAACTGCTCTATATTCTAACAAAGACAAAAAGTTGAGATATGAGCAGCTTCACTTTCTAAATGCAAGATGCAACCTGTGACTAAAATACTGAAGCTTGAAGGTTACATTTCCTCTAAAACAGGTTTTAATTGTCCCTGTATTAAAAAGTAAACAGTCTGATGTTGTTATATTTACACAACAGCACTTAATTTCTCTCTCTAAGTGCTTTCTGTTCTACTCTGATGCACACACAAATACGTATGTGTTCACAGCCACAAACAGAGAACGCATGTTGGAAAATGTCATTTCAGCCACCTGAAAAGCAGACAATTCATGGCCATCACGGAGCAGCAGCCTACCAAGCAGAATCTACCATCATGGTATTAATTTCTGAGCTGTATTACATCTTAAAACAGATCCAATATTCTTTGTAGGTTTTACTAACATCAACAAGTTACCTTAGATCTGAACTTTAAGAGTA
>JBBBVU010000001.1:14786015-14803733 GCA_037177055.1 Atherinosoma microstoma | reverse complement strand
CTGTCACAGATTACAAAAGACCTTACTTTTGTCTATTTTCTGTGTTCTGGATATACACAGGAATCCAAAATGACCCCAAACATCAGATTTAAAAGGCCCACTATATAACTTTTCGACCTTAAAACTCCGCTTTCCAGGCTCGTTTGATGACACAGTGACATCTATTATGTCCATTTCTAGGGCCGTCGTGACCCAGCACCGCCCCACGAGTGAAAAACCACACTATAGAACTTTCACATCCGGGACGCCGCCTGCTAAGTTTCGCTTTGCGCATGAGTTACACGCTAGCTAGAATGTAAACAAACCGGTGGTTTTGAACGCACATCGGCGAATTCAGCAAAGAAACATTTAAAGACATTATTGGAGGAAGATAGGAAACTAAGGAGGGCCAAAGAAGAGCAAGAGATAAGACAAGAGTCGAGAAAAGACTGTTTTTTTATTGTCTGGAGAGAACACACACTACAGGTAGGATCCAAGATGAATGCCGAATTAGCAGTCGATGGGGGGCGCACCACTGAGAAAATAGCATAAGTTATATAGTGGGCCTTTAAAAGTTGAAGGAACTGGCTTTACGTTGCTGCTTGCATTAGTTGCCATTTTGTTGTTTGATCTAATGCGGACTCCGTCCATACAACTTGAATAACACGCACAGCGCCCTCCACAGGTCAGGAGGTGAATCGATTCAGAGGATTTTCCAAATTGATAATGGTGGGGAAATATTGTGATGCATCGATTAATCAATATCTTTACCCACCCCTAGGGCGCATTACTGAGAACATCTGATAAAGTTCTTTAGATATCAGACCCTCTGTTGTGCTGCTTCTCTTTATTTTCAGTTAAAATTAAAGTACAATTCCCATTATCCACTCATCCCCCTTTTTTTTGTTCCCCCTGTTAGGTGGGTTATGGAAAAAATGTATTTAAAAATGTAAGGACCAAACAACTTCCTAGGTTCTGAGAGCAAGACCAAAAATGTAATGTACATCCCAGAGTACTGATTATTTAATAAAGCCTTATTGACAAATGCTACAAAGAACCCAATGAAAATTAGCCAGGCACACAAACAATTGATTCCACAAGAAACATGCAGCTCAGTTCAAATGACAATTACCTGTTTACTAAATGATCCTACAAATCAATTAAACTGGTACAGTAATGACCTGAAAGCCTCTTCTGTAGCTTCATCACTGTCATCATTCATCTGAATGAAGAAAACCATTCAACTGAATACTGAACCATTCAAACAGAATAATACCATTTTGATGCATGTCTTGTGCAACTACTGCAGAGCTTTAAAAAATTCCCCTCACCTGAACAATAAATCAATTTATCTATCTGAGTGCATTCACACCTAATAGTCCGTGAGACTTGGTTCGATAGGGGACTCAGTTTGACTGGGGGGTGCTACAAGGTCGGACTTTGCGTTCACACTGCACTCTCAAACGAATTGGACTTTTTAAATAACGTAGGCCATCCTCACCAGAGGTGGCACCGCATTAAGAATTACAAAAGGATAAGACTAGACAAACAACAAAGAAGAAATTTTTTCATCTTTTGGTTAATGCAGGGAAACTTCTGTTTCTACCACATAAGAGTAAAACATGGAGTTGAATCAAATCTTAGCCGTCTTGGCTAAACCATATTTCTATCAGAACTTTTACCGCGTTCTTTCGTATCTGACCCGTGAGACATTTCTGCTGGCCAGAGCCCCCATCGTCGTACACTCGTGTAGGTTTTGGTTGTGTTTATCCAAAATTCCGTGCATTGAACCCACAGTCCCCTTTGCGTTCTAGTCAGCTTTCTGTAATTGATTCACTTGAAGTGGGCAGAGACTTCCGTTTGCAGGCGGACCAGAGTTTGCTTCTTTGATCCACATCAGAGTTAATTTGTGTATTCACACCTCCCCAAATGGAACACACTTGCCGAGCAAACGAACTGCAACTCAAATCAGAAGGGCTGGTATGAATGTGTCCTGAGAAAAAAAACAAAAACCCACCCTACCTCTTTAAGCATAACATATGCTGTTCTTGTTTTGGTGGCAAGTTTGCTTTCATTCGGGCTCAGTGCTCTTATTAATCAATACTCATGCATAATGAGTTATTTGGTGATTCTGACAGCCTAACGGTGAACTTGCTCCAACTAATGATCTACCTCCCCAATGCTAATGCAACCGTCATACCACCAACATACAGTAAGCAAGATAGTTTTGTTTCTCTTGCTTTTATTATGTTTTTGTCATGGTGCATTGCTTTGGGCTCGGCCTTATCCCAGTTTTCTAGTCAGCTGAGATTTTTTTGACAGTCTACCTAAAGTCATAAAGACAACTAAATCGTTTTAATGGCTTTGGGATGGAGGAAGACAAAATGAGAAATGTTTACAACCTAGAGGCTGACTGACTATGGTGGACACAGGCTGGTAAATTTCCCTCATGTGGAACAAAAGTCAATTATTGGAGTCCACGGAATTGTGAGATACAAAAATCTACTGCTGAGCAGTAAAAGAGCAGAATCATAGAAACGCTTCCTGCCTTTCTTGGGCTCATGACCTTTCTAACCTCAGCAGAACTCCATTTCCTGTTGCCTACAGAGGGTATGCCTTGATTCTCTGGTACCACTTATGGGAACAGGAGCAAAAATCTCACCAGCACTAATGGGAACCGGATGGAACATACAATTTAGGAGAGTCGGGTAGCATGGCAAATTATCAGCTTCTATGTGCAGATAAATTAAAACCAATCTTATACATAGTGCTAGTGACACAATATCTGTGCTTTTTGTGTTACAAAAAAAATAAAATAATAATTTCTGGCTTCAAAGTTCACAGAATAAACACTGTTATGAGGAGATGTAGTAGAGATAATGTTTGTTTACAATTTTATCAAAACATGGGGTAAATCTTTATCTCACACACATCACAAACTCCATATAGCAGAAGAGAGCATATGTTACAAATTGCAGCAAAGCTTTAACTACAGCACAGACAAATAGGACCAATGCAAGCTCAAGGGAGACAGAGATATGCATCACTGCATCTGCAGTGTAGTCAACATGAACGCCTCTACAAGCTACAACACACTCAGTATCTTGCTGGAAAACACCACCAGCGGCACTGCAGTGTTTTCCTCATCACTGGTACTGCACCACACTGGTAAGCTTCTCCACCATATCCTGTTTCTTTCACAGCTCATGTCAAATCCCACCATGTTGCTCCCCTCTTTTACATGATATTTTACACAGAAAACACACTCCACTGAACGTGCTCAGCCACTTACCTATCAATACACTCCTCTGTGAAGCTGCAAACTGTTTACGGACACTAACAGATAAATCCAGATAGGATGTAAACATTTCACAGCATTCTTCAACTAGCTTTACAAAGCACATTGATTTTCTTCATTGTGTTTAGTTGTCACAATCTATTTCACTGCCACCTCAAAGACTGACTTGCAGGACACCCATTTTGCTTTAGCTCTGGAACTGGCGAGCAAATGGCCAAGACTTATTGCTTCATGCTAGGAATTTATGACATTATGCACACCTAACTAGAAAGCAGGTAGATTGGTAGGGCCTTAGATCAACTACCAAATTAGCACTGCCATTGGGCTATTTTAAAATAGGTCAACATTTGAATGTTATTAAATGCACTCCTCTGAGAACTATAATGTTAATTATTGTCTGGCAAACAAATGTAACCCCACGGTACTACGATTGAATAGGCAATTTAAACCCTATTAAAGACATAAAATTGACTCTAGATTAGGGGTGAGAGTTCATTCATTTTGGAAGTAAAACAAGTCACATGCACAACACATCGCACTCACAAAACGTGTGTGAACCCATGAAGCACTACTTGCTAAAAATATTCACACCCAATTATTAAGCATCAACATTGTGTCGCTGCCAGTCTCATCACGATGATTAACCACAGATAAAACTTATCTGTAAACCCAGCTTAAAATAATGCAACGTACCTCAATGTGCAACACAAACCGAATCAATTATTTGATCAAATTAACAGCATTTCCACAAACCACGGTCAGCACTGTTTTTGAGAGGGAAGGCTGTACAATTCTAATAGAAATTAGTCAATCACATCATTATATAACCATGAAACAGCATGTTGGCATTTGCACATTTCAATGCTTTATAAAGGGCTCGTAACTGAATATATACCAAGCTGACCTTTATCGCAATACACTACAACCCGTGTTAAGCATAGGAGCAGCAGGAGACAGTTTGTTGTTGTTAACATGTTAGCTGTGGAGGACGAGTAACATGAGACTTACCTCTGTCTGGATTCCCACTAGTTCAAAGAGTTAACTGAATCTTTAATGTTTAGTCAATGCCGCGATGTTTTCGGCCAATGCTGGATGATCCCATTTGTTGCCGTCGGTTTACCATAAAGTCCGGAGACATCCGCATAAAGTCGCGACGACCATCACAGCTAAAATCAGCTCATCACAGTCGAGGCTAGCGCTAGCTTGTTAAAACCGTGTAGACCAACAAACAGACGTCCAAAGAAAAAAAGACTAATATATCCACGAGAATTCGTTTACAGCGATGTTATTTCATCTTCCCCATAACCTCAGAACCCTTAGCGCTCCATGTGTGTAACTGTAAGCTTGCATGGGTAAACGTAGACCATCAAAAGATCATATTTTTGTTTCGCTTTAATCCTCTCCGCCACCCCATTCGAGCGGTTTTCGAGCGGCCTTTGACTTCAGTGTGTAGACGCTTGGGACGGAAACGCATCCGGAATGCAACGACCGTTCTGATTGGTGCTGGCAGTGTAGGCGGATACTCCTTCGGCATATAACGAAATGGACGCCATTTTGGATCCACACCAGATGCTAGCTTCCTAACAGAGGACACCCGACCGGGGACCCAACGTGGCTGCATACACTTCACAGTTTCAAACGCTACAGACCACACTCCATTATGTAGTTGGAGGACCAAGTGAAGGAAATGGAGTACATTCATTGGGCGCACTTGTTTTGTAGACATTCAGAAACCATAATATGAGATTTTTCTTAAATTTATTTGATTTAAAAAATACATTTTGTGAGGCTTGTGGTGTTCAAAGACAGAAATACTTTTTTGGAGTGCTTGCAAAACTGCTAAATAAGGCATTCATTTAACAGATTGATAAATATTGGTAATTCACTACCTTGTACATAACGGTACAAGTTTTATTATCGACCTTCCTTATTTTGGCACTTATCAGATAGGCAGTTTGTGCTCAGTTTATGCTAAGAACACAGGAAGAGGGGCTTTGTGTAATTTTTAAGACAGAGCAGGCTGAGTTGGCAATTAAACGGTGGATTCCGGTGTAAACAGTTAACAAACCCCTAGGCAAAACAAAACGCAAAGGGATGATACGAAGGGTTTTATTGGCTGAAGGAAATTGTCCTTGCGCCTATTGGCTTATTTTATATGCCATTCAAACTAACCCGTACACGTCGCATGTGACTACAGCGTTGCTACGATTATTTACAACAGCAGCGCCAAGGAAAGGACGTTAGTCTTCCTGTTTTCTAATTACTTAAGACTCTATTGGTAAAATTAACTCACTGGTGCTGCTTTGATAAAATAGAAGACTTGATCTTCAAAAAACTATTTGTTCGGACCATTATATGAGGTAGACATTGAGTGACATTGATACGTTGCGTGATTATATTCCAACAAAAAGTGCAAATAACAAGGAACTACCAAACCAAATTGTATCTACTGAACAGAGCGCACCACTCTGTTTGCTTAAGCAGTGGCGCCCTCTGCTGAAACATCTTATTAATTTTTATTTTATTATACTCTTACAAGTTTCAGGGAAAAATACCAGCTAAATACATAATCATGATTCATGTCAGTAATGTTTAATTTCACGAAATAACTTATTTTTTTCAAATTAATTTGTCTTTTTTTTTCCTGATCATTTTAGATACACGTGGGCCAGGGTTTATTAAGCATGACCATACAATTAACTTTTACCTTGGTTAATGGCTTGCTCCTTAAGATAATGTTTGATGGCTTTTCTATGATCTACAATTTTTGATATAGTTTTTTTTTTTTATTATTACAATATCTGCTGTAATGAAACCCTGACTTCAGAGGTCCAATGGTTGCCTCAGAAATGTAGAGGTCGAGGTAAAAAATTGCAAAGAATATTTGAAGAGTTCTTTTCCAAAACAACATTAAAGCCAATTTAAAAAAAAAAGAAAAGAGTTTGTCATGCCATTTTGCAATGCGTGAGCCTACTCACTACTTTATCAATGTTGCATGCCAAATCCCCATATTTCCCTGTTTAAAATGTATTGGAAAATCCTGTTCCCGATGCAAACCAATGGAAGGTCTAGGTATAAAATGTCATTTTCCCAAAAACTGTTAAAAGGAATTTATAGTGTTTTGGAAAATAACTCTTCATTTACAATTAAAGTAATTAAAGATTCTAAATGTTTCTTACTACTTTCCTCCACTGAAATTTTCTTAGTAGTTTTCACATTGGTTATAAGCAGGCTGATAATTACAATATCCCAGCAGTCCACATGGATACATTTCTGAGCATGGAATCATGCACCAATCCTTATGTAACTTTTATTTAGGAACGTAAGTGTCGTTTTAATTTTAAATTTAACCTTTATTTATTTAACATTTAGTTACAGTTACAGACAGGATGGATGTAATCAAATAATATACAGCATAACAACCATATCCGCTTCTGATTAATTTGCACATTTAAAGAAAAGAAAAACGATTGGTATATGTTATGGCGTTGTAAGTTATAGAAAACCTCAGTCAAGTTTAATAGAACCTATATATCTAACTGATAATGTGATTAATGCACCATTTTAGAAATGTATTGTTGTTCAATTCAATTCAACTAACAGTCCAGCGGGTGGCAGTAATGCGTCAATGAGCTGCTCTGCAACCGCAAATAAAACTCAAAGAAGGAAAGTTGCCACTGTTGAATAAGATAGCATAATGCTAACGCCAACCCTGAGGCTGTGGTAAACAAACGTCTTGTAACAGTCTGGATTTCATGGAGGACTGATAGTTATGGCACCACAGCAGTTTAGTTAATGTTCAGTTTGACTCGTAATAGAAACCATGTCTGCTTTGTTGTTGCAGCACGGCGCTGGTGTTTGTAGAAAATACAATAGATTTGTACTATGGACGCTGTCAAGGCGAAGCTCTCACGTATTAGCAAACAAATTGATATCCAGCAGTAGTGCTAAGAATGTGTTGTCCATGTATGCTAATGTCAGCAGGACGTTTCTTTCAAGTTCAGAGCGGACTTTCACAAGTCAGCCACAGAAGAAAATCATCCAGGTAAACCAGAGACTGAATGACAGTTGTGTAAGGCTTTTTTTTTTCTCGCTGTAGGTAAAGTGGAAACTGATATGACTTCTGACTAATCAGTGGGGTACAAGCTAAAAGAAGACTGTCGTTACCATGGAAACGTGGTTGTCAAGCATGTGCTCTAGAGAAATCTTGTACCTAATATGCTGTAAATAATGAAGAGAATATTATTCCAAGATTATTTGTTTTGGGTATATGATTGCTAAATGTCTCTCTGTTGTAAGGTAGAATTAAATCGTTGTTCCCTCTTCTCAGATGTAGTTGTATTTTACTGTTATTATGATTCACGTTTGCACACTTTGATTTCAAGTTGCTCTGATTTGACCTTTCTTTCATTTCCCCCTTCATATACCACCATTTTAGAGCCTTTTCAACAGACCTTTGGGTCCTGCTATGGTGGGGCTAAGCAAGGAGTTAATCAGGAACAACCTACTGAGAAATCCTGTTGGTTTAATAAAGCTATTAGGTAGACACTCAGCTTACTTTTTAAATTATTATATTCCTGCATATTACATGTACATATAGCAACTTACCAAAAAACTTTGATTTCAGGGGCAACTAATTTTTTCAGTACATCCCAGTCTAAACAACAGAAAAATAAAAGCAGTGGACCAAAGGGAAAAACTCCAGAGGAAGATGAAGGTATGTAATAAACTGCTTTACCTGCCTAACACGTTACTGTTAAATAACTGTGCCACATCTGGCCATAAACATAGGTTTCTTTTTCTGATTCCTTTCGTTCTCATTCTTACCTTTCAGAAGAGAAAAAACGGCGTGAGCAGGAGGATCAGATGTACCGCGAGCGTCTGCGCACCCTCTTCATCATTGCACTCATCATGAGCCTGTTGAACTCCATTAATACCAGTGGTGGTAACATCTCTTGGAATGACTTTGTCAACGAGATGTTGGCCAAAGGGGAGGTGTCACGCGTGCAAGTCGTTCCTGAGAGTGACATTGTAGAAATCTATCTTCATCCTGGGGCAGTTATCTTTGGGAGGCCTGTATGTTGTGCAGGATTTTATACAAACACTCAATTAGCATCTGAACTCAAGGAGCAAATAAGATGTGCATGCAAACTTCTCATTTTCTGCCATGTTTCTTGCTTTGCAGAGGCTGGCGCTCATGTACAGAATGCAGGTCGCCAACATTGACAAATTTGAGGAGAAACTGAGAGCAGCAGAGGAGGAGTTGAATATTGATACAAAGGACAGAATACCAGTGTCGTACAAACGCACAGGATTCTTTGGAAAGTAAGAACATGACTTTTTCTGCCAGCAGGCATAAAAAAACTAATCGATTCATGAGCTGTTTACAGAGTTAATTAGAACTTTGAAGACTGCTTGTGTTCAGAGTATATTACTGTGTCATGCTCAGAAAGAATAATCAAATAATTTGTCCTTGTGTTGGGTTATTTTTCTTTTATTGATTTGATCAAAAAACCCTCATGTTTGATCTTCAAGATATTCAAGCATTTTTTAGACCCTTTGCAAGTCTTTTACCCACTTTTTTCTTTGCAGTGCAGTCTATGCTTTGGGGATGGCTGCTATTGGAGTGGCTATTCTCTGGTATATCTTCCGACTAGCAGGCATGGGTGGTAGAGAAGGCGGCTTCAGTGCTTTTGTAAGTTGGACACAGAAAAAAAATTGTTGCGTCTGCTTTTATATTTTCCATCAATTTGCCAGACATGCTAACTATATTTTACCAAAAACTTGACAGAATCAGCTGAAGATGGCTAAGTTCACCATTGTTGATGGTAAATCGGGTAAAGGTGTGAGTTTCAAAGATGTGGCAGGCATGCATGAGGCTAAGATGGAAGTAAAGGAATTTGTTGACTACCTCAAGGTAAGAAGCCACATTGAAATGAATATATTTTCATCTTATATTGACCTCAGCCATTAAAGGCCTTGGTATCTACCATTTAAATCTCAAAAGTTAAACTTTAATTAGACATACCTTGCTGATTATCGACAGAGTCCAGAGCGATACCTCCAGCTGGGAGCCAAGGTTCCTAAGGGTGCACTGCTGCTCGGGCCCCCAGGATGTGGCAAGACCCTGCTAGCTAAGGCTGTAGCTACAGAGGCCCAAGTGCCCTTTCTAGCTATGGCTGGTTCTGAGTTTGTGGAGGTCATTGGAGGTAAATACACAGAGCCCAAGTAATTCATACACAATAATCAGTCAAAATACAGTAAAACAGTCTCAATATGATATGCAATGTGTTGGTTATGCTGGTTGTTATAGTATAGTGCAGGAATATACTGTAATGAAAAAAGCTAAGATGGAGAAAATTATCGTACTTTTCAGAATTTCTTTAATATTGTTTGAAGTACAATTTTCATTCGTCTGCTACAAAAGAAGCTCTCACGGGGCTTCATTTTTCTGTACGTAATTTCATCAAGGTGACATTGCAAGCACAACACTTCTTCATCAGACAGACTTACTTTGTACAGTAACCACATGATGCTGATCACAAGAGCAGGTCATGTTGGAAAAGTTTTCCCTAGAAGTGATTCTGTGATGCCAAGTCTTTGCTTGGTGACAGTTTACTTAGTCCAAAACAAGAAACCTTTCATTGACATAGACCAGAATAAATACGGAGACATAGTGATGACACAATACATTAAATATCAATTTTTATATAGAAATGTCAGAATTTGAGCAAAAGTAACCAAAGATAAAAATCCCTAGCAGCAGTTGGACTGAGTAGACAGTGGGAAGTTTGTTGACCTCTGCTCTACACGTCACATTCATACATCTTGCTGAACATGAGTCTTATCCGCTCTGTTAGTGTGTCATCTTTTACAACAAATGAGGACATACTTTCACATTGTAAGTGAAATGCATCTAAAAAATGAGCCCTTTGGCAGGCTTATAGGGGTTGACCAATCAGACAAGGATGCTTTAGATGTATAGAGCCTTTAAGATACAGGAGCTAAAAGGTCTTGTTTCATACAAAGGATGAAGTCATTTCCTTTCTAATTTCAGTAACCACGTTAGATGCTCCTCAGGTCAGATGTGATTTATACTTTGTTTGTTTGTAGGTCTTGGTGCTGCAAGGGTAAGAAGTCTGTTCAAGGAAGCTCGTTCTCGAGCGCCCTGCATCGTCTACATTGATGAGATTGATGCTGTAGGAAAGAAGCGCTCCAACAATATGTCAGGCTTCTCCAACACTGAAGAGGAGCAGACTCTCAACCAGCTGCTGGTTGAGATGGATGGTGAGTAAAACTCTAGGTTTGGAGTAGGTTGTTCACTCGTCAGTCAAGGTAATGAAACTTTTTAACCCTCCTCCTCTGCAGGAATGGGAACAACAGATCATGTCATCGTTCTTGCCTCCACAAACAGAGCAGATATCTTGGATAATGCTCTAATGAGACCAGGCAGACTGGACAGGCACATCTTCATAGATCTGCCGACACTGCAGGTAGTTTTTATTAACTGTGATGCATTTACTGTACTGCATTTATTTGTATTATTGGGATCAAAACATTATATTCAACCTGTGTTAATCTTTCCAAGTATGTTTTTTAAATTTGCAACACATTCTTGGAGTTACTTCTTCCTGCATACTGGTATTCTAGTGTAGATTATTCAATATAAATCGGAAACTGGACCTTTTTAACCTTGTTGTAGGTTTAGATGGGATTGGTCAGTCAAATCAGTTTTTTCTGTTTTTCAGGAGAGGAAGGAGATCTTTGAGCAGCATCTAAAGATCTTGAAGTTGACCCAACCGGCTAAATTCTATTCTTTGCGGCTAGCTGAGCTCAGCCCGGGCTTCAGTGGTATGTGCATATATGCTCTTTTGTCCTCATGTAAATATATGAACATCTGCAGTTGTAACGAAATCACTGCTTGTCTTCAGGAGCAAACACTGCTGTGGTGCCTGGAAGTTTGTCTGTTCTTTATTAGAAATAGTTAAACTTAAGTCTAACCTAAAACATCATTAGTTTTTCACACAGGTCCTGAAATTAGACATAGATAATCTTAACAAATAAAAGAGACAGCAGTATTTTACTTGCATAATTAATTTTTTGGGAAATATTAGCCGATATGAGATATGTCAGTGGTATAAGTACATGAACCCTAATTTTCTTGCTAACTTGCTAATTCGGGTTTTCCTTATGTAAATTTTGGGCTTGTGTGAAAGTCAAGGCATATTTTAATGTCATAGTAATGCATACATATTGAATTTAACAAATCTCACCGCATCACAGAAAACTGTTTATGTTCCATTGAATGCCACTCCTGCACAGCAATCATAAATGTGACTTTGTCTCTGCAGGCGCAGACATCGCCAACATTTGTAACGAAGCCGCTCTGCATGCTGCCAGAGAGGGTTTCAAATCCATTGATACTTTTAACTTTGAGTATGCAGTGGAGAGAGTGATAGCAGGTAAAATAACATTCACACTGTTTTTGGAAAGCGATACATTTCAAGCATCTAATATGTGGTAAAATATGGCAAATCTTGTGTGAATGTGTGTCTTCAGGGAGCGTAAAGAAGAGTAAGATCCTGTCTAAAGAAGAGCAGAGGGTGGTTGCCTTTCATGAGTCTGGACATGCTTTAGTGGGATGGCTACTTGAACACACAGAGGCTGTAATGAAGGTAGCACACTCTTTAACTTCAAATATGTAATACATCCCATATAAGTATGAACTTTTGATATGTAATGTGTCCCATAATTAGATTTGATTAGTAATAATTAAGTGTAATTTCTTTTTATAAAACAGACATAGTTTGAGTAAAATTTATAGATCATTGAATGCAGCTCTGGAGCCAGAGCGGACTGCAGAGAGTTTCTGGGAGAGAAATGACACAAACGACCAGGGAGACATGAGAAGTTAGAGACATACAGTTGTGGCAGAAATGTACAGAGTGAATAACAGGAATAGAGGGAAAGGGCTCAGTGCATCATGGGAGATCCCAGCCCCCCCTGAGCCTGACTCAGGGTCACCTGTGCTTGTGTATTATGCAGAATTCAGATGTTTCATTTCAAAGGGACATGATGAGGTGAAGCTAAAATTGAAGAAAATGACCCCTCATGCTTATTTCCACCAAAACACTCGCTGCAGCATTTTGAATCAGCTGATGGCTTTTCAGGGAGTTGTTAGGTCATCGTGACATTAAGGAATTACAATAATCAGGCTTCAGTGACCAATGCACGGCCTAGTTTTTAACATCATTGAAGATGGATGTTCCTGATTTTGGAAATATTACAAAGATGAAAGAAATGGATAAAGAGCACATCTTGATCAAAATTTTGCCAGGGATCCTCACAGTAGGACTGGAGGGCAAAATAAAGCCATCCAGATGAGCTATGTAGTTAGATATTGTATCTCTAAGATACAGGAAAAAATATGATACATTTAGTATTATCTGAATCTAAAAAAGGAAACCTACAGGTCATTCAGACCTTCAGTTCTTTAATGTTCTCCATATACAATCCTGAGTCTTTTTTCTTTCTGCCTCATATAGTATTTACTCTCTTCAGATTATCACACATCTCACTGTATGTTAAAGACAGGCTTACAACAATGTAAACTGGAGTGACTTATAGAAGTATTGGTTGCTATGTGGGCCACCAGCCTCAATACATTTCTTAAGGCCGGTTTATACTCGCGCGTCGTCTGCATCAGGTTGGTTACGCCATCACCGCCATAGGCTCTAGGTTGGTCCGCAAAGGCTCAATGTGCACCTCTCCAGACCAGACGTGCATCCCAGCTACGGGGACGCAGCGACGTGGAAGTTTGTGATGACTTGTTTCCGGATATTTGACTACTTTTAAACTGCAGGCAAAAACAACATAAAACAGATTTTTTCGAGATCCGATGAGTGTTTACGTTACAGATTCTGCTGCCACATTGCTGATTTGTAGCACAAAATCCACAGAGAAGCCAAACCAGGACTCGTGCAAAATCAGCGGGCTGTGCTACAGCTCTGTCTACTAACAGCATCCTTTAAAAACTGATCACTATATGTAATTTGTGTATAGTAAACTTGTTTTGTTAAATCATTAGAAACTCAGCGTTGTGGAGTTTACCAGCAGATCCAGGAACGGCAACACTGCGCTTTTACCCTATGCTCGAGTATAAACACACACTGCCTCTGCGTCACGCGTCAGGTAGGGAGTATAAACCAGCTTTTAGAGTGTCCAAAAAAAAAAAAAGCACTGCCTCTAGCACTACACGGCAGCACCTGTGTCCAACTGGACTCACAGCAGTCTGACTAGTACTTAATCATGATCTCCCCTTCTGTTTGATTTCTTGCTTGTGTTCTTCTCACTCTCAGGTGTAAGTCACTTTGGAGAATAGCGTCTGCTAAATGACTAGAGTACAATAGAAAAGTGTACTATTCTAGATAAGTTATTTATCTGATTGACTGCTGAATATATGACAGCTGGATAATACTGTTGAGACCATTTTTCAGGTGTCCATTGCCCCACGGACAAATGCTGCCCTGGGATTTGCTCAGATCTTACCTCGTGATCAGTACCTGTTCACCAAGGAGCAGCTGTTTGAGCGCATGTGTATGGCTCTGGGGGGAAGAGCTTCTGAGGCGATCACCTTTAACAAAGTTACCACAGGTACCCTCCGTCTACTCTATATGTACCTCAATCGGAACCTTGTCACTTGCATATCACCTTTTTACTTCTCCTGCTAATTGCTTTTTGATAATTTTCACATACTTCGCTCATGTTCTGCTTAATATCTGCGTGTGGGCTAAATTTGAAACACAGGGTGAGGCCTCCTCCTTTTTGTTTTTCTAGGAGCTCAAGATGACTTGCGCAAGGTGACACGTGTGGCCTACTCTATGGTGAAGCAGTACGGCATGTGTGACAGCGTTGGACAGGTCTCATTCCCAGAAACCGAGGAGCAGGGTGCCATTGGACGGCGTCCTTTCAGCCAAGGCCTGCAGGAACAGATGGACCATGTGAGTTCTAAAATTGGATTAGTTCTCCGCTCTCAAATTAGCTCACAGTGAATGTTGATCCAATGAGTTGTTGTTGTTGTTGTTGTTGTCACCTTAAAATATCCATTGTGTTTACCCTCCTGTTTAGATCTACAGCTGACTGTTTGTTTACTCTTTCAGGAGGCAAAGATGTTGATAGCTCGTGCATACAGACACACAGAGAAGCTGCTCCTGGACAACAGAGACAAGCTGACACTGGTCAGTTATTTCCTTCTTTGTGCAATATTTTTTATTGTAAGCTTTTGCTCATTTAGCACAGTGCTTATGTATTATGTTTCATAACTAGTTGGCTCTGTCTTTCCAGTTGGCTAATGCTCTGTTAGAGCGCGAGGTGGTGAATTATGATGACATTGAAGCCTTGCTGGGGCCACCGCCCCATGGCCCTAAGAAGATGATCCTCCCACAGAGCTGGGTGGAGGCTGAGAGGGACAAGCAAGACACAGGAGAAGATGAACCTCAGCCACCTCCTCGCAAACACAGAGAGGAAGACATGAATCCTCAGTTGGGCTGATTTTCATTGGCTCGTCACGCTTTTCCAACTTCTACTTTTGTTTGTTCATCAGAGCCTGGTGGAAATTGTCTAAAACCTTGGACTGAGTCTTTACTTTGAAGCCTTGTGCTCCTGACAGTGAAATCAAAGCTCCTAAAACTCTGCAATCCATGCAGATGTTTGTTGAAATGTTCAAATGCACCAGTTTTCCACCCATATGACCGGTTTAGCTAGCCTTAATGATAATTTGCAGCTTTGTGAATGATCGTTGCGGGAGGATGTTTATAATTTCTCCTGACATGCCTGCTGCCAAGTCATGTTATTATGCTATGGTAGCACTTAAAGCGAGTCTATTTAACCACAATATCTCCAACATGCATAAAACGGAGACATTTTAGACAGGCCCTCCTATCAGACCTTACTGTATGAGCATGCTGTGTGTGTGTTCATCATTTTAATGCAAATGTACTATAGCAGATGCTGGTTTGGATTACAGCATTACTTTAGGGAACCGATATTCTTCAACATCTGCAAGTAAAGGATCCACAAAACAAGTTATAATTTTATTTATTCTAAAACAGGAAGGAGCCAATTAAATTTACATTCATACTAGACAACACACGTGCAAAAAAACGAATTGAAGTCTAAGATGCACATTAACTTAGAACAGAGTTCTGTAAAGTACCGTGGATGATTTCAATAGCGTGTAAGTGAGTAAAGTTGTTGCTGAAAGGCTGTAAGGAAGACATCAACTGCTCTTCATATCTGAAGCTCTTTTTACATTATTATTCCTTTGAGGAGAAAATGTGTCATGTTGTTGAGCAAGCAGCAGATGTTTCTCTTCCTCTTCTATCTGGAGTTGCCTTTTACCATATTTACTTTGTAGTCAAACAGGTTTGTGATATACAGTATCAGTCAAAAGTTTGGACACACTTTCCCTTTGAATCTCATTGGAAAATGCGTCCAACTTTTTGACCGGTAGTGTATATGAGTCGTCACTGTTGAACTGATACTCCTGGACAACTCAACGATGTACTCTCTACTGGTAAGCCTCCAAGGCCCAATCCCATCTAGCCATATAAATGGACCCCAACACCATAGCTGAAGATTACCACTTTTTCATGATGACTAAAAGAAAAGGGGCACCTTATCCCTTCAAATTGAAGGAATTGGACCAAGTGGTAGGGCTAAGAAGATGAATCAGTATTGGGCCAAAGTTATGAGACCTGTGTCTTCCGGTCCCACTGCATTGGTAATTGTGGATGTCTCCAGGGTGTCACTCCTGGGCTCAGGCCCAGCCAATAGAGACATGAGTTACATCTTTCGCTGTAGCTCCCGTTCATGTGATTAATCTCCTTAACACACCTTTTAATTTGCAACCAGATGTTTTGAATCCACATTTTAATTACAGGTTTATTTCCATGAAATTATGCATTATTTAAGTACAGGATTTAAGTTTTTTTTTTTTTGTCATAGCAAACCAGTTCTGTTTGATTACTTAATAAAGACACATCACTCCATAGGACATACAGTTGGAGTAAATAAGTGGAATTGGTTGAGGTGGGTTTTTCTTTTTCTTTTCCTTTTTTTAAAAAAAAAGGTCCCATGTGAGAGACTTTGAATTGGTCTGAGAGGATGGTGTTGCCAGATATTTAAATAAAGTCTTATTCAAAAACTAAATTCTGTTGCAGTATTTAATATTAACAGATATGCTTTATACTTGTTTGTTCTGAGTATAAGTAAATCCAGCCAGTGAAGATGATCTATAATAAGAAATAAACACTCATTTATTATCAAGACCCCAGTAAAATCTGAATTCAATGAACATTAAAAAAATAAAAAAGAAGTTCTCACCTCCAGTTGGATGATTACAGAGCATTGTGTGGGACAATGTGTTTAGTGCTAAGATGGCTTTCCAAAAACATGAATAAATGCTGGAATGGAGGATTTGTAATTACAAAAAACCTAAACTAATGACAAAGGAAATTCATCTTATAAAACAACCACTTGTATAAAAAACAAAATACATCGAAATAGGTTTCCATGTTTTATGCTTGTGTGCATCATTCCTTAGCTGCCCATATCCGAAGATAAACACCAGACATGGACACATTTCCTGCACCACTCAACTTTTCCTAAAAACTGATCATATCAACAAACAATTTTCCCATCTCGCTGACTTTTCCTGAGCAAACCAATAAACGTCCCGTTGAATCACTTTCATTTTTTTAAAATACATTTTCTAAATCTATTTTCTTAGTAAATGCTAAGGCATATGGCTTTTTTTATATGGAGTCTATTTTTCCATGGAACACTTCCAATCTTGTATTCAATTATAACCTTTAAAATGTGTCCAGAGAAAAGACCCCAGAGGCCCGATCCGTGCCTTTATCTGCTGGTGAGCCTCACAAGTCTTGTTTCTGTGGAGCTCCGGCCACTTTAACGCGGGTCATACATGTTGGCCAGTTTCTGAAAGCGTGGTCCCCAGTCGTTGAGGTAGTCGTAGTCCTGATCTTCATCCGAGCTGCCTGAAGCGATGGAGCTGAGGCTGCCTGCCACCGAGCCCTCTCCTTCATAGTCGTAGATCAGGGCTGTATCATATGGGGGTACATTGGGATCAGTGTCGGCTGCCTCCAGGCCCTGAAAGATTAAAAATGAAATTTTTTAAAGTTGATAAACAAATACACCGGAAATGCTGTTTAGAATATGATTGAAGAGTTATTGTTGTAAAGACACTGTTATTTAGTCTATAGAAATCTCCATTGTCAATGAAATTACTCGAATAATACAATATTATTCTATCCCAAATAAAATCCTCATTATTGGTGGAACTGCTTTTCTGCATCCTGTTCAAATCCCCATACCCCATTTCTAAGACATTTGTTGCATGTATTGACATCTAGCAGCACTAA
>JBBBVU010000001.1:14743520-14753795 GCA_037177055.1 Atherinosoma microstoma | reverse complement strand
TTGTGCAAAACCGCTGTAGTTTTTTGGAAAGCCAAAGAAAACCTGGTGGTGTGTTTTGTTTTTTCTTTTCCTTTTGACCCCCCCCCCCCCCCCCCCCCACACACACACACACACATCTTGCAGTTTGAAAACAATACAAGAAAAGCAATGTGTCTTGTTCAGCTACTAAATAGCTGTCTGGTTTGTGTCTCCTGAGGTGGTTGCACATCAGTGGCTGGCCCATCTATCAGGCCGATGCACGGTCCTCAAACCTCCAGGTATAAAGATGATAAATACAGCACCCCTTGAAAAGGGCAGGGAAAAGATGGATGGATGTGGAATGAGAGGGACAGTTACAGATATCGAAATGGAGTGACTGAGGGAGAAAAAGTAATAGAGTTAAAGAAGAAAAACGAGAAAAGGTAAAGATAAAAGAAACCAAAGAGCTGAAAATTGGGCAGAGAAAGCAGAACCGAGATGTCCATACTAGGAGGTAGCTGTACTGTCTCATCATAAACTCAAAAAGGAAAAAAAAGGTCAATAAATGTTTACTCAGTGGAGCACCAGATACTTTGAAATGAATTTTTAAAATGAAGATTTACTGCACTGATGAAGCTATTGTATAACAGCAATACATTACATGTAATAAGATTTTACATGAGGAGGATTAGTTTAACAGTGCTTAACAGTCTTTTAAACCAGTCATTATAAATGTTTTTACATAAAATGTTATAGTAAAGTTTTATTTAGAATTGTGATAAAAAATATGTAGTTATTTCCTTGGTATGAAAGGGAAAATAAATGACAAAATAGGCCATTTTTGTTGGCACGTTTATATGTTTTGAGAAGTTTAAAGATAAAATTGTCCTTTTTCAAATATAAGGTAAAATAATAGCAATATTTTATTCATAAGAAATCCAAAAGTGTCCAAAATAGATTTCATATCTTCTTTGTATGATTAAATTCTACAGGTAATGGTAGGTAATTGAATTAAGGCAACTGGACTTCTATTTCTTGGTTCTGGAAGATGTTTTACTTCTCACCCGAAAGGTCTCTTCAATATCAGGATTTTCGACTTGTAAGCATAATCCTCATACACTTATAAACCAAAACTCCCTACCAATCGGTTAGATCTGAAGAACACAATGCAGATTAATTTCACCCAGCCTTCTATAATATGACATATGGCTGACATATGTGACCTGATGTAATGAAAACAGTGACTCATATGGCAATAAACTTAATAAAATAATTAAATATGTAACAAAAAATAATCCAGAATATATTGTTAGTTAGATGAACGTTATCTGCTAAATGATTTTACTTTAAACTGCCTGTATACTGCCATGTGAAAACATATTTATCCAACTGTGTGAATCTAAATATGTAAAACAGCAACACCTAGATTTTTAAATCATTTCCAGTTTGATACATACTGTATTTTGAGACTTTTAAAGCTCTTGTATTTAACTATGTGAAATTTTATGAAGCAGCAGCAATTCTTGTTTACATTTTTCTTAATTTCTGAGTGAATAGTAATAAAGTTTCCTTGCAACAAATTTAATGCCAAGACATTTTCTTGGTGCTCGAGGTGTTACTCAGTCAAGTAAATCATGTTTTCCAAAAAGAAATATACAAAAAACAACAAAAAAAACTAGTGCTGTGAGCAAAAACTCAGT
The DNA here is from genome assembly GCA_037177055.1 of Atherinosoma microstoma. Taxonomy (NCBI): domain Eukaryota; kingdom Metazoa; phylum Chordata; class Actinopteri; order Atheriniformes; family Atherinidae; genus Atherinosoma; species Atherinosoma microstoma. Next base: position 14,752,137 of record JBBBVU010000001.1, on the reverse strand, counting down.
GATGGATTCATGAATAGTTGGAACAATCCATCCCAGGCTCCCTGTGCTCATCCCCATTCCCTCCACTGTTTGATTAAACAGTACTTTCCCCCCTTATCGAAGCTGTCGCTGCATGAAGGAGATATCTGCTGTGTGAGTGGCAGACTGCTGCCTGCTGCCTCAGATAGCATTCCACTTTGGTTAAGTAAATAGAAACTTAACTGAACTGAGACAATTTAAACAGTCTAAATGTAAGGAGATTAAAACTGGTCAAACAGTTACTGAGCACAGCGATGCATCCTAGCCAGTAACACACTGCTGCAAGAATGAGCACCGCACATGAAGGATTGTGCGTGGCATGTGTTTCAAAAAGTCAAACAGAAAAGCACAGGCATCATTGACAGTCTGGAAAAGACATAAAACAGACAGAGGGCAAAAAGAAGCAGCCTTTAGATGTTTTTGTGATGCTTTGGTGCCCTCTGACCTACAAAATTCCTGCCTACGTCTGCTAAATCTTGCATGCAAACATACAAATGGCAAAAGGGAAAGGAAGCAGGATAGACCTGGGGACAAGTTTCCGGCTGGACGCCCTGACATCTCAGTCAGTCCTGCCCTGCTCTGCCCACAGGCCTTTTCAGACTGGCCAGTGGATTGAGCGACCCTGCCTGACTTTAACGCTGTGTGGCATGAGGACCTGAAGACAGATGTTCCCTGCCACTGGCATGGTGCTGAAGAGGAGATTGTATCCCTTGTGCACAAAGTATGTGTCTATGAAGACAGAGAGAGAGAGAGAGAGAGAGAGAGAGAGAGAGAGAGAGAGAGAGAGAGAGAGAGAGAGAGAGAGAGAAACTGAATGCTTGAATGGCAACATTGGGGGTGGGAGCAGAAGTGGGTGGGTGGTGGTGGGGGGCTGTAAAAGGAGAAATAAATCAAGTCAAAGCAATTCGTGGCAATGGCTGCTGCAGTGTCATTAGGAATCCCGTCACGCAGCAGCTCCTCTGAGCAGTCAGCGGGCTCAGGTTGACAGCAGGCCAAAGAGGAATTTTAATTTTACCCCCTGTCTCACAACTCCCACCTCACATACATTTCCTAACTAGTTGCTGCCAATAATGGCCTTCAAACTCATCCACCACCAGCCCTTCCTCCAATAAACCTACTTAAAATATTTCACTTAAAGATCAAACAAAACGTATTTCACACTCAGCTTCTGAATCAATAATGGTCTAATATTGACAGAGGTCATCATGTAATATAGCTCATGCATGGACGGATGATGGAACAACAGGCCCCTGGGCACAGACATGTAAAAAGGCTCCCCGCTTGTTTCATTCAATTCAGACTGAAAGAGGCACAATAAAATAAAATGAAATGAAATAAAATAGAATAGGATTTGTGATTTCTGTTTAATATTTGTCTCAATATTTTGGTATAATCATGCAGCACTTTATGGTTGCTTGGAAACTCCTTTGGTCTTTTATTTTTCTCTGTGATGCTTTTGAATCCTATGATGTCCCATTTTGTTGATTCTGTCACATTTAGGATAAGAAGCTTTGTTGTCATCATACAAAAATACAACAAAATTCTGTTTGGCAGCATCTCTTGTAGAAGCTATAATGTCACTAAATAAATAATATATAAGTGATAAATATCAAAGTGCAGTTAATTTTGATGACATCTTTGTTTAGTGTGTGTTACATCACATATATACATCACAGTTTCCATCTAATTTGGTTTATTTTTTGTCTTAATTTGATTGCTTTATGTCTCTTATTGGTCATTTAAAATATCTTCATGGTGGTTTCTCATTTTGCTCATTTAAAAAAAATATATTTTGGGTCATTGTGCTTCTCAGTTTGGTTATTTTGCATCTTCACATGGCTGTAATCAGTAATGTTCTAGTGAATTTAAAAGTATCTGTTGGCATTTCATCTCTTTCAGCTGTTTGCATAATTTAATTTAAATTATATTTAGGTTTTTTGGAAATATTTTCTGGCCCTGTGATGGACTGGCGACCTGTCCAGGGTGTACCCTGCCTCCCGCTGAGTTGCTGGGATAGGCTCCAGCCCACCCGCGACCCTGAATTGAATTAAGTGGTACAGAAAATGGATGGATGGATGGAAATATTTTCTATTTTTCCACTGACTCCCCGCATCAATGAGCTTGTGCTGTTCAGTTTCACAAATCTAAACTTTTATAGAAAAACAATAGAAATTTCCTGTTAGAATTAATAACAGTTCCCCTGCATATGCATATTGACTTGTATGTAAAAAAAGTAATGCAATAAAAGCTTCTTGGGAAAAAAAAGTACAACATAAATGTCTTCCTCAAAGACAGGATTGAGACATGGTGCTAAAAGTGTGTTTTCTGGTGATGTAATGATGCTTGTAATTATATTTATGATATTCTTACTTTTCTTCAGCCTGCCTCATCGACTTCAATATCATCCTGTGAAATTATTTTAAACATTTCTTAAAGTGGTGTCGGATGTGGGAAAAATATGTGAACTTGTCTCTTTCAGAAATGAAATTGAACAGTGTTTCAAAATGCTTCCATGACAAAACTGTAGAAAATGTGGTTGGCAAAAAAATGGTCACAATGACAAATATGAAATTAGAACATATAATGATAAATGAAAACAATGACAGGACATGACTGAGGTGAAATAAACAGTTACGGTACAGATAGAGTGATATAATGCAGCCAATCCTCTTAAAAGAAAAAACCTACCTGTATACAGGAAAAAAAAACCTTAAAGACATAAACCAAAACATTATTGATATGAAAACCAGCAAATACAAATCTGAGTTATAAAAGGGTTGAAAACACAAAGACACAGAGATACGTGTTGTGTCTCAAGCACTGTGAAAAGACAAAGCAGTAATCATGCTGCCGGCGCAGAGCAGGGTAGAGTAATGCTGCACATTTCTCCTCTCAGCTGCCACTTTAATGAGCAGACAAAATGGCCACTGTTGAATAATTAATATGTGGGTCCATTAACATGACATTAGAATGCATTCTATCTCTTATTGATTTTTTTCCTGTCTTTTTCTTCCTATTATCTATTATTATTATTTAATTTCTTTGGTTGGAAACTTTTACTCCATCCGTAGACCACTGCGCGTCCAGTGCAGAGTGAAATATGGTTGCTACTGTTTAAATGTCAGCTTTGTAATTACACATGGAGCCATGAGCTGGGCAACCCCACGGCCTGAGGGCCTCTGATTTATGGTCAGACACTGATGGTAACAGCGCAAACACATGCAGGCAAAAGGTATTCTCTTTCTTTGCACTCACATACACAACAAACATGCCTTCTTATTTAGTAAATAGAGTTGGTTAGGTTTATGTTTTCATAATGAGATATGCAAAAAAACTGAACAAAAAGAAAAAAAGAAAAAATCACTTTATCATCTTTTTTCCCCACTTTCCCGTTCTGCAAGATAACCCCTTTTTTCTGACTGGAACCTAAGTAATTATATTTCTTTCTTCAGAGTGGCCACACTCTGGACAAACAGCAATGATGATCCACATAAGGAAAGACCACCAGCTTTGTAGCTCCAAAAAATTACCAAAACACCAGTGACACAAAAAAAATCATGCAAAAAATTCACACAAACTAAGTTTTTTTAAATGTTTCTTTTATTACTCATAAAATAGTTAGGGGTATACAATACATAAGTGACATGAACCTAGTGAATAAATTGACAGATAGACAGAACCATTAAAAAAAAAAACTGAAAAGAAAAGAAAACAAAGGGAGGATGGAGCAACAACATAAATTCCCACAAACTAGTGATTTCTATTCCAATAGACTATTCATAGTCTATTGGTGTCTATATTGCTGTTTATAGATCATCATCATCATCATATAGATCATCATCATTACTGATGATAAAGTCAAAATAGCATTTTACTCTTTAGCTGTTGCTACTTTCTGCTTCTCCAAACTGGGAAAGTGCCCTGATAAATTCTCACATATATTTTCTAGTTGCTTTTTGGTTGTTGATTGTTAAGTGCATCTCAGTTTTAACTAAAATGATAAGGAATGTCTACATATGTTTTAAGTTTTTCACTTTTGTGTTGATTTATCTAAGTTTTGTGGTATTTTTCATTAACATCATCAATAAATTTGGACACTAGTTTAATTAATGAAGCAACCTTTAATCTTCATCACTGCACTGATTCACAAACTGATAAGAGGATCTCTGCACAGTGCCTGACACTCGAAACAAGTGTCTCCTCCCAATTCTTTTTGCTCAGCAGTCTAACACACTCTAGTGGCATGTGGGACACCCTGGTTCAATACACCCTCCCTTACGCACTCCGCCCATCAGTCAGATTATAGGCACAGATACCTGCTGGGAAAACCAATCTATATCTGGATGAATGGAGGAGGAGAGGCAAGGCCAGATCAATGTACAGATATTGATACACGCAGCCATGCAAGGAGACTATACTCCTTCTGAACTCATTCTCCCTCTCTCTGAAAAGGTTAGGAATTGAGATGAGGTGCTGAGTAAGGTAAGCGAGTGTATTTGTGTGGGTGTGGAGGAAAAAAGAGACACTGTAGCAAGCTGGCAGATACTGTAGATAGAGATAGAATGGAGGGAAGAAGAGAGTGGAGATGTGTAGAAAAGACACAGATTACCACCACAGAGTTCAGTAATAGTGTGAAGGGAGCCTGTCAATAATAAATACCTCCCATTACAGCACGGTGGACTGTTGTTGCAGCCTGTACAGCACGACACCTGCTGACTCCATGATCTACCTGAAATTATACTGATGCTCTCACACTGAGCTTTTGTGGACCACAACACACACTGACTGCAGTAAACACAGACAGATAGACAACACTGCAGTGCACTGACACATGCATGAAGTCCCATATGCAGCTGCAACACTGAATTAATTTTCCACCAGTAGAGAAGTTGAACGTCAGGGTTTGAGCCCCTCTGATGACGCTCTGTTGGGGTGTGGATTTTTCTTTTTGGCTCCCTCCCCTCAAAGAGACGAGGCTTGACATCCAGGTGTTTTATAGTATTTGTGGCTCTGATCATCCATCAAGCCGATCGATCACTCTCCCAGCAGCTTTTATTAATGATCTTGTCAGCCAGCCCGCTCTTGGGTGCAGCCGCTTGTCCAGAATGATAGATCATTAGCTAGTCTGCCTGCTATTTATTCTCTCATGACCTTGTCTCTCTCCATTGTTGAGTAGGCCGAGTTATGAGCGCTAGAACATGATAATTCACTATTGATTATGCTTTTTTCAAGCTAAAAAGTTTTTAGCTGTATTTAATGTGCAAAAAAGATGAGATGGTGGAACAAATTGTCTACACATGTGCACAATAGTTTTAAACGCTAACATTAGCATGTTATCATGCTAATGTTAAGCAGAAGTAGAAGCATGTCATTTTCTAACTTTAAGATACTTATTTCCGACTTATCTTAATGGCACAGTGACATTTATCATGAACATTCCTGAGGCTGAGAAACCACACACTTTGCAACTTTTGCTTCCAGCAGGCTGCGCTACGCAACAGCTGAGTTTCACTTTACGTGTCACGATCGGATATTAACACACTGGTCATTTTGGATGCACACAGTGGCTCATTCATCAAAGAAATATAAGAGGACATTATTAGAAGAAGAGAAGAAAATAAATAGAGAAAGAGATAGAACAAGAGTCAATAGTGGACTGACTTTTACTGGCTGGGGAGAGCTTAGAGAACAGGTAGCATGCAAAATGGATGAGGAATTAGTCCTTGTGGGCGCCTCACTGAGAAAGTAAAGTAGTGCTATTTGAACATTATGTTTAAAATTGTAGATTGCATGCTAAACTTTTTTCCACCCAGATTTAAGGTTTTAAGTCCAGTTTGTTGACTATTTTTGTGTTTATTATTAAAATCAACCCATACAGTTTTGGTCTAGATCTAGTAATGGTATGTAACATCCTATGATGGAAATGCAAGACAACATTCACATGTTAGTGTACAGTGCAGTGATTCATTGTGGTTTTATACGTAGATTTAAAAACTGTCATTATATCTACATATGACATGGGGCTGTCATTTGTACATATAATGCCATATTTCTACAGTATGGAGAGGATTAACATTATATGCCATACAGTGTGTTGGAGGAAACAATCTAGAAAGTCCTCCTCAGAAAAATACCTGAAATGTGACTGAATGAGGCAACTGTCCATTACTTCCAAAAACTTCAACTAATGAGTTGCCTGAAGTCAAGTCACTGGATTTTGACCAAAGGTACTCACCACTAACCTTCCGAATGCACTGGGTTGCATGTCCAATCAGAAATATTCAGTAGTGTAAACATCATCCAAGAATACATTTAAGTTTTACCCCCCTAACCAGGAATGTTTTGGGAGCAATAAATCTCCCTAGTTTCCCCTAAAATAAAACAAACAAACAAAACAAAAAGTTGTCCCCCAAACTTTTTTTTTTAACTTTCTTTTTTTGTTTTTCTTCTCCTCTGAACAGGTCATGATGGAAAAGAAAGTTATTCAGGGGACAAAAAGGAAACACTGATTTGAAGTTCAATTCAATTCTTTCAGAGCATCTTACCCTAAAACAAACAGCAACTTGATAAATGCCGATAAAGCCCCTTTAAAGGAGGAAACATTGTCATGACGGCCAATAGAGGAAATCATAAATGTTTTGTGGACATCCTTGGGATGTCCCTTATATGCTAGATTCTAGAACAAAAATGAGGTGGGGAGGGGCGTCAGTGGACAGACAGATCTGTGGGTTCTGGGAAATATTGCCTGCGATTAAAATGCAACTTTTGTTGACTGTTCACACTTCAATTCAATTCATCTTAATTTCATTGCTCATTTCACAACAAAGTCATCTTAAAGCATTTTACAGACATAGTCAATTCAAGCCAATTCATTGGGATTAAATCAAAAACAATTCCACATTTGGCCAATTTATGATAACTGTGTTCATACAAGCCAATTTTTTAAAACAATAGAATGAGTTGAGTCTTATTCATTTGGGCACCATGTGCAACATCACAGCAAGATGCCACAAAACCAAACTCACTATTAAACTCAATGCTCCTTTAAATCTGTGTGGGAAGGCATTGACCTTCATGTAGTACTGTTCTCTGAGTGCCTTTGGAGAAGAGAGCTGGAAACAAATGCAAAGGGCTGTTTGGGTTTATGAGAATGTCACCACTTACAGGTATACAAGTACAGTAAACAAAAGTATTAAAAATCCTACCGACAGGAAACTAACATTTATTGAAATCCATTTAGTGGTTTTTGAGGCTACAATCCAAATATCAATTTAATAATGATGGTGCATTGATAAATTAAGGGATAACTAAAGCCTGTTGGATTCAGCATGCAGAAAAAAAAACTGTTTATAGCTAGTCCCTCTGCTATGTGTTGAAATACTGAGTGAATGTTATGCTTGTTTGTGAGGAAAAATCATGGGACCACGAGTCAGTAGGATTCAGCTGTTGGTGATTGTTACTGTCTGTACATAATTCTCTGATAATTCAGCAAATAGCTGATGAGATTTAACAGTTTACACTAAAGTTCAACATTGTTAGCCCTAAAGCAATGCTGGTGGCATGGCAGATAACAGTTTGCACAACATTACAATGACAGTGATGAGGGACAGAAGAGGAAAAGGAAGCATGACTCGGTAACGGAATAAGAAAGAGTGAAAACATCAACACTAAAAAGGCAAAAAGAAAACTGAAAGCGAATCAGCAGGAGTTTCACAGGAACGAGGCCCGAGGCTGAGCCAGTGAGGTGTAGCTTTAGAATAAACATGAGCTCCATGTAAACAACAACCTGCCATTACAAGCCATGGTTACGCACCCACACAGGCCTGGTGGCATTCTGGATCTACTGATGTGTGTTTGTGTGTATGTGCAGTGTACACTTGGGTGTCCCTGGGGCTGAAGAGCCTTGCTTGTCATCCTCCCATCACTCGTTTCTCTTCCCGCTTACATTCATAAAGCCTGTCATGTTGATCAAGTAGCCGGAGGCCCAGAGCCTTTTGTGACTGTCAAAAGTGTGCATGTAAATGTTTGACTGTATAATTATAGCCCCATTTTCTGTTTGTGTCTGGAATGTACAACAGAGCATCGGGGTACAAATGCTTTGCCATGAATTCAAAAGTGTTTGTCTCACTTCTTGAGTCTGACCTGTTTAATATGCAGTTCAAAGAGAGGAGGGATGAAACTTCTTTCTCCTCCAGAATCATTCATGATGGATGGCTTTCATGTTCAGAGAAGAGTGGCAGACTGAGGCTTCTGTGGAGTCACAGGGAAGGGATGGTTGTCAAAATAACAAACTATGCACATGTTCAAATCATATTACTAAAGTCCTGACCTTTCTGCATAGTTTGCATTCTGAATCAGGCACAATAAGGTGGATTTAGAATGCCTGAGCCCATTAAATATAACTTAATAATAATTAAACTCTCAACTAACCAAGGCAAGGCAAGTTTACAATGTACATTTCATACAAAAGGCAACCCAATGAGCTGTACATTATCCCCAAACATTATGTTGAATTTCTCCACGAGATCAATAAAGTATATCTATCTATCTATCTATCTATCTATCTATCTATCTATCTATCTATCTATCTATCTATCTA
>JBBBVU010000001.1:14719498-14736915 GCA_037177055.1 Atherinosoma microstoma | reverse complement strand
CACACACACACACACACACACACACACACACACACACACACACACACACACACACACACACACACACAAAAAGAAAACAAAAAACAATTGCAAAACAAAGGCACGCCCTGTGGCAGAGTAGTCGAGATAAGGAAAGAAATGTCCTTCATACGCTCTGCAGCTCTCCTCCCTAATATCCCCAATTCGCTTCCAGACACAGACAATTCCCTTCATACAAAACAATATGGGCCTAATCACTGTGAGATGAAAAAAAAACCCAAATAATAAAAGGAAAACAGAAGGCTGAGATAATTAAGTGTTTTATATTTTTTTTCACTTTTCAGTGGTTGGCTGTTGCGTCAAGTCTTGAAGCCTCAAGCTTTTTTTTTATTATCTTCTAACCTAGTTTGTTTGTTTGTGCGTTAAGAGAGTGCATTTCTGTGTGTATTCCTGTTGTGCAAGTGAGGATAATGACTCATACGGTTGCCATCAAACAGTCCTTTCAGCAGATGTCTCCGCCTCTCTGACTCAGTGTGTAAAGTGTGAGTATATGTGCATACATATACGTCTCTGTAACAGGGTTTGCTCGTGTCACCAATTTCTCCAGGGCAGCGTGTTTGTATGTGTATGAGCGTGTGTTCATGGCAGCGTGGCGCATAGAGGGTGTGATAAAGATTCAGACTGACAGCTGAAGCTGGGGCACTGAAGAGTGAGCATCCATCTACTTGTTTATGTCTCATTTTATCTCCCTCTGTCTCCTCTGCACTCTGGCCTCAGCAGTGTGCTGTGTGTTGGCGCTGCTTGTCCGCTGGCGGGACTCCTGGCTGCAAACGCCGTGCGTGTTTGTGCGTGCATTTGTTTGTCACCCTGGGTCACATGCAGCGGTAGTGATCTACCACACTGGACCAGCAGCAGGATTTAACTTCCACACTCCATATGGAGCTGTCAGCCTTGATGCACACACAAAGCTGCACCTGCGCAGAATTCAGAGATGTGACTAAATGACTCTGCTGGCTTGTAATAAGGATGGTGAGCAGGACAAAAACAGGTAGTGGGAAAGTTAGGATAAGGAATGAAAGTGACGAGTGTGCAGGGCCGATAGCCACCAGTTTCTGTCTGCATCAGGCTAAATCAAAACTAGAGACGCGCAGAATGGGAGAAAAAAATATTAACCTACAGGACAAAGCCCTCCATAACGATTATTTGTTTGCATTCTTCTCTTTTTCATCTCTTGTCTTTCCTGATGCTCTTCTCATTAGTCGATGTCTAGCCTCTCTTTCTCTCACATCCTTGCCTATCGATCTAAGGGCTTCAGGGCCGACCACTGGGGACATGTAAGCTGAACTGTTCAGAAATCTGCAAGTCTGAAATAGTAGCATCCATGTGGCTACCACAAGTCTGAAAAAAACCTCATCTCCTAAAATCAGCAGAAAAGTATTTCACCAAGACAGAGCAAACACTATGATGCTGCTTTTTTGTCGTGTTTTTGTGAACTTAGAATGAGGGATTAGTTGTAAGTTATTCAGATCACAGTCTTTGGTGGTACAGATTTGGAGTCCACTTGCAGCCATAAAGTTCTTTTAAAGGTGGTGAGTGGTTCAGCGGTGGTTAGTGTTACCTTCTCCGGATGTTCAGCACAAAAAACAGATTTTACCTGAAAAATGACCTAATAAGGTAACTAATACTCCCGGAAACACCTGTTTACAGTAAATATATCCATGAGAGTGATGTCTTACCAGACACCATAACGGCACACAGGGTTTAATATCTCTATCAATTACCCATCTTGACAAAAATATCTAAAACCTAATATTCATTTTGAAGTAAGCCCATGTAATAATAATTACTACTTTTAAAATTGACTATAAACTTTGAAGTTTTATATAACCGGATACTAATTACTTAAGCCAAGTTGACCTTTCGGCCAGGCCTCATATTTACTTGAAATGATGGAGACTGTTTTGTTTTTACCAGGGAATACCATTGTCTATATCAACACAAGCTAACACCTGGTTATATTTTGTGCATGAACAGGCTGGGGTCTGAATTACATAATCTAATCATCAGATGGAGTATGGGATGCTATGTACGGACATCTGAGTGGTGTCCGATTTGTTGTGACTGAGACAACTATGGGCAAGAATACATGCATACATGGATGCTGAATCATGCATCTGTGGTGACCACAGCTGCCTGTCTGTCTGCCTGTCTGTGAGGGAGTATCATTACAGCCTTGAGGTCTTCACATTTAAAGGGCAATTTGTCATTAAGATTTTTTTTTGGGCAAACTAAATATTTTTCCTTTACCTACCTTGCCCAGGTTTTCAATTCTGTCAGGGTCATACTCTGCCCCTTCTTCAGCTGCACCACTGCAGTAACTTTCTGACCCCATGTGGCATCTGGGGCCCCGATCACAGCCACATCTGAACCAGAGGAAAAAGGAATAAACAAAATCAAAAATGAATAAACAAACCCAAACAAATCAGACAATCAGAAATTTCATACTAATTCATCTTGGCCATTGCTTTCCTTGGGAAAACAGATTATCTACAAATTAATCTCAAGGGTTTTGTATGTTCACTACACACTTCATTCAAGTCCAGGAAACACGATCACGCCAATGTCTCAGTAATTCGACACAGTACTCTTACCTATGATGTCTGGATGAGCCAGTAGGTGACGCTCCACCTCGAGTGCACTGATCTTGTACCCACCACTCTTAATGATGTCAACACTGCTGCGGCCCATGATCCAATATACACCATCTTTATACACTGCTGTGTCTCCTTAAATGACATACATGTCCATACAAAGACAAGGGGAGTGGTCAATAAAAAGAAATTAACATCCTTTATGGCCTGTTGTTTTTGTTTATAGGGAGGTTAAAAGGTGGATGGATTGATTTAAAAAGTTGTGGACACATCAGTATTTCTATATCAAGGAAACCAAAGTAAGTCAATGCGCATAATCAGCAGCTCAATAGCATTTTTGCCACATTTATGAATTTGCAGTTTAATAAGGAGCATATTCTGAACTGTTCTTACTTCAAAACAATTACATTCATTGTAAAAAGCTGTTGGCTTCTTTCAGCAGAAATAAAGGGACTCTTGCCATTCGGCTGAAACAAATCTTGGTGAAAATGGATTAAATAAAAATAAAAAGCACATGTAAATAACATCCATTTTAACTCAATACAAGGATTGTAGAGTCAGTAGATGTGTGTGTTTGAGAAAGCATGTGTGCTTTGAGGCAGAGAAGTCAGTGTGCAGTGAATGGATGAGTGTTTAAGATCCCCCGACATCCTCAGACACACCCCCGCTCCCCGCACACACACATAGGTGTCTGGGGGACAGGTGTGGGGGAGGATGAGTACAGTATGTGGGATGAGGGGCGCAGCTGGGCTTGGGGATGACGAGCACAGGAAATGGGTCAGTATGGATGAATGGAGAGAAAAATGGACAAAGGAGGGGGGAAAAAGTGAAGGAACAGGAAGATGTCCTTTTAGGTTATTACAGGTGGCGTGTTCGCCTCAGCTGGTACCAAGAGGATGGATGTGTGCGAGACACTGATGGAGTTAGGAAAGTAACGTAGTTCAGGTTGGAGTGTTAGACTGAGAGGTTAGTGATAGGTTGAGGCCACAGTACCTCTGAGGTAGAGGACAATGAAGAGCAATTCATCTGCATTTTATCAAGAAATTAAGAGGTCTTAATGATGTAAGACATAGTAGTTCAAACTAATATACATAGTAAGCTCCTAATTGCTACAGTTAATTGTGATAATAGTAAGCATACTGTAAGTTATAGAAATGAACAGCTTCTTACTCATTCATTGTGAGAGTCTGTGTACCTGCTGTATGACTTGCTGCTGAGGTTTTTTTTTCCATGCAGATAATTAGAAGGTGGTGTTTGGGGGATTTTTTTTGCAACATCTGGTCTGAGCAGAGTGCAAAATGCATAAAGAAGTGCCATCTGGGCCATTTCTCTCTTCCCAACATAGCCCTTTCTATATGGTTACCATTAAAATCCCCATACTTAAACGTACATTATACATGCTATGGACTTCTGTACTACTGTGTGCTGTGTTTTATTTGCCTCAGAAGTCAGAATTTAGAGGTGGGAATGAAATGACACCCAAGCTGACCAAATTCCTGTGGCAAACTGGAAAACCACGGTGACAATTTTCAACAATACAATTAAACCAGCTAAATATGCTGTAATTTATGCGTGCAAGCAATGCAGATGCGCACTGATAGAGGTTGTAAAATATTATGTTTGTAAGTGATTTAATGTGACAAATTGACAGAAAAGCTTATGACAGCATCTATTAAAAACCTTTTTCGCGAGGGGCAGCCATGATTGATTTTGATATTTTGATGTTGGCACTGGGGAGGTTAACCTGACTTTTTAAGTCAAAAATCCAACTTTGAGGGCCATTTCCAAATGTTCTTCCCTACAAGAAACTCAGAATTTCTGATCTCTAAGTTCTTTTAACAAAGTTTGATGCAGAAAAAGATGCTTATAATGATTTAGAAATATCACTTATTTAGTTGCTTTTTTGCTGTCTGAACATATTACTTCTCAGATGTTTGCCATTCTAAGGCCAGAAACATTCTTGTTTTTTTAACCTTCTTGGCCTGAGGATCCGGTAACATAGAAATGAGACTACGAATGAATGAATGAACATAAACACTGCAACAATAAAGAAGGTAGCATATAGTTTATGTTCATGCCAAAAAAGGCAACTATGGGATTGTAGATCATATTTAAGGTAACTAAATCAAAGATGTCTGACATCCAGACAAATTTGCAGCAACACTTCATCAACAGGTCACCTGCATTTATCATTTATATTTTATGTATGTGAAGAATTAATTTAAGTGTAAGTGCACAACAAAGACTTGAAACAAAAGCAAGATGAGAAGGCTATCATATCCCCATAAAAAGGTCATTACGATCAGGCATAGTTTCAGTGTAAATGGTCGCTAACTGACCATATTGACAAGTTAACAGTAGTATTAATGTTCTGGTTGAGCTCAACATAAAGATTGATTAATATATTTAGCATAATATTGGAGTATTCTTGTTTACAAAGGAGAGGTGGAAGAACTAAAGAGCTTCCCACTAGTGAACCCCAGTTACATGTATGTTAAGTGCTGCATACTTGCAGAAAGTACAACAGTCTACCATTGAAATATGAGGTCAATAAGTGTACCAGAATCAACACAACGAAGCACACAGAAGAGATTGTATTTTAATGGAGGTCTGTTTTTACTGCCATCTTTAGTTTTTCCTTTCCTTCCATTATTTAATCTAATTTGGTCTCCACTCTAACACTATATTCCACCATCCATCTCAACCATCTGTCTACATTTTCAGTTTTACCTACTCCATTGTGAGTAGAACACAAAACACAGTTTTTTCTTTTAGTCAAATCCTTACCCTTCAGTTTTCCTCTCTACCTCTCAAACATCTCTCATCACATCTCCTGTTTCCTTCTCTCCACCCATCTTCCTGTCTCCTCTTCCCCCTCCACCTCAGCATCAATAGAGGGCCCATCTGTTCCCATACATCATGCACTTCATTTCAGTTTATTAGCTGGGATAAATCATAAATATTTCATTATACATCACGGGCGGCTGTCGCCTGCACACCGACAATTTATCACCGCTGCCCTCTCTGCCGGCTTGCCATGGCGGCTATAAGCTTTCCAGTCTATTAAACAAGATTGATACAGTGTGTAAATTTAGATATTGGGAATTTCTTCACAGACCACTGCTCCGCACTGATAGGCCGGGGTAACAGGGGAGGAGAGGAAAGATGGAGGGAGAGGGGGCAAGCGAAGAAGAGTCAGTCGGGTGTTAACATTACTATCAGGGTAGTTACAGTCACCTCCTCTTTTGGATGGGGGTAAAAAAAAAAGAGAGAGAGAGAAAGAGAAAAGAAAAGTGCAGGAATAATTTGGTTACAGCCACGTCGCTTTCACATCATATGCAAATAGATAGGGAGTAAATAACAGTTTACATGCACATTGATAAGCTGTTTGTGTGTCCTGTGAGTGTATTCACAAACAGAAACAGATAAAAACCATAAAATCCCTCCATCTGGCTGCAAACATTTTGAGCGTAAAGGGAGAAAACAGCATTAATGAAGCAATCTTTGACAAAAGGGTTGAAGAAAAAAAAAAACACTTAGACAACAAAGTTGAATGGAGTTTGAAGTACTTATACAGGACTCTTTGACCTTGTCTCTTTGAAGAGAGGGAAATAACGAGGGATAGAACAGCATGTTTGGAGAGACGCACAAGTGGGAATAGAGATTGGAGAACACAGACTGATAAAAGAGGAAAGAAGGGCGGGAGAGATTGTTGGTAACTGTGTTACTAGGACGCACACACGTTTGTACACATACTCACACATATATGTACTCGCACACAATCAGTGCTTCAGGCATCAGAGACTCTGCCATTATGTGTTATGGCGTCTGAGGCAGATATGGCCGAATGGCTTTCTTAATTAAAACGATAAGAAGCCTAATTGCACTGGGCTTTCATCTCATTCTGAGGCATTAAAGAAAGTGAAGGCACACAGTATGGCAAAAATAAAGGAAAAAAAAACAGAGCAAGAATTTAACTGAGGATGGAGGACTGAGAAAACTTTGTGATGTCTTTCAGAAAACATACATTAGCCGGTTCTGCAGAACAAATACTCGGTTACAGTTTAAATGAAACTGCAGCAAATCTATACTGAATTATTTTAAGATGAAAATCATCATTTTATCAACAAAAAAGACAACATTGTGTAGGTGAACATTTTATCAGGAGCAGCAAGGATTGATTTTTCTTTTTAAACAAAAATGAATTACTTTCTTTCATTCCTACTATTATATTTGATGAAAAACATAAATCGACTAGTTATTGGCATTCTTGAAATATTCTGTGGCGAGCCAGGCCAGAAAAGAAGAATTCTCTACTATTTGACTTCAGCTAGTTGTGAATTAAACTCAACAAATGCAACATTCATCATATGGCTTAAAAAACCCACATAAGTGTCGTTTGTTGAATAATAAATCAATCATTTTAAATCAGCATTAAGGCTCATCTCATTTCTCTTTCATCAGTTTTCTGTGTGATGTTGCTCTTTTGTCAAATCCACTCTGATCCCTCTAACAGCCTGTTATTTTATATTGATTAGTGGCAGTCCTTTTTTTCAATCTTCCATGTTTGTTTCTGTTGTTTTATTGACTGGTTTAGCTATGTAGATCTTCATTAATCCATTGTGTCATGGTTTTTCATGTACTCTTTTAATCATTCACACTATTATATTTTTTCATATATTTTTGATTATTTTCATTCTTTTATGGCCCTGAATGGAAAGGAGCCATGTTTGTTTTAGAGAAAAGAGCTTTCCTCTTGGGAGTCCTTCCATAGAATATATATTGAAGTCTTGTTCTCTTTGTACTGTCATGAACTTTAACATTTAACTGAGATGCAGCTCTAGGATGTTTTGCAATTTTTTCAAGCATGGCACGGAAAATTTGGCAACTGACTTGAATATTTTCCACTTGTATATAATCTTTTTCAGTGCAGAATGATTGACTCCAAATTGTTTGGAAATTAACTTATAATCCTTTGCAGTGATAGACAGCAACACTTCTTTCTCTGTATTCATTGCGGATCTCTTTCTTCAATGGTGTCTTGTTAACACACACCTGAATGTTGCAGATACGCAAACTACTGAACTTTTTAAAATGTCTGTATGTAAAAACATGTGACTAATCCTTTTGGGTAATTGCCATGCAGTGACATTTCTCAGTATCTGCTCAGCACAAACATACAAGCATGTTTAACACAAGTTTAAGCATGCAAAATCTTTCAAATATTCAGTTACAAGACTGAATGCAAAGTATTCTAGTTGAAGTCAAAGATAGGTAATATCCTCCTGGCTGCACAGAGCTGTCAGCTCTTTTCCCGTCAAATAAACTGTTTGCCTCTCTCCCCGAGTACCCACTCAACTCACACTCAGAGCTGGCAGGGAAGCGGAGCAGGGGCTCCGCACCAATAGTAACATTTTTGTTACTTCGAAAAATTTGATGGATGACTTCACATGATTCAAAACAAGATATGGGGTATTTTTAATGCTTTGCATAAATCATTAAGCGCCATCATTAAAACCATCTGTGCCAAAGCAAAATATTTCATTGAGCGGATGCCTTATACCTCACCTCTCCAAAACAGCACACAGACTCAACAACCTGAACATGCTGCTTTTCTCAAACAAAATGCATTTGAAAAAAAAAATAGAATATAAAAAGGGTAGGATGGGAAATACTTTGTGATAACATCATTGTAACAATGTAACAAAAATATTTCAGTGTAATGCCCCTAATATCATTGCTTGATGTGTTGAGAAAGAAAAAAATGAACTAACAAAAAGGTTTGACTGAAGCCGCCATGACAGATTTGAGCTAAAATAGACCTAAATATAAATTTGCAATTTAACATGGTTTGGGTGATTTAAGTACTACTTACTTTACGCGAACACAGATGTGACTGACATTTAACTTCCTGTAAAGCATACATTTAATATAACATGTAAATGTGCCCATGATAACATTAAATGTAAATTCTCCTTTCACTTCAAAGTGTAATTTGAAAAACTGTTTGAAAAACTATAAAAAATGTTTATAAAATGAACTAAACTAAATGTGGAGAAATAAAAGCTATGATTATGAGTCAAATACATGAACATTCAATGTTGTGGGGATACAGTTGTTGTTCAATTGTACAAGATAACCAGCTAGCTTGGGCCCATTCATGTAATTCTACGTTGTAAGTCAAGATGGTGTTGTGAGTTAATGTGATATAAAGTGGCACAACTGATCTTTGGCAGCTTTGAGGTCCCCTAATGAAGGCTATTTTACCATTTGTCTTGCATCCTGTTTCCTCTCTGACCTCTTTGTAGCGCAGTATTTCTCAATTCTGGTCCTCTGGGACCCTGCCCTGCATGTTTCAGCTCTTTCCAACTCCAGCATCCCTGATTCAGATTTATTGAATTGCTCGTCAATTTCTTTGCAAGCCTGCCAATCAGCCATTCATTTGAGTCAGGTGTGTTAAAGTACGGAATCCTCAAAAACATGCAGGGAAGGGGTCCTCAAGGACCAGGATTGAGAAAGACTGCTCTAGCGAGTAATCTAGTCTAATGTTGACGTTTGTTTTATCTCTTGCTATGTCACTCTCTGTCTTTCTTTTCTTCAGGTCCATTGATAATGTACTCTTGTTTATTTGTCTGTTTTTTGCTACATCAGCCATGATGTGTGTTCAAAATGGCCAGTGTGCTGATATACAGTTGCTGGAGTGGGACAGGTCTAAAACGTTGTCTTAAAACAAAACAAAGTTGTCACGTGAAGCTCTGGGCTATAACTGGAAGTCGCGAAGTGCAGTTTCTCAGCCCTAAGATGCTTCAGGGAAATGATGGCTCCAGAAATGTGCATAATAAATGTCAGTGTGCCATCAAAATGAGCCAGAAGCATTGAGTATTAAGGTCAGAAACTTATTATGACGTAATGCTTTAATGGTGGTTTCAAACCTCAAGATCTTTTTCATAGCTGCTATAATTATTAGAGGAGGCTAACGATATTTTTATTTTCTGTACTGCAATGACAATCACCTAAGTTTCTAGAACTCATCATGTGGGGTCTGACTCAAAGTAGGTACTCTTCCAGTATGAAAAGAACCATGAGTGAGACTCCTGTATAGCAACTGGTTCAGTGTAAACTGACTGGTTGAACTAACGTGTGCAGCAACTAAACATGACTGAAGTGTTAGCAATGAGAACTGCCCCAAACCTCATGAAATGACACACACACACACACAGAAATGGATCAACAGTAAATTCCAGATTTACCGAGCCAACAATGTCGAGTAGGAAATACAGCATGATCTTGAGTGAGTCTATTGTCATCTGCTTGCTAGCTACTGTATCACTTCAGCGTTTCTACTGGCTGTGTGAATGCAAACAGCAAAAATACACTTTGATGGTATATTCTAACTGGAGCTCTCCAGTCTTACTTTATCCTTACGGAGTTCAAAGATTTGTCTTGTCTGAAAGCACTTCATGTCTTTTATGTGCACAATTTATCATGTCCCCGACCACAAACATCGGCCAATGCATAAAACTGTAGGACTGGTCCCAGTAACTGGCTGAGAGGGCTCAGCTTATACAGCGCATGATGAAGCAGGCTGTAACCCTGGGCTAACTCTAACTAGATCTGTAAATTGCATTTCTATAATTCCCACCATTATTAGACAACATGAAAAATCTATGTGATAAATAAGTGTAAAATGACTGAGTATCAAACAGATCTAAGCTGACGAGTCAAAACTTCCTTGTAAATTAGAGTTTTGGCCATTTAAATATGTTCACATCCAAAGAGAGCATAGCGTACATGTCTTTCATTCCTACAAATACAGAGGTTTCTTAGCGGATTTTATGTGATGTTTTAACTTATACGATGTCAAATCATCATGAATTCCTCTTCTTTTCAGAGTTTGAAGGTTTACCAAAAATATTTTAAGCCACTTCAAGGTGTTCCCATGGCTACACCTGACAATGCACCAGTCAGTTCAATATTATCTCACAGTATATTACATACACAGTTTGTAAGATTGTGCTGTTTTTAAGGTTCAAGTTTGCAAAACCATTCTCTTCAAGCTCTAAGATCATGCCGATGAATTCTTAGCAGATATTCCATTTATTTAATAATAATGGATTGGATTTATATATAGTGCTTTTCAGGACACCCAAAGACGCTTTACAGTGAATCCAATTATTCATTCACACTTGGTGATGGTAAGCTACATATGTATCCACAGCTGCCCTGTGGCAGACTGACAGAAATGTGGATGCCAATGTGTGCCAATGGCCTCTAAGACCACCACCGAACATTCATACACATTCATACACCAGTGGTGATAAAGTCTTTCAGGCAGTCCAAATCTATAAATGAAATAAACCTGCTGCCTCAGAGCGACATTCAAAATGTTGTAAACAACTTTACCAGCCTCCTTTTGCCCTACGGCTGTCTTCACTTTTAACTATTACCACAATCCAGTCAGGCTGCTGTGAAGGTAATCATTTTGTTAACTTTAAAACAAGCATCCTAAAGCTGGAGTCTCATCCTCTTTATACCACTTTAGTGGTGCCGTATGACAGACCTGCAGTGTTTATACATGCCTCTACACAAGCATCACTGAAGTGTTTGTCATGAGTTTGATGAGGAGACTCTACTCTTGTGCATAAAGGGACAAGTAGAGTCACCATCATTCATCACATTCAGCACAACCTAACCTCTCACACTGCAGGTTAAAACTAAGCGCTCTCCATCACTGTGAAAACCAACGTCTTATCTGAGCAAAGATGAGAGCGGTCCAAATGTGAGTCATGCCTCTTCTTGGAGTGGCTGTAAACACTTAGCATATATGAATATTAATGTTCCACATTAAATCCTTGATGCCTAGATGGAAGTGTTAATGAGGATAAATAACAGACAGCCAAGCAGTGAAATCTCAGCACCGACATTATTTATCATCCTTAACTTTTGTCACAGCTCCTTTTTTAGTAATTAATATAGTACAAGAAGGCACTTTGCACTTGGATGAGTGATCTAATTTGTTTAATATAATGCAATTAAAGGAGCTTGAATTACTTTATGTTAATGTTTCTGATTATGCTCGTTGCTGGGTTGCATTTCCAACAGCAGAAAACAGAATGAACTTGAGGATTGATGACAGTCTCAGATCTGCCATATTCATTAAGGAAACTATTCAACTGCCGTTTATATGCACCGACTTCACACTCAATCAAATAAACCTGATCTCAATCAAGCTATACGTCGACTCCAGAAGCCAGATTTCAACACTTAAATTAGTTTCTTTTTTGTTTGTGTCTTTGCTCCAGATCAGAACTGATGAATAAATGAGAGAGGGAAGGCATCATGGAGGGAAGACTAGGTTTTAGAATATGGTTTTAGCAAGAAAACTGGGCAACTACTTCAATAGTAGTTCAATAGCTCACATGAAGCAGGGTTTAACTAGAGTCACCTGCAAGTGGTGTTAATAAAACAAGGACCGCTGTGTGTTGACATCTCAGCTGTAAATGTTATGGGGACCGCTGATTCGAGCAAAGTGCTGCAAGGGGGAGGTTGAATGCTGAACGAGTCCCACTGGGAGCTCTGACATTGGAGTTAGGAGGACACACTGTGACTTGGGGTGAAATATGACATTGGAAGAATAGAGAGGGATGAAGGCATAGAAGAGAAGAGCACAGCTGGGAGCAAAAGTTCAGTGCACAAATGACTAGTGATGGCTCTGCAGGATATAAGGCACACTTGTGCCTGTCCGTTTGCAGAGAACTTACCCTGCAGGCCTGAAGCTCACCTTTACAGTTGGGGTTACATCTCTGTCTGCATGTGTGATCCAGACATTCATGTAAGTTTAACACTAAAATATCTAAACCATAAACCCCTGCATCAATATCCAGGATGCTCATTATATAGGTTTGGCAGATTTGGGAAACCAAGCATATATTTTGCCTAATCTATTTCGAATTCTAGCTCTAAAAGGGTTCAAATAGCTGAGATTAATGGGTTCAGTGGGAATAAGTCATTAAGGGTGTGAAACTGAGGTAAAATGGCAAAGATTAACCCTCTTGTTAACATTTCTACCCTTGAGCCACAGTCTCTCCCAGTTAACTAAATGAGACTTCGGATAAGGTCTGGTTAATAATCACCCCCAAAGTTGCTGCCTACAATCAATGTTCCTTATTCGTCACTATTTGGAAATAGCCAACGTCTAAACTTCTCTCTCTTCTTACAGATCCTTAAGCTGAATTCATACATGGCTTCTGCGTGCGGTAGGGCCATTGACTGTAGAATATTAATGGACATTACCTCCGTCACGTGACCTGTAGGTTTCTGAAGAGCTGAATTGAGCTTGTTGGGCGGTTCCCACCGTTGCAATCTTGGCAGCGCCACACGTCTCCTCACTCCCGGATAATACAAAAATGGGCGAAGGGGTGGCACTGAGAGGAGGGCTGTGAGGGTGGGAACGGATGATTGACACCCATCAAACTCTGAGCTGCCTGTAGCTACGAGCTTACAAAGCTAACCCAGAGCTAATGGGAGCTAACCAGCTAAGAGACGTAGGCAGGCTTAAGCTAAGGCGCGCTGTTAGCCGGCTAAAAACCGCAGTTGTGCTACCCTCTGCCTCCTTGCCGACGGATTTCTGGCACCTGTCAATCAAAAGGACATGCCCCTAATTAGGAAGAATTTAAAGATTAAATAACATCTAAACAGATGAGTTATAAAAAAAAATGTCTCAAGCCTCCACAGACCTACACGGAGCATATGGCAGTGACGCCGTAACCAACCTCACACAGAGTATAAAATCCAGCTTTGATAATTTGTGTAATCATAATTTACAACCAAGTGGATATTCAGAGAGTAGGCACCCCTACTGAAAGGAGTACTGACCTGTACCTGGATAGAGCTAAAACCAAATTCTAATTTGTTTTACCTCTGCTGCCCCCAGCTTGCTTTATTAACATCTCCACTGCACATCAAACTCAACAACAAAAGCTTTTGAATCCAGTCCAGTTGAACCCTCATTTAAGCTTTGGACTTTGGACAGACTCTTCTACAGAGCACAATAAGAGAGTTAAAAAAGCGAAAGGGGATCAATGGTCTCAGAGATGTTTGTGAAGATGGGTGGAAGGAGAGCACTCGGGTGACAGCTTCCCCATAGACCTGCCAATCACGCTTCACCTGCACCTGCTGATTCTAGAGGAGACACCTCTGACCAGCTGAGAACTTATTGATCTAAACCATCACGGTCCGTCTTTGCTTTTCTTTGCCTGTTTCCTTCACCTCTTCTTCCTGTTCACCTGTCAGGTTCCACATTAGCTCTATTTTCTTGTCTGGCTTCATCTTCCACTTTGTGTCAGAGTGCTGACATCCGTATCCGCAAAATATTTTTTAGCCGTTTTTATTTCCCCTCATTTTAAAAACAATTCTGTTGCCCATCCAACAAGATAAAACAGTACAGGTCATTTATGTATTGATCTGATGTTGGAATTACATCTATCCAGCAATAAAGTCATTTTGATCCATATGTGTATAATTCATTTTTGATTTGTGCAAAGATATGCGAGTGAAGGAGATGAGAAAAATGAAGACAAAGAGTAAAACGTGAGTTGATAAATAAGAACATAAAAAATACACCATGATACATATGGACCTACAATAAACATCATATATAATATAATTCTTAACATAACACCTGTAACAAGTTAGTTTTGGGTCTTTGACAGACAGACTTTTAACTACTTATTGCACTCTTTCTGTGTATGATCTATATACCATCTCATACTATGTTTATATGGAGCTACTGGTCCAAAGATGTAAGACAGCAGTTGGTTCTTTGTTTGAGCCACCAGCCACCTGGCAGCATTATCTAAATGTTTTCCATTGTGATTACTTAAAAAGTTAAGATACTTAAGATATTAACAAGATACTTCAAGCAACAAATGAACTCTCTTTGATGTGGTGTTGGGACTCTCCAGACATTTTACATGCCTCGAATTTATATCCCACTGAAGGACAGTGAAAAAAAATAAGCATGTTTTCTTTGATTTATTAATTTTGACAGCTATAAAAAGTACATTTCAGTCCCATACTTAAAAAGCAGTACTCATCCATCCTCTGGACAAATCCAAGAGGATGTAGAAAAAGTGAAGACACGTATAGCTTCATACGAAGGTGAAGAGAGATCAAGCAAGAGTTCGCAAGTCAAAGATATAGACTGCCAACAGGACAGGGTGTTGGAGAGAAAGGTGCAGTGTGAAGCAGGGAGCAGGTGTGAAGGTAAAAAGAATACGTCTGTGAGAAGAAACCTAAAAAGATAATCCAGAGTCTAACACTTATTGCCCCTCAGAATTCCTCACCAAAAGGCATGTGAGTGGACAAGGGCAACCTGTGTGGCACTCCATTCTCCACAAAGACAGGTGTCGCTCTAAAGCAAATCCCCGTCTCTCTTCTAGTGTAAAAAGTTATTGACTGAAATATTTGATTCCAACGTGACTTAAGTTTTCAAATTTTACTTTTAATAACAATCTATATATAAACCAGAATTTAAAAATGGCAAATTCTGTTTTCTTATTCTAAGTTATTTGTTCTCGTTAATCCTGAACAGTAACATCCAGACATCTTTAGCAACTTCACAATAGTGGCTAGATTCCCTCAAATCAAAGAGCTAAATATAACAAAATAATAAATAAAGAAAACCCTCCTGATTCTGCTCAGGGTTGGCTACATGATCTCTGAGACCTCTGGCTTAATTCCTTAAGTTTTATATTATAAGGAGTTCACATATAAAATTGTGTTTCAGTAATGTTATCAGCCTTGGTCATCACACCATATTTCACTTATTCTTCTTTCTCGTCCAAAAACGGTGCCAATATTTCCCACAATGCAGCTCACCCACAGACAGTTCAGCTAAAGATAAAGGCATGCCATGCTAGCGCCAGCTGCTGTAAGCACAGCTCTGAGAAGAGAAAAGAAAGCCTCTTTTCCACTAGTACCTACTAGGCTCTACTCTGTTAAGGTTGCTTTCCATTACAATTGAGTACTACCTAAAGTGGGTGGGGTGGTAATAGTAAGGCGGCCCCAAGATCTCATGATTAGGGTGACCAAACATCTTCTTTTACTCAGACATGTCCTCTTTTCTAGAGGTGAAAAATGTGCCCGGCCTGAAGTTTCCACTCCCTCACTTTTTCCACAGTTAAAACCTTAATAAGACAGACTAACCACCAGGTTCATGTTTTGGACCGATAGCTTTGACACCTTGTAGAAAAAGCTGTTCAAGAAATTTTGATCTGAGTTTTCAGTATCTAAGAAAGCCAGAAAATGCAGAAACGTAAATGTAAATTCATGGATGAACAGAAAAATTTCCCATTTTCATCTTGGCGGTGATGGATAGGAAGCTCAGTGCAGGACATGCAGAGCAGGAAGCTGGAAGCTCACATAAGTTCTGCAGAAAGACAGGTTTCTTTTTCCCCATCTCTTTTTGTGTTTGTATGTATTTATTTATATATATTTATTACGTTATTGTTTCAGGGACAAACACTGAACAGAAAGACACTTTCAAAATTCATCTCCTCCACCATACTGAAAATAGATAAATGCCAGAGTATTTTTTGCACACATTTAGCGCTGCACTTTATTCAAATCTTTGGCCAAAGGAAAAAAAAAATTGTTATATGTAGAAAACATAAATTCAGTAAAATATGTTAAAAGATGAGTGAGCAAAGTAGGCCTCTTCATCATTTTGCAGTAGCCTTGAATGTGAACACTTTTTTACTAATCCACAAACTCGCAATGCCACATTTGACAGACTACACTCTACTACCCCCCCTCTTTTTGTCCTCTTTTACACCAACTCAAATCTGGTCACCCTATTCATGATGTCATTTGTATACGACACAAAAACGACACAACAATGGAGGACATCGAGGTGATGGTATACCTCCTGCTGCTGGCTTTTTGTCAGACTCAAGGTGAAAGAGGAGAGCCAGAGAAGGCTGGAGGTGGTGAGATATAACACTCTGGAAACGTACAGGAAAGTTTGATGGGGTTCTTGTGAAAGAGTTGTTCTCATAACTCATCCACTGACGTCAGTCCTTGACCAATCAGTAGCCTGCATTCTTTAGCTTGATTCAACTTGCTTGGAAACCCAGCCGAGGAAGTGCTAATAAAGTACCTGCTATAAGGTCCTACTACCCAATATTAAACCCTAAAAACCCAGTCGAGCCAAGTAGGTTCTAGTAGAAAAGGGCCAAGAGGCCTGGAAAGTTCTCTTTGAAGCCACCATCATTTTCAAGACAAATCTGCAGAATCAGCCAGTGCTGACACATCACATTATGTAATGAAGATTATCATAATCCATATTAATTTTTCTTTTTTCCATGTATCAAGTGGTGCCACTGAAGACATGTAGGGCAATCTCACTGTTAAAATCAGTGGTGTAAGCTGGTTGTGCTTGAGTATTTAATCAAAAGTCAGATTTGTAACTCAGTAATGTTTGACTCAAATGAAAAGAGTTGAGAGCTGAATTTACCATCATTAGAACAAAAGAATAACCAGGTCTATTACTGCTGGGACCTTTGAATGCCAAAAATAAAAAGGAAAGAATAGAGACTCCTCCCACTTTGCATCCCTAAGTGTGTGGGTGTGTGTGCGTGTGTTGAAGCTGGCATCAGGGTGGGTAAGGAACATGTTTGATAGCTTCCTACAGAGTAGTTCACAAAGTGTATATGAGTGTGTGTGTGTGTGTGTGTGTGTGTGTGTGTGTGTGTGTGTGTGTGTGTGTGTGTGTGTGTGTGTGTGTGT
>JBBBVU010000001.1:14687778-14710959 GCA_037177055.1 Atherinosoma microstoma | reverse complement strand
ATATATGTATATGAATGAGAGAGAGAGAGAGAGAGAGAGAGAGAGAGAGAGAGAGAGAGAGAGAGAGAGAGAGAGAGAGATGTGATGTTTGGTACTTGAAATAATTTAGGTTTTCTTTTTTTCTCTGGGGGGGACCCAACATTAATCGGTATCAGTTGATATCAGTATCGGAAATAAAGAGTTAGACAATATCGGTATATCAGATATCGGTAAAAAGCCAATATTGAACATCCCTAGTTTTAGATAAACTGGAACATAGCTGGTTTGAGAGGGACCTTAATTTGTAATTTTCATAGGTGCAGTCAAAACTAAGTACCTGGGATGCGGGGTCCCTTGAGAGGGTTGGACAGCGCCATGCCTATTTCAGTCATGCCGTAGCGTTCCAGTAGTGTATGTCCTGTAATTTCCTCCCAGCGCTGCAGGGTGGGAAGAGGCAGAGCTGCTGAGCCTGAAACCATGAGTCTGAAAAGACATGGAAAAATGTGAGAGAAATGCTTTAAACAAATTTAAAAAAATTTTTTTTTTTTAAATGATCATTATTACACAAATAAAACTTACATGAAACATACAAAACATGTGATTATTAAGCGTATTAATTCCTTGACAGATCTGACGTGCTGTGTCCAGCTGTGCATTCGCATATGACGTAGGCCTTTCGCGAGAATTAATATGTATGAAACTGTTTCTTGTGCACTATAAAACTATTGCTTTTTTTTTTTTTGGAAGAAGAAATATATTTGATTCAACATGGCATGGAGAACAACATGCCAAGCACAAAGCCAATACAGTAACAAAACTGTATCATGAAAGTAAAAAAATAAGCTGATGAATAAAAAATGTGCTCCAACTACATTTTAATGGGAGAGGTGACAAGTAAAGCCCTGGTGCAGAGGGAGACAGAGGTGTATATAATCTATGAGGAGAAAAGAATAGGTGCGTGGTGGTAAAAAAAAATTCCATTGGCAGATTATTGATTTATAGTTTTAACATTTCATTCATTGTTTTTATGCTATTTTACATTTAACCTGGGATTTAAATTATTTCCAACACATTGCACTCGTTACAGCCTCCACACCTTTATGGGAAAAAACTAATTATCTACCAAAACGGAAACTGTTTATCTCTGAAAACACAACCAGTACCTGATTCTTTCTTTGCAGACTGCTTTGACAAAGTCCTTCACATGAGGCTGTGTGAAGTGCTGATCATAGTAATGGATCAGCTTTGCGTAAATAGTTGGCACGGCCATGAACACGTTAACCATTGGAGCCTTGGAGCTCAGCAGTATCTCCCACACCTGGGGACACACACAGAGAAAAAGAAGGAGGGAGAGATAAGTACAACATATTACGGAGAAGCGAGGCAGGGAGTGAGATAAGGAGGAGTTAAAAAAGAAGCAGTGTATCAAAGAGAAGGGCACTGAAAACTCAATTATTACATCTGGATTCATTCCATTAATGCTTTAGAAAAAAGCATTTTTCTTTTATTTGATGTAAATGGCAGACCACAGCAGCTCCATATTAAACCTGTCAATGCAACACCAAAAAAGACAAGAAAAAAGTCAAGATTTGCAAAGGTCAGGGGGAGGGGAAAAAGCCTGAGTGCTGTAGGGCAGAGCTGTACTGCTGGCCAGTTAAAAAGACCTTCTGAGTTATTTTTGACAAATTGAATTTTTTTAAGGATACACTGATGTCCTTTAGTGTAGTGCAAGTCTGGGACAAATAATCGTATTAAATTAAGTTTCATTATTTCATTACCTTCGCCAAGGCAGAGGTTATGTTTTCGGTGGCGTTTGTTTGTCTGGCTGTCTGTCTGTTAGCAACATAACTCAAAAAGTTATGGACGGGTTTTGATGAAATTTTCAGGAAATTTCAGAAATGGAATAAGAAATAAGTGATTAGAATTTGGGGGTGATCCCGATCACTGCTTGGATTCCAGGGATTTTTTCAAGGATCCTTTAGGGGAGATAGGGATAAAATGCCAACAATCATTGGCAAAAAAGTTTATAATGGCTTGGCAGAGGTCTGTGCTCTCTGAGTGCTTCTAGTTCAGACTGAAATACATCCTTATTTATTTGTGTTAGTGCACAGTATGCTAACCACCACTATCCTAAAGCCTTTTTCACTCAGTGGTCATGCAAAATGATCACAAAGCAAAAATGTACTTCTAAGCCACCACTGTTCTATTTAAGTAATACATTTAGATCAAACAGATGCTGCTCAGCATCATATCAGTGTGTGCTTACAAGTTGTAAACTGGCATCATGGTTGTAGCAGAATCCCAACCACTTGGGACATTCAGTGATGCGACTTTGTGTGTTTTAAGTGGGAGCGGATTCTGTTTAAAGACTGAACTTAGACTTAGTTTAAGTAGGAACATTAGTCAGTAGAGTAACAAAAAAGTTAAGATTCACTTCCAACACTTGCTTCATTTTTCACCCGACAGATTTGCAAACCAGTGACAGCTTGGGTGAACAGGAAAACCAGATACACCTGTAACTGCTGGACTGAGTGTCTCCCTTTCCTGCTCCTGCGGCATCATTGCAACTCTCTCTCAGGTCTTACCTGACATGAAAATATGAGTTGCATAATTTATTATATAAGAAATTCTGTCCATAAACGTTATGAACAGAATCAGTGACAAAGGGCAACCTTTGGCGGATTTCAACCCTAACTGCCACTAATGCAGACCAAGCTCTGGGATTGGTCCTACAGGGACCAGACAGCTCGTACAAAGGGATCCGATATTCCATACTCTCGGAGCACCCCCCACAGGAGTTCCCGGGGGACACGGTCGAACGCTTTTCTCCAAGGCCAGCACATGTGGACTGGTTGGGTGAACTCCCGTGCCCCCTCCAAGACCCTGAAGAGTGTGTAGAGATGGCTCAGTGTTCCGTGACCGGGACGAAAACCCCACTGCTCCAGGACCCCTGAATAGACTTTACCAGAGAGGCTGAGGAGTGTGATCCCCTGTAGTTGGAGCACACCCTGTAAGTAATTTACTTCCATTAAAACTAGCTCAGTTTGCTTGTTAGAGTGTTTCATTTGAGCCGATCTGACATCTGTTTATCAGGGTCATCAGTGGACATATTCCCAGTGTCTCAAAAAAAAAAGAGAACACAGCTTTTTTTATGATTTCAAGACTTATTTTAGATCCACCCACAAAACTTAGATTATAACTTCAACCAAGGACATAAACATGCACCATCAACTAGATGCACATATAAATTTATCTTTTGAATATCATATAAAAATCACTTGTTCAAGGACAAAGCCATTTTACACTATCATATCCGCCCTGCCCACTCCACACAAGGTCTGGGTACATTGCAGTGGATGATGGGAGGATGGGACAACAGCATGAATTAAGTGAAGGTGAAAGACAGATTCTCTAAGAACCTTCCCCCTCCAGGGGAGACAAAATGCTCTTCCTTTGCCACCTTCCCTTTCAGTCCATTTATCCTCTTTCTTCTTAATTCATTCTACTATTATTTCCAAACTGCTTCTTTCTTCTTCTCATCTTTGACCCCCATATCTTTTCATCTTTCTTTTTCCACTTTCCTCATCTCTCCCCATCTCACATTCACTTACCTTCTCTCTCCATTTCGTAATTTCTTGCTTCGCTGCTTCTGCAGACTCAAACGTACACACACAAACACAGATACATACTCACACAGAAAACAGTTTTTTTTCCCCATCATCACTCTCCCCTTTAGTAACAGCACATCTTTCTTAATGTACCTGCAATTTTTCTAAACTCTTCCTGCCTCTTCTCCTTCGTGTGACCTCATCCCTGAATAACCTAATCTAATATCTACTAAACTGTCTTCTTCTGCCTCTCATAAACAAACAGAACTGAAATATATAGGCAAATAAAGCAAAGATGATGAAGATATGCGAACAGTCTAATCAGATCCCAATTCCATTTTGCACATCTTAAAATTGTGGGCATCTACAGTTCACCTGTAAGCATACAAAATAAGACTTTGTGCAGAGGGAAGGATTATTAACAGAGTGTGCCCTGACCACTGTGGGTAGTGTCTATCAAGTGCAGTGGAGCGCTTCCACCAAGTTCACTCAGGAGGGGAGAGGAAGGCAATTTATGTCTGTCAACGAGCTGGTCTCCACCTCGGGGACAAGATATGGTGAGAGCCCGGAGCAATCGCCTGCATCCTAAACAACTTCATGAAGGGCGGAACCCTGCACTCATCATGGGACTCCAGCACAACTGGATGTTGGCATGTGGGCAAATCAGATAACTGAAGAGTTCACCTAAAGCTATTTTCACTAATTTATTAATTAAGCTGAAATAATTGCTGCAGTAAATGGGTTTGGTTTTATTTGGTAAAAAGAAGCTAGAATTACAGGATTAGATTAAGTTACAATTAACATCTATGTTTGTCCAGAATCATGTAATATGTAATACAGACTTAGAAGAAAATGAAAAGATTTGCATCACCATTTAAAAACATGAAATGATATGAGCACTGCCTCCACTCAGATCCTGAGTTGTGGCATTGCATGACAACAAGGAAAGCATTTCTTAGCAGAATATCATAATGACAGTGTGAAATTGACTGTCTACATATAAAATGCTACTTTATTTTAATTAACTTTAACATGTTCAACTTTTCCATCAAAACAGTTTGTATTTGTTATCAAGCACAAGGTATGATGCAGTCTGATAGAAATGGCATTTGTTTGGCTTAGATTTAGTCATGGACCAAAGAATTAAAGTTAAATTTAATAATGACAAAGCTAGACAAAAAGTAAATGGATTCCAATTATTTCTGAGAATAAAATAATATGACTACAAAAATGAAATGCCACCCTTAGAATAATACAACAATAACTGTTCAGATACTTAAGTCCATCAGATAGACTTGCCTTATGATGGGGCCGGAGGAAGGAGTCTGATGATCACCCAGACTAATGGGATTCTGTATACTGTATCATCTGGGGACCATGAATGACTGTGACAAATTTAAAGCCAATAAATGAAGTGGGTTTTTTTCTTCCCCCCCACTGGACAGATAAAACCTTTGATCAGCTGGTGACACAAAAGGAAATTTAAGGACATGACCAAAAAGCAGCACGCTTCACCCTCTGGGGGTCACAAGTGTCTGCATAAAGCTGCATGTATATCCATGAAATAGTTGCTGAGATCTTTCTGTATTAACAAACTTGAGTGCAAGAAAACACAAGCTTAATGAAGAATACTGTCAAGATGTCACATCCCCCAAAGTTTCCTCAACAACTCAGTTTGTACATTTACGATGTGAATTATTTGTTTAGTAAATCTATTTAAATTGAAATACACTTTGAAAGTTTTTGCAAGCCTTCAGGTCTCACAGAGGTCTGACTTTTTTCGTTCCTTTTTATGAATACATAATGTTTGACTACTCTCAGGATGAAAGGACCATTTCACCCAGTACAACAAAAAAGTGTTTCTGAACAGGATTACCAACTATATGTTTAAGCTTATTATTATGCTTTGAAACTATAATGAAAGGTCTTTCCTTTTTAAATGATCAGAAACGGACACCTTATGATACCCGTTGAGGAACATCTCAGTGACTGGTATATTCATATAGAGTAGTTTATTTGATAAAAACATCAACAGCAATTTAAACTTCAAAAGTGTGAGCAGGTCTTTGTGAACATTTAACGAAAATCTGCTGCAGTCTGCAACAAAACATCTTAAAATAACTATTTTGTGATTTACTAGATCAAAATTCCTGCAATAAAATTTTTTGTTTCCATCGCCAGGCATAATCAGACAAAAATCAATGGCGGCCTCTGCTGCCTAGGGTACACTTCAGATATCTTACAAGACATTAGAGACAGAATATCGATCACTTCATCAATGAACTTTAACTTCAGGGGGTGAATTAAAGTTTTTTTCTCTAAGTTTTGAGAGAAGGGGCTTGGTGTGGTACGGTATACAAGGTCAGGGACAACAGCTGAATGCTGATCGTTACATAGTATAGTGATAGCGTAGCAATACCTGTGTTGACAGATACACATGTCCTTTAAGGACCTCTCTGTTTGCATCAACCCTCACAGAGTTTCTGACTTTGGGAAAAAAAAACACATACATTGGGTAAAAGTGCATCCACACTGTTATAAAGCAACACCTCCACACACAGACTTAGAGACCATCTTATACCCCACCACACCCCCTTTTGAGGGCCAAACAAGCACTATCATCCTTCAATGTCATCTCATCGATTGATCTGCTGCTTAAGCCCCTGCCGTGAGTCGGCATTGGTCAGATACAAAGCCACACAGGGCAATTCATCACTGAGCCCCAAACACTTAGTTTGACAGTCAGGGAGGGAAGAGGAGGAGGGGGAGGAGAGGCTGATAGAGGGCAAGAAGGAGAGGAGACGAAGCGAGGAGAAAAGAGGGAGAAAAAAGGAGCAAGAGGAAAAGCTGAGTGTGACAGAGAAAGACGGACTGTTGTGGAGGAAGCTAAAGGTCTTTTTCAACCCAGCAGTATCTTTTCTATAAAAGATCTCTAAGTCTGAAATACTTTTTGTCCTAATTTCCAACTCAGGATGTCACCTTTAGAGTCATACTCCTGCAAATGGCCTCTTTGGATCAGAGATGTTTATATAAAAAAAAAGGGAACTGAGAGAGAAATAAAAGAGACAGAGTGTATTTTAGACCTTCTGAGGCTGGAATTCAGGAAGCATGACGCAGGTGGCGCCCACCCAGAGCGGGCACAGCAGCTTGTTAACAATGCCATGCACATGATGGAGTGGCAAGGTGTGGAGGATGACATCATCCTTGGACCACGCCCACTCTGAAACCAAACACTGGACCTAAAGAAGAGGGAGGGAAAGAACATACTGTCACATACACATGTTACAATGATCCCCTACAAGCTGTGATTTGATACTCTCTAGATTACAGAATAGAGTCATGTGACTCAGCCACTGCCCCAGCACACTCTGACAGCAAAGAGAGCATATCACCCAAAACAGGGATTACATAGGGCTGAATTAATGAATATATCTTAATGTTTCTAATGGAGTGAGTATAAGTTTTATGTTCATATGGATGAACAGATTTTTTTTATATTGAAGAGAGGGGAATGTTTGATAATGTTCAACAGAGAGAGCCATTTCTAAATCATGTCTAATTTGCTCTTTATGGGGTTGTAATTATGTAGTTTACTTGTTGTTAATGTTTCCTCCAAACTCAAAATCAATATTCTGGTTTTTGCTTCTTTCTTTGATGCAGAGACCTGCTGAGAAAACAGGATGAACTTAAGAATAATTCAAAATCCCAAACTACTTGCATTCCTGATGGAGAAAATAATTGATCTCTTCCAACAAACCAATCTTATGACAAAACATGAATCAGCCATATTGATCTAAATGCTGTTAGCAATTGGACAATTCCTTAATTTCCCTGACTTTGTTTCCTACACATATGTGGTTTAAGTTGTGATTCATCCACACACCATCCTCCTATGTCTCCATAACCTGTCTCTGCATGATAAAGTAACTTCCCATGTCTTGTTAAGGTTTACTTGTCCATAAAAATATACATGTATATGAAGTAAGGAATGGATGACAGCAGGCGCTCATTGACACTGTTACTACTTCACAATTTCCAATCAGGGATTGTGATGCTGTTGCCTATTAAACAAGTGGACAGACGTAAATTAAACATTTTATGATAAAACTGAGTTGCTTCAGTCTCAATGTCAGCATTATTTATATAGCACATTTAAAAGTCTTCGGCCAACCAAAGTGCTTTACAGTAAAATAAAAAACAATAATAAAAACACAGAGGAACACAGTTATTTTCTCCATATGTGATCGGCAAACAGAGAACAGATCATTTTCACTGTAGTCAGAGCACTTGAACTTAATATTCCACTACTGTATTTTAATTCAGAAAAATATTTGTCAATGGAGTTGCCCTTAATCAGAATTCCTTTAAATGAAACAGGAATAAAAATAGCTAAAAACAGAGTATACAAAACCAAAAACACTTAATCAAGAGCCTGTTTACAATAATAACATTTACTATTCAGAAAAAAACGACAAGTGGGCTCAGACTGTACAAAAATTGTACATAGTGAGTTATCTGACTGTTTCGATTGGAAATCAAAACTTTAATTATTACAGGAATGAGATGTGATTTCATGCTAGGTCAGGCAAGTGAAGTCATATTTTTACTATATTTGTGATGCTCAAAATCCAAAATTTTGGATGAGAAATTTTATACAGATCTTTACAAAATGTTACTGGCTAATGATGCAATGTCTGAAAGTACAGGAGCTCACTTTTGCTCGGTGTGTACTGGTTATATGTTTGACAGGAACTGTGTAAGTAAAATAACTTCTGGTTTTGGCTTTATATTGCCTTGTTCTCTGTATGTTTATGCAAGGTGTAAAACAATGTCAAGCAGATCACAGTGAAATAAGACATCTAGAGACGCACATTAATGCAGATATGAGAACTCTTATTTATATTTCTGAGAGTCTATAACAATCATATTACAGAAAATTGCATGCAAGTCAGTGGGGAGTGGTCTTTTATTACAGGTACTACTTTTACTGCTTTCTCTGATCAATCTGCTGCCATTTTGTACTTTGATACTGTTCATGATGCTAGCATATTTAAGCAACATTGTGCATAATAACAAAGTGCATCTCAGTAATTAAGTGAGGTAATTGGTCTGCATCTTGTGTTTCGGTCCACTAAAAACCATTCCAGTATCGCCCTTTTCATTTTCATTCCTCCTTTATTTAACCAGATAAAAACCTCATTTAGGTTAGAAATCTTTTTTTCAAGAATGACCTGGACAAGGCAGCAAAATATCAAGAATAAAAGTGATTAATCTTAATTCAGATAAACTCAATAGCAGCCATTTCTGACAATCGAATGCTCTTCTCTTCCAGGAAATCACCTGTGTCACTTAATCATTCATTCACTCACGACTGAAGCTGCTTCATTTCAGAGTGAATTCATTTTCCACACTGTTGGATATGTAGGCCAATTTCACTTAAAAATAATCTTCAGCAGGTCCTCAATGGAGAAAAACAAATTAATGGTGCTAATCAAGATGTCAAATATGTGAGAGCGGGGGTGACTGGAGATGTATTTCATTTAGAAATATGCACATATTTTATGTCTTTACCGTATATCCTGTGTTTTTGTTCTTTTTTTTTTATAGAAGTCTGGATAGTTATTTCACAGTCTTCAAGCAACACATCCAGTGGAAAGATGTAACTGAACACAAATGAACAGTGAAGTCATATACAGGATTTTTCTCTATTGATTCATTAAGGTTTACTGGAATATTTAAGTATTTAATAGAGATATTTAGAAGGTACCATCACACTAAACTGACAACTTTACACAATTAAGCCAATAAATTAGGTGTACTGAAATGCATTTCATGCAAAGCAGTACAACTGTGTATTACATCAGATAAATTGTACAAAACCATAAACAAAGGGCCTAAAAACACAAAAGCCTGTGTGTGTGTGTGTGTGTGTGTGTGTGTGTGTGTGTGTGTGTGTGTGTGTGTGTGTACATATTCTTAATAGCAATGCATATTTCCCAAATATTCTTACATTAATAGAAGCAAATATGTGCTGGTTTCCATTTATTTAAATAAAGTGTGTAATAACATGGGATCATTTGGAAAAAATGTTTACTTGTAGGTGAATTTATGAAAATGTACACATTTGATGTTTAAGAATCAGCTTGAGTCTTTGATGTCTGAGCTTCTGATGAGCCCCTGAACACACAAATAAGGAGGAGCTATAAAAGTCCTAAACCCGCAAATACTTCAATGACAGCGTTCAACGTAAAGTTCTAAATAAGTTTGGAGAAAATATAATAGTTGAGCTGGACATTTTGAAGTAAAGCCAACTTCTTGTTTTTTTTCTATGGAAATGAAACCAGCACTACCATCTGTTTTCATAACCAGTTTGACATTTCTCTTCTGCAAGACTCACAGCTGACCAGCTTAAACCTGTCCATCTTTTAATTTTCCAACTATACCATTGTTTCAATTCTGACTTTCTAAAACAAAAGGCTTTGGCTTGAATAGTCTCCTTTGTTAAATGGATTCTGATTTTATCATTCCTCTGACACGTTTGTTGTAGTCAATAAAAAAAGGCAGAATGGCAGCCCTGAAACATGACAGAACCTAGCACGTGTTTTTACTGTAGCCTGGTCTATTTCTCATGCGTGTAATTTGGTGGCATATGAACAAGGTGATGAACTGGATTTAATCTGTCTGCCAAGAATTATCTTAGCAAGGCTGCAGGCACCTATAAGAGTTCTCCTAAACACTTGGTCTCTTCTCTCTAAATAGCAGTGGCCTTCTTGGTCTTTGCCCACAAAGCTCTGCTTGTTCACTTTTTGGTACTTTTATTGTCATTAAGCCATATCTTAGAAGATTCACTGTTATATGACTGAAATTTCTCTATAAAAAAAGTATTGACACTTATTTCAAGATTTGTTTTGACTGCCTTGTCATACAGTTCCCCTCTATCTTCATCATTGCTAAAAAAAGAAGACCTTTTTCAGTGTGACAGATCCCTCATCCAGTACTTCGGTCATGTAATGTTAACACTGAAAATAAAACCACAAGTCAGGTCTATTTTTGTAAGGAACTTATGATAACTCATGAAAGTGTCACCAAAGACTGTGTTTTGGTAACTTTCTGAACTCGCAACTTTTATTTCACTTCCTAAAAGTCTAACTGTTGTAGTTGATGTAGCTGACTAGAACTGTACATAAACTAAGTAAGGCAACCTTTTTTTTCCCCCACTACAGACAAACAATTATTCTATTAGTCTAAGACAAAACAATTAGAAATATCATTTGTCTCATCTCATATCTAATTAGAGATAAAATAATCATACCATTGCTTGGATGCTGCTGTGTGTATGAAGAACCCCTTTGGGTCGGCCTGTGGTACCGCTGGTGTAGATGATCATAGCTGGTCGATCAGCCCAGTCTGTGATAGCAGTCTCCTCCTGTGTGTCTGTCCCATCTAAAGCATCCAGGTTAGATGTAGGGGGCAGGGCCAGGCATGGCAGTCCCAACTTTTGTGCCAGTGGCTCAAGGGTTTCAGCATAGGGATGCGCTGCCACCAGCAGTGAACACTGGGAATCAGAGATTATGTACTCCAGTTCAGACAGGGGGTGTTGTCGGTAGAGTGGCACTGCTGTACCTCCGCTCATCCAAGCTGCCCACTGTGCAACTGTATAGGAAGCATCATTTTCACACAGAAAGGAAATTCGTTTTCCATCCAAACCCCCAAAGTCTGACTTAAGAGTTGCACTGATTCTACTAGCAAGACCTAAGCTGTTGCAGTACAGCTGCTTGTAGCTGTGCCTGCCACTGCTGTCTATGATTGCAAGTTTTTCCCCAAATGCTTCTGCATTGGTAAACACAGGCTTTTGGTTTATCCTTGAAGAAGGTGCTGCTGTCCATCTGTAAGCCCTTTTTTGAACCACATTTCGCAACAACTGCCCTGAATTTGTTGGACAAACAGTCTTGTGAAAAATGGCTGTCCAGTGAAGAAACATCCATTTTAGAGGGTGGCTAGCAGATGCAACATGTGCTGACAGCATGTTTGAAATATAACTGTTCATGACTATTTAGAGTTAAAATCTGTAGATGGTTCCATCCTTAGTCTTGTCCATTCCTTCATATCAAATAATACCTGTGCTGGGAAGAGGAAAAAAAAAGGTGGGGGTTAAAGTTAATTATATTATTCAGTTTGACCAACTATAAATCACACTCATAACCCCATATTAACTACCTGTAGCTCAAGTGTAATATAATTTATTTATTTATTATTTTGTATCCTACAAAATGACAGCCGCTGAGTGGATCTTGGCTTTGTTGGGCATGTATGCACAAACATAATTTCACCTGGGCACTCTTTTCAGTCACACTACTCAAGAAAAATAAAAGCATTTTTAAGGTAGAGTGAAATAGAAATGTTAAAAATATTAAGTGACTTGATACAAGCACGTAGATATGTGCAAGTAATGTATTTCTAAAACAATATGTATAAAGACATGTGCTCCCATATGCAGCTCTTCCAGAAATTAATAGGATATTTCCAGGCTATAGGGAGGTCTGTAGTCTATTGTGTGGTAGTGTGGTCTAGACAGGGCAAAACAAACAAACAAACAAACAAAAAAAAACTATTTCCTCCAAACACAATGTCCAGTGTCCAAGTGGAAAGTTTAGTTTCCAAGCCAGCCATAAAAACTCCAGCCTAGACGGATTCCTTAAAAGAGCAGTCCCGTGACCTGCAGCTGAACAGTTTTTATTGATCTACTTTGATTTTGAAAACACAACATTTGAAGGTTCAATTCGACACTAAAACTACCGAAGGCTGTCTTTCAGTTTAACACAACTGTATTTCACTGTCATCTTTGTACATGTGCTTTTTGTTAATTATCTCTAAATCCACTTAGGGGTCTTTTCCAGAAACTTGTACCAGCACAGAAAATATAGGTAAATCTTTTACAGCCTACTGATATTCAGTTATTTTGTTCTGGTATACACTCAAATCCACGTGAGATTTGATAAAGTACTGAAGATATGGAACACAGCCAAAAACCAGAGTACCTGCTCTCCTGTCCTGTCACCAAAACTGCTGAGTTTAGTACTGATTATGTTAACCTAGTCCGGGTCATTGGACTTTATTTCGGTAACTGTCAATGAAAACAACTGAGCGGACAAGAGTCAAGAAACCCGGAAAGTAACAAGTTCTCTAAACGGAAAATTTATATATAAATAATCCTCAGACATGATGATATTTAGCAGTGAAAAGACGTCCTCAAAATGTAATTTCGCATGATTTCAACCTTACCTAAAACAAATGCCGGTAGTGCATGTAGTAAAAGACGGTGCAGCGGCATTAATCGGCCGGAATGAAACAAAGGTGCTTTAAAAGGTTCCTGCCTTTGAACACAACTCCTATCTTCTGCAAGAATAGTTACGTTAAAAACACGGTTTGTTTTGGGATTTTGATGACGATGTTTTAATATCCTTAGCGTAAAACAAAATGTGTTGAGATCACTTTAAACAGCTTTAATCCTGATTGAATCTGGGGGTCCACATGTTTAATATTTTCCTTGTTTTAGATAATAACAAAATAGGCAGTTGCATAACTACAGGAGTAAAATGAACTTTCTTGGGCTTTATGGACAGACAATTGAAAGTCAAACAATTTTTTTTATCAACATTTTAAAAAACTACAAGCAAATTGTTAATAATGAAAAGATTAAATAGTGGCCATTATAATGAGAAAATCAGCCTTGCAGAACTTGTTATAGAATTTCATTTCTATTCTGAAAAGAAGCACAAAAAGGCATATTAATTCTCTCTCTACATGCCATATATATATATATATATATATATATATATATATATATACATATATGTTTGCATGACTTTTAATGTTATTTTTGATCTTATGAATCTTTTGTAAATTGTTTGGAAAACTGCAGATTCAGTGGAAAAGCTGCTCAGCAGAGACAAGGATGTGAGTGAGATGGGGGTTGTGCAGCATATATACAGCTACCTCACACAGCGCTGCACTAGGCTTTAGATCACATGCCAGTCCTTCCACTTAGTGTGCCAACTAGCTTGGCTGGCTCTATCATCACAGTGCAAGTGGGCACATTCAGCCGCCAGCTGGCAGTCGCGGGCCTTAGATAAGAGAATGCTACAGATATGGCACACGTTCAAAAAGTTTTCACTTCCCTCCCCAAACCCCCTATACTGTAGAAGAGGATGGCATGTTCCTAACGAAATTGGAGTCTTTGTTTCAGAGAACTCCCCTCCACTCACAGGAATAGTATCGTCAAACACCACTCGTTCCCATTCGTTTAGAAAATGTTATTGGAGAGGATGTTATTGCTGCCCCAGCAACTATGTCATTTCCAGAGAATCCTTTATTTGTGTGCCATTTCTATAGTCTTTGACCTTTTTAGATGAAGACGGAATTGACAGGTTTTCTAAGGATCCAACCGAATGGCAAAAAAACGATCGAATGGCATCTCGGATGAAACGAAAAAGGCACAATCGACCCATGTTTTTGGATTTGTTTCCTGGAACTTGGCCATGTTTTTGATGTGTTATGTAGAAACTGGAATCTGAGCCAGCAGGAGACCAATTTACACTTTCTGGAGACATGGAGGGACGTATTAAGGATGAAAAAAAAGCATCACATACAGGTGTATTTCTCATGAAGGAAGAAGACACGGCTCTCATAAGGAATAACGATTCTAGTTATTACAAAAATATGGTAAGGCAAGTAAGTAAGCAGAAGCCGGCATTCTGTTGCAATGGCCTGCTGCCAGCGCACCATTCAGAAAAACGGTCTCGCCAGTCATGTGCAGGATGGCCGCAAGCAGGCGCCAACTCCCATCTTGGCATTGGACTGCATCTGAGAAAAAGAGGAAAAGCGGACCCCCCACAGATCTGTGAGAGAGGCTGAGAGGGTGACAAAAACCGTGGGGAGTACCCAAGCATGTGTCAGGTTGGCATCAATGTGCGAATGTCTTGGCAAGCGCTCCGTTCTCTCCCCTCCCACCTCAGCTCACACACAAACACACTGTTGCCCTGCTTGGAACACATGGTACATCAGCAGCGGCATCTGGCCACGCTGACTCCTGGCAGCTGCGCTTCGTCTTCGCCAGTTGGGAGTCTTGGCACTGCCACTTCATCAACTACCTGTGGCTCCTCCTGGGTAAAAAGGCGAGCGATGAATTATTCCGAGGCTGCAGCTGCAAAGTTGACTTTCATCCAAGAGATTCACTGTAAACATATGAGTGCCTCCTAGAACACATGCCACCCACATACTAATGCATGGAGGACAGCATGGCTTGTGTCCTCCGCAAAGGGACCTTATTCTCCTGTGGTGGAATGGTTCATTTGAGATGAAAGATCTGCCCTGCGATGACTCTTCGTGCTTTCAGAATGAAGCTAGAGAGAAACTATCAGTGGACAAATGGGAGTTTTTTGCTAACGAATACTTATTTCAAAGCCTCAGATATGACTGCTTTGAAAGTTCAACTCAAAAAGGTCACTGCCATTTAAAAAAACAAAGACATTTATAAACAACCAAGTCCACAATTACTTCATGATTTTAATGGAAAATGTTGACAGCTAAGGACATTTCCCCTTAGCTCTTTCAGTCGTTTTACAATGGAATAAGGAACCGCTCAGTTTGAAGATTACCTCGAACTTCGGACGAAGAATATCTTTTGTCTTTTTTTCTTGAGAAGTGCTTTCAAATATTATGTCACAACTTCTTCAGACAGTTTAAGATGACAGACAGTGCCATGCTGTTTTGAACTGATCTGGATATTATCTATAAGATGCACGAGTGGGCCAACTGGTCACGATCTCAGTTGATTCGGCTTCACATGGAACTTTTGTCAGACTTAAGCTAAAAGCTTTCATTTCACCCCAGTATGGTCACTGACTCAAAATTATTGAGCTTCAGTTTTGGCTCTGTTTGTGCTTGACATAACGAGAAGAGGAAGAGAATTTGAATAAAGATTCTGTATTCTTGAAATGGCCTTGCTTTCTAATTCATGCTCTGCTCCCAGCTTCTCGAGTACTGCATGACCCAGTTTGAACTTAAAACATGTTTGCATATTTTTCATCTTTATTTCAGGAGAAAAGCAAGCTGTTAAAATCTGTCAAAATTTAAGCGCATATGCAAACACACACACATTCTCACCTTTTTTTTTCTGTGGGTGTTAGTCATCTGACAGTGACCCAGTGGGAGTTTTTTCTCCATCTGTGTCAGTCTGACCCATTTTAGCCCTCGGCCATGTCCAACTGTTCCATGTCCCAAACATATGTGGGGTGGCAGGGGATAAGTGAACCATTGCCGTGCGGGACCTGCAGACACACACTGCAGATTTAACACTGGATGTTGTTTTGCTGTCTGTGTGTGCTTCCCACATATCATGTGTCATCACTTCTACTGTTTCTGCTTCTTCTTTGACCCAAACATAAAGTGTTTTTAGACTAAAGAAACTTGATCATGTGTGTTTTATTCAATTCCTGCTCATGTACTCTGGGAGAGTGTTTATATTTAAGTTTGCCCTCACATCCTCTTTGCTGATTGTCAGATGTCATCATGAGTCTGCATCTCATTCATTGCTTAACCTCTCCTGCTGAACATATGCCTATATATCTTCGCTCACTACTAGCCTGCCTGCCGTTGGGTCCCTGGTTGGGTGGACAGACTGGGTTCACTATCTGTGCAGATCATAACACTAGCCAGTGAGGGCAGAATTGGCCTGTCAGAGGAGAAATTGGGGGATTTTCCAAGTGGTCCATGTTGGCAGATGAGATGGTTTCATTGCACTGAGCCAGGACCCACAGGG
This sequence comes from Atherinosoma microstoma, assembly GCA_037177055.1. NCBI lineage: Eukaryota > Metazoa > Chordata > Actinopteri > Atheriniformes > Atherinidae > Atherinosoma > Atherinosoma microstoma. The sequence goes on along the minus strand of JBBBVU010000001.1, from coordinate 14,694,552 downwards.
GACCGAGGGGTGTGAGGCACATATGGGCAAACAGGCTGCTGATGAGCTGCTTATATGAGCCTCTCATCATGGCCTTAGAGAGAGATGTCTCCACCAGAGGATTTGAAGGGCCTGTGGAACTGCTTTGCCTGGGTTGGCACCAGATCTTGTATTGGTTAGAGAGCAGATATGTGTGCCCCTTTAGATGTTTATAAGAGACATTTATCCATTGTGAGCAGACTTGGGTTTTAATTTTTTTTTTAACCAAAATATCCGCAATCTATTATACTTAACTGGTTCTCTGAATAAATAAAGTTAATTTATCTGTAGTTTTAAGGTAACTCAACCTAAATACATTTTATTCAGCTTCCTGATCTACTGGCTGTGATAAGATGTAGATTGTTCCACTTTCTTAATGGCTTATTGATTCTCTTCTTCTCCTTTTACCTTTTACATAGGAGACTGGAAAACATTCTGCCAGATGGACATTTAGGTTCACCACCCTCCTTCCTAAATTATTACATTAACTCTTATCATTTTACTCTATCTGAATACTGAAACTTTTAAATCTTCCCATTCAAGCAAACATGGCAATACCAGAAGTTTGCCTCATTCAACCCTCCATCTTTTCACAGTGATGTTTGTTTAGAAATAGACACGGTTTGCATCAGAAAATAACTGCAAATGTTTAACTTAGTTGAAAAAGCTTGAAAAAAAGATCTTTTTCCGACATGTCCTCTTTTTATTATCTTTTTTCAAATTATTTTTCTACTTGCCAGCCATCTGTTCTGGTCCATCTCCTGCAAACATGCACATGCAGCACAGTCAGCCACACAAACACAAACTCACTCACCCTTAGCCTACACACATACAAACACACACACTCACTCTGATGCTGCCAGGCTGCTTGGGTGGTGTGCTGTTCTCTGGGAGACAGTGCCATATGCTGTCTAGCTTCACAGGGAGGGCAGAGCCTGCCGCTGTACTGTTGTCCTGTCTCTTAGGGAAACCCACGGTAGTACAACACCTCACCTAATGTTAATGCAAAAACTCAACCTACTATTTTCATGTAACTAGTTGTAAAATGATAAAAGTCAAATGACAGCACTCAAAATACATGCTGTTAAAAAAAGGAACCCTTTTTTTATTAACATGGCAATAGACAGCCCATTTAGTCAGGACTTATTGGAACCACAAATCAATACGGAGGGAGGCTTTTACCATCAGTTTTCAGCAGCCAGTCATATGGTGTATTTACAAGTCATTACCTAAACTGCCAGATTACCATGCACAATTTATGTATAAGGAACATAAAGTTGATATTACATGTCAGTTTGATAAGACATAGGCCTACTATCCTTACTTGCTCTGAGGCTGAATTCTAACTTCTGGGTTATGAATTTACACCCAAACTGAAGGATCGGTCACTAAAATCATATATCAGTTAATTTCTAATCATTATAATAAAATCTTAATCATATCACTTTAGATATTTAAACACATTTACATTATCAGTACGGTGAATACACTATATATGATTCCAAAAATTAAACACATTGCTGAGTGTATTTTTTAACATTTTGTAAGTTGTTTATTTCAGCAAATTAAAAAAAAAGGGGGCGTGGGATCAAACTTTGCAGGTGACTCAGATTTCTGCACGGTATTACAATGTTAATTCACAGATATAGGATTTAGTGGTGTGATCTAATCAATCCCAGTAAGATCTTCTCTACTTTTGTTTACTCTCTCCTTCTTTTCCCTCCTCCTCCAAATTTGACTATTTTTAGGTCACATCCACACAGAGGTAAAAAACTGGGTCCCAAAGTGAATGAATCTGAAAATGACACTGTTTTGTTTCTGTGTTTACAAACCATCTGGATCTTTGCCAACCTCTCCCTTAACTTACACGTGTAACCCAACCCATAGCTACAACAATGGTGGATTCCAGTTATGTGTATGTGCTGCATAAGCTACTGAGTATGATGTTGATTTCACCTCAAAATCTGTAGAAAATCCAAAATCCACACAAATGTCTCCTTTTTAGTCTGATTCTCTGCCATCTTCTTGGTATGTTTGCTCATTTCCATGCTCCATGTCTTTTTCTCTGTTTTTAGTGTATTTCTGTAGTCGTGTTAGAGTGCCACTTACAGATACTACTGCGTTTTCTGTGGTTTTGTGTGGCCGCACACATTTCATGAAACGATTCAGTCTTCACACAAAACGTTTAGTCTCCGTGTGGATGACAGTGGTTGTGAAGGGAGGTAATGGGAGCACATTTTATACAAGATGGAGCTTCTATTCTATCATGCAATGCACCTAGCAAATTCTTCCCTAATGTGATCCAAACATATTTTCCTAAACCCAACCAAGTAATTTTGGAATGAAACACTGAGTGAAACCAGAAACAAAGAATGCAGGAGGAAAAATCATTACCCCCAAATTAGCTCAAACATATCATTCTATGAACGTTCCCTTTCACCTCTTTCTCCACGATACTATTCAGAGTACCTTGTTGTTTCCTCAGAGCCAAATAATCTAGAATGATGTCCATAACATTTTTTTATGACAGATATGTCAGGCCTCGAACACTTAAAGTCAAGTTCTGTATATTTCAAATAGGCTACAGACTCTACAGAATTTTATGCACACTTTGAGTTCACGCAGTTCAAACAAGTCACAGAAATCTACCCCCCCCATGTGTTTTTGCTCTGACAGCTTCTCAAAGAAAGGAAGAAAGAAAAAAAAAACACACAACAAACGTAATAGACGTGCACTCAGCTCCCAGCATCCCTGTTTTCTTGGACAGTCAAAATAACAACCAGCCCTATAAAGCGAATCCTTCAGGCAAACAGTAAACTGGTAAAGAGTTGTTGAAATATATTCTAGACAATGGCTAATCTTACATTTAAAGGAACTGTCTATGCCTCTTGGCATATGCACTTGAGAAGTCTTAACAATTCTAAGAGCGCCTTTTTCCACTCATGCATGTAGGGTCTTTGAAGCCTCTTCATTTGTCATTTATTTTCATTTAAAGAAAAGATGAGACTGACAGGAAAAGAAAGCTGTTCAAATCGTAAAGTAGAAGAAGGTGAGAGTTTGGATACCTTTGGACCAGAGTAGTACAGTGTGGTGACGGATGTATTTGTTAAAAAAAAGGGATGAAGGAAAAAGTGGGTGTAAGAGTGTGTTTTTGCAATGACTTGAGGGGTAAGGGACGCGTGTTCAGAATGTATCTTATCTGTGTGTTCATTACTACTTTGCATTTCAGACAGAGAGCTTGGGTGCTCCACTAAATCGCAGGAAGGATTGTTAGACACGCGTGTTATTAATTTTTTCAGGGTCCCTGTGGCGTCTGTATGAATCTTAATGCTGCTGACTGGGCTGCAGCTCTATCGACTTTCTTTAAAATATGAAGAAGCTTTGCTGGAAGCGCCTGGGGTCATTAGCTGAAGAGTAGGCGCAAATCCCTCTTCGAGGCTGCTCTGGCTTCGCCATGTTAAATGCGCTCTTAAAATATTCATAATCATACTCTTGCCTACACTCACACACACACAGACACACACAGACACACACTTATGCACACAGACAATGCACTAGGGACATCAGGGGATCAATATTAAAATGTATTCCTGTTTTGGTGTGCGGTTAATTAGCTGCGGTTCTTTTAAACCATGAAGTTTGAGAACAGATTAACAGTATCTTTTTGTACACAAGACGATATTTACTTTTTGGCACATATGAAACGCATATTGGAAGGCACTGACATGAAGAACAAAATAACTGTTTAATTTTGTACTTGCACCTCTTTGATGCGCTACAAACATGTTTTGGTTTAAAAAGGCTGCAAGTCTAATGAATTGTTATTGTCCAATAATAATTTTTAGCCAATGCAAAACATAACCTGTTTTGAAGTTTTGTTAAGTACTGCGTCCATTAGTGTCACTAACAACTCTGCCGGTCAGATATTACAGTAGATTAATTAGATGTTGTGTTGGTGGTATAAATAGTGTGTGATATGAATGCTGTCTCATTTCTATGTGGGAGCACTCACTCCTTTCATAATAACATTTACAGAAAGAGATATCCATGATACTCATTCCTCTACAGTGACTGCACACAACTACAGTGACATGGATTCAGTTGCACCTCACTTGCACTACAGAGCTGCATGATGTTGGTCTGACTGAGCCCACTGTATGTGGTAATAACTGCAGGGGTACAATGCATGTTGAAAACAGCTTCATACAATCCACAACTGTTAAAAAATAGTCTCATTGCAGCATGTTAAACTTTTACAAACATGATCTGTTTCTGGACACCACTTCTTCCTATTTTTGGTTTGCATGAACACATATATACAATTTTACTGAGGAGTAAAACCTCAGGGCTTATGATTAAACTGTAACAAAGGGAGGGTTAACCAATTTTAACCAACAAATAAATTAATGTTTTGTAGGTGTAATGGTGAAGTTATCCACCATCCAATAGACTTGTGTTCATTTTCTGTTTTAACCTCTGTTTTTAAATGTCAAATTTAACTTTTCTTTTTCACTCTTGGTCAGTGGCGGAGCATGACTTTGACTTGCATGTCTAGCTCCACGTTGGGAGCATTCAGGGCTGCTGACACTGGGGCTGGGGTCTGTTTTAGCCTGATCTGTGTTCTTCCTTTTCACAAAAAAATCAGAAATATCTCCATTTATCTTCATTCTTATATCTTCCTATACAAAATATGACTGGTTACAGGCTATATTTGCACACATTATTACTGTAGCTTACTATAAAATCAACTCCCAGCCCTGCTAGCTGTCTGTGTAAATTAAGCTATAGTTCAAGCTTAGTCAGCACTGAGTAATGTGGATACTGAGGTTTTTCTTTGAGCATCTTTATAGTTTCTTTTCAGTTTTAACATAAACATTTTGATGAACTAGTTGATGTTTAGTCCCTGAATACACCTAATCTAGAGCGGCCATATAGCTAGATTAGCACTGTTATGTAGCTTTAGGTTAATAGCCTTTAATAACATTAGTAGTTGTACTTGCACAGGGACAAAATCTCTTCTAGAAATGTGCAGCCATATGTAAAAGGATGAATAGTTAAGAAACCACTTTAAGATTGACTTCAAACTGGTGTAGTGACACTGGTGGTCCAAGCTTGTCTGGAAAGACTTTACTGTTCTCCTCCTCCAGTGACCTGTCAATCACCTGAGGTGTCCAATCAGATTTTAGTGGTAGCCAATGCCACTCACCGCTGTTCATGGTTTGGTTAGGATTATACACGTGTCTAGGTTTATAGAAACATAAAATAAATCCTCAGAGAAAGTAAGTTTAAAATCTTGCTTACAAGTCCTAGCCACTACGTTCCAGTCTTGAAAGAAACCTCTAGATAAAATACAAGAATTTGAAAATTGCATTGTCACAAAACAACAACAAAAACATCTTTGTGTGTCCACATGCACAACTGAAATGTTTTTGTTTAAAGAGTTGTTTTTTTTCATCAGTGGGCCTTGACTTGAAAAAGGAAGAACTGTCACTTCAATGAGATTTTACTCAATTACAAACTACAAAAAATAAACAGTAATAGATTAAGCTTTGTTAAATTCTGCTGAGAAATGGGCTGCCCTCTGAGGGCTGAAGGCACTGACCATGAATTGCAATTTCCTGCACTGTCATCAGCCCCCCCAACTCCCATTTCCTGTCATTTCTTTGCTGGAGGCTCTCTAATAATGGTTTCAAATATTCATAAAGTATCCATAACAGACAATAGTACAGCATGGCATCTGCACATTCTTAAAAGGCTGAAAAACTGAGTCGTTTACACTGGATGGACATTAGAAAATATGTAATTCCCTCTCTTTTGCTTACTATACACCATGACCATTGTCTTATAGATAAAATTCCACGTACATCGAACATGTACTTTTTCAATTGCAGCAGTTGCACTAAAGTAATGAGTTGAATAAACAGATGAAATTGTTTTCTATTTCCTCTTTTCTTCTCATGTTACCCACTCCATGTTTCTTCTTATTCGAAAGTAATTAGCCAATCAATTCAAGCTGTATTCTGAATTCAGACTTCCTGTATCTCTAACAGCATGGCAGCTTACATGCTGCTATGTCTATTACTTCTATCCATTATACAGTATTATCTCTCATCAAGTCAACCGAATTCAACAGGAAATGACCATTTACACTTAAAACCTCAGAAAACATCAGCAGTGCAAAAATAATTGTGCATGACAAAAACCTGAATGAAAGTAAACATACACACTCTGTCAGTAATAATTTGTACAATAGAGAGCTCTTTACTGAACTGTTCATTAGCTGAACATGACCTGCCTGACACATGCTATTTTTACCCCTGTGTAATTCCAACAAGGGTTAAGTTACGGCCTATCAAAGAACTCCAACATGCCTGAGACAGGTGCTGCGATGGAGACCAGGCCAAAACAATCGTGTTGCTACAGAGAGGGACAGCTTGCCTAATTGATGCTTGTTTGCGTGGCATGCTGCTGGACAATAGATCAGGGCTAGCAGATGTACATGGGATGGATAATACACAAAGCCACTGAGATCTGTGCGCAACAGAAACAGGCAAATGCATACACAGGTTTGTGTGTGCATACATCTAAAAAGAGGGACTAAGAGGAAAGGGAAAGGACCTACCTAAGAAAAATTGTATTAACAAAGTAACAACTTAGGTAACAATATTTGGTAATTACAAAAAAACTCAACAAAACAAAAAAATCATATACATAAAGATGATGTAGTAATTGAAACCATAAAAGAGATTAGATTTA
>JBBBVU010000001.1:14674329-14684654 GCA_037177055.1 Atherinosoma microstoma | reverse complement strand
GTGTGTGTGGGTGTGTGTGTGTGTGTGTGTGTGTGTGTGTGTGTGTGTGTGTGTGTGTGTGTGTGTGTGTGTGTGTTAGAGCAAGAGAGGGATTTGTGTGGGTCTGGGAAAGTGACTGCTGTTTGGCTTCGCCCCCCGTCTCCTTCTTCCAAAGGACTGTGAAATCAGAAATTAAACGCCTTGCCGTTGTGAGGCAATTCAGCCTGATACATCTTCCTGTCTTGTAATTGTTTGTTTATTGGACCTTGTTCAAAAGCAAAATTGTGAAGGTCTCTGCAAGCTCTGGGAGGCAGCTTGCATGCTGGAGGGAGGTCACAACATGTCAATTAGCAAAAGTAAAAAGCAAAATGATAACAAAGGCAGCCAGAAAGAAAGAGTTGCAGAGTAACACGAAAATGCAACAAATAAATCTTTCTTTAGCATTCAGATGGCCTTGAACACATCTTGTTAGATTTTGCTAATTGTAAGCCTGTTGTGAGAGGGCAGATAGAGTTGACCTGACCAACTATAACAGGCTGCTGAGGTGGTGGTAGCACAGTTCACACTGACACTAACGGACTACTGGGGTCATGACTAAAATGACCTTTTAACCTTTTACGTCTGTGGTCCATTGTCCACTTTCATTCTTGTCCATTTGCGCTTTCCTGCTCTTCTTTGTTCAGAGTTTTGCACAACATGGGGAAGAGGGAGAGAAACATGGCCAGGCATAACGTTTTAGTTAATGAGATGACAGAGAAAAGAGACATTAAAGACCCGAGCAAAGAGATACAGCAATTCAATGGTTCAAGGAAAAATCAACATATCATATTTGAAACGTACTTTTTACGGTAAAAACCTTGCTTGAAACCCTCTTGCAAACAAGGCAAAGCAAGTTTATTTGTATTTCATGTTCAAAGGGGTCTTTAACCTGGATTTAAATAAACTGAGAGGTTTAGTAAATCTGAGGCTTTTTGGGAGTTTGTTCCAGACATGTGGGGTATTGAAACTGAATGTAGCTTCTCCATGCCTTGTTTGGACTCTTGGAACTGATAAAAGACCGGATTCAGATGACCTGAGGGGTCTGGTAGGTTCATACTGGGTCAAGTGGTTACCGATGTATTTTGGTCCTAATCTATTCAGAGATTTATAGACCAGCAACAAAACTTGGAAGTTTATCTACTGATGGACAGGCAGCCAGTGTAAAGACCTCAGAACTGGACTGATGTGGTCCACTTTCTTGGTCTTAGTGAGGACTCGAGCAGCAGAGTTCTGAATATGCTGCAGTTGTCTAAATGACTTTTTTGGTAGACCTGTAAAGATGCTGTTACAATAATCAAGCCGAGTAAAGATGAAAGCATGGACTCGTTTTTCCAGGTCCTGCTGAGACATCAGATTTTTTAACCATGATATATTCTTAAGGTGATGGTAGGCGGACTTTGTGATCCCTTAATGTGTTTTTCAAAAAGTAGGTCTGAGTCCATCACTACACCCAGATTTCTGGCCTGGTTGGAGATTTTAGGTGTATAGAATTAAGCTCTGTTGAGACTTTTAGTCATTTCTCTTTGGCTCCAAAGACAATCCCCTCAGTTTTGTTTTTGTTCAACTGAAGAATGTTCAAGCACATCCAGTCATTAATCTCTTCAATGCATTTACCAAGAGCCTGCAATGGGCCTCGGTCTCCTGGAGACATTGTACTAATATAAATCTACGTGTCGTCTGCATCGCTATGGTAACTAATTTTGTCATTTTTTATGACCTGGGCATGTAGATGTTAAACAGAAGAGGCCCCAGGATGGAACCTTGGGGAACTCCACGTGTAATTATTGTCTGCTCAGATGTAAAGTTACCTATTGACACAAAGAACTTCCTGTTCTCTAAATATGTTTTGGACCAGTTTAGTACAGTGCCAGAGAGGCCCACCCAATTCTCCAGTCGTTTGGGTAATACATTGTGGTCCAAGGGTTCCCAGCCTATTTACCCTGAGGACCCCCTTCATGTGAATATTTAAAAGCCATGGACCCCTTCCCCACCCTAAGCTGCAACCATGCTTGGTTTTATGCTTTCAAAAGTGAGATTCTCACCATAAATACTGCATTCTGGCTGAGTCCTGCCCTTCAATAAAACCAAAGTTAAATCAACAACATATGGCCTTACTTGTTTTTTTCTCTAACAATATGTTTACATTAATCACAATGGTTCTGAATGTTCAAAGCCTCGGGGACCCCAGGTTGGGAACCAATGGGCTCAACTGTATCAAACGCAGCAACGCTATTGTAATAAATGTTGTGTGCAGCAATTTGATACTTGTCTTCTTCCTCCTGGTGGTTACCTTTTGCACTATAATGATTTTGACATGTCACACAGTAATAAACAGTACATATATGCCATTTATTGTGCTATTATAGTTTTTCTCAGTCCCTTTGGTACATTTCTCACAACAGAATTAACATTTGCACAGCAGTTTCTCAAAACAATTTACATTAAAACATTGAATATAAATTGCAGAACCTAGTGGATAACCTGAAAAAGTGTGTCACTTGCTAAAAATAGATTCCTCAAAAGCAGGTAATTATGTCTGTGAAACTGTCAGAGCCATCAAAATGAAAGTCCTGACGCCATTGAGTATGAACAAGGTATTCAAATGGCTTAGTCATGTTTTCATTGTGACAGTCTGATCTGTAAGTGCTTTTGAATACAAAAAAGTCAGATCTTGGAGACACTACCTGAAAATGCCTATGACAGCTCTACACACTGGATGTACAGCCGTTTGAAAACTACAGTTTAGTTACATGTTACTGTTTTCAGTATAGATAACTGAATACATGACACAGAATACATTTGATTCATATTTTACTTCATACACTCTTTGCCATCTTAGAGTAATTTATTCACAGCATCATGATAAATAAGGAATGTCTAAAATCTGCTTGACAGTTTTTGATAACTAGTTTAACTCTTTTGTATGTAATGACTCAAGCAATGAAAAGAGGGCTATTAGTTTTGTGGGGATTGACTATTCATCTCTAAGTAGTTAATTTTTTACTGATATGACCAAAGCAAATGATAATGTTATGAAATATACTAGAGAATGAATGAAAGTAAAATATACATGTCCAAAAGCATTTGCAATCTTTGTTAGTCTTCTTCTAGTTTGTTAGATTACAAAGATGTCTTAAAGGCATAAAGACTTGGATGACTATGAATTTCCTCCTTCTTAACTCAGACAAGACTGAGGTTGTTGTCTTTGGACCTGAAAAACTCAGGACTAAATTATCTAGCTATGTAATCACTCAGGATGGCATTAATTTGGCCTCCAGTACTACAGTGAGGAACCTTGGAGTTATTTTTGATCAGGATTTGTCCTTTAACTCACATATAAAACAGGTTTCTAGAACCACCTTCTACGTAATATTGCTAAAATTAGGGACATCCTGACAATCAGATTGGTTCAAACTGATTGTCTGTGAAGCACCCTGAGACATTGTCGTGAATTGGCGCTATACAAACAATGCTGCATTGAATTGAATTGAATCTGATAAATGCAATGAGAAATTCTACTCTGATGTGATGTGCAGACTTGTGATGTGCAGACTTGTGGAGTTTGAGGTAATAGTTATAAGAATGTTAATTTTGTTGTGAGAAATGCACAGAAGCAACTGAGAAAACTGTAATGCATTTTATTAAAGGGCCTAATAAAGATTTCCAATTAAAACATTAACATAGTCAGGCATTAATGGGGTTAAGAGCTGATGTATAAGTGTGAATGGGTGAATGTTTTCTTTGTTTTGTAGAGAGTAGGTCAGATAAAAAATGTTCTATAAGTCAGGTTTGATACTATTGAGGAGACTATTTTAGCTTTTAGGTCTAAATGAGTGTTCAAACTCATTATCATATAGATTCAAATATAGGTAGAAATATCAATCAGCCCATTATGTGTTCAGATATATGATTGTATTCCACATAATTGTAATTACATTATTATTATTTTTCAAAAGAAATTATTTATGGAATATCTGAAATGGCTTTGCTTTTGTTCAGTTATAACAAAAGCACTAAATTCATAGCATATATAACATTGGTGGAGATTCAGGGGAAATGAGTAATGTTCTCACACACAAGCATCTTATTTTTTTCTGATATGTGAGTTTAAGAGTGAAATTGATCAATAGGACCCATAAAACAAAAATATGTTGGTGAGAAAATTTTGCTGTGTATAAATGATTATAAACATCTCTCTTTGTCTTTGGTGAATCTTGTGTTTAACACCTGGGTTTTGACTTAAGAAGCCAACACCTGATGCAATTATTATTTCTTAAACTTTTGAAATTAAATTCTTTTTTGTTTTTTGTTTTTACATAAAATGTCCACACTTTGGTACAGTGGTTAGTCTAGCAGATAACTGTAATTAAAGTATAACAGCTATCAGTTGAGGTACGCAGGTCTTTGTATCTAAACTAAAATCAATTTAAACTTTTTTAGAAGCTGAAATGATTCACATTTTATTTCCTTTGTGTCCTCAATGCCAGGCAGATTTAACCAAATATGTTGCTTGATAAATTTGGCTCTATAAATCCATATGGAACCTGTATAAGAAGTACTTTATCTTTTGTGGAACAAGGTTTCAGTTCCACAGAGAGAAAACAAACTCCCTGCTTAGGTTTAATTTGTCCAAATCTTATAAACAACCCATAAAATTCTAATTCATATGGCAAACACATTCTGTATGTCGATCAAAAAAAGCCAGTCACGCCCCTGTAGCACCAGGTGAGGCCATACATAAGAAGTCTTGGAAGGCACAAACAACCACATTAAAGACTATAAGCAAATGAAAATAAAATAAAATAAGAAGCACAGAGAATCATTTTTTTTGTTTGTTTTTTTTATGCCAATCCTGTATTGTACAATACATGCTAATGAGCTATTTGAAGTCTGAGCTGTGGAACAGAACTCACACTGAGCTGAAATGTGTGAGATGAGTGTGAAATCTGATAGAGGAAACAGACAGACAGTAGGAGACTGAGCCCCAGGGCCCCGAGATCGCACCATAGCAGATATGCAGAGCGCTGAGGATAAATGTGTAACTACAAACTACTGTGTACTACTCTCTGTGTGTGTATGCAAGCGTGTTTATATGTGTGTGCAGTTAGCTGAGAATGGCAGATGTCAGACCTCTCAGCTCCACCCCCACTCTGGGACCACCTGTTGGACCAAGGCCATCTGGAGGGTGGGCCGTCTCTCCGGACTGATACTGCAAGGGTCTGACCCAACATGCTGACCAACGATACATGATCACACCACATGACAGAAAACGTGCAGAGCTTTTAGTTCTTGTCCTTCTTTCTGCCTGTCTTTCACCATTTTCCTTTTTGTCCCTCTGAGTCTTTTTACCCTCCATTTTAGTGAGATAAAGATTGACAAAAAAAGCAAAAGTGAAAATATATTTTCTCAGACATTTCTACTTGCTATAAATGAAAAGCAATGCGAATAATTTTCTGTGAATCTGCCATCACTCTAAAGAGCTTCTGCTCAGCCTTTTTTTTTTTTACTACAGGACCATGATACAATGATTTTGATGACATTCAATGCTAAATGACCACTAACTCAGAAAGTTAGTCATAGCTGCAATACGGCCAGCTGAATTTGCTGTTAGGGTTGTTGAGAAAATTAGACCAGCTGAGGTTTATCCAAAACAGTGACATATAAAATTATGATAATAATAGTTATATAAAAATGTAATAAAACAACAACAAAAAATATCTTATGATATAGTCACTGAGTTAGTTACTGTGCACATTACACTGCCAGCAAATGTTTTTGCTAACTCTTGGGTCTTGATTGACCCACCAACCTATAAAATCAGTGCAGTGAGTACTTTGGCCTAGCTACACATTTGACTAATTACAGTAACTTAAGCCCCTTTCAGATATGCACTGCTTTTTATTAATCTGACAACAATTGAAAGGATCTGCTTCATGTGCTTGTCAGCAATCTGGTAACTTTTACGTAGAGAAGTCATGCTAGCAGTTTTATCAGCTCAGCCTTATACTTACCACTGTCGACACAGAAAAAGCCCGAACATCTGCAGTTGTATTAACAGATAGGCATGGAAAAGATTGGGTGGATTTTTCTTTTTGGCATACAAGATTTAAAAGATACAGCCCCAGAAATTTTAAATAGAAATGATCATCAAGGCTGCTCCACTCCATAGTATTCCTTGACATTATTGAGTGCAGAGCCTTTGTTTCAAGTGTTGTGGTTTAAATGAAAGATGATTCTATAAAGTTTACGGCAGTTACTGTAAGCACAATAAAGTCTTGGCTAATACAATGCCGGTGAGGGTTTTTTATTGCAGCAACTGTTAAACAATCTTAAACATGTGGAAAAGCCATATTTTCAGTTTCCATCCACCACTGGTCTGTTTTACAGAATCACAGCAGGCTTTTAGGCTAATAAAAATTGTTATGGCAATAAGATATGTTGAAATAAAGAGAGAGAGAGAGAGAGAGAGAGAGAGAGAGAGAGAGAGAGAGAGAGAGAGAGAGAGAGAGAAAGAGAAAAACATTCTATGGCTCTTTCAGCCGTAGTTGTTATTATATCTACAATATTAATTATTGTATGTTGTGTTTTTTTTTTAAATTGTTCTTAATTTTTTTTATTTTGCTTTGAGATTATGTTTGAAATAAAGAATTCTAATTTTAAAGAAAATGTTGCTGCTTTAACATATTCCGTGATCTTTTCCTAACCCCAAACACATGGTTTTATTGTCTGACCGTAAATGACATGGAAACAGAGAGAAAAAAATCAAGTGTTCCCTAAAGGGCTAACCTATACGCAAATGGCTGTTTCCAAGACAAAACTAAGTAAAAAACCAAAGACATCAAACAGAACACATCACAAAGACTAACACGCTTTAATTAAAACTTTTACTGTTATTGGTAATAGTCAACTCCAATTGACAGATCATACACCGATTCACAGATTTTACTGGTTTTGATGCCCTGTAAATGAAAATGCTTTGAAATTTTACATATTTTGTGTTTCTTTTTCACTCTTTCCATCCATAAGTTTTACTCCGTTGTTTTTTATGTGGTTATCACTGGTTTCTCTCTTCCAATCTCTCATTTTATATGCATCTGTTCATCAGACTCCAGCTGTCATCTTTACCATTTCTGTAATCATTAAACTTCTAAACACTCTTCTCTCCCTAAAATATAGGTATTCAGTTTATCTGTCTGACTTTTGTTAGTCCCTGCTTTTCAACCCAATTAGATTTCAGAATTTTCAGCCGTGTTAATGCACATTACTGACACTTGTAGGGTCAAAAGGTTGCTTCAAAAAATCTTATCTGCTAAAGTCATATATGTTCAGTTATTGTGTGATCATTCTTTAGGCACTTTGTTGGAAAGGGTGTTTGTGAATGACTGCTTCCGTTTTGAGGACTCAACTTGTTGATATCAAACCCGTTTTGTTTCTCCCTTTATTTGACACAGCTGGTCCAGTAAATTCACTGTGAACATACATGATCAATAGATAAGTACTTTTTAAAGAAGTTTTTCTTCGCAAGTTGTAAGACATTGTGGGTTAAACAAACTTACAGGTTGAGTATATAGAAAATATACTACAATAAAATATGTGATTTGTACTAGAATTTAAGTACTTTCCAGTAAAGTAGCGTCCTCATTCAGCTGCCACACACTCAGTTCAAAAACTCTGTTAGAAACAAACATGGTGGTAAAAGTTTGTCCAAACTTTGATAGTTCAACCCACTAAATGATGTATCAACTCTGTGGGATTTCACAGTATAGCAGACTGGTGAAAGTCCAAATACAGTAGAGGCTAATCAAACAACAGTCATAAAGAAGTAACTGTGCAAAGAAGTCTGATGTCTTCATAAAGAAAAACAGTGAACATCCTGACGAGGAGCTCGGATGACATGATGGTTTGCAGTGTTTACAGAGCAACTTTTGTACTAAAAGCAAGATCGCACTGAAGAGGCCCACATTAAAGTGTTTTGAAAAAGATTATGACCCCTGAAATACATATTATGCTAAATTACAGGTTTATTTCTAATTTCTGTTTTTGTTTAGAAAAGTTTCCTGTTTAAAGCAGGGGCCTTGAAAGACAGAGAATGCTGCACCCATGCCCATTCTGCTTCAGATTGATCAGATTGGTTATTTGCGTGACTGGCAGAGTGCAAAGCAGCTTCTTTAATTCAGGCATGTCAAACTTGCCAATATCTGGTTCATTTCTTTATTATCCATCCATCCATCCATCCATTTTTTGTACCGCTTAATCCGATTCAGGGTCGCGGGTGGGCTGGAGCCTATCACAGCAATTATCAGGCGAGAGGCAGGGTACACCCTGGACAGGTCGCCAGTCCATCACAGATTTCTTTATTATTTTTACATAAAAAGGCTTTCCAATTCGGAGCATATTTCATCTATAACATTTCTCTACTTAAATCTGTTTTATGTTGTAGGTACTGTATACTGTATATCTATTTTTTTTCTATATTTAAAATGTTCTTTAATTGCAATTAATTTATTTGTCAAAGCTTTAAGGCAATCACTGAAACCCTATCTTATCAAGTCAGCACATGTCGCCACTTTTGTCGGGGACTGTTGAGTAAAAAGTCTTTTTGGTCAAGAAGGCTTTTCATGTAGAAGACCTGCTGTGAAAGTTTGAATACCATTCACATGCCTGTCAAAAATAAAACTAGATGTTAAGCTGCATGAAATCTTCATGAACAATGGAAAGCAATTTGAATGAAAATTAATAATTGTCATGTGTAAGAATTACTCTCCCATTGGATGTTTTAAACAGAAAATTTAACAGAGAAATGGTGCAACCATTGATTACATGCAAAGAGCGTTTTATTATCTGATAGACTTGTAATTATATGGCATGCATATTTTGATTTATTACCGGAGAGGTGCCAAGTGCAGTGCTATCAGTTTGCTTGTCTGTATCCATCCAATTTATCAGCACAGCACATCAGATCGCGTGCAATCAGACAGTACAGCGTGTCACAGCTACAATATAAGATCAGGAAACAGACCTGATGTTACACAGCGGAAAATTGTTTTGTATATTCTGATTTGCACATACAACAAGCTCTCGGATTCAATCAAAAGTATTTGTCTAACAGCATTGCTGAGTTTGTCATGACTTTGAGATTTTTCTGACTGCACCCACTGAATGCTTATGTAGCTGTCCATGTGTCACTTAAATGTTAGAGTGCGCTAACATATGTCTAGGTGTGTGCCCCGCCTGCAAGTGCACTGTGCACATTTATGTATGAGTGTGTGCATATGTGTGTATTATCGCTTGTCTATTTCAGGGTCATATTTGATAAGCCCTTGAGTGATGTGGCTAGATGACATGACAGTTTGTCAGAAAGCGGGTCATGGGGCAGTCACTGTGGAGGCGGCCCTCTGCGCCCGTGTACCGGGTATAATTAGGCACTCATTACCATATCAGTCAATTACCAACAACCACTCTGGCTGCTTTCTCTCAGGAATCTGCCCTTCTGGACACCAGCTCCGAAGAAGGACAGATTTTTCCTCGCCGCAGAAGTAATTATTTTTCCTGTCTTTCTCCCTCCTTCCCCTCATTATGATTGCTACTGGTAAAACAATGGCTTAGGTTTTTGTTGTGTTGTGTTGCTGCGGGCACCATCTGTGGTGGTGAGGGGGAGGCACAACAATACCCATCCATATGGTCAGGGCATCAGCAGCGGGCTATCTCTGCTCATCAAGTCCTGTCATTGTCATCAGCCAGTGTGCGCATACACTCGTCTATGTTCATCTGTCACACATGTACACGCACACAAAAATACACACACACACACGCACACACACACACATACATAGGACTGACATAGTAAGATATGACCATATACTTATTTATGAGAGAAATATGAGGTTGGATGCGCAGTTGTCTTGTTAAAGTATATAAATCCTCCAAACACTGAGCACAGGATTTCTTCCTACCTTTCTGCATGTTTACCAGCCATTTTTTCCCCCAAGCAGGACACACTGAACACATATTTAGTAAATCGCTTTTACTTGTCCATGTTTTGATTTCAACATTTTTAAATGAACTTTTATCAGCACTAATGAAATAATTTTGCCACATAAACATCAATCCAAACCTGCAATCCCTGATTGGTGTTGGGAGCTTGGGGCTTTTTTAGACATACCCATCTGCTGTCTCGCACCTCCTAATCTGTCACACAGTACACACACACACACACACACACACACACACACACACGCACACGCACACGCACACACACACACACACACACACACACACACACACACACACACACACACACACACACA
>JBBBVU010000001.1:14644135-14657362 GCA_037177055.1 Atherinosoma microstoma | reverse complement strand
AGATAGATAGATAGATAGATAGATAGATAGATAGATAGATAGATAGATAGATAGATAGATAGATAGATAGATAGTCAACTCTATATTTGTGCGTGCATGTGCGTAGTGATGTGGCTTGATGGAACACCCTTACAACAGAGGTGCAAGGCATGTGGGGGCCACTGGTCCCAGTGGTGCCCCCTAGAGACGGAGCATGCATTTGATTATCAGGCAGGGGATCAATAATGAGAGTACAGGCTCTGTCTAATGATAGCTCTAGGCCACAGGGCCAGGGGCCTCAGGGTACCGAGCTGGCAGAACAGCCCTCATGAATACAGCATAAGAGCTGAGCAAACCATGTGTGAGTGTGTGTACGTGAGTCAGTGTAATGTACAGGTCGAATGTGTCTGTGCATGTTTGTATGGGCAAATATGGTTGAGAGGTATGTCAGATGAAGGACACAGAGAGCAGATGGCTGGTTTGAACTGTGTGAATACCTCACCTTGTCTTTCGCTTCCTCTGTGCATCATTCAGCCTGGACTTTTTCCTGCTCAGCATAACTGAATACCTCACTCCTCAGTTACATCAACACCCCACAACTCCTGAGATGTGGAGTAAACACAAACAAGCCCTTCGTTATATTGCGCACAATGTTTTTTAGTGTCCTGAAGTTGTCTCTACGCTCCAGTGTTCGCACGTGCACACATGCAGGCTTGTTTAAAAACTTTCTTTTTGCAAGATTGTTTGCGAGCAGGTGTATGCTCAAAACTTAATTTGGCAGAATTAATATCATAGTTATCCTCCTCCTTGCAGACGTGTGCTGCAGCAGGTCATCCATAGAGCCACCATATACAGTGACAACGCGAACAACATGCTCATCAGCTCATTTCTTTCTTTTTTCCTCTCTTTCTCTGCTGAGCTAAATTAACTATCCCATTTCTCTTCTTTGTGTGTCCTCTGTAGAAACAAAGCCATGTCCCCCTCCTTCCATACCCCTTCCTCCCTCCAAGCTTTGCTTCCCCTCCCTTCTCCCCACCCATCCTGTCATTGTAAAGTGTGCGTCTCCTGTCTGACCATATTCCCCCCTTCTCCTTACCCCCACGTCACACCTCCCTCTAAACCCCCCCCCCCCTCGACCATCGCCTTCCTACCTTATACCCCAACCCCCTTGCTCCCCAAGCACACACACCCACTTTCCCTCTCCCTCCCTGCCTTCCAATCACCCCCCGGGAGGTGACATCTGCCGGGATGCGCTCGGCTGGTTCCAGATGCACCACCGCCTCTTCCACCACCGCCACAGCCGCCGCCACCCGAGCGAGTGAGCGAGCGAACGACACCCCAGCACTCATTTCAATTCCATCACCCTCTCCCAATCATCTTGCCTCTCCCCAGTGCAACATTAACGAGCCTCTTTCATTTGAATACATAATTAGCCGCCCGAGCACTCTGCTTCACTAATTTTGAGACAAAAGGATGGAGTAGATGAGGGGTGGGGGTGGGGTTTGAGGGTGAAAGGGTGGGGGATGGCATGTGGGATGAAGAGAATGAGGCAAGTAATGATAACAAAAAAAGAAAGAAAAAAAACATTTGCATTTTAATTTAGAAGCAGAGGGAGGAGTATTTTTTTTTATATCAGGATGTTTTTCTTTGTTTCCTCTCTCTTGTCCTTGCTCTCTTTCTAATATCAGCATTTACAATTCTATAACTTAGTCTATTCTTTATACCAATTCCTAGTACTTTGATGTGACTACAGCTGCTTTTCTTTCCGAGTATCTTTAGATGACAATGCATGCATGTGTGCGAGTGAATCCATCACCAGCCCTTAGGGCATGCAGCACTCCCAAGCCAAAATAAACCCCACTTACTCCTGTGCAATAAATCATTCCTCTCAATGAGCTGAAGCCAGCTGAGACACCCCTTAGTGCATTACAATATCATCTAGCTACATTCAATAAACATCGCTTCCATTGTCCCCACTGTGGGTGATTTTCAGTTTGCAAGAAATAATGTCCTTGAGGCTTTTCCAGGAGTCCGACAGCACATTCAAACAGAAATGAACATGCATCAGGGCTGTATCATATTCCTGACTTACATTCGCATAATGAAGTTGAGCTCCATTAGCTTTTTTGTGTGTTTACATATGTATATGCGGAGCGAGAAAATGCACCTATAATAAAGATGGGACAGCCAGGAAAAGGGATGAAAAGCGACAAAGCATATCAGAAAGAAGATGAGTTATACTGTGTTTATGTAGTTTGTGAAAGTGACGTTGTCGTCTCGCTTCCTTCTTGGTGGTGTGCCAGGTCTGGCCTCCTGTCAGCCATCGGGGGAGCCAAATGACAGCTTTGATCCTATTAGGATCAGCGCCAAATCAACACTTTGCTCATTAGGGGTCTGCGCACGCCAGCTAACAACGCTCCCGCCTTCCACGCAGCTCTGTAGTCGACCCTGGGTGCCAAACATCCATGCCCTGTAAGTGCCAAATTCACCTGTCGTTACTGGGTGAGCACAGCAGCCTGAGGGAGGCGTTTTGCAGAGTCAGCGCTGATTCAACATATTTCCCAATAAACCATTTTGCATCAGTTTTTGTACTCTCTGCAGCAAATCATTTCTAATAGAAGGTTGAGTTTTCTACTGAATTATCTAATGTAAATGCTGGATGATTAAACTCAATGTTCTATTGTAAAAAAGATGAAAGAGATTAATTAGTACATCTTAGTCTATGTGTATCAACAGATGATTTACTTCAAACTTGGCAAGAGGATCCAAGAAAATGCTTTATCAAGATGTCTCATTTTGGAAGTTTGTTCCTGCTCTGTGTGATAGGGTTAGGGTTAGATGGCCCCATTTCTCTGCCTCTTTAGTTTTTATGCTCTGGTTTTAGGAAAACTGTACAACAATGCAAGACAGAATCTTGCTGGCCGTCTTTCTATGTATCCCAAAAGATTCCCCTTCAATTACTGTCCAACGTCACGGTACAGGCTTGTCCAGAAGCTATTTAATTGAACTCACTGAGTTGCACCTATCATAGCATACAGATATTTTTGCACACCTTACCCATCACACACCCATGTTGTCAGGGAATCCTCTGTATGACTGTTTCAGTGTATTGACACTTTATTGGCTATTGATAGACTGGGAGTTGTAACAAGAAGGTCAGAGCACAGGATTCTGGTTAATCTGCACTCTGGAGAGACACAGAAAAAATGTAAGCTCCGTTCCATCTCATTTACTGTTTGACCGCAATCTTTAGCTCACACCTCTGACCATGGGAATATGGATATAGATCCTCACTGCTTGACCGACTTATCGAGCTGGAAACAGTCAGGCCAAACCTGCATTTTCAGGAGTGTGCATTCACTTTGGAATCTGTTGGGCAGACACTTTCTTTTTCAACACAGATATTTAAAAATGGCTTGAAAAAAATCTCTCTTTTAAAAAAAAAAAGATCATCTTTAAACGTTTGTATTGCTTTTTCAGTATGAAAAATCCAGTAATTGGTGACTTCTCACAAGCAAGTCCACATTATCTTTGTTGTTCACAACCAGGTTACTGTGGGGTTTCCTTTGTTCATAATTATGACTTAAGGAATCCCAGTATTGTTGCGAAAGGGTTAAGTCCATTTTCAGTGTGTTGTCTGCTCCGCATCAATGTACATTATGTACTCCTAATTTGCATACTGCAGCGCGAGCTCAATTAAAATGAACTTTTAATTTCTTACAAGTAAATTAGTTTTGCATGCCATGCGTGCAAATGTCGGGATAATGGGTGCTTTTTTAATGAGCTCACAAGCTGAGTGCACCCGATCAACTCCTGGGATGGAGGAGAATGATGCAAGGGACACAGCACCAAGCCACCCTAACTTCTAACTCATGGTCACTAACCCACTTTCCCCTCTCTACTGTACCACCAGTCAATCTAACTTTGTCGACTCACAGTGTTTATTTTCCTCTGCAGTCAAATGTTCGTCAACAAACTTTTGACTTTCTTCTTCTTTTACCCTTTTCCCATCCTGCATTCATTTGACTCTCATCCAGACTTAACATCAGTTCACTATCTCTACCTCCTGTTTACTTCCCTATCTCATCAGTGGATGTACTTTTATTCCCTTCAGTCTGCTCTTCCCAAAGCCCTGATTCACTTTCCCCTCCTGATGCTCCCCTCCAAGGTGCAGAGGTGGTCTTTGTGCGCTGAGTGCTGCTGATGTCAGGGCTGCTGAACAGGTGCGCAGACAGAAAGAGTCCCGTTGTTGTGGCGTGGCGGCTGGGTAAACAAACGCACCAGAGGTTCATGCCACTTTGTATTGTCACACACATACAGCCAAGCACAGACTTGAAGGCTCACATGCACACTCAGATATCTAACATCTCAGTTCACAGGAGTAGAAGAGGAGAGTGGAGTTTAAGATAGCTGAGAGAGGAAGGGGTGGGGGGGGGCACAAAGCTGCATTATGATGATGAAGTAACACACACCTGCAAACACACATGCTATTAGAGTAGAAAGTGTCGCCACAGCGTGACCCTTGCTGTGCTGCAGGTGCTCTCTGTGTGAACTGTTACAGGCCAAGACGCTGCTGAGGGATTATCTGAGAGCCACTGCCCTCCCAACACACACACACACTGAGTTTCACACACATATGCAAACTTTGAGCCCTCAGTATTCCTGCCTGAAAGGTTATGGGTTGCCACAATTACAATGATTATTTTTTGCATTTTCCACTTCTTCTTTGTTTCCTTCTTTCTTAGATTAGCATCTGTTATTCCCCAATCTGCTCTTTTTGTCTCACCAGCATCCTCTTTTCTAGCCGCCCCTCTGGCTCTCCCTTTTGCCATCCTTTCCATTTTGCCCTTGCCCCCCCCCCCCCTTCCTTCCTCCACTGTGCTGCACAGCTGTGCAGAGGCAGATTAGTGTGTTAGTACCTGTGAGGCAGAGGCACAGCAAGCTGCATGTTAAAACCCAATCAGCTAATGTTGATAAAGGAGGCGGGGTATGGACATCTGTTCACACAAAACACCAAACTCATTTGAATCACAAGATGAAATGACTCACATCTGCTGAATTGGAAAATGTCTTTTGCCCTCCTTGTTTTAATTTAGATGGAGGTGGGTATACTCCAGATGCCAGGGTGACGTACTGAGTGACAGGCATCCAACATGCTGGGGGCTTGGGGTGGGGGGAGAGATACATTTTTGATTGATGAAGTGTTGTTTCAAATAAGGTCCATGTTCCTTTTCAAAATGATGATGATAAAGAAGTAGAAGAAGAACAAGGAGAAGAAGATAACATTTGTTTCAGATTTCAGTTCCTCCCAGTCCCAAAAACTGTCTTCCAGTAATATCAGTATTTTCTGTTGTTTTTGGCTTAATTTTTCTGCAATTTCATATGTTTTCTACTGAACACAGTTTATTTATTGGAGAAGGTGCAGGTAAACGTAAAGTCTGCTTGCCCGGAGCCTCTGCCATTATTGTAACTACTTTTTGTGTCTGTGCTGGTCTCTAATTGTTCTCAGTTTGTTCATATGCTACTGCTTCCTCTTGTTTTTCTTCTGTTGGCTCTAGGGGAGACTACAGTAGACGCTCAGTCAATTAAAACCCATCAAGTGGAACAAAGTGGTATTCACTAAACTTGCCTATCTCTGCCACGTGATATAGCATTTAGAAACAACTTCAAAGATATCACTTTTTCTCATTTTATTGATATCTAGATTTTTTTAAAACATTTTTTTTTGTTTTGTCTTTTGTGCTCTGATGCACAACTACTGCTTCCCTAATGTTAACCCTTACATTATCCTAAACCTAAAATGATCATTTTTGCCTTCAAGCTTTCAAAACTTCTTGATCTAATTTATAAGGCTTTGAGAAATAAAAAGCTGTCAGTGCTGCGTAAACAGATGTAGATCTCCACAACAAATGTACCTGGACCACACACACACATACATACACACACAGAGCCTCTGGTCAATTACCTCTGACCTTACTGGCACTTGCGGGCAGTAAATACACTCAGCCCAAGTGTTTATGGACCACACATGGATCAGTGAAAAGCTGCATGAAGTGACTGCTGGAGACAATGGAACCCAGCCAGGGTTTATAGATTTTATCAAAAGCATTTCAGAAAATGAAAAAATCTGTTTCTAATTAAAGTATCAATTTTAACATTATGTGCACCTGATAATCATTGACCAAATTTTAAGATTTCCAGAGATAATGCACTGATATACAACATTTGGTTGTGGAATCTATTTTCAAAAAGTCCTAACCATTTTGGTGTTTATTACTTCTGTCATTCACCTGCCAATAATCAGCATCTATTTAATTGCTGCTCAGACTGACGTGAGTAAATCATGATTTTTCTTCATTGCAATTTTCTTTCAGGAGCAGTCCGGGAGTGTTTTCCAGCCAAAAAAAACTAGAATCAACAGTTGTTGTAACAGTTGTGAGAACTGCTTTTTAATATTACCATCTAAACAGGATGATGTTGTTTGATGTGTGCAATGAGTCGGACCTGCTCAAGAAGGCAGAATCTGTGAGTTGTTGGGGGTTTATCTGCCGTTGTAGCAGATGTCGGCATAAAATGTGTCTGCAGATGTTTTGAAAATATTTCAGACACTTGTTCATTATATGTATTTATTGACATTTTTTATCATCAATTAAATCAAGTACACACATACAGACTGGCAAAAAGTGAGAAACGCTTAATTTATGCACTTTTTTCCTATGACATGAGCACCTATACTGTTTAATTCAGAGAATGAAGAAATTATTTGTTGCAACAAAATCTTTTTTTCCTGCGTAGGCCAAATTGATGTGAAGTTAATATTTACCAAAGTAATGCAAAAAAATTTATTTATCAATGTAACAGTCTAATGATGCATAAAGTTAAACAATCATGTTACAAAAAGCACTTTTGGTAACAGTTCAAGTGAAGCAAATATATTTGCATTGAAGCATAAGACAAGTTTGTTACACATGATAAAAGACTGAGAACTACAGTCACCAACTAAGTAATTCAATAGCATTGGATTTCTCAAGTACTGGGGTTGAATAATTTTGCTGGTGACTGCATCTTGTCTGAAACATTGATCCAAACTGTTCTTCAGCCCTTTTCTAATTTTCTGTTTTCTGGACTCATAAATGTAACAAGTGAGTATTTAAAGTGAGAAGAAGCCTATCACCAACACTTTATTCTTATAAATGGGCCTACTACAATGTTCAACTTAAACAACCCTCAAATTCACTACCTTTTCACTTTTCTGCCTTTACCGTGGAAATATATTTTACAAATGTTAGACTTTGCCAAACTTAAGCAACCTATTTGAACTAGTGCACAGTAAAATCGGCAGTGTTAATGCAACACTTAAAGAGTCCATTTTAACACTAAGTCAGTGAACACATGGTCCTGCACTGTACAGTGTTAAAGTTACATTGACTCAGACATACAACTCAGATAAGAGTTGAATTGACTTCTAGAGTAAAACTCAATACACACTGACAGTTGTTATTAGACTCTTACTCTATAAGATAAGTAACACACACAGTGTTGTTCAAAACTTACAATAAATCTTTTTAGTAATCCCTTATAGTGCAAGATCTATGTTACACTATGAATTAAATAATTACTCCATGCATGTGGATTTATAAGGAATTCTTGCCAACGTTACAAAGAATTTATTTGTATATTTACTAAAACCATGTTAACTTCAGTACTACTTTTTAAAGTGTACTCCTGAAGAGAATAATACTGTTTAAAAGCAGTTTTCTTGATACATATGAAATATTCAACCAGTTAAAACTGAAATAATAATGATAATAATAATGATAATGGATTAGATTTATATAGCACTTTTCTGGACATTCAAAGCACTTTACATTTATGTCCAATTATTCATTTACACCTGGTGATAGGAAGTGCATGTGCACCAACAGCTGCCCTGAGGCACTGACAGAAACATGGCAGCTAATTCACACCAACAGCCTCTTTGACCACCACCAAACATTTATACACCAGCAATGTCGATACTGGAGGCAAGAAGGGTGAGGTGTCTTCCTCAAGGACAGAACGACAGATTGAATGGAGGAGTGGGATTTGAACCAAAACTTTCCAGACTTTGGATGACCCACTCTACGACCTGAGCCACTGCCAGCCCAAATGTTAGTATTGGGAGAATTTAGGTTAATCTGACACTAAGTGGAAGAGGGCGAAGTCTTCCTGATTATTTTTACGCTAGAGAATTCTTTCTTAACACTGGGGGATATCGTACTCTGATCTTTAGAATAACTCTGTTTGAGTCATTTTTCTTTAACACTGTACATTATACCTGGTAAAGAGTACTTTTGTTTTAACTCTGAAAATTTTCACCAACATTGCTGGTCATCTGGGGGCATCCAACTCTTAATGTTGTTGGATTGACTCTGAAAGAGTTAATATATTCTGACCACATATTTTACACTGGGTATTTATGAAATAATGACAGGAAAAATATTTGGATTCATTTTGGAATGAAGTTGAACTGTAGCGCTGCAGTGGCAGGATTCGGCATAATTTGGAATGAAATGAAGAAATATAGAAAACTTCAGCTGAGTATTGGCAGGATTATGTAGCACTAGTGGTGGGTCCATGGATTCCTCATGAGTGGCAGCCTGCGCGGAGCACGAGAACGTGCTTGTGGAAAGAAGGGGAGAGATGTGATAGTTGAGATCTTGTCACTATGCCTCCGATTGATCATGCTCCCTGGCTACTTGGCAACAGGGATATCCCTTTGGCTGAATGGTCAGCGTGCATGACTCTCCCTTGCGGGTGCAAGGCTGGGGCTCAAACTCTGCTTGGGCCCTCCTTCATCCTGCCACGAGAGATTATGGTTTTGCGTCAATTACATCCACAAATTGTGTTACTTTGCAAAGTCATAATGAGAAACAACTACTTTTTTTAAATTCTGGACACAGTCAATTTTATTTGTGTTGCAGATATTTGACAGTTATTTCCAACAGTCAAATATCTGCAACAAGTAAGGCAAGTCCTGAGAAGTCAGCTCAGTGGCAAGAACAAGATTCAAGCAATAAATGGCTATGCCCTGCCAGTGATCAGATACCCTGCTGGGCTAATAAGCTGGCCAAAGAAGGAAGTCCAGACCACAGACGTTAAACGTGAAAGCTGACCACCACCTATGAAGGATTCCACCCCAAATCCAGTGTCCATAGGTTGTACACTAAGCACAAAGAGGGAGGCAGAGGACTAGTGAGCCTCAGAGCCACCATCCAAGATGAAATATCCAAGTTCCACAAAAACATCAGGAAGATGGACCCAAGGGATGAATCACTTTATGAATGTCTCAAGCAGTGGAAATTGGAGGAGAAGGAGTTGAAAGAACCATCATGGGAGGAAAGACCCCTGCATGGGATGTACCATCAACAGATAGCTGAAGTGGTGGATATGATCAATCCTACTGATGATCTAGAGAGGGCTGGACAGAAGGACAGCACAGAGGTGCTAATCATGGCAGCACAGGAGCAAGCCTTGAGCACCAGGCAGGATCCCAGGAAAGGCTGTGCAAACAGGCCCCTGAAACAATCCAGTACCTAACAGCATTGTGTAAGACACTGGCAGGAAAAAAATACATGGAACGCCATAACCAAGTAGACAGCATAGATATATCTGTAAAGAATATGGACTGGAGACCCCCAGGTCAAAATGGGTTACACCTTCCAAGGTGGTGGAGAATCAGAAAGCTAAGATCTTGTGGGACTTCATGAAACAGAATGACAAAATGGTAATGGAAAAATCCACCAGACATTGTGGTCATAAATAAGCAGCAAAGGAAAGCAGTTGTAATAGATGTAGCCATCTGAAACGATGGCAATGTCAGGAAAAAAGAACTTGAGAAACTGGAGAAATACCAGGGGGTCAAGGAAGAGCTGGAGAAAGCCTGGAAGGAGAAGGCAACAGTTGTACCCATGGTCATCAGAGAACTGGAGGCAGTGTCCCCCACATTGGAGAAATGGCTCCAACAGATACCTGGAGAAACATCAGACATCTCAGTCCAGGAGAGTGCAATCCTAGGAACAGCTAAGATACTGAACAGGACCCTCAGATCCCAGAGGACTCGAGCTTGAGATGAACAGCCACCAACCCCAGTGAGGGAATTGTGGGAAGACTTTTTTTTTTGTATATCTTTTTTGCACTATTTCATTGTTGGAAACATCAATGCCACTTTGATGTAGCTTCTTATTTTCCAGTTGCTTTAGGAGTGATGGTTTTTTTTGTGCATTTCGCATTCATCTTTTTGGATGTCTATTTCTGTCCATTTTCTGATGGCCTATTTATCTGAGCTGCTCTCCATGCTCTGGCACAAGCTTGAGGCATGCATATTTTCTTTGTACATGAATGGCGATTAGCGCAGCTCTGTCAATCACTATAATTTACATTAAATTTGAAATTAATTTCACACTTTTTTCTCTCTGTAATTATGTCAACAGCTGCTGTGAAGCCAAGCTGCACGCATGAATTTTAATAGCGTTTTCTTTTAAATCCCTCTGAACTTTGCAGAGAAAAACAATATTTCTGTTGCAAGCTCACAAGGATATTTTTGTTAGACAAGGGACATTTTTTCCCCCCGTATTCCAGTATCATTAGACCACAGAGCTGCCGCTCAACATGTCAGCTTTAAAAGATATATAAACCCAAATTTATGTAGATAAATGAATGTTAAGATTACATCAAATTGGATCAGAAGGCAAATGGATAAAATAGTAATATTACATCTTCATGTCAAAACAGATCATTATTTTTCTGTCCATTTGGCTTAAGTCACTGGACTTTTCACAATAATTTGCACATTAGCTGATGGAGGATCCCCACACAATGACAGTGACTTCAGTCAGCCATTTGTGTATTCTCACTTGATCTCATGTCACTGTTACGGCTTCAAAAACAACACCTGCTCAGCCCCTAAACGCCAGTGTGGTAACAAACCTGCCCGACCAGCCGCAACCCTGCATGTGTCCGTCTCCCTGCTGGGCTGAACATTTGATTATTTACCACAGATAGAAACAGATCTGTGCTGACAGTAAGTATATTTCACTTTGTTTGCATGTGAGAGGCACAAGGAGAAAAGGGGAATGAAAAGGGCAGAAATTATGGGGTAATCAACAGAAAAAGCAGCAGAGAGAGCGAAAAATGCAGAAAGAGAGGCGGGATCAAGAGGTCAGGATTGAAGCAGTGAAGCTCTCGTCTCTACACAGCAGGGAGCTTATGACCAGCAGCCCTACAATTACATACCTATTTAGGATAGACCTGAAGTGAGGGAGGCCCCAACCCCTTAAAGCTCTCAAACCAGGGTCTTTAGCTTTACAGCCATCAGCTTACACCACACTGCCACATGTTAGACGAACAGAAAATTAAGCATTTTCATTTTAAAACTGAATATAAATTACAATAATTTCTTAGATAATCTCCATTCATGTTAATGACCACGGAAAGGGTTGCATAGCAGTGATAGACATGTCAAAAGGAGTGTGACAAATCAGGGAAGAGCCCATCGGGACTGATAAGACTTCATCAGAAAGCAATATGTTTCTGTGTCATTGTTTCCAAAAATCTCAGTCTCTCCTTGTCTCTCAGTACTGCAAACAAACTTGTGAAAATCTTGGAAGAAAATTGAAATTGATCAAAAATGTCCATACATTTCTGGACATGCTTTGGTACATGCTCAGGCAAAATACAGGTTTTCTGTCCAGCCTGCAGTTCAAATTGACCAGCTTTGCCAGTCACAACTATTTTTGTAATATGGGGCTGTCTTGATGTGATAAAACTGTACAGTATGCAGGCACACCACTCATTGCTAAGCCTAATGTTTTATTACAGAAAGGAGAACTGAAGATACAGAACAGAAGAAATTTGTCCCAAACTCATGTGGTTTGTGGTGTCAAACTCAAGTATTTCAAAGTCCTTCTTCATAAGGCAATGCTCTTGAAAGATGTAGGAACATTTACTCTCGGTATCTTGCTGCAGTCAATTGCAAAATACACCTTGTGTGCATTAATGAAATGCTACTGGCATTGATGAAATGGCAATGGTTGGTGCCCTAGGATGAGAGCAGGTTTTCTGTCTCGTTGCCTCCAGAAGCACTTTGGACTGCAACCGTTGATAACTGAGAAATTGAAAACAAACTGAGAGGCTCTGAAATAATTTGCTTTGGCATATTTGTCTGACAAGTCCAGTCCGAGAGTTTGTTTGAAAGTGCTCACAAGACACATTTTAACATGCTGGTCTCATGGTGCAGTGTGAAAATGGAAATATATTTACCACAGATCCCAATATTATTTTAGCTGATGTCAACAACTCTTGTTAAGAGGGAGCAGCTACATTTAGTTTGAATGCCAGTCTCACTGTTATACTTGGTTTTAATTATAAGCTTGCTTCTCAGTTGTACCTGGATAACAATCACATGATTGACACATATTGTAAACATGCATAGGTTAGTGTGGCTGCAGGAATTTTTTTTGCTGAGGGAGGGGACGTTTGTAGTTCCCCTCAGGCTTGCTTGAGACAGAACTGTGCTCACCTCTTCTTTTTTTTCTTTACAGATTTTTTTGTTAAAACTTAACCCTAATTTCTTGTTTGTCAAAACGTTTAAAAATTGCTTGACATCACAACATTGATTAAAATAGCTTAGATCCTGGTCATATTTTATGAATGGGTGATATCAACTGTTATTGGCTTGGAATTCATGAGTAAAGAGGTGATAAAAACAGTTTTGCAGATTTGGCCTTTGCAATAAATTGCAATCCTTTGGAGAAACATTTGAAGTAAACACAAAGATGCAACTTATTCTTTTAGACACAGTCAGCCAACATGTATAACATGCACAGTCATTTATGAGTGCAAACGTAAGGATAGTGAGAATTTTCCTGTGAGGTCTGAAAGGTCATCAGCATATTCAAAGCTGTCACCTCTGTCTTGAAGACTCAATCGTAACTCAAGGATCTATTGATCAGAGGGGTAAGAAAACGAGGCACTGGTGGTGAATCGTGGGCAAAAGAAAACCCTAAACCCCGGCCCTCTCCACCCTCCCTCCTTGTCTAGCCTCATCCCAATCACATCATCCGTAAACATCTTCTCCAGGCCTCCTGCTGCTTTTGCC
Organism: Atherinosoma microstoma; assembly: GCA_037177055.1. Lineage (NCBI taxonomy): Eukaryota > Metazoa > Chordata > Actinopteri > Atheriniformes > Atherinidae > Atherinosoma > Atherinosoma microstoma. The sequence continues at coordinate 14,644,245 of JBBBVU010000001.1, read as the reverse complement.
CTCAGTCTCTGTCTTAGATAAACACATGTGCATTCAACCACACACACACACACACACACACACACACACACACACACACACACACACACACACACACACACACACACACA
>JBBBVU010000001.1:14616470-14639838 GCA_037177055.1 Atherinosoma microstoma | reverse complement strand
ATAGATAGATAGATAGATAGATAGATAGATAGATAGATAGATAGATAGATAGATAGATAGATAGATAGATAGATGACTTTATTTATCCATCCCCTGGGGAAAATTCAGTTGCCCCCGTAACTCTTCTTACACACATCCACCAATAAAAACATTGTTCCAAGTGAACATAAAATCACATAAAACATCATAAAGATATAGAAACAAACAGGCAGACGCAGTAAGAACCTATCGGTGATAAATAGATAAATAATCGAGTAGATATATAATGTAGCTAATAAAATGCAACAATAGATAAGAGGACCATGGGTTCATTTTACAGGGGATTATTCAAAAGCCTGATGGCTTTTGGTACAAAAGACCTCCTGAACCGCTTTGCTTGGGAACACAAGATGAGCCTTCCACCTCTGCTGCTTCTCATGCTTTTAATGTCAGGCTGTGTGCATATTCCTAAACTTCACAAAGTGATTTTGATGCCCTTGATTCCTAAACCTAACCAATAAGTTTTTTGTTTGTTTGTTTGTTTGTTTTGCCTAAACCTGACTGAATGCTGACTGAACATTAATGTAACAATGATTTGGAAAAATAAACAAAGAATACAGAAATGTATTTTGTTGAAGAATCAAACAATGGTCTGCTTTCTAAAAGTCTTTAATACCAGTCTGAAATGATGTCCTATCCACAAATATGGACTTTTGTGGGTCTTTATGCAATTAGCATTGTTTCTGTGGTACAAGCATATCATTTCAACACTTGATTTGCCACTTCCATGTAATTATGCATTAAACAAGCCATCCTGTTTTCATGTATTTCTTTTCCAATAGATTTCTACAAAAAAAACATAAAGCACACTTGTCCCTGTAAAACCCTTGGCCTTTTAAAACAAGCATTTCTCACATCTTTTGGGTTACCTTTGTGAAATGTCCCACAAGGATATCAGCAGCAGAGCCGATTTAGCGTTTGCTTCAGAGGGCCTTTTTCATACAGACCTGTACACCACAAGTTTACATGTTTACCATCAGTGAATGAATATTAGTGCTCAGCAGGTGGTGTGGTACAAAGATGATACAAATATTTTGCTTGTTCTCTCTTAGCTATGGTCTGCTGATTTGGGTCAGATTATCTGTATTTTCCCGAAAATGTGCTAAAGGGGAAACTGTGGGTTAAAAAGTATTGAGGCAATACTAACTAAGCATATGAATGTCACGAGTTCAGACAAAGTACAAAGTGGTCAAACATCTTTTAAAATGAGAATATGTCAGCCAAACCTATGCATGCTACAAAACAATTCCATCACAGCTAATGTATGTCTTACCTTAACACTGATCTACTACCTTTCTACCATCAGATAGTTTCTCAGTCACACACATTTTTCCTTGATTAATCCCTTTAGCTCTTCGTCTCACCAGCATTACTGCTGGTAAGGCTGAGTCAAGGTATCACCCTCTGTTTATGCACAGTATGAGCGGTCATGAGGATTTGTAAGTCTGTAGCATATGTAATTCTTGTGTAGTCAACACACTCAGCTATGGATGCAGGAAAGTTCTCTGAAATGAGATGCCAGGTGTTTTTGAGTGTGTCGAGCATGTGTGTATGTGTGTCCATCTGGAGGGGTCCTTGGGGTTGCAGTAATCTGGCACAGCAATCTCGCACTGTAATCATCTCAGTGCTCAGCAGGTGGTGTGGGAGAAGGATGGGAGAAAAGTTTTTTGCCTGTTCTCACTTGGCTAGGGTCTTTTTGTGATGTGGAACCATAGGAACAGGTAACTTTGGACATGTGCTATAAGTATGCCATGTACAGCAACCTACGATAGGAAACCAACTTCATTAGAATTTGTAGGAACTTGAGACATTGCCCATAAGTTGTACAGAGGCAATTCAGCCAGCTGAGGAAAAATAACAACTTGTACATAAGCAGGAACAACAGGCATCATTACCACTATGTACAAGAATGTGTTCTCAAGACATCAAACAACATATTTCCTGATAGCTGTTTACCTCTGGGAGAAAGCCATAATTTTCTTCTGCAATGGAACAGAGGAGAGAGGATAATGATATATATTCTACCTCATGGTTCTTTCTTTACTCAGCAATGAAGGCCTTAGCTCAATAGGATAGCTATTTCAGGAGATCTAGGCCTTATCAAGCTACCACACACAGGGATAATGAACTTGTCCTATCCTGGAACATTAAATACATGTGAGTGTGTGGGTGTATGTGTGTGTTCTGTTTTAACTCAGGCTCTGTGTTGTTACATAGTGATGAAGGGGGCTTGGTTATCTCTACCTTGCACCCTTATCGCATCTGCACATGTGACACCTTTCAATAAGCCTCAGTTCCCTTCTTTCACTGCTCTCCAAAATGGGGGCCACAGAGATAAAGAGTGAATGTGCTACATGTGTATGTGTGACAGTTAAAGGGAGAAAAAGAAAATCTGAGCACCTGCTCGAATATTTCCATTCTGTTGGACTTTCTACTCTATAAAGAAACATTCTATTAAAGTAAAGAAGAACGTTTACAGATAAAGGAGTCTACATATCAGCTGATAGAACAATTACCAAATGCAGCCTGAAGCACATTTACAGACTAACATCTTGACAGACAGCATGTCTTCATCAAAAGAGAAAATGGCAATAAAGTTATTTAAATTGCATTTGCCCCCCCCCCCTACTACAGGTTCTGGTTAATTATGTGGAAATAATGTCATACATACATAAGAAATATCCTGTTCCCATTCTTCCTTTGCTTATTAGCCCTCAAAACTTTAATTTACAGCTACAATAATAAGCAAACAATAATAAGTAAATCAAAGAAAATATTCTTGAATTAGTAATAGCAGAGTTGTGCTCATGTAGCCAACCATCCTCATGCCAAACCCATCACATACAGTGAACCTGTTAATCAGAAATTGTCAATTTTTATGTCACTGCAGTGTCTATCTTTTATTTTCTTTTTTTCTTTTTACCATTGCAGAATAGTCCAATAGAATAGAAATTGATCAATGTCTGATGCCCAAATGTTCTGGGTCTGTGCCTCCAGTCTGACCTATTCTGATGTGCTCTGTTACTGTCTCTGCTGTAAATCTTATCTTATGGATATTTAGTATCTTTGAAGACAAGCAACTTAGATAGGCACAAAGTGGAACTTCAGATTTTCGGTTAAAAGTATTGTCAAAATATGAGTTTTAATCATAGACTGTAAAAAAAAGTGTGGACAAACCTTCCGCCATGTGTCCCGTAAGTTTCTGAAGAGCTGAAGAGAGGCTCATTGGGCAGTTCCTACCTTCACCGTCTTGGCAGCGTCACGCGTCTCCTCGCTCCCAGAAAATACAAAAATGGGCAACAAGGAGGCGCTGAAAGGGGGACTGTGAGTGTGGGGAGGGATGATTGACACCCATCAAACTCTGAGCTGCCTGTACCTACGAACTAACAAAGCTAACCCAGAGCTAATGGGAACTAACCAGCTAACGGAGGTAGGCAGGCTAAAGCTAAGACACACTGTTAGCTGGCCATAAACCGTGGTTGTGCTACCCTCTGCCTCTTTTTGCCGGCACCTGTCAATCAAAAGGACACGCCCCTAATTATGAAGAATTTCAAGATTAAATAACATCTAAACAAATGAGTTATAAATAAATTCACTCCCCCCACAAACAACTGGAAACTTTTTGTATATTAATAAAATAAATCAAGAAAAAAGAAGAGTAGAGTAGCAATTAGTATGGAGGACCAAAACTGCCTAAATCAAATAAAGATACAGAAATATAAAAATAGCTCAATAAGTAAATTAAGAAGCCAATAAATGATGATTTATAATTTGGGTCATTTTTATATTTTTCTGTGTTTATTTTTGATTTTTTGCCGTTTCGGTCCTCCATAATTATGGTCCCACATTAGATATGTACTCTAGTCTCCTCGGTGATAGTAAATGTGGTTGCACCTCCATGTGAAGTACATGACATTCTAAATTTAAGGTTGGCTTTTCATCATATCCTTTTATAAGTAAAACACCAATGCCAATTACAAACATTCCAAAGTATTTCAAATGTACTTGAAGAATTGAATACATTTGATTCTTAGATGTGGGTTGTGTAATTAAATTGTCCATACTGATGTGTCAGTCCACTTGCTGTTAGATGATTGTGTTTTTAAGGACTTTTCCAGGAATTAAACCACCTGGAAGTTTGACATCAAAATCGTTAACATTCCTTCAGTATCTAAAACAAAACTGCTTCTTTTGTTCAATGCATATGAAACTGTGGCTGTTTTACTTATTCCACATGACCCCTTGTATCACTGTGCCAGAGAAAAATGACAAGAGGCAGAAAGAAAAATCCCATGAAGAAATCGAGATCAGTGAGTCTGAGTCCTGACTATGAAGAGTGTGAATGGGCAGAGTGTGAAGCACAGAGCTAGGCCTGTTGGCCAGTTTCCAGTGGGGATAGTGGGTGTCCCTGTGCCAGCTGGCAGCCTGTCTATCCCATCTGTGGAGCCTAGGAGAGTGTGCAGTAATCTCCAGGAGACAGCGGCTCAGCCCAGGCCAGATTTAAAGGGATATGGCCAGCTGGCCAGGCATGAACAGGTCTGTACCACAGAGAGAAAGGAAGGGCAGGAGAAGGCCACATAGATGGGAGGAGGGGATGAGTGAGCTGTGATGAAGCAGGTCAGGTGTAATGGCGAGGATGATAGGGGAGCTGAGGATTGGTGGTCAGGGAGCAATAAAGAGCACTGGTAAGAATGATTATAGTCCAGCTGCCAGAAAATAATGGAACTGGTTGAATGTAATGTTCTTTAACAATGAAAACTACTGTGCCAGATGCAGTAATGTGACTATCATGTACCCGTGTCAATACTGGCTTATGTAAGGCTGTATTTCTCTGCTCTGCTGCCTTTTCTCACAGTTATGTGTCACAAACTTAATGAAGCTGACTGAGAAAAGGGGCCCTGTATCTAGTCCAGCACAGGAAATTAAACAAGCTGTAGGCCAAGCAGCTTGGCTTTGCTCTTGGTTTGTTCCTTTTTGTGATTATCACAGAACCCAGCTGGCTAGTCGGAGGTAGAAGTCAGAATATTATCAATCTTAGCAAGTTATTTAATCTGGTATTTGACCTTATTTTTGGCTGGAAAGGTTCCAGGAGCATAAACCAATTTCATTAATCTCAGTTTAGAATTTGTTTTTATGAATCTGTATCCTTTTTAGTTTGATTCTTCGTTCTTACTAAACGAGCTTCCAAGGTGAAGCAACTCTGAGAAATGGATAATCTTTGCTATAAAACTACTAATTTGTGTAAAGAAAATGTTTAGCTGCATACCAGGGCTAGTGACTTGTTAGACTTACTCCTGTTGTTGTGTGGGGCCAGCTGTGGAAAGGGGCATGTTAAGATGAAGACATTGAGAGATTCAAACTCACAGCTGGGGCCTGACTCCATATGCTGACATCCAAGTACGAAATCACTGCATGCAAAACTGCTTTAACACACAACTATACACCAACACACCTATTGCAGCAATCAAAGTAGTTGCACATGTACATGAGTGCAAATTCATATCAGACAGATATCCATGAACAATACACACGTGCATGCACAGGTGTCCTCAACTAACAAGACTTAAGCACAAGAGCAAAAACACACACAGGCATACATGCCTCCGGCAATCTCAAAAGAATAAGTGAAGCCTTGCAAATCCCCAGATGTGCAAGAAGACAGGGGGAAGATGAGGAAGAGAGGGCTGGGAGGGGGAGTGGAGTGCCTGGAAGGAGGAGAGAGGGGGGTCCGATGGAGGGAGGGAAGGAGGGGATGCGAGGGCTGGGTGTTTACCACTATTTAAAAGGCAGTGGGTGCTGTGTGCAGATTAATAAACAGGAGGTAATAGCAGAAGGACTCTATATTTATTTTTTATCTTAAATGTTGCTTGTTTGTCGGGCTGGATGAATATTGACTGTGAAATTGGGATCAGGGGCGACACATGCCAGTGCTCGGCCTTATCTCTGGGATGCAGGCAGGCCTGGGGCCGTTATCGCTATGCCACAGTGGCGTGCCGGCACTCCAGCACTCTCAAAGCCGCCACATTCCCTTTGTATCTGCCTGGAGAAGCCTGTTTACCTTTCACTAGCTTGATATTCCTATTAGAGCCGCTGACTATTTACTCACTGCCTCCTCCTCTCCCTCCACAGGGCACATTGCTGTCTCTCATCTTTTCCTCTTTCTCTTTCTCTGTTTGGCTGTGCCTATCTTGCCTTTTTTAAATGGTTGTCTCTTAGCAGTATACCTTTTTGTCCCTCCTCTGCTTTTGACCTTCACTGTGACATAAAGTTCTGGACATGCATTACACAGCCAAAAAGCCTGAACTGCAAGGAATGGGTTTACACAGATACATGTAAAATGAGGCAGATTTCTTGATACCACTCAGGATGAGAGACTGTTCTCACCAGAAAATATCATCAGCTGCTTGTTCAGCCACTTTAAACAATTAAAATGTACAATAAACATTTTTTTATTAATCACAGTCATTTTTGGAACATTTGACTTTATTGCATAATGGCTCATGTTGTACTTTCACTGTGAGTGAGAAAATACAACCAAAATTATTTATGTTGAGCTCTGAACAAAATGCAAGTTGTCCTCATTCAGCACTGCTCCTGAACTGATCTTGTCACATAAACATGGAGAAACAGTTTGCTGCTTCTATGCTAATGGGCTCCTTTTTCTATCAGTTCTGTGTAAACATGGTGTTGCAGAGCTGGAGGAAGAGGAGTTACAAAACAGAAGTAAGGAAAGGTTTGGGTGGTGAGGAGAGCTGCTGATACAACCTAGTTTACCAACCAAGTTCATAGGTATGATTACTTGTTATGCTTGATTGAGACATTGATGGTTTAGTACGAGTGAATCAGTTAATACAAAGACAGACTTCAGGGTACTGAAGACAAAAGGTCTTTCACAATTCTGTTGATCAATATGAATCCTTGAAAGACATTTGGTTGCTTGTAGAGAGTTCTAAACATCGAACAAAAGTTGTGGGATGAGCATCACAGCTCAAATTTTTTATTTAATTACATCTGTCCAGAACATCACTGTTACAATTGACTGAGCAGTTTTGCCTGTACATGAAAGGGCAAGAAAGTGCTGTGAGATCAGCTGTCAAAAAAGTTGCATGTGCACAACTTGTCAGTTGGTTTTCAAGTGGACATGCGGAGAGACCTCTTTGGTAAAAATACTTGTTTTTGTGCATACTTAGCATCAATCTAACGAAAGTAAAGTAAAAAGTCTCAGCAATATTTTCTAAGAATATTTGCAACCGTTTCCAAATTATCACTTAAATGAAACCTTCTGAAAAAGTATTTACATAATAAGAGTAAGATCAATCAATAAAGAATAAGAAGAGGAAACAACACAGCACACAACAAAATTTGATCCAGTCAAAAGATTCAAGATATGATGAAAGACCCAAAAGCCAAATTCCTTTAAAGAAGTCATTCAACAGGTCTATTAGTAAGCAGCTGTGTGAACCAACTTCATCTACTTCATGACCTCCAGGCAAACACAACTCAAGGATGGAATTAGTTTTAGCTGCCACTTGCTCAGTCATGTTCTGAGTGCTGCAAAGGATTGTGGGCCATGTTGCAACTAGGAGGTTTTGTAGTTGAGAGGTAACAAAGTAAATAACTTTCTGATGAAGTAGTGACACGGTGTAAAAAAATCCACATCATATTGTTCACTCGTTTTCTGAAACCTTTTCGGGTTGAGTTGTTTTGAATGGTTAAAAATGTACTGGTTTAAAGGCAACTAGGGTATAACAAAACATTGATTTGTATATCAATACATCAATTCAATAATCAACAATTCAATAGCATCAATCCTAATAGCAAACATCAATAGAGACATTAATCATATGTAAGAATAGAGTAAAAAAAAATCTGTGGAACCGTTGCTTCATTCTAACAACTAAAATTGTATCTAGTGGGCACCATCTGAGTAGCTTTTAGCTTCGGTGTCTGGTCAGGATTTGATTCTGCTTCTCCAAACTGAGAATGTTTTGATTGTTTCCTTCATAGACAACCTAGACTGCACTTCTCAATTATTATCTCTGACCAATCAGTGTTTTGCACTTTATGTCCCCCTTGTAGTATCAGCTAAAAGTTTAGACCCAACATAGTGGCAAAAGAGACATAGCTATCTTCTCTCCAAAGGGAAGGACATACAGATTCCTTAAATGACGACAGCCCCTTCTCGCTGACTGCAACCTTCTGGGGATTTTTTTTTTTTAATCTCACTCTTCCATGCAGGGTCTGCTCCAGGGATTGAGAAACTCTGTGCCACATGCCACACCACAAGGTGGGATAAGGAGCAAACAAACACATGGGCAGAACGGAACAACCATGATCAGAGTGTCTGCCAAAGTCCTGATAAGGTGACAGGCAGGAGAGGACAGCAAAAGTGGAAGGAGTGGGTTGTGGGGAAGCAAGGCTGTGACAATCGATGGTGCTTTTCTTGTCTGAGAACTAATGGACTACGAGATCCCATGGCCTTTATAGATCCCAATAAACAGTGTGCCACTACACATTTTCACCTCTTTTGCATGTCATTTAAAGCTGTAAATAACATAGAATTGTTAGGATTAAGGCAAGGGTACAAGGAAGGCTATCATTCCTTGACAGTAGCTACATGATATAAAATAATGTGGAAAAAAAGCAAAAATGCATCATGACACACTAAATGACATGGCATCATATAAACTAAATACACAAAGAAGGAAAGAAACTATTTTCACATAACATGCCGGTTCATAGGAAAGTGCATTCAGAACAAAGAATAAACCTTTCCTTATTGTTGAAAATATGGAGAAAATTCAAGAGTATAATTTAAATGAAATATTAATCTCCTATATTTAGTTTTTGCTACATACTGCACAGAACTGCAAGCTTTGAGAAGTGCCTGTTTTTCTTTTTGTGAGGTTTAATCCTGTTTAATCCTTTTGTGGTGTCTCACTTTTGCTACATGGGACACTTGTGTAACACACGCAATTTCATGAGACCCGGTGAGATTACCTCTTCCCCTTTTTACATTGATTTAACCCTAACCCACAGCGACTCACAGCCAAAGATTCATAAATGTTATGTAGTATAACCTCCTGGGATATTACGAGATATGTTTATTTTTATGTTTTCTGTCCTCTGAAGCCAAAGAATGAAGTTTAATTTTGCTTTCTAGCTATCTGAACATCTGCCTGTCTTTTGATGGTTGGTCAGTCCATCTGTCTGCTGATTAGCACACATCTGTCTGTCTATCCATCTGCCAGCTTCTGCAGCCAAGGTGTGGGGAACATGAGCAACATTACTGTTCTGTTATGCAGCAGAGAGTAAGAGGACACAAGCACACATATTTAATTAAAATTTTATAACTTAACATCACATCTTCTGTGATCTGGAAAAAAATAGAGAAAATAGGTAAGGTAAGTGTCAGATCTTAGCTATTTTGTTTTTGATGTATAATGTATTGATCAGTTAAAGTTTTAGGCAGCTGGAGGAAGAGGAGTCCACTGCATATTGGAGTTTTGGTAATTCACAGTCAACATGTCAAAGTGTCCTTGGGAAGACAATAAATCCCACATTGCCTCCGATATGTGTGAATGGAGGACAGAAGAATGGAGAAAAAAGTGTGTCTCATTCTTATTGAGCAAATGCATTCTTTTTGTTTTTTCTTTCCATGTTGTTCAGTAAAATAGAACAAAGGGGCTCTTCTTTGTGCTGCCAGAAGGTCACCATCAGATTTCTGGTACACATCTCTATGTGCACTGTCTCTTTAAAATGAAGCTTAAGGAGTAAAAATTTCCCATTTCGTGAATTTTGCTACCCTGCAATCAAAGGAGTGCCCTGTGAGAAGATGCTGACTCAAAGAACTGTCATGGAAAATTAAAGAAAGAAATAGTAGTTTCTGACTTTTTAGTAACAATTAACAACACCACTGATTATACATTCATATCTCATACACATTAGCTTAGCATGCGAGAAATGTGAATAGAATATATATATATATATAAAATCCCTTTGAATCAATTTCCATACCTGCATCACCCTTTTAGTTGTTTCTTGTTAACTGCACAGACAGCAGATAAGTCACACCAGAGTAAAAAGTTGTATTTTAGTTTCCAAAAACTATGTTTCACTATGATTAACTGTCACCAAAAAAATCCACAAACTTCTCACAAAGGCATCACCTGATTGAACAAGATGCTGTTTTCAAACTTTTTGTAATACAAAAGCAATGTCTCTTTATGGAGTAAACTTCTAAATCTCTTTCACTCTTTTGCATTTAAACTTATATAAACTTTCTTTTAGGAAGAGGGCCCACGGGCGGGCCCTAGCCAGTTAACGGGTTAATAGGATTCTGAGAAAGAAAAACAAACATTTAAAAGTATGTGCAAATTCTATTTGACCAAGCTCTTTTTCTAGATCAACAGACTTTAATTGGACCTGTCAGACCATCTTCACTTGCAGGCTATCTGTTTCAAAACTGAGACAATTACAGCATGAGCTCAATGGCTCATATTCCTATGTGGCAATATCTCGATCCCTCGTCCTCTCAGTGCAAATCAATGGAGTGAGATGGCCTTTGGCTTCATTTTTCATCTTTAATATTGATCGCTGTTCTACTTCGGAGTGCACTGTCAGTCCAATTACAGAGAATCTAATTGATTTTTTCTCACAAACTGGGTAAGATTGGATTGGTTTATGCAAAGCAGATCAAATAGGAGTTCTCCCTTGACTCCCGTCTATGTATAAGATACAACTCTAATGAGCAAGAACACCCCAACACTCACACATCTCACCCTACTCTTCCTCCACATTTTTCTCGAAGTACAAAGCAGCACTGAACATTTACAGTAACGTAAATGTAAAGCAGGATAATATTGTAAGAAGCTGCTTTGATGATTAAGGCAATGCAAGATTACTTATCGCTCTCTGCAAAATGTAATTGCCAAGAATTATGTTCGGTAGAGTTGTGCTAGATTTTCACTCTAGAGACAGATAAAACTAATGCAGTGTTGGGAAGTGGCACAATAATATGATATGAATAAATCAGATGTTTCTACATTTCAAAATTCCACAATGACCTTTAGAAGCGGCCTCTGCTTATGAAATATACATAACCCTGAACACAATGTCAGTCAGCTAGACAAAGCTAACCAGCTGCAGGTAAATTGTGAACCTCACGCTCTGTTTTGCTCTCACAAGCCCTCACCTCGGCCAAACTTGGAGCTTTTGTGTCACGTGATGCCTTTTTACAGGTCTGAAATTTTAACTTCTCCACATTTAAAAGAATTTTGGCCACTAGCAAGTGGTAACCACAACTACTTGAGGCTGAGGACATTGTGGAAGTGCATTTAAATGCATTACCACCCATGTGTGCTAGATATTAAATTCCAATAAAATGTAACATCAATATTAAATTCCTTCCTGCCTTGTGATTTTGCACAGTCTTTTGGTTTTGCAGCTTCTGATGAAAGAAAAAACTCAGATTTGTTTATATTGGTTTTGGATTTACTCTACCAGGGCACTGCATATACACCCAAAAGTTGAGCATAATAATTATGTTTTTATTTGTGCTGGATCACATATAATGAAGAATTGTTGTGTTTTTAGTATCTTAGAATATGCTAATCATATCCACATAAGCTGCAGTTTGTCTTATTGCAGAGCCAGGATTTTACCATAGCCCTGTAGATGAGTCAAACTCTGCCTCTAGAAGTGTACTTTTGCATTATTAGCAGTCATTGTCATTTCTATTTTACTCTTTGAGGGAAGGGGGATTTTTACTTGATTACAGTCTGCAACATGCATAGCATACTGCTCCTCCACTGTCACAAAGTAGCTAATGTTTGGTAACTTGTCAGTGCTGATCAGTGAAGATGTTTCAATTGTCCTGGTCAAAAAAATCAGGGAAAATTCGTAAAATGTATTTCTTTGTTTATCGGACAAAGCCACATAGAAGCTGCACCTCACCTGAACAGGACATTGAGCTCTTCAACAGTCCAAGAAAAGGTCTGCAAAACAGGACAAAAAAGTCCAAAATGTTGTCTCTCTAGACCCTGATCTGATCATGGTTCCTTGTGTAGTAGGACAAGTCACACCTGTGTGTAATCATCCTATTAGGGTGTAGTACACAATATATCAGAGGTAGGTGACAATGATTGTGACTCCAAGCGCTGAACACTCCCAAACACGCACCGTGCGGCCTCTGGTGTCGCAGATTCCCTATTGGTGGATTATTTTCAGTGAGGCCTGGGTTGATCATTGCTGGTACAGCTGGAAATGCATTAAGCTTCCAACTGATTGGCCAGAAGAGTGCCTGTCTGCTGTAGGCTTGGACTGTTGCTAACATGGCCACTCCTGCCCTGGTGTAGGCCAACGGAAACCCCTGCTTGGTTTTTTCAAAACTTTCGTCCACCGGTGTGTGCGTGAACTGTATTTAGTGGTGTGAGACTTTTAACTGCTGTACAGTGAATTTCTTTAGAAATCTTTTATTAAGTAACTTAATTTATTATTTTTTTCTTTAAGTGGTGTTGCTGGTCGATTCCTGGTGGTGGTGCAACCCCTTCTTTTATGCGTGCTTGCTGTGGACTGCTGTACTTTTTAGTTTGGGTAGCACTGTGTGCATGTGAAGTCAGTGGATTGGGGGTGACCTGAGGTGGCTCCCCTGCGGACCAGCTGCCCCCTCCACTAGTAAGTCTCAGCGGCTTTTTTGCATTCTGGTTTATTGGTTTTTCTTAATTGTTTAATGTATTTAATTTTTGGATGGAGCAAGGGGATGTTTTTTTGGGGTTTTTTTTCAGTATAACAAACTTGTGTGTCCTCTCCTAAAGTGATACTCCTTGGATGGAAGTCCCAAGGTGGCCTTGTCAACTTATGAGGCCCTTAGTGCCTGAGGGTTACTTATAGGCCCCACTTGCTACACAAGGATGCACCTTAACAAGCATATGGCTTCACTGAGGTCCCACCTCTCAACCTACCAGACCCAAAGGATCTGCTGCCCACTTCTTGTTACCAGACCTCACATAACACCTCCAGAGTCCATGTGAAAATGGGCCAGATTAGTTGGAGCTGTTCTGGCACTACAAAGGAGACCTGTGTCTAGAAGATTTGATTTTTGTGGCTGACTGATGTAAATCTGACTTCAATAACCACAGCTCAAACTAGCAGATGAAAGCACATGCTGCTGTATTGATACTGACTGTGAGACCTTAAATGTCTTTTTTGTTTTGATTTGTTTTGGTTGTTTTTTTGTTTTTAGAGCAATCTTTATTTCAGAAAACACGAGGAGTTTCATTAACAGCAGAACAATACATAAAAAAATCTAAAAAGACAGAACTAATTGCCAGGGGAATCACATCTGGACTCCTACAAATTGAAGTTAAAGTCTTCTTGCATGTTTTTTATGATGGGATTAAGCCGGGGAGTATCTATTTTTCCATTTTTATTGACAACAATTCCAAGGTAATTAACAGACTTTATTACTGAAATATTGACGACGGAGGATATGTTGCAATATGCAAATGTTTTAATAAAAGTCATGTTTTAGAGAATTTTCCCTCTGGGGAAAAATCAAGTATATTTTATTTCATAAAGTGCTAATGCTACTGAAATGTCTCATATATATTGGGATTTGATGTGAAGAGTCATTCTAAAATAAAGTACCATCATCTAAACAATTTCTCTTTTTTTGCAATTATGCCTTTTAAGGGACTGTGCAGATTAGAAACTGATTATCTAACCCCAGAGGACCCGACTCCCCTGTTCAAATAAAAATTTGAGAAGGTTCCTGCATGTAGGTCTACTAAACAGTTTTCATTCTACATTTTTGTGTTTGTTTTAATAGCAGGTTGAAAGTAAGGCCTGAAACCAATTATTTTCTAGTATTTGAAATATTGAATAGTATTTGATAGTATCAAGTGTTTTGCAGAAATCAAACAAAAGCTATCATGACAAAGCTCTGCATAGTCAAAAGGTCAAGCACAAGTATTAAATAGCTGAACATATGTCACTCTGGAATTTTATTTTAGGCCCCCGAGATATATTGTGTCATTTTCCAAGCCTTTTAAATGTGCAGGGTGAAGTTACATCGCTTCTCTAATTTGTCCAGCATATTTGATCTACACCTAGCTTGAATTTAAAATGATGCAGCATGGCAGTGCCAAGGAAGTGGGTTGTTGAATTTCTTTCAATCTTTGTTTTTTTCTTTGCTGTTAACATCAAGTCCCTGTTTCAGTGGATGGAGTGACCAAGCTTTTTCAGTACTGACACCCAAACTGTGGAATGACCTCCCCACCCACACCAGACTGGCCCCCACTCTGGGAACTTTTAAATCATGTTTTAAAACACATTTTCACTTATTGGCTTTTAACACAGATTGAGAGTTGTATGGTCTCTGTTTGTATTTTAATGGATTTTAGCCTTTTCATTTTTTTGCTATATTATACCTTTCTAATTCCTTTACTGTAGCTGTATCTTAATCTTTTAATTTCGGTTTATGCATTTTGATCTTGTAATTAGTTTGAACACTTTTTAATCTTTTTATTGCTTTTAGTGTATTTTAGTCTTTTATTTTCTTTTAGTGTATTTCAGTTTTCAGTTTCTTCATGTTTTGGATATATTAGTGTATTTTGTTTCTCAAGTCTTTCAATGTCTTTTTGGAGTCCAGATTTTCTGAATGTGTACGGTATGTCTCTGTGTTTCACCAATTATGTTTTATATGTAAAGCGCATCAGACACATTTCCCATTAGACTTGATGGGAAAGTGTATCTAAATTTTTGACTGGTCCTGTATATGAATAAAGTGGATTGGATACTTGATCCAATAATCACCTACAATTACTTTATTTGATGTTTTATATCTCAAAAACAAGAAAAAAAATAGTCTTATTTATTCTTTAATTAATCAGTTGGAAATTAGACATTTAGATTTCCCATTTCTATCAGTACACTGGTAAACATCAGAAAAATAAGCCATTGGCTATATATCTTAACTATAGCTCTTAATGTTTGCTGCTGAAAACTCAAACAAAACAAAAACAAATACGAGTTTCAAAGAAGTCCTGAGTTAATGGAGCCAATATGTGACAAATTATGATACTGGTTCTCTGTTATGTTATTAGCTAGTGCAACACATCAATGGGACTATGGTAAAAATAGGGATTTATGGTCTACCAGTTCTAGGGGTAGGCATAGACAAGGAAGAAGTAAATATTTGAGAATACAATTTCCAGTCAAGTATATTTCTATGAGTTTGACCTGTGGTCTGAGCTTTCAGGATATTTACTGTATGCACTCCCGGACTAAAATAAGGTGTTCCAAGGCTTAATCAAATGTTAGAAGAGGCAGATCCTGAAAAGGTGAAGGATGGAGTGGATTCAGTCAGGTCACTCCACCCTTACGAAATGATCTGCATGAATACAGGTGTAAATTAATGGAAGATAAGGCAACTGTTTAAGTTTCTCTATATGTTGACCAAAGTAGGACATTTTTGAGACCTCAGAAAATTGTGTCAGCTTGCAAGAAGGTTGTCTTCTTTTGTGTATCCCTTTGACAAAGTTCTTCTAAGCTTTACCAACATACTAAGCTTTTAAAGCAAAACAAGAAAGAAAGAAAGAAAGAAAGAAAGAAAGAAAGAAAGCAAGAAAGAAAGCAAGAAAGAAAGAAAGAAAGAAAGAAAGAAAGAAAGAAAGAAAGAAAGAAAACTCAGTATTCAAATATCAATTATTAATAAAAGCTATCTGATTAGAAACTCGTTTTCAACCATACGGTTACCAACAGACCTGTCTTCATCTCCTTCAGCTTTCACACAACTTCATGAGGAGCTGCTGCCGACAGTCAGCAGCTTATCAGCTCATCCATTTATTAGAAGTAGAACACATTAATACAAGTCAACATTAACCCCACAGAACTGTTATAAACTGGTATAAAACTAACATGACAAGTCCTGCTGCTGAAGGACTTTCACAACCTGTTTCAGTAAATGAAAAAAGCAAAAATAACTATTTGGACATTATTCAATCGAAAAATAGTGTTGCTGATTATGTAGTTCCTTAAAAGGAAAAGAAAAGCTAATTAAGTTTATTTTTCACAAAGCTGTTTTGTTCTTCTTAAAATGTGTACGTTTCTTGGATCAAGAGAAGTATGGTCTCAAATTTAACCTAAATACAGAAACAAATACAAATTCTTTTGCTGCAATTGGTGAAAAAATAAGAATTCTGAAAAATAAATATGTCCTTACTATGAAAGAACCCTCGATATTGTCCTTTTCTTAATGTTTTGGGGCACTTATTATTGTTCACTTGTCTCAATTAGCCATCTCTCCTTCTGTTTCCTGTGCACAGAAACTGAAGATGACAGGAAACTGTTTCTGTTGACTGATGTTTCACATTCATCAGATAGATAAGAAAACAGTATCAATAATCTAATCCAACTATCAGCAAGAATCAGATATTCCCTGAAATGTCTAAATAATACTTCAAATGCTGGTTTGGAGCTGAAAATAACCGCCTTGTAGCTTGCTGCTTTTACTTAGATGAATGCAACTGTCATTATGGGAAACTCCTACTGTGGCCAACGCTATATCTCCCTTCATTTCCCATTTGAATATCATTTGCTGGTGATCAGCAGACTCATAGTCATCAGACAAGTGACAGTGTGTCTGTTTGTTTGGTTGCCATAGAGCTGTGGAAAAGTCTATAGCTGTCTATCGCTTGTCTCCTCACTTAAATCTCTACTTTCACATTCCTGGAGGCTGGTATTGGAGCTAACACCCCTCCTCTTTACACCTTTGCACAGCCTGCAAGTGTGTGTGAGATGGAGATGGTGCTGTCTTCTATTTCTCTGGGTGCCCCCTTGCTGAGCTGTCATCACTCCCTGGCACCCAGTACACAGCACAGCTGCAGGGGAACCACTCTGCAGGGAACCTTCGTTTCCATCTGTCCCCAATTCACAGCAGCACCTATTTAGAGCAGCTCAGCGGCTGCGCATTCCACGGGCCACAAGACAGAGGAGAGACTGAGTGTATGGGGATCAAAAGAGGTAGGCATCAACATGTTTGAACTTGGGGAAGAAGATTATGGGCTTATATTAGACTGAGACACCATAAACCTATTGTTTTTTTTCTTAGTTTTTTTAAAAAAGAAATTGAAATTAAATGAAAAATACTTAATTTATCCCAGAGGGAAATTACAATGTAGTAGTTTTTTGTTTTTCTTTTTTTTTGGGGGGGGGGGTTACCATCAGATTTATGTTAATATGGTTGAATATTCTTTAAAAGTCTCATGTAATCAACTGTCAGTTGTTTTCATTTCCAAAATAATGATGATAAAAAATAACATAAAGAAATATTGAACTTATAGAAGAAAAACACAATATACACAAAGTACTGGTCTGCAGCCGGTCAGCCAGAAAAAACATCTTAAAGCACATATCAGAAACAATGCCACCAGTATATAACAGGATCCGTGTCCAACATGTGCATATATACAATGTGTATATCCTGGGCCTGTGTCTGTGTGAGCAGGCTTGGCTTAATTTAGCAGGTGTGCTTTGACAGTTCTTGAATGAGTGCCAAGGCTGTTGTAAGAAGGATAAGAAAGAGGAGCCACTCAATGTGCATCTGTGTGGAGCTCGACTGTGACAGATGGGGACGGTTTAACTTATAGAGTTCTGTTAAGATCTGTAGGTTTCTCTGATGCTGTCTGTGCCAAACAGGTGTGTATTATAAAAACACCACAGAGAGAAAAAAGGTGAACAAGTCTCGACTGACTTATTTTTCTGGTTGTGCTGTTTTTACTGATGGAAGGAGGCTGCAACTGTGCAGTTTGTTTTTCTCTGGTTTTTGTGGGGGCCCAAAATCATTGTGGGTTTTCCCCTTGGAAGACACAGTATTCTGGTGTTCTCATCCATCTCTTTGCTCTTTGCAAAAAGGAAACAAATTCCCCTCAACAAATCACTGTGAGAGGCATTAGTATAAGAGGTTGCCACTAATACTGTTGTGATCAATGAATAGCTTCAGCTCCATGAACTGCTCTTACAGGCACAATCATTGAAGTCTTACAAGATAATATAGCCCAGTATCTCTGTGACTATACATAGAACTAAGATGCAAATTGATCAGAGATTTTATCTAAAACACTTTTTGTTCCAAGCTGTTGCATAATTGTGCTTTTCAGCTTTCAAACGATACACAACGCTGCAGTGCACATTGGCTCAACATGCTAAAACAGTCGCTACGGGGTTGAAGAGTTCAGCCAGTTAGTGGTGGCCAGGTGTCTCACAGGCGGGCAAGACGCTTCACCATATGGTTACTTCTCGCCACCAGACGCCAGCCGTCCCAACCACTGACTTTCACATGCCCTACTTTTGCTTCACAAGGTGAAAAGTTACACTGTACCTGACCGGCATGCTGAAGAAACTCATGTTTACATTCATTTCAACAGTGAAACTTGTTCCATCAGTGTTGCAAAACGGTGCTGGTATTACAGTAAGATAATTAATAACTAGGCTAGGATATAAGAATGACAGATTTGTGTGCATTCCTACTGGATTTTTGATACACCAACAAAGTTGAAGATTATTTTGCTTCCCTCCTGCATGCTGATTAGAGTTTTAAAGAGGTAATGAAGTCCTGGTGTGTCCTCCTGCTGGGTTTGTATTTGGTGAGGGGTGCCTGTGTGTCGCTGATAGAGGGATCTCTCTGACACGGCTGCTCTGGCCCGCTGCATCTGGGAGCCAGTAGCTGCAGCCGCCGGGGGGAGATAAGGCAAGGCTAGCTGCTCTCCTGTAACTCACGTTCCCCCCCCCCTCTGCCCTGTTCTCCTCTCCTCCTCTGCTCCTCCCTCCAACCATCCTCCCTCCCATCATCCCCCTGACCTTATCTCGAGGGAGAGGGACCACTGGGTCGCTACTGTGATAGCACCTGCCAGAACCAGAGCTGGCCTCTGGTGATTATGGGGGAATCATTATCTCTCCCTTCCCAAAAACTCATTTTATACCTGCCAACATCTAAAGGGAGGGAAGGGGAGGAGGGCAAAGGAGCAAAGGCTTCTATAACAGGTAACACAGAAAAATGTGTGTAGGTGTGTACACATGTTCAGGTGTGTATCATGAGAGAAGGTTGGGATACATGAGGAAAAGGCAAAAAAACACAGTCATTATTTTTCTTAGCAATACGATTTAATATAAAAATGGTAGATTGGGATTGATAATGATCATCTGTTTTCAGGCCTACCACATTATTCTTTTGTATAGAACCTCCCTTATAAACAACAATACTCTACGGAGTCTTACAATAACTTGATACCATGAAATGGACCTCTGCTTATTGAGAGTTGAGATTAAATCAGAAATTTTTGGCGAAATTATACTCTTCTTTATTTCATGTTGATTATCAATAAAAATTGAAGATAGTGTGCTTTACTCGGCCATTATGTGATATCTTTAATTTGTCTTTGATTAGTTCAGCCCCTGCACTTTGCTATTTTCGTCCACTTATCTAAAACTTCCTCTGTGTCTATTTTTTTGCAGTTTCACTCACATATTCTTTTTGCTTCTGTAACATATGTGATTACCGAATCTACCACCCTCAAACTACCACCTCCCATAAAGAGCTTTATGAGCATCTGTTTTCATTTAGCTCTTGCCCATTTTTTTTCTTATTAAAAAAAAATAAATAAAAAAGCCAAAACGTAATCAACTGCAGAGGGAATTGAGCTCCTACATGAGATACAATATGCACTTTGAACTTGCAATTACTCCAATTTATATTGGCTATACTATAACAAATAGATATACTCTGTGTGAACCCTTGTAAATGTGGGAAATTCCAATGGTTTAACAGATGAATACAAATTTAAAAACCACCTAAATTTCATAAGCTGTGCAGAGTGTGGGTTTATAGAGAAATCACTTCTCTGTCTCTGTCCCATCCACACCCAAATACTGAGAAAGCCACATGAGTTTCTCTCACTTCCTCTCTGCTAATGACCATCTGTGTGTTGGTTTCAGCCAGGCACTTGGCACATCTGTGTACTCACATCCCCTCTCACTTCTCCCATCAGCACACTACTTGCACTAACCAAAATGTGTGGCAGTGTGTATGCGTGGTGCATTGAGGAGGCACAAGCCCCTCTGTTAGCGTTAAGGTATAATGAGTCCTTGGGGGTCAGAGGTCAAGAAGGTGACGACTACACTGCTGGAGGAGTTTTATGTGAGAGCCATTTTCAGCTGTTCAGGCTTAGCATTGTTTACTTTGGCTTCTTTGACTCCAAATGTGTGACAGAAATGTGTTGGCATTTGTCTCTTCCCAAATCAGGCCTGAATGCCTTTTTATCTACTGTGAGGAGAATACTAGCTGTAACCCATATGGTTTAGAGCAATGCAGGGATGAGACAGTCTAAGTTACTAATCTCCCTAAAAAGTCATGACACTGCACGTTATTCAAGTGTAACGTAGTGATTTAAACTAACTGTAAAAACTTTCTTTTGTTTTTCTAGAATTAATAAAACCTGGAAATGTTGAGAATGGTTTTCCACATCAAACTTGTTCAAATAAAGCTAAATCAAGATCAAAATCAGTTTCAGTAAGTTTCCATTTGTTGAGTAAGTTAACCGCTGGTTAGTCACATGATTCAAATCTTTGCTCTGGTCAATTTTTGTAAAACATTTGGTCAAAAATTCACAGATATGTTTCCATTTCCCCATATGTACATCAAGTTTTCACTGAAACAGGCAAAAAACAGTTTTCAGGTTTCTTGAAAAGCCCACAGCTTCCATCCATCTATCTTTTACTGCTTATCTGGGGTCGGGTCGTGGGGCCTGGAACACCTCACCAGGGAGGCTTCCGGGAGGCATCCTAACCAGATGCCCGAGTCACCTCATCTGGCTCCTCTCGATGTGGAGGAGCAGAGGCTCTACTCTGAGGCCCTACCGGATTACTGAGCTTCTCACCCTATCTCTAAGGGAGAATCCCGCCACCCTGCAGAGGAAACTCCTTTCGGCCACTTGTATTCACAATCTTGTTCTTTCGGTCAATACCCATAGCTCATGACCATAGGTGAGGGTAGGAACATAGATCGACTGGTAAATCCTTCTTCACCATGACAGACCGAGATACTTGAACTCCTCCACTTAGAGCAGGACCACATTTCCAACCAGAAGAGGACACTCCACCCTTTTCAGCCGAAGACCATAGTCTCGGATTTGGAGGTGCTGATTCTCATCCCAACTACTTCAGATTTGGCCTACGAATCGCTCCAGCGGAAGCTGGAGATCAAAGCTCATTAAAGCCAACAGAATTACATCATCTCCAAGAAGCAGAGACCCAATCCTGAGGCTACCAAACCAGATCCCCCTAAACAATTTGTATCTGCCTAGAAATTCTGTCTATGAAAGTTATTAACAGAATCAGTGACAAAGGGCAGACTTGGCGGAGTCCAACCCTCACCGGAAACAAGCCTGACTTACTGCCTGCAGGCTGAGAAGTGTGATCCCACTGTAGTTGGAGAACACCCTCTAGTCAGCCCTTCTTGAAAATGGGGACCATCGCCAAGCTCTGGCACAAGTCGTACAGGGACCGGACAGCTCGTACAAGTAGGTCTGGTACCCATATCGTCAGACTGTTGACGCATTGGGAGTGAGAACGTGTTGTAGGGGGACACGGTCGAACACCTTCTTCAAGTCCACAAAGCATATGTAAACTGGTTGGGTGGATTCACATGGCCCCTCCAAGACCCTGAAGACAGTGCAGAGCTAGTCCACTGTTCAACGTCTGGGACGAAAACCACACTGCTCCTCCTCAATCTGAGGTTCGACTATCCGACAGACGCTCCTCTCCAGGACCCCTAAATAGACTTTACCAGGGAGGCTGAGGAGTGTGATCCCCTGTAGTTGGAGCACACCCTCCAGTCCCCCTTCTTGAAGAGGGGGACCATCACTCGCAGAAGGGGGATTTCTGCGAGTTGGTGAGATTGAGGACGTCTTCAAAGTACTCCCTCAACCGACCAACAACATCCAGAGTCGAGGTCAGCAGCCCCGCCATCCCCACTCTACAAAGTGTTGACGGAGCACTTTCCCTTCCTGAGACGCCGGATGGTGGATCAGAATCTCCTCAAAGCCATCCAGAAGTCATTCTCCATTCTCCATGGCCTCTCCAAACTCCTTCCATGCCAGAGTTTTTGTCTCAGCGACCACCGAAGCCACGCCCTAGCTTAGCCCGCAGCTTAGCCCGCAGCTTGAATGATAAATTCAAACAAAAGACTGACCAACCACATTAAAATCAACAGTCTAAAATTTTGCAGATTTTCCTTGTGATACTAAAACCAGTTTGATCCATGGTTACATAAATACAAGACCTCTGTGGTTGTTCTCTGGCACTAGACACTAACGGCATATTTTTTGGGTAACATATGTTATATTGTGGAGCTTTCTTAAATCTCAGCAGTTCTAGTCCTACATATTTAATCATTAAGATCTCACCTGCTTTGAGGCCAGGATCAGGCATTTTAATGTGTGCCTCCGTTCTTAAGGTGAGGTGAAGCACATTACCTGGTTGGGAGGTGTGGTTCTTAATTTCAAAGCCTTGCATGGATAAGCAATCCCATGTTTATATCAAAACTTGGCTACAGCCTTACCACAGCAGCAGGACTCTGAGATCTTCTGATCAGACTTTGTTGGTTGTCCCTCATTCAAGGTTTAGAACAATAGGTGACTGTGCATTTCAGGTTGTTGCCCCAAAACTTGGAACTCTCTCCCACTGAATTTAAAATCTGTGTGCTCTGTGGACACTTTTAAAAAGCAGCTTAAGACCCATTAATTCAGTCTGGCTTTTTTGAAAAATAATCTTTGATGATTTTTTTGTTAAATTCTTATATTGTTTTATTAACTTGGTATTTAATTTTGTTTATGAGTTGTCACATCCATTGTATGTGTTTTTCTTTTCTTATTATTGTGGATCATTTTGTGACATCTGCTCCTATTTACTTACTAATTTACTTAGTTTAGGTGAAAAGTACTCTTGGAGGAGAAACACATATGAATAGTGTGAACAGCAGGACTACAGTATGTATTAGTTCAAATTGATCAGTTATTCAATTTACCCATGAGTGTTTTTTACTGTGACTAATCAGAGTAACTACATCATAGGCAACTGATTTCAGTATACAAGTAATACGTTTTTAAAAGCTACCTGTCCAAAACATGATAACCTGGAACAAAAAGAAAGCTGACAAAATACAACTGTAAAAATCATTATTTTATTTTATTCTATTCTATTTTATTTTATTTTATTTTATTTTATTTTATTTTATTTTATTTATTTATTTATTTATTTATTTATTTATTTATTT
>JBBBVU010000001.1:14577111-14603486 GCA_037177055.1 Atherinosoma microstoma | reverse complement strand
AGAGAGAGAGAGAGAGAGAGAGAGAGAGAGAGAGAGAGAGAGAGAGAGAGAGAGAGAGAGAGAGAGAGAGAGGTTAGGAGCTCCAGATGGTGTTTAAACGCAGACAGAAGGCTACAGCGAGGACACAGAGAGGAGGAGGAGAGCGCCGCGGTTACTGCGCACAGTGGGCTCGCCAGCTCTACTCATCACCGAGGACAAAACAAGTCCGAAAATCACTCAAATTGTGAATTGACGGCTAGAGAAGGCTGCAGATATGCTTCACTCAGTGTGCTTTTCCCCTTTTGTGTCTTTTGGAGAATTGAATGTTTAATAGCACAACCATCTGAGTACAGCTCGGCGGAGGATCGGCGCGTCGGAGGACGAGTACAGAACATAGAAACGTGGAGGTGGAGCTGCCTTGCTGGCTGTGAAGAAACAAGGAAGACGGTTAATATTTTCGGATGTAAGAGAACTTCCTCCCGACACCACGGACTGTGGCTTAACAGCGAACTTAAAAGAAGACTGTTTTAAAGTTGCCACCGGAGGGATATAGACGCACGCCGCAGCCCGGAGGATCTTCATCCTATTTGGTTTTACATGGCGAGGATTTGAGGACTTCCAGTAACATTAGCCTAACCAATCAATAGTTTGGTTTTCTTTTAAAAAGATAACAAAAAGGACGCATTTTCTGCATGTGAAACTGTACCGCATTGTCTCTTCCATCTGGGATGGTTAAAATGTGCAGGAGAGGAGAGGAAAGGAGATTTGCATGACTGGGATAAGTTCTGAATCTAACACAAGAAAATTTGTTGCTTTAAAACAGACTCAAGACTGCAAAACCAAAGACATCTGTTTGTGTAAGGATTGAAGATCCCTGACTTTGGTTTTGTTTGTTCTATTTTTTTTGTTATTTTTTTTTACATAACTGAGAAGATAAATACCTCACAGCCTAATTTATTAAACCTGGACTCTGATTCAACACCCAAAGGAAAGTTAAAACATTTTCATGTGCGTCAGGACTGTGCTATTTTCTCCCGATATTTCAGAGACAGAAAAAAAGGAATAAAAGATCAAATGCTTTATTCGTTTTCTTTTAGTTTTTTCCCCAAACGATGAGGATTGAGACGATATAAAAAGCTGTTTAGAAACTATTTGGTGTGGATTATCACCGCTACCTTTACCTCAGCTTGACCTCGACCTTCACCAAGTAAGTAACCCCCTCCCCACACACACAAACACGCACACATTATAGTGGCAATACATTTTATTTTAATGAGTTGTTTTTCATTTCACCTGGGGCTAACAAGAACATACAGAATTTAGAATAATTTTACATGTTTAAAAAGCCTGGATTGCGGGATTGTTTTAACATTTGGTCCCATAAAAAAAAAAAAAAAGACTAGTGCGGAAATGTCTGTTTTTGTTTTTCTTTCAAATATTCTGTTTTAAACCCAGTTCCTTGTCATGGTTTTATATATTGCCCTGTCTTCAGATTATTTAGAATTTTACATATAGTTGAACTATATGGTCTCTGAATGTGAAATAGCAGATTTCTTATTATTTAGTTGCCCAGTTAGTATAAAGATGGGAACGAGACACAAGTGTACATATAGAAGAAAAACCCTCATTTGAAATATTCCACTATGCACACTTATTATTTTAACAACTGTAGGTATGGTAAGCCCATTACAGGAGCTAAATGGGGGAAACAAAAGAGGGGTGATGAGTTGTTTGCCCCAGCAGACTGTGCTGCACATCAAAGAGATGCTGAGACAAAGTGATGACACCAAATCTGTTCTCTGTGATTTTAGCGTCCATCTACACCCAGATGAAGTTGATGGGTGTGAAGGGATAAATATACTCATTTACCCTGAGCTGAACTGAATGGTGCTTTAGAATAGCCTCTCCACCTTTTTGTTTGATAGTGCATCATCAGTGTCTGCTTTTGTGTGAAAACAACTGAGAAACGTGAAGCGCAATTCTTCCTTGTGAGCGGCGGGCGTGTGGTGTATGGTGAGGCCATTAAGAAGAGAGTTAGAGGAAGTTTATAAAAGGAAATCTGTGATAACCAAAGGAAATAAACAAAATATATAGCTGAAATAAAATGGAAGATGAATAACTCCAAAAAGAAAACAACCAAATGTTTCCACCACTCTACTTGAACAGCCTCGGCAGCAAACTCCTATGCATGTGAGTGCAACAGTAAAACACTCCATCCATTTTCTCTGCAGGACACAGCCCTGTATAATTGGCCCTGGTAAATATCATCTGAATAATTTAACAGTTGATAATAGTCTTGAACAATGGACAGGAGGTTGCAGAGGTGAAACCGCAGTGCAGACACCCTGCCTCACCGCACAATATATTCCAACATCACCACCAAGTAAGCGAGCATCTCTTCCTCTCTCCTTCCAACTGATCTGCAGGCCTTCTGCCTGTGAAGGCAGATGTCCCCACTTCATCACTGAGTAGCTCTCTTAAAAGGCAGGCCATTCATTATGACCCCAGCTTGAGTGTTTATTCATTTTCCATCCACAACAGGTGCATGGTTTGGATGTCTTCTCTTTTTATATACAGGAAACATACCACAAGGCTTGGCTTGGGCAGCAGAACCTGTTTTCATTGAGGACACAGCATCTAGTAAAGCCCCAAACCAGTCTCTGCTGTCTAATGACGATTATTTTTTTGCCTCATGCGACTACTTCATCACATCTGTTGAACCAGCACTTTTTTGTACAGCTGCTGGATCCAGTGTTCAAAATGTAGTTTATCAGTATTTATCTGGAGGAAATGAAAATGGCTAAAAGTCGAGCATTTTTGATCTTCTCCATCCAACGGTGTCTGTGTCATATTGAGCAAAAGCACTCTGCTCCTCTCCATCCTTGCTGCTTCGGGATCTGGACACAGCTCAACGTGTTTGCCGTGTGATTGCGTGGGCTTGTTGAGCGTGCTTTGTGTGTGGTAATTATTGTGATCTAAATGCGGGCAGTGCAGGTGAAACTGGCTGTCTCCTAATTAATGAGCGGAGCAGATGGCCTTGGGTGGGCGGGAGGTGCGAGCACACAGCAAGTCGGTCAGGTGGTCAGCACAACACAGACACCTGGGCCATCACAAACAAGGCAAGTCAAGCGGCGGACACAAGCCAGTGTATCGGGCCTGTTTGCGCTTGTGTTTACATGTCTTTGCCTTTGCAAGTCAACAAACAGATGAATCTGGTGTCATGTTTGATATTTTGGGATCCATTATGATGGATTTACTCACAGCCATTCTTCATATGTTAAACACATATGTTGGCTAGGGAATGGGGGGTGGGGGGGGCTTTCCCCTTTGATAATAAAATGAATAAAATATGCACCCCCTTGCTGGCTTGCCATCTCTGTGTGTGTTGATTGGTAGTATTGGTGGGGGTGGAAGGGGTTGAGAAGGTGTTCTTATATTAGACTATCTTCCCCCTACTGTTTCTAACATGAATTAACTGGGAACTCCTTAATCAAATATAAATATACAGATATATTGAGACAAGGTTGCACTGCTTTTGTGTAGTCTATTTCTTTCAATGTCCTTATGTGTGAATCACATCCCTACTAAATTACAGTTTTGTCCTTACGTCATATTTACAGGTCATTCTTCTTGATAAAGAAGAAAACAGATTTACCCAGGCAAAAAGTCTAGAAATATGCTTCAGGTGTAAGTACAGCAGAGTTGTTGTTTATGAATACGTGCTTCATATTTTCTGCTTATTTGCGGCACAAGCTGTCAGTCGAGAACAGGAATAGTGGAGGGATGGGGGGAGGGGGGTTGCTCTTTGATTAGCTGATTGCAGGAAGTCACACAGTAGCTTCTGCCTCCAGGGTGAAATTATCTTTTTAAATTTGGAGGGAAAGAACATCACCTTTGTTTTACTAATTCAGCAGTGAACAAAGTTTTTTTCAAACTCTTGCAGCCTCTGATTCACATGTGTCACAGTATCAGCAGTTTAAGTGAGTCCATGTGTGTGTGTGTGTGTGTGTGTGTGTGTTGGGAGGGTCTTTCGGCAGGGATTTGCTATGGATGCATCAAGCTGAAACTTTGTATGCCATCTGTACAGTTTAGGTATATTTAATGAGATTGACGGGTGAATTTGTGCGTTTTGTTTTTATATGGCAGCAACTCCTGGTGTGTCTGTCCCGGTGAATGTTATGTGGATTTATCCTGAGAAATTCAGTGCGGTCTGAGGTGTCTGCTGCCTCTTCTTCTGTCTGGTGTGTGTGTGTGTGTTGGTCTTTTTTTACCTTGGTCTGCTCCACATGTGTTTGATATTACTGTGACAGTCTGCCCAGCCTCTCTGGGGATTTGGAGAATGTCAGCGAGCAGAGTCGAGAAACGAGCAGCTTCCCAACATCTGATGGAATGAGAAACACACTCGCTGGCTGGTCAGCCTCCTGACGCCACAGCGTGGGAGCCGAGTGGAAGGCTGAGGCCACGAAAAACCACCAGTTGTGTGTTAGAAATACAACTCTTTCACTTGTTCTCTCCAACATATTTGCACAAATTGTGAAACACAGTGCACACACTACGTATTTCTTCAATAACTGGAAAAATCAGGTGCTTTTTCTTCAGATTTCCAGTGTAGCTAAGAGGAAATACTTGAATTGCTTTGAGCGTTTATGCGATAAATTCGTTGAAATGACTTTTCCTCTTACCTAAATACATCAACATATATGCAGCACTACAAATTACGCTCTCGAGTATGCGTTTTTAAAAGGAGGCAGATTTCAGCTTACAGAAACGCTCAGTCATGAATGGCTGTAAAACAAATTTCACAACACATAAATTGCTGTGAGCTACAAGCAAGAAAAACACATTTCCCCTCCTCCCTTCCATGTCTTGTGCCAAATTCACCTCCTGCTCCCCCCTGCTCACCTTTTACTTCCTCACATGCCCACTGACCTCTGACCCCCTTTTGACCCTCTTCTCGTTCTTCTTTCACCCGTCCTGCTGTACCTTCTCACCTCCCACCCGGCCTCCTTCATGGTAGGAAGTCTGTTCAGATCAGAGTCAGACAGGGGAAACAGCTGGGCTAATCTACAGTAGCATTGAGCTCTGTTTTAATCAAGCCAAGAGGACAGGCCAACAGAGAAAATGGGAAGTTCATATCACCACCGGTACCAGATATAATGACTCCCTCCCTTTCCCTTTGCCCCACACGGATGCCTTTATCACAGGCGAGGAGTAAACAAGCATAAAAAGAACAGACCACTCCAAGAGGTCCTCTCTGGATGTCTGGGGAAGTGCTGCAATGGAGGAGCGTGCACAATCACATAGAGAGTGGAAAGGAAGGCATGTCGCTCACATTTGCTCTCTTTGTCTCTGTACAGTATTTGTGAAATTAAAAATGTCGTTATCTTCTGGAAACAGATCCTTTGCCACACAGATGGTTCCGTCTCTTCAAATGGGAAGCTGAGCCACTGAGTGCCGTTTTGTTAAGAGTTAGTCGCACAGACCTTAATCTCGGCTCCAGTCTTCCTTCCTGTGCCTCTCTGCATACACACAAACACATACAGACATATTCTGCCCCTCAACATAAATGTATTACCCATGTAAAGTACTGGTTTGCTTGGAAATAGATTTTTTTTTGCTGGACAATGGTATTTGATGTGTGGTGGCAAGCAAGGTTGCACATTTTCCTGGTCTTTTAAAGAGCAGTGGTCACTTTGAGGGGTAAGTAATTGCTGGGCATTTTATAGTTACCAATCTCAGCATTATGAAGAGGGTGTGCTTGATGGTTTCCACTCAGGCTTTCATAAACAAAGACAATCCCATCAGTAATGTGATCTGACCTGGGGTGTCAGAACGGAGGCCTTTACTCATGCAACTGCAGACATTCAGATAAACAGAAATGATAGAATATGCTTGAAACTATCAATCATTTATTTATTAATTTCCTTGTACACAGCTACCTTTTGACATAGATCTCATGTTTGTGGTGTATTGATTTGGACCCCCTGATCATATGCTGCACTTCTAAATAATGCAAACCAGGCAAAGTGCTGTTTGCTTGGTATCAGACAGAACTGCCAGCTCATTACTCTCCCTTTCCAGCTTCAGTCAGTCAAGTCTGTGAAGTTGGTCGATGAAAAATTCTGGACACGGGCAAGAGTTCTGTAGGTACCATAAAAAACAAAACAAGGCTGATGACTGAAGACAGAGAATTTCCAAATAGTGCCTATAGTACTGTACTTGTACAGTAATGTAGTCACTGTGACACTACCAGATTACACAAAAAGACAAAAATTAGACAAAAAGAAATATTAAATCAAAATATCCTTGCAGAAACTTTAATCAACAAAGTCTTGTACATGTATTTAAACAAAGTGTGGCTAAAAGAGTTGAAAGGTGTGCAATAAGACGAATAAGTGGACTTGGAAACAAATGAAAATGTCAAATTACAATGCAAGTCACCAGAGGAGACAGAAACCTATTGATTCCCTTTAAACAGCACTTGGTGACAGAAAAGAAATCCTAGAAAGAACTCCAGCAGAAGTAGACTTAGCTAAGGAACCTATTTCCCTTGAATGGCTGGGTTGAAGTGATCACAAAAGATTTAACTTTTTTTTTTTTTAAAGTACCCAAAAGACAAATAATTTCTAATTCAAAATTTTCACCCTCATCTGTCATCAAACAGTCATTAGGTCATAAATAAAAAAAACTCACTTTAAATCATTATACAATGACTAAATATTAGTTTAATTATTGCAACAGTGTTTGCGGTACACTTTCCTTGACCATGACATGACAGCAGGTCATCTCAATTTGCTAATTAGCTCAGATAATCAGCATGTTATTGGCACAGCAGTCGCTCTCTTTCTTCATCCACTTGCTCTGTTTTTGCGGCGGCGTCCTACAGTCGGCTTGTGTCCCAGAGGAGTAGCTGGTATTTATTTCGGCAGCTTCCAGCATGAGCTGGCTGTAGGCTAAATGGAGAAACTGTCAAAGCTCCTCTCTAACCTGTCACATGAATGCTCCCCCTCTCTGCCACATTCTCTTTCTCAGTAGTTTGTGTGTGTGTGTGTATGGATAACTATGGGGTCCTGAAGGATAATACACAACACCCTACCCCTGCCTGGCTAATGTCAGGCGCTTTTGTTACAGTGCCTGTGGGCCAAATGAAGAGGTATGAGAGCGCTGGCAGGCTGGGGAGCAGTTCAGGCTGCAGACAGTTTTGTCAGCGCTGACAGCTCCATAGTGACAGACCAGACATTTAACACAGAATGAAATGAAATACAAGACATCAAGCTGGAGAATAACTAATCTCCTGTTTGTTTTCCTGTTTTAGCTGTAAGCGACAGCTCAATGTCAGGTTTTACTGCCGAACAAAGCATTTCACACATTCCCTTTGACACCCACACAAGCAAAGAGTCAGGGTCCACGACAAGGAAAGACAGAGATGCTGCATTTGCTGCGATGTGAGTGCATGTTGCCAGGGTCAAATCTAAGTCTTTTGTGCTCCATAAATCAGCAGGCAGCAGTGGTGACGTAAGAACAAACAGAGCTGCTCTCTGCTGCAGCTGGCTCGAAAGAGGGAGAAACAGGAGAGATGGATACAGGGAGGGAAAGAGAACAGGACAGCAGCTGTCAGGCCTCCATCCCACACCTGTCACACAGGAAGCCATCGCTGGCCACTGTTTCCTGGACACACCTCCTCAAACACTGCTCCTGGTAGAAATGGAGGGAGGACATCTGCTGTGAGGAAGACATGGCAGCCATGCTGAAAAGATCAATAAAGAAATCTGATGAGAATGAAGATTAAATGCCACGTAACTTGAACAGAAAGTAAATAGACTTTCCCAAGCCTTGTTCATGTCAGCTGCCTCAAAGTCCCGTTTGCATGAGTGTGTGTGTCCAGTTTGTACAGTTAAGAGGATGTTTGTGTTATGGCAGAGCTCTGTGACAGACGGGTCATTCTGCGGAGACTCCAGCCTAACTCTCCCACAAATACAATAAGCCCACATGTCATTCCCACGCTAGCTCCTCACAGCCACCCCAGCCGCCCCTCTCTCCTGTGACCAATATGAACTAATCCAGATGTGGAGTCGAGGCTCACAGATGTATGCATAACTCCATGTAATGCCTCCTCCCCATCCAGCTT
Organism: Atherinosoma microstoma; assembly: GCA_037177055.1. NCBI lineage: Eukaryota > Metazoa > Chordata > Actinopteri > Atheriniformes > Atherinidae > Atherinosoma > Atherinosoma microstoma. The sequence goes on along the minus strand of JBBBVU010000001.1, from coordinate 14,595,379 downwards.
CTTCTCTACATCTTCTCCTTCCCCAGCCTCTCTCATCACTCAGCTCCAGCCTCGGCCTCCAGGCCTAACTGATCAGAGCAGGAGGTGACATCACTCGGTGCAACAGCGCTGCTGATGAAGCACTTGGAGTCATTGTCTCCTGGTTTGTTTCTCCTCACAGCCTCCAGAGCTGCTCTGTTGTGGCTGCTGTTGGTAGAAAACCTCCTCTTTGTTTGTCAGGCTTGTCAGGCTGGGTCCTCAGGAGGCCCCCTTGCCCTATTCCCAGGCTGCCCTTCATGCTGCCTGTACCCAATTAACAGAGTAATTAAAAGCCTGATGAGCTAATAGGCATTAGTAGAGGCTCCAGGTGTATGGATCAGGGAGCCTATTAATGTAAATGTGCTCACTGCAAATATGCTCAGGCAATTTAAAAAAAAAAGTTTGCTTTATTCCAATCTAAATATTTTTAGTTTTTTATTTATGGAATTGTCATATTATACCATGTAACCAAAGAAAAGAAAAAGGTAATACATTGAGATTAACACATCATTGTAACAGCAAAACTTTATGTTGCAAAAGGTAATCAAACCAATTACATTTTCAAATTTAGCACCTCAGTAACTGAAATGCGTTATGGTTATTTTTGTATCACATGTCAGTATGGTGGAAGGTAAGGTAGGATTCACATGGACGCAATGCCTTAACACCTAAAGGTGGGCAGACCTGATGTTTGACATGAGATCAGACATGCACTCTGTCAGACAGTTTAATTGGCTGGCCCCCCATGCAAAGCAAATGGGAATCATGACAGTTGAAGCCTGAGATACATATGTGTAAAGACATCCAAACTCAGCTGTAATGCAGGTCAGTTTCTGCTTCCTAAACCAGTATTACCTCAGAAGAGGCATACGCTTTTCCATTATTCAACACGTTCTGCTACGTGTCTCAAAACCAGATACTTTTGCGTAACCTGTCATGCTTGGTCAGGGGGCAGTACTTTGGTCATAATTAATTACAGCGTACCTTCTTTCTCTTTCTTGCTGTCCATTCATGTCACCGTAACAGTTTTAGGCTTCTGCAGAACTCATACCACTGTATCAACAGGGTACTGGACGTCAAGCTGATTTATGTCATGACTGATGGAGTCTAGTTTCTGTGCTCATCAGAGTAGAGACACAACAGAAAGTCTGATCAAATGTTAGTTTATGAAAGCCCGAGGCTGAGCTCTCAGCTGGCAAAATTAGACACACAGCTGACAGGATTAGGAAAAGAAGATGTAAATGAGTGGGAACAAAGGGGAGTTTTCATTCAGAGCAGAAGCTACATGTACATTCCCCTCTCTGCTCGTGTCTGTCTCTGTCTGTGCAGTCCATCCCCAGACGCACACACACACACACACACACACTCACTTCCTTATGTGTGTTTTTCTCTCACCTCCTCCCCCATATCTCTGCTCTCTGTGTCTGTCTTTACCCTCACTCCCTCCCCTCTTTGTGGCAGCTGTGCTGGTGATGGCTGTGTGCCCATGGTGCAAGCTGGCTGTGGGGTCCCAGGTGGCCCACATGACAGTTATTGATGTTCAGGTGTTCAGCTCCTCTCACACAGGGACCCTGGAGCCACACACACAGAGAGACACATGCTGAACCAAAAAAGCTCAAGCATGCACTCAAATGTAGTTCACTTGCATACATAGAATACAAGCAAGTTGTTGTGTTCTTGCACTATTATGCATATAAAGGGCATATTAGTCTATTGCTGCTGAGGTAGTGTAAACAATAAACTGACAAGTACAACAGAGAATTTGAGCATGCAGCTGCCAGGTTGTCTGTCGAGAGTTACAGATTTCAGTGTGACATGAAAACAAGCTTTGCAGTTCAGTTTGTATGTTTCCTCTGGGTCCAACGGTTGGGACTATTTTCTGTGAATCTACGTGTGGTGGGATAGCCAGTGCCCAGTGCAGGCCTAACACACTCCAGATGTGTCTGGCTAGCCAGGGAGTTGTTCTTGGCACAGCCTGCCTCGGCCAAATGTCACAAATACTTTCCTTTATTTAGGAATGGCTCTGGGTTTAGTGGCTGGAGAGAAAGAACGAGGCGAGGATGGATGGATGGTAGGGGGGATGAGGGAGGGAGTCACGGGAGGAGAGGTGGATGAAAAGAGCATAATAAATGATTAGCAATGTAGAAGGACGGGGGAGAGTGAGGAGGAGGAGGGGGCACTATGAGAGGAGATGTAAAAGGACAGAAGATGGAGAGGGAGGAGAGAAGGAGGCGGGAGGGAGGCAGAAACTTCCCCAGTCTAGCATCTGGATTTTATTAGCAGCCGTTGGGAAAATCTGAAAAGGAAGTTTTTTCTCTGTGAACACGTCGGCAGCAGTGATATGCTGCACATAACCACTTCACTGCCGATGAGAGGAGCCAGGCCCTCCCAACGGAGAACAGATGGTCGCTAGAACTTCAATACAATTACATCAACAGCTCTCACAGATATAAGCTCAGTATGACGGGATCCCTGCAGCTCAGAGAGACAGAAATACAACTCCACTAACCTTAGCACCTCTGGCCCTGGATAAATTGTCTTTGATTCATCTTCACTCCCTGCTTGTCCTCAAGTTATTCCTGCTTTTCTTGCCAGTTTAACTATTAAAAGGAAATATGGATGGTTTTGACTTGAAAAAGCTGGTGACCAGTCTATGATTTGTTTGCAGTAATCTGATCAGAGACGGGATGGCTTTTTTTCTAGTGCTTATTAGGGAGAACTGATGACCCCCAAGTCCTTCCATTCCCCTGTTTGTTTTTTGTTTGACATGTGTGTTCAGCTGGCACTGCATGTGTACAACAACAGAGATTCTAAAGTAACATAGGGGAAAATGTGTGTTTGTCTTTGCAGCGTGAAGACATGCATTCTGCATACTTGTGAGCATGTGTGAACGCATCTGTTTGTTGTCTGGTATTTTTGTGTATAAGGAATAATTTGAGTTAGAGTCAACAGGAGTAGGGACATTTCTGGAAAGAGATGACAAACTAACTTTTTCTAACTTTTAGTAATGCCTTTAAAGTTAGAATCAGGCTTGTGTTGGGGCAAGGGAAAGCATGTCAATGAGAGTACTCACAAGCACAGAACTACAAGTGTGTGTGTTTGTGGATATGTGTTTGCATGCACTGTGCCGGTCTCCCACCCTGTCATTAGGGAGGGCTTTAAAGTTACTGAACTCTAAATCAGCTCAAGATGAAGTGGAGTCTGAGATCTTTCTGCAGAAGCAGCCTCTGTGCTGACACATAAATACTGTATATCCACACGCGTATTCCCATCTTACCTATGATGGAACACAAGTTCACGCTGACAACAAGGCAAGTTCAAAATACCAAACATGTTGGCAGAAAGAAAGAAAACAAGCTTGTTTTGCTCATGTTTGTTGTAAGTTGACATATTAGTTTTGTGCTGATGATGTCTTTTCCTTAAAATGGTGATTTAGCAGGTTTAATAAAAGTGGATGGTGCTGTATCCCTAAGTCTTATGTCCAGGGCACAGGGTTACAATCCCAAATGTTTTGATATAAAAGGCCTGTGGGGGGGGCTGGGGGCCAGAGGCTCAGGCTCTGTTTGTGTGGACTCCACAGCGGCCTGATAGGGAACAGATGTGGAAAGGCAGGCGGCTGGGCAGCCAGCCAGAGCAGCTGGGAGAAATTAAAAACAACAGCATTCCTGGAGACTGGGGGAATTACAGTGGGAGGGAGGGAGGGAGGGAGCAAGAGACAGAGGGAGAGTTTTAGGCCTATGTGGTCACTGACAAGAGTCTCTGTGGAGCATGAGAGATTGAATAGACGGGGGGATTTAGGGGGACTGTTCTGCAGTGGTTAGCCAGAGCTAATAAGTTGCAGCTGTATTTCTAGTGGAAGCACAAATGCACACGCATATTTATATACAGTTCATACAGTCAACACACAGATGTCTATGTAGAATGATATATAAAAGTACACTACCAGCACCTGCATAGCCATCTAATGTGTTGTCATTACATGGTAGTGTTATTTGTGCACATCTTTGTTTTAAGGGGCTTTAATGACAGCATATGTCCTTAAATCTTTAATGAGACACCAAAATGACTTTAGAAAGTTATACAAACCACTTAAGTGTGCATGTGCAGTTGTACAGCATGCTTTATGTGGTTTTGTGTGTCTGGAAGTGAATTGTTTTGCATCTTGTTTCATCATGGCACAAGGGGAGAGCAGAAGACAGAGAACATTTTTAGAACGCAGACTGTTTCTTTGGTGAGCAATCTTTTAGCCCTGATTACGTCAAACGATCAGACATACAGCTGTTCGGAGAGTCTGAGAAACAGACAAACAGGCACAGCACAGGCTGCAGCAGCAAGGTAGGCAGTGACTGATACATGATGTTTTATTTTCATCATCATATTTGGTATTATATAGAAGGAATAGTAACATAACTGAGCAGATCTAGTTTCAGCTGGATTGGTTTTACAACTGTTCATCTCAGAGATTCAGATGTGGAGGGGAGAAGCAGCTTGCAGACAGGAGCACAGTCAACATCAGGTCTACTATATCAGGCGAAAGCAGTCTCTCTTTTTATACTACTGGTATAAATGTTTTGTCCTTCAACACAAAACACAATGGGAGCACAGATGGTCACAGATGGGTTGCAGACTGAGCAGACTTCCTAATGTATTAAAGTAAAATCCAGAGCATGGTGTACATGTGTGCCCCACCTCTGTAGCTGGTCAGATTAAACAGCTGTCTGTAATCCCACGGTGGGAGCAGACAGACACGATGGTCCCCTTATCCTTCTCGTCTTCTCTCCTCTCCTTTCCTCTCTTCCTTGCCTTTTTCTTCTTTTTCTTGTTTTTTCCAAACTTGGGTCCAAATTTTGTTTGCTCATGTATAGCTGTAAAGTCAGACATTATAGTGTAACTGGTCATTATTGCTAAGAAATTTTGGTATACAATAAATTTTGCTTAGAAGAAACAGAATTTACAATTTTCCCATGGGATTAATAAAGTATTTTTCATTTCGTTTGCAAGAGGAGCCGAACTGAAACTTCCATCCTGGAATCAGCCTGTGAATTCAGAGACACAGCAAGCTTGTATAAACATTAAGAGCCCTATAGAAGAGAACGGTTGCATCTATTTATATCAGCCGCCTCCGTCTTGTGTGTTTGTGTTTAGCGCGTCTGGCACGGGGCAAACAGCAGAGTGCCCCTCGTGTTCTTGAGGATCACTGTGTCAATGGCCCTCGTACAGCACACTCCAGTGTGGTGCTTTTTAAATACAGACACCAGCTGTTGAACGCTTCTATGAGCTCTGAGAAATAGGCTTACAACAAGTACTGAGGCCAACTGACGCAGGGGTTTTGTAGAAGTAGCATGAAATGAAAAACACATTATTTGATAGCGATGTAATATAATAGTTGATGACCACAATACATTTACAGCCAAACACAGGATTTAAATCCAGGGTATAGAGGGAAAAAGGTCAGGCCTTGGGATAATTTGCTTTAAGAGCGCTGTTGCTAGGGTTTCTGTTATCTTTTTTATTAGTAGAAGTACAAGAGATTATTATAAACAACCAAATGGAATATTATGACAGGACAATTCTGTGTATCAAGCTGTGGACTGAGGATTTTGATATTTTATAAAGGCCCCTACAGTAACTGTGTTTGTGACAAAAGATGCTTTTTTTTTCCTCACACTTTTCTAAACCTTAACAGAAGACAGAGAAGAAAATAATAGAAGTCAAATTTTACTTATTGGAATCTGTTTTTTTTTTCTAGTTTCAATAACAAAGCATTTAGCTAGAATTAATTATCTGCCTACAATTCCAGTGAAAGAAACTAAATATCGAACACTACTTATCTGTTTATATATGAATTTACTTATGCAGGAGTTTTGTGATTTTGGATATCTATTTTACCCTTCAAGAAATAAGAGGAAAATGTGAACATGATGCAAAGGAGAGAAATCTACATTTTTATTTTTAAATAATGTTTCACAAGTAATGTTTTATATATAAAACACTCTTAAAAACTTTGCAAAGTGGAAATTGTTGTGTAATAGTTTGAATTATTAATAAAATTGTAAAAAAAACAATGTTTTATGGGAATCCATCATTTTTCTGCTCGTGTTGTCGCCCTACTTCTCTATAAGAATTTTCTATATTTAAACAATAGAAGTGTTCAGCACCAAAACAGAAAGACATACGTCTATATTGATACACTGAGATATATTTAAACCATTGTTTGTCACTGGATGGTGCACATTTCTTGCAGTCTGTGGAGGTTACACTCATATGGATCCCAAACTTTATATTCTCACAGGCTGAAAAAGTCATCACACTCTCAGCTCAGGTTTGCATTGCAGAAGGATCTAGTTCCAGCAGCTGCACTGACAGACAGACAGACACATAGGGAGACAGACAACACTCCATAGATAGATAAATAAAGTCTAATTTAGTGCATGCAGTTTTGTGAATGACAATGATTTTGTTTGTGTACACTTCATGGGGCCCTTTGCCACTAAAGCATAATGTAAGGCAGCATTCCTTGCACATGATGGTGGTTGTGGCGCATCCACTAGCATGTTTTTCTCATGGTTCTTGCCGCATCATCCATTGCCTTCACGCTACAGAGCTTGGCCTTGCCTTGTTTGGTGTCTGGCAGAGGACAGTGAAGCCTCTGGTAGCAGCACGGAGCTCTGCTGAAAGCCAGTGCGCAGTGATGGACAGCAGCAGATCCAGCTGCACTTGTCAGTGGCTGTCAAACCGGCTGTCTGAGCTAGAGAACGAGAAGGGACAGGCGGGGAGGTGTGTGCGCCTGTGAATGTGTGGGTCTGGGGGTTTGGAGGTTACAGTGTGGTGGAGGTGGGGGGGATGGAAGCACTGATTGGGATGTCATTGCTACATGGATTGTGTATGTGTGTGAAGGAGAGAGCAAGAGGGAAGAGTGTGTGTTTGTGTCTGTGTGTGTGGGGGGGGGTCTCAGTCAGCAGCAGCTGAGCGAGAGAGCAGGTGTTACTGTATGTCTCCCAGGCCCCATGAATCTCTAACAAGAAAGACAATACAAGTTTGGATTCATTTCCACTCTCTGCATTGATTTGTTTTAGTTCTATACACAGGGCTTTTGGTTTAAGGAAACAATCGATGGCTCCCAGGTGAAAATGTCAGTGCTCTCCTCTTTAACCAGCTGTCTCCGCTATGAAAGAATGTTTTTTTTTTCTCAAAGCTGGAGCTTCGTCTTGATAACAATTCCTGTTTTCATATCTTTTTTTTTCTTTTATAATACAGGTAGCAGAGTGCAGAAGGTTGGAACAATGCCAGATTCACCTGCGGATGTGAAAACCCAGCCCAGGTCCACCCCACCCACTATGCCTCCTCCCCCGCCGGCTGTCAGCCAAGTAACGAGTCGCAATGCCTCATTCACCCCAACCACCAGTAAATCAAGTAAGGTTCCTTTACATTCTGTAGAAAAATAACACCTTTAGTCATCTTTAAACTGTGAAATCGATGTATTTACAGCTGGTATTGTCAAAAGTCTAAAGTCTTTGCCATAAATTATCAGGCTGCACTGAGAGTGAACCACAGTTACTTGTGGCTGTGAGATATATGCTTTCTTGAAGTGTCATGTCAGCAGGCAGTTAACCGAGCAGGTGGGAGAAAAACTGTGAGAAAGGCATGCTGCATCAGAAACCCATTGAAGAAGCAGCTCGAAGTCCTCATTTTATAGAAAGTATTGGATATAATTGCAAAATGTGTCGTACATGGGATCAGCAGCTTGCAAGTAATACCTCTCCACAAAGCTAGAACGGGTATCTATCTTTCATTCTCTGGCTTGCTTTCAATTCTTAACAGATATCAGCCATATTTCTCAACAGTTGCAACCCTACATGTCCTGAATGTCAGGGCCATTGCATTAATCAATTTTGCCATTTGATTGAAAATAACAATAGTAAATATCTCCAGCAGCTCAGGAACTGTCAACAATAAACATCGCAGCCATTTGTTCCTATTAGCTCAACAATCCCTCTGTGCGCCTACAGAAAGAGGAGGGAATTCCAAACATGTTTCTTCCTTCTTCTGGTGAACAAGTGTTGTAATCGCTTGTGTGTCAGGTGTGTGTTTCTATAGGCATGTGTGTGTCTTTTAGTGTGAATAATGCCCTTACTGGCGGGACAAGTGTCTTGGGGCACATGTGTGAGTGTAGCTGAGGGATTGTGTTTGCATGTGTGTGTCTGTGTTGTTTATCAGCTGGTCAGGCGGCCCTTGGTAGAGGGGACATCAGCCAGGACGACGTTGTGGTGTGTAGACTTTCTTCCCTATATAGCAATGACAGGCCATGTTGTCTCACCTGTCATGGCGGGCGGTCAGCAGTGCAGCTCTCTCCTTGCAGCTCTCCCTCTCCCTAAAACCAGAACACAAGTGCTGCCTGTTGGGGATCACATGGGTTAGTCCATATGTGTTCAGGCCCTCAACCCATGGATTAGAGCAACAAGCATGCCTGAGAGGAATCACAGGAACTAGAACAGTGAACAACTAAATAGTATATAGGCTTTATTTAAGTATGAGGAACAGGTGTAATGTTACAGTACACAGTGTTTCTCTAGAGTTTATGTTTATGTTTATTAAGATCCCCATTAGCATCAGCAACTCACTGATTCAGCTACTCTTCCTGGGGTCCTGTGCAAATATTTCAAAAACATGCTGCATCACAGATTTCACACAAACAGAAAAACTCACGTTACAGTCTTTATTAGATATTCCAGAACACATGCATCTACACAGATACATGTACGGGGAGAAGACCGAAGGAGAGCATTTCAGGGCAGAGGTCAAATTCCTGTTTGTGTGAGCTTCTGTGTATTTAGGAGTTTGTTTGTGCCTGCATTAAGAAGAATATGTGAGCGATTATAAATGTGTATGAAAACTGTGTCTATTCTGAATCCTAAAGCTGCAAATCTACTTTCAGCTGGCGAACATGTGCAGGACCAGATTTAGCTACACACCTGCTACTGGAATAAAAGTAACATAGGCCACGCGACTATTTTTGGCTCCTCTTTAACAAGTTCCTCTTATAGCTGTGTCCTACTGAGTGAGTGAGAAGCAGGGTGGACTAGATTGATTTGGGGGGGGGGGGTCAATTGGTAGCACCTGTGACACAGCTGAAGTTACTGCAAACACACTTGCTGAATTCAAAAACTACCAGAAGATTGCATCATGTCCTGTTGCTTTAAGCATCAAATTTGAGTGTTGTGTGCAAACCTTATATTTCATCTTGACCGCACAGTCCTCTGTCAGGAAGATATAAAGGCCACTGCCCTCACCGTGTCCCTGGAACTGCTCTGGCTACTCCAAAACTACTGACCCAGTTCACATTGCTTCATCCTTCTGTCTGTTTATCTGCAGTGTTGAACGGGAGCAGCCACTCTCCTACATCGCTAAACGGTGCTCCATCCACTCCCAACGGCTTTAGCAACGGGCCAGCCATGTCCTCAACGGCCTCGCTGTCCAACCAACAGCTCCCGCCAGCGTGTGGTGCCCGGCAGCTCTGCAAGCTCAAGCGCTTCCTGACCACGCTGCAGCAGTTTGGCAACGACATATCGCCTGAGATCGGAGAGAGAGTTCGCAGCCTCGTGTTGGGATTGGTGGTATATTGTTATTGTTATTGTTTGTTGGATAAATCTTTCCTCACAGCAGGCCAATGTCTTTATTTTGCTACACAATAATATACGGTCTATGATTATTTTTTTGGAATATTTCACTTCAGCTTTTTCTAATTTTGGTGATTCCGTAGAGTATTATTAATATTTCTTTCTCTTGTGTTCTCTCTTGGCCACACCCATTGTGTTGAGCAGAACTCTACTCTCACCATTGAGGAATTTCACTCCAAACTCCACGAGGCTACCAACTTCCCTTTGAGACCCTTTGTCATTCCTTTCCTAAAGGTAAATGGCTTTTTGCAGATTTTGAATATAACTAGAAGCACTCACGTGGACTCACCTGAGAAAAACCTCAAAAGGCCCAACAGCCCACCCAGTGCCACCTATATTTTGAACCTTCTGGATCAGTAGATCCAGAATATCAAAATGATCCGGGTAAAGAAATGTCAGATTATAACATCTACCTGTAACTAGAAGATGACCTGTTGCAGGGTTTTATAATGTTTTGGACATGGCTGCACTGAATGCATGTGTCCTCTACCGGAGCTGCATCGATATCAGAACAACCAGCCATGCATTCATTATTGAGCTCTCCATGTGTGACACAATAAATCAATATCAGCTGACATCTAAGGCTCTATTTCCTTACTTAAGCATTATATGATGATTTCTTTTTCAAATTTTCCACCTCAAATAATAGATAAAAAGTATAGATACATTTTAAAAATGATTTAATTTAGTTATATGTTAGCTGATAATGTTGTACACTAGGAAGTATTTGACATTTTCTATTTGAAATACAAGCCCAAAGTAATCCCACATGCTAATCAATTAATTACCTATTTATTGAAGCTTTGTCTTCTTCTAAATGATAAAAAAAAGATTCAAGGGGAAACATCTTCAGACAAACAGTCTGACAGGCAAACGTACACCGGCAAAAACATAACCTCTGCGCCTTGGTGGAAGTAAAGATCAGAATTTAGCATAATAGTAGGACAGCACGTGTTAAATCTTTTGGAGACAGAGGCAGAGAGACCAAACTAAGATGGTTTGGGAATGTACAAAGGAGGAAGAGTGAATATATTTGTAGAAAGATGCTGAGATGGCAATAGGCCAAGAGGAAGATTAAAGAGTGAAAAAGGACATGAAGTTATTTGGTTTAAAAGAAGGGGATATAAAGGATATGGTTAGATAAAAGCCGTTGATTTGCTGTGGTGACCCGTGAAGGGAATGTCTGAAAAGTAAAAGAAGAAAACGTTAATAAACATTCACTGTTAATTTTAAAGTATTTTTGATAAAGTTCTGTTAAATTTAACATCATTAGTATATCTGCAACATTATGGCTGCTTAATACTCCGCTTGCAGTTTTAGGGACAGGGACCATATGAGAGGTTCATATGATTGTTGAAAGGGCAGGAAGAAGAAAATAAAGTTCCAGAGACACAAATCTGTTTTCAGAAGTTTGACTTTCTTTATTGTGGTATTAGATCATTTGCAGATTAATTGAAATGGAACAATGCATTTGACAAGTTTAGAGGGCAAAATTCAAATAATATTTGGTGTAGCTTTTGATATGACATCACTGTGTTGAATCTTCATTATAAAATACATGTAATGGAGAAGAAAATGTATATATAATTCTAAGACGTGGAAGTAAAACTATTGTAATGTGGCATAAATTGGAAATATTTTAGGAAACAAATTTTACTTTAATACAGTACTTGAGTAAATGTAATTAGCTACTTTTCATCTCTTGACATAATGGCAAGTGTTTAGGACAATGATTATGCGTGTGTGGCTAATATCACCTTTTTAATCATCACAAAACATGAAAGGTTGAAAAAAGATGTGAAAGGAAACCTTGTCATAGTTCAAAACATATTCATATATCTTGTGTTATAAACCCATATAAACCAGCTGCCACACCTAGCTACCATATTATATGTAGACAGTAGTAGGATGTGCATGTAAATATGTGGTTAAAATGGTATGTGTGAACGTGTGTGTGAGAGTGTGTCAGACCTCCTGGTGTGCGATGATCCTCCACATCTGGGAGATTGCAGCTATAGCTGTGTTATATCAACCAGACAGGTCTGAGAGAGTTATTTGACAGCACTGTTACACACACATTCACACAAACACACACACACAGATAAAATACACACAAGAGCACATCCTAGAGAGAGAGAGAGAGAGAGAGAGACACATGGTAAAGGAATGTGTCAAGGGACCTGTCTTATCTCATCCTGTCTCTTCATCTATCACTCTCTTTTTCCTCCCTCAGTCTAATCTGGCATTATTTCACTCTCACCCCATCTATCTAATGTTCTACCATGAGTTTCTGGCTCTCCTCTTGTCCACTTGACTCTCTTCTCGATGTTAACATTGGTTCAATAAATCTATATCGTTCTTACTACAACTTATTACTTTACTAAGCAGAGATGTCTGTCTTTCTGTCTTTTCACTACTGAAGGCAAACCTGCCCCTGCTACAGAGAGAATTGCTCCACTGTGCCAGGTTGGCCAAACAGACTCCAGCTCAGTATCTGGCTCAACATGAGCAACTTCTCCTGGATGCCAACGCCAACTCGCCCCTCGACTCCTCCGAGATCCTGCTTGAGATGAATGAGCATGGCAAGAGAAGGACTCCTGACAGGTAGCATCTCTCTGTTAAAGAAAAGAAAATACAGACTTCAGATGTCCACCTGCGATGGCAGACTCTCACACAGACTACTGTAAATTAAATATTTTAGAGTTTTTTCAGAATGCCAAGTGACTAAGGGAAGCTGTAAATCTGCCATGCAGGAGGCAGAAGTCCGGACAGTACTGATGCCAGGCTACTTCTGCCAGCTGTCTGGGAGGGAGGACGGAGATAAATGAAGTGTAGGAAAAGAAAAAACAAGACTAAGGGGTAAAACACAGAGTGCTGCAAAAGAGAGCAAGGTGTGAAGTACAGTAGATGTCATCAACCCTACAAGAGACTGACTGGAAGAGCAACAGAGCTTTTCTTTTTTCTGTTGTCCCACATATTTCTCCTCTGCGCTCTAATCAAGCAAAAGAGAACACATCCTTTTTTCGTTTCTTCCCTCCTCTTTGCTGATCACTTCTTTATCCATTTTCTCCCTCTGCCTGCCTGACCTACTGGCCCCCACAGCAGCTGCCCATATGTTAGGGATGTGTCCAGATGGTAATGAGCTGACTCTAGCAATGAACACATCCTGAGCAGGGTGCTGGGAGGCAATTGGTGGTGGTTTGGATAGGACTTGACCAGGGGTTGAAGCTGGACGTGCAATCCCACTGTAATTCAAACACCTCCGCCTCCTGAACTCTGGCTTATGCACAGCATGTAGACTCAGTGGAGAGAGGGAGCGGGGGGGAGGTTCGGGGGCACAGCCAACATTGTGCCAGCTGTTTGTTTGATTTGTTGGCTACTACAACCAAGGATGTGTACAAGTATAGCTAGCATGCACAAATACACACACAAAAACACAGGGAGTGAGCACAAACACACACACACACACACACACTTACATGTGGCTGCAGCGTTGCTTTTATTCGCTTTTGATCCCTGTGATGATAAAGAGCGATTTCCATCTGAATGCCTGGCTATTGCCATCCAGCTAAACAGATTAATATCAACACTCCCATTTAAACTGTCCAGATGGCTTTAAAACACAACCTCTCCCTCACACTCAAACACACATGTACACACTCATGTAAACTACACAGACACAAATGAGTGTGACTAAACATCTGTCAAATACTCAGGCTTCAGCCCCCATTGCCCCTTAAGCCCAAGAGCAGGGTGGGAGGGAGAAATATTCGCAATCTAAGAGTAGGCAGAGGGATATTCAGATTAAGAGCTAGAGACGCAGGGTGTACAGTTGGACTTGGTTTGTTTGATGCATATGGTGTACAGCTGTGCGAGAAGCAGTGCCTTACTGTAACTGAACGACAAGCAGCTCTCATTCATATGTGTGTGATTAAACTGTGTGTTGGTATACATATACACCATATGGAAGTAAATTGAACTTAAAAAAAAATAGAAAAAAGATCTGTGTTTCTTGCTTGAGCTTCACAAACATGAAAGGTTAGCATACTAGATGCAGTAATCTGTGAATTTTGAATGTTGTGCTTGTTTTAAATTGTAGCAGAGATTTCAAGATGATTCTAATCTTTAAAACTGCATGTTTGACGAAACTCAAGCGTATATTCTTTTAACTTCTTGGCTGTCACTGCAAGTCACAGTGCAGTGCTTGATAGCTGTCTGCTTTTTCAGACAAAATGATAAAAATTGTGAGTTTCTCATATTATCTTTTGCCTGATTACCTCAACAAGTTGTGTCATATGAAGCCACATAACCATGTTTTACCTGCAGATGACTGTTTTAACAGTTAGAAACGTTTTAGCTCACTTCCATCTGTACCTCTTTAGGACCAAAGACATCTCAGAGAGAGATGGGTTGCACCCGGAGCACATGGCCAAGAGACCCTGTACCATCAGCCCCAGTCAACGCTTCAGCCCCAGCACAGGTCTCCCTGCTCACCCGCCTCCTAATGGCCTCCCCACACACCCTCCCAACGGCCTACCCCACCCACCCAACCCCCAAGTGGGACCCCAGCACTACCGCTTAGAGGACATGGCCCTGGCACACCAGTTCAGAGATGCTTACAGACATAATGAACACCGCGACGCACGAGACAGGCACCGGCAGTCAGGTAGAGCAGCTGCAGTCTTCATGTGGTTTGATAAATCTATTGATCTGTGGTCACATGGCATACAGTTACAAGGTCACGACTGAGTGGGCTTGTGTGAGCAGAAGTGGGGTGTATGTAGAGAACAAAGGCCAGTTGTCAGTCCATAAGATAATCCTTGTGGCAGTGCTTCTATATAAAGACCACAGCTATACATGCCCATGTGGCCAACTGTAACAACCATGTTTGTTTCCATCTGGGATGAATTCTGAGTCAGATTAGTTCCCTTATTAACTATGAGGCTGTAGTATATCCAAGAGTGTGTGTGGCCTTTTTCTGTTTAAAAAGTGGGAAAAAACCCCAAAAACTTTCTTTAGTAGATCTGATGGTCTTTCATTGAATCAATAGTATTATGCAAACACGGAATTTATTCTATAGAATTATAAACCTTATCTATAGCAGCCTCATTTTGTTTCACAAAATTGTATACAGCAATAGCTAATGTATGCAGAAAAACAAGGCTGCATTACATATTTATATTTAGGCATCATTTTATTTGAACATGTAATATGGACCAAATAAGAAAAAGAAATGAGAAAAAATGTTTTCTGTTCAGTATTATGTGTTATCCAAAGTGTACTGTGTAAGTGTCTAACCAATATGTTGCATGTTTTGATTTTTTTCGTTTTGTTTTGTTTTAAAATTGCAGCAGTGCACGGAGCCCGCCAAGAGGAGGTGATCGACCACCGTCTTACAGATCGAGAATGGGCAGAAGAATGGAAACACCTTGATAATGTATGTATGAACATGGAAACCATGCTTACTGACGGCTACTCCCTTGTTTCTTTAATATTACCACTATGGAAAAAAGATTGAAGAGGTCAGCAGGTGATTAAAGTTAGTGTTAGAGCTAAAGATGGCAAGCAGATGACATCAACAGGAACTGTTGACAGACAGAACAGCCTCTGTCCCGGCTGAGTTGGCAGTTGATGGACAGCTGACCTCAGGAGGTCTGTGTCAGGGTGGTGAATTAACAACTGACAAACCCCTATCTGGACACCTAGTATCCAACTCCACGAAGAGAAAAATCATGTACACTAGTAGGCACACAAGCATACAAGCACACACACACACAGTGTTAGCTAGAAACAGAGCCCCAGATGGAGCTCAGGACCCAGCAGAGAGCAGCTCCAGCTGGGTAGAGCAGCTGAGACAAGAGCTGCAGTCATGGAGAGAACCGGCCAGGCCTGGACTCGTGCCAAATTAGAAACACTTCGCTGAAATAAATATAGCTAACTCAGAGGGGCGGGAGGTGGTGGAGAGACAGAGGGAAGAAGGCAGCGGCAGAGAAGGGGGAGAAGATGAATGGGAATAATGATATGGATTGAATGTCAACCATGCTAAACCCATTTAGCAGACCTTGCCGGGTCTGGAAAGACAGGGCACTGTGGAAAGAAAGTGACACTGTTTACACCGGAGGGAAAAAAGACAGGAAATCTGTTGAGTTGGCAGGGAACTGAGCGGAGGGGTGGAAGGAATTGGCTCAACCTTTTCATCAACAGGCCAGCTGTTACATTATCATTGTTGCAACGGTCTTAGTCATTGAAATTCACTGACAGGCACACAATCCATAAACAGATAGGCAGACACAGTTATGTGCAGTCACCTGCTAGCAACCATGTCTGCTAGCTAGGTGGCTATCTGCATTGGATTGATTAAACTAGCAAACTTTATAATTCCACTCTTTCCTTTTTAACGATTAATCTCATGACCTTTATGTATTATTTGATTGATACACTTTTGTGAAAATGTTTGTTATTTTCTATTACTCTTCTCTTGCTCTTTTATAACTTTAAATAAACCCATTGTCCATCTTTTGCCTTCACAGCTCCTGAACTGCATCATGGACATGGTAGAGAAGACACGGCGCTCTCTGACGGTGCTGCGACGCTGCCAGGAGGCCGACCGGGAGGAGATGAATCACTGGATTCGGCGCTACAGCGACGTGGAGGAGATGAAAAAAGGTGGGAGCAACGGACAGCACTGCCTTCCTCCTCCTCCTACTCTTCCTCCTCCTCATCACAACTCCTCCTCCAACACAGCTAGCAGCAGCGAGTCACTGCCCATAGGAACTTCCTCGGCTGCTGAAAGGCAGACAGGCAGACAGACAGGTAGACAAACACACACAGGGTATGTTTGGCAAAGCAAAACACTCACAGCAAGGTAGGGCTCATTTGAAATGCTAAAATCGCCTTAATGGCTCAATTTAGACACAAAAAGTCAGTCAGTTTGGTTTTGGTTTTTTGGTCTTTTTTTTAGCACATTTGCAAACTTTAGCTCATATGAGGCTAAACAAATGTGTGTTTTCTGACTAACTGAATGCATCCTTGACAGCATGCTCATCATTATTAAGGTTCACTTCTATAACTTTCCCAGAAATAAATGAAAATGTTGTTAACAGCCTATTTACTATTGTTGCCAAATACATACATTGTATTGGTCCCACAAAAAGAATTGGAAGCTGATTTGGATGAATTTGTGAACATGCAGTTCAAGAACTTTATTCTGTGTGTGTGTGTTTGTACTTGTGTTTCAGAGATCCACAGAGACTTTTTACACAGGCCTCCCTCAGGATACCTGCCCGAAGAAATCTGGAGGAAAGCTGGTAAGAGCGGAACATCCTCTTCCCTCTATCGTCTTCATGACACACAGACTAACAACACACACTTCATCACTCTTCATGGCCCTCACCCGGGCTACTGAGACGGGCAGAACAGAAGCCTTACAGCCGTAGGTCCATCAAGCCAGAGGGCTGGAGGCCCTCTGTGTCATTAGGGCTAAATGCCTTCCATCTGTCACCACTATGAAAGGCCACTGCAGTTAGCTGCTGTGAAAATGCAGTCAGCGGCCCTATACTGGGCCGCAGCAGCGCAGCACAGGCTGGAGCTTAACTGGTCTCTCCTGGTCTTGTCCTGAGAAATCCATTCAGTCAAATTTAGAAAGCTCTTTTTTTGTAAATTATGCACAAACAACTTATATAAACAGATAAATTAGAGAAAAAAATCTTGACCTCTGGTACTGTTGTTGGCTCCTTTTGTAGCTGCAGTGAAGCAGGTGGGAGTGCTGCATTGCATGGGCCTTCATGTATAGTGCATACGTTAGATAAAGCCCCTCCCAAGAGTGGTCAGATTCTGCCCTTGTTCCACCTCATTCCCAGCACTATTATGTTGCACTCATATTCCAATGCCCTGCAGAGGAAAGATGCTGCTGCTGTCGGCAAAATACTGTGCTGCATTTTCACCAGCAGAAAAGGCTTTTTTAATTGCAGTTGTTTTTCATACAGGTACTACAAGCATCCCGCTCTCCCCAGCACTAAAGCACCTCCAAAACAAGCAGGGTGAGTAACACATCCCACTCTTAACATCTCACCTCGAGTCTTTGTGCGCATATATATGTATTCATTTGTATGTGTCACCTCTATCTTAGCAGACAGGTAGAATACCTCATGCAGCTTCAGCACGTCTTGCTTTTTAATAAAACCAGACATGTACTCTCTGGTCTGCTTCAGGTTGAGAGACGGCAGCTTTTCAGAGAACCAAGATCTGAAGTATGAAAAAAGTAGACAGAAATATCACATCTCAGGGACTTGCCAAATCCCTGAGGAATTAAAACGTTAATATTGCTGCCCCCGTGTTTTCCATTAAGTGCTAATTGCCCCAGCATCTGCTATGCAGTCTCCTTGATAAGAATTAATTAAATTTGCAAACTAATCTTACTGGTGCATGCATTAGGCCAGATAATTGAGAAGCTTGGAATAATGTAGATAGTGTTTGCAAGGGAGAGAAAAAATAGAAAGGGATGTGTGTGTGTGTGTGTGTGTGTGTGTGTGTGTGTGTGTGTGTGTGTGTGTGTGTGTGTGTGTGTGTGTGTG
>JBBBVU010000001.1:14556525-14568791 GCA_037177055.1 Atherinosoma microstoma | reverse complement strand
GTTATTTGAATTACTATTAAGAATTTTGTCTTTTATTTAATGGAAGGGTATGAATAATTTTGTTTACGACTGTATATTTGAATCCATATTATTACACCTATTAATATTCTTTCATCAGTCTTGAAATTCTACTGACCCACTCATTGGGGTTTTTTTTCTTTCTTATTTAAACATACCATGTCTGACCCGACATTGCACAAATTTGCAGCTCTTTATGTGAACATTTTTTAGCGATTCACAAAGTCCAATTTATTAAAATATGAACAAAATCGCACCAACACATACACAACATTGTAGCAAAATTACCTGTAAGGAACTCAAGCTAAATATATATTTTTTAAATTACTTCATCTTCTTCATATGAACATAATAAGCACAATATTCAAGCAGTAAGGTAAATGACAGAATATTGGTCGCTCCCTAATACTTAAATGATGGATTTGTGCATGTAAGATTGCCCAAAGAAAAAAAACAATCAAACACATTTCCCAGTAGTAAAGACACAGGCACGACTCACAAAATGACTGAAGCCTGAACTCCACTGGGGTGTTTGTTGTGTGGGTACTGGCTCCCATGCTACATAGAATAGAGCATAAATTAAGCTTATTAGCAACATAATATACATCCATTCAGCAATATAGTATTGATGTGCAGTAATGATGTAAAGTTTGTTCACCCCTTAGAGTGCACTATATTCTTGCATAAATGTCACCTGAATTTTCCCACAAATGGTACAAGAAAATCAAGGAACCTAAGTGAATAGCAACATATAAAACAGTTATACTTGGAGAGCAACATTACAAATCTATGAATGACAAAATTATGTAAACTTCCTGAATAGACATTGAAATTGAATATAGAGTCAGGTGTTTACAGTTAGTGTAATGTCACGCAGGTGTGAGTGGTTTTCCTGTTATATTTAAAAGAACAAGAATATGTCAGAGTTTGGTCATCATAACACGTTTGTGAAATTGTGTCTTGAAATAAAAAATATTTCTGAGAACCTAAGTAAACGAGTCAATGATGGTCAGACTGGGGAAAATTATTGACCATTTAAAGTTTGCACTAAGAAAAAAGCATTGACATTTTTTTTCTTTTTTCCCCATTTTCTTGGGAAAACAATAATAAGAATCAATGTTTTTTTTAAACAAATAGTGGAGATAACAATTAATAATAAACTAACAATAGTTGAATGGACAAAACTTGAAACATTGATGGGATAGCAAACACTTACTTTTGGCTTTACATACCTAAACCAAGTGGCAGAGATAGGTCAGGTAGGTTTACTTCCACAAATTTTTTAAGAAGATTCATAGAGCAGTGTTTGTCAATCCTGGTTGTCAGGACCACTTACCCTGCATGTTTTAGGTGTTTTTCCTACTCCAACACAACTGATTCAGATTAATGGCCCTCCTCATCAAGTCCTTAGCAAGCCTGTTAATGAAACATTCATTTCAGCCAGGTGTGTTAAAGTAAGGAATCATCTAAAACATGCAGAGCAATGGGGCATGAGCACCAGGATTGCAAAGAATTTGTTCAGTAGAGCAGGACGTTAATGGTTAAAATGTAGTAGTGTTAGTAGTGTTTGGTGTCCACTACAAAAAAAAAAGGCTTTCAAGACTGATGTGTACAACAAAGGAACCCAGAGTCGTTCGTATGGAACACGGCTTCTCTCTCACAGTGCTTTATGCTATCCATTGGAAGAAAACTGAAAACAAGTGTTAGCATGAATGGGAAGCACATTGAAAGTCTGAAAAAATAAATTAACATTACACTATAACTTCTTAAGGAAATTATTTCAACATATTTCTGTGAACTTTTTGCATGTTGTGGGTTAGAACAACTACTTCTTCAAATAAATTACAACCACCAGCAATGTTACCTTTATCGTTCCTGGCAATGCTATGCAGTCCAGTCAATGGAAACATGTCTGATTTACATTTCTTCTGGGGCATTTTTCCAAACATTGCTTCAGATTTGGTAAGTGAATAGAAACCCATGGCTACTGACTCTTTGCATATGAGCTGTACCAACTAAAGTAAAAAAAATAAAGCCAAAATCCTGCCTTAAATCCAATAGAGAATGTGAAGTGGACCTCATGCATTGGTTTGTTCAGACACCATACTGTATCATCTCTTGCTCCGAAGTTAACTTTTGTATGCATGGATCCTGAATTCTAACTTCAGGATAGCATTTCTATATTCTTGAAATGTCAGATATATCATAGGATGAGATTTTTGTTACAATACTACCATGTTAATTTTGCATTTCAGTTACTCCAAATAAGGTCAATCCTCTTTGTCCACCAAATTTGACTGGTTTAAGCCACTCTGAGCATGCAAAAGGCACATCTTCTACATGGGATTGTGTGTAAGGGCCTGGAGTGAGCGGTTCATCTGAGGAAAGCTCACGAACATCCAAGAGATGAAGCAGTTCTGAATGGATAAATGGTCAAACAATTTAAATAAAGTGATGTATAAGACTGATCAAAAGCTATTGCTGCACAAATGCCCCCCAGAACAGAAACGTACAGGCTGTTTGCCACAGCAAGTTTTTGATAATTCTATCAACATATTTATCATATTTATTGCAATCATTGGTAGGATTTCACCAGTTACATTTTCATTAATACTGATTAATACTGACATTTTTATTTACTATTGTTAAACATTTGGCTTTTATTTGGTTTTATTGTATATTACTAAATATTTATTTATTTTATGGCCCCCTTCCACACCCTTTTTTTCTTAAGCCCACCATATATTCATGGTGTAGATATGCCCCCGAGTGCAAGACTCCTTCCCTCATCCATACACCACCACTTTCACGTGCGCTCCACTTTGTCAATCAGTCCTGCGCGTCATGAATCTCGTGCACAGGTGATCTCCATTAGCTTACCTCATACGCCGTTGGGTGTCCTGTCCATTCACTACCAAACCGTTTCCTTCCGGTGAGAGATTTTTTTTTTTAGCGGGTTTGGCGAGCAGCGGTTGGCTTTGCAGATGCTAAGTCTTAGCAGCTAGCATGGCGGAAAATCATATGGAGTACCGCTATCTAGAGAGTGACACCATCGGTGAGCAGTTCACCGAGGACCCGGTGAGTCATCATTGTGTCTGTGGAGAACTAAAGGGTGCTGACACGTTTGTTGGTACGCGTGTGTAATAAGAACGGTTACGCTAGCAACCAAGCGCACACGCACTGGAGTGCTGTTGATTGTTAAGCGAGAAAGCTACATCTGCTAGCCACATCTTCATATACACACATATATACCCAGCTGTGGGCCAGTGGGGTGCGGTGGCTGCAACATTAGTGTGGATTGTAAAAATATTTACTTAACGTATAAGCTATAATGTGTGGAAGAAAACGCCTTGGGTTTCTATTAGATTATAGGGTTGCTGAAAATGCCATAGCCATGTTTGAACCACATTCTGGTCTTTAGTGCATGTTCATTAAGATGCAATAATTATTAGTCACAAAATGAGTCCACTAATCCTCAAATATTAGTTTTCAGGTAGTCGTGAATGTACGAGATTTAAACATGTATTGCATTTCTGAAGCTTGTTTTGAAAATGGACATTCAACTAAAAGAATTCCCTGAATTTGTGTTTTGATATTAATAGACACAGACCCATATGACACATTTTTAATTACCTAAAAATTACACGGACTCTAAGGCCATATCAGGCTCAAGTGTTGGTTTCCATTCTTGTGTCTCAGGAGCTGATGGCCATCAAAGCCAGGGTCCAGGAGCTGGAGATGGAAGAAGAGACTGAGAGACTGAAGGAGGAAGAGGAAAGGTGTGCTGCAGAAGAGATGCAGCTCATGACCAACAGCCCTAGGCCTGGTGAGAACAAGGCTTGCACGTTTTTTGTTTTAAGTTTTTTGTTGTAGTGCTTAATTGGTGTGCAGAAAGATGCTGATTATGCTCCCAGGAAGCCTCAATATAAACATACTTGCATACCACACACAAAAAAACTTTAAACAATAATACACATGGTCAGGTGTGTAGTATTGCAGCCTCTGAGCAAGTAAGGTAACCACATTTTTTACCATCTGGCTAACACCTGGGTCACTTCACTGTGGTCACAACAGTGTTCACATGTGCCTGATCACTGCCCAATGAGACGGAGCAGTGAGACCCAGTAAACCAGAAGTGTCCTTTTCTGCCTGTGGCTATTTTCTGCCTCTGTGCATCTCCTCATTCCTTACTCCTTTTCTGTTCTTCCATAAGACTGAGATTCAATCAGAGGGGTGCCAGATTTTTATGTCGCAAGAAAAGATGTTTATGAACATTAACATCTTCATTTCACTTGGGAAAATCCCTGTATAGATAACACATTCATTGCATGTGTGCAAGCACTGTATATTTTGTTTTTTTGTTTCCACTACAGGACCCTTCTATAATATGACTCCTGAGGAGAGGATAGATGCAGACAACAGATCGGTCTATGTGGGAAATGTAAGACTTGTAGATCTCCTTTCATTATAATTGTCATGTTTTGTTTTAGTTTTTTTTAGTTTTTATAATCATGTTCTGACATGCCATTGAACAAATCTTAGGTAGATTATGGAGCTACTGCAGATGAGCTGGAGATCCATTTCAATGGCTGTGGTCCTGTCAACAGAGTTACTATCCTGTGCGATAGGTTCTCTGGCCACCCCAAAGGGTGGGTGTATAACTTATTTTCACTACCTGTCACTATTAAACTATTGTTCACAACAGTAGTCCATGTTTAATCGTGATCTTTTCTTCCTTGTCCTCTCTAGCTTTGCTTATATTGAATTTTCGGATCGAGACTCTGTGCAGAGTGCCATTGGTTTACATGAGACGTTGTTCAGAGGAAGAGTCCTCAAGGTAAAGTTTACTAGACAATATGTTGGTCTTGGAATCCTCATGTCAGTCTGTCAAATTTGCCATTAATCAAATTTCAATGGGTTTGTTGTGCAAATGCGATTTATAGCACTCAAAGGTTATGAGCAGCACCATACTGCATTATACAAGAACTGGTTATAGAAAATTGAATGACTTTATGAACTGGAGCTAAGTATATAATCTTTAAAATGTAATTTTAGTTTTTTAGGTTCTGCACTGGCTTAAATCAATTGAAGAGACACACACTGATCATTTGAATTGAATTATGTGTACACTATGCCATTAATAATTGTTTTTCCTAATTTTACTGAGAGAAATGCTCATTTTGTGAGCTTGCATGACAACTCGTAGCTTGTAAAAAAAATATTCTTCCTGGTTTTGGCCTGTCAATCTTGCATTTTAAACTAACAATTATGACAAAACTTAGATGACTGCTTTTTGGTTAAAACACAACATTCAAAGTCAGCTTGTCTCTTGATTGAATTATTTTAAGGTTTTGCCATCACAACTGTGGGGGGAAAAAACTGGTGTTACTGATTGTTGACTTAATAGATTTCCCCATCTCCAAGGATCTCTGGGTTTGATTCGTAATGACCTTTTGGCTTGTCAATTACCTGTCCAACCATGGCACATCATCACTGTTTGCCTGAGCGGTTAGATCTCAGAAGTCTGTCGATTTTCAAAACCTAATCAATTTTAAAAAGATAATGGAATCAGTTGTGCTTCTGGAAACCGAAATGCTACTGAAAAGTATTTTGTGTCTTGATAAGATCTTGCTTCACAATGTTCTGTATCTAATAGCCATCGTTTCCACTTTGACCATCAGCTGAGACTTGAAATAAGCAGCAGTTTTCTCTGTCCACTGAATTTAATTCCGCACTGATTGGCTTAAGACATCTAATTTATCATAAGACACACTGATCTTGGATAAACCAGAACTCACTGGGGTGTTCTGACGGTCCGGCATACCCTCTGTTAATGCGCATGCGTAGCAAAAAAAAAAAACACGACACATTGATTCAGCATACCTCAGACTACTCAGAAATTGCGTTTGTATACAGCCGACTGTGAAGCCACTAGCAGTTTTTGTTTTTATATTGCATATTCATTGCACATTGCTCAAGTACATATCTTGTATGACTAAAGCTTGATGGGAAATTCACTTTAAAACCCAGACAAAGCATATGAAAATGTATTTATTCTGCAGTGTCCTGTTCGTCCTTTTACAAGTAAGGTTGTTTTAAATGCGCTGTGTACCATCAAGTTCTGTACTGCCTTTTTCCAAATTCAGTGAGATTGAACATGTAATGTTTCACTTTGAATTTGCTATTGCTTCATTAAAAATTAAATATAGTGTGCAGGCCTGAGGGAAATGAGTTCCATGATGAGCCAAACATTGTTTTGCTCCAAATGGTAAAGAAAATTTTGTTTGGCTTTCAGGTAATGCCTAAGAGAACCAATATGCCAGGTATCAGCACCACAGACAGAGGAGGACACAGAGGCGGCCACTCCAGAGGCAGAGGCCGTGGTTACCGTCCTCCCAGATACCAAAACAGCTCTCGAGGCAGATTTCGGTACCAGTCAACAAGACCGCAGCACCAAACACCACACCCCTATTACGGAGGAGCGTCAGTGGGAAAGAGACAAGGACACATGGACTACCATGAACAAACACCGAAACGTTACCCATGTCTTCTTCTCATCACACCTCCATCAGAGGAGCTGGGGGCAGCGTCGACCGGACAGCACTACCCTCAACAACGTTAGCACTACTCCCAGCCTACATACTGTGTGGGTGGATGGGTGTGATTTTTTTAAAAAAAAGCAAATACTTTCAAGTATTGTGATGTACAGAACTAACTCCTGCATCAGTCATTCATAGGTGAGAAGTGACAAAAGCAGACTGGGGTCTCCGTTGTTACATTATAAGCTTATGTTGCTGTGAATGCATGGGACAGTTCTTACATTGTTATGCAGTTGCATCTGTTTTTACAAGTTGATGGGAATGTTTTGTGTTGCTGCCTGTAATATATAAACCCTACCTGTGTGTAACTTAAGTTCTTTTGCTATGTGCGTAAATAAAAGTAAAATAACACATGTCATATCCAATGACCAAGTTTACTCACAATCTTACAGTTCAAGAATCAAAGCGACATGTAAACAGAAGAATAAAGGGTTATATGTACAGTGGATGCTCAACAGAAGGGGGCAGGGAGGACGTCAGCCAGTTTGAACCATCATTCCGGAAACGATCCCATTGAAGGCCCTGGATAATGATTGTATAAAAGTTAAATGCTAAAAGTGCTATAAAAAAATCCTTAGATAATCTACATATGAGACAAACTTACTTGGACTGAATGGGGTCCCCAGGATTGTGGAATGGGTTGCACATTACGTCAGTGAAAGAGTTGTGCAACTTTCTGAACATCTGCAAAAGACCAAATGCAAGCTACTTATCTGAATTACTCAAATTAGCGTCATGGCAGACAAATAGTTTTAAGAGCTGGAAACTTGACAGTCCTGACTGAAATGTGCATGGTTAGAAATTTTAGTCATAGCAGAATTATAAAATGATTGCAGGTCAAATGTTCAATGTTTTAAAAAAGGGCAAATTGTTGCGTCTCATTTTATGGGCTGCTTAAAAGACAAAACTGTTTATTCAACAAAATAAACAGCTTTCACAGCTGTACTACAAAATGTGTTAGACCCATAAACAAAAATACATACAATTGCAATAATGGCATAATGCTATATTCATTCAAAATATAATTGGAAGAGTTGGCTCACTGGACTCTGAACATGTTTTAACAGTTAATATACTCAACTTACACTTCTTATTTCGTTGTCACGCAATGATGTATTTGAGGAGTCCACAACAATGACAAATTTCACCTTGGAGTTGGTTACATACCCATATCTATTTTTCTAGTCAAGGATATAAGAAAGGTATTTGTACAGCATTCTTACAGCCTTGTTGACAACTCCAACTACGGTGATTCACCACTTTATTCCCCCAACTACAGCTGTTGATAATACATTTCCTTCCATATAGGAGATATTTATAATAGAAGTTCCACGAACTGCGATACCATTTTACTTTTCACTTATATCGCTTGTGTTCGAGCTTTCCCGGCTTTAACCGATTAAACTAAAAAGGATACACTTTATAGTCTTCAGTTGGGTAAAGCAGACCCAGGTACAACTCTCTCTGGTCCCCCAAGGATTTGCCCACGGCTGAGATCTTCTCCTCCACCACATCCAGAGAGGTGTGCACTGTATAGTGAAACTTCAGCTCATTTTGAGTGGGCACACTACGGATATACAGTGGGTAATTCTGGGGAAATACATAGAATAATACTTACACGTTTAAATAAACCTGTTAAAACCATCATTTTGGACCAGTTTGCACAAAATATCCACAAAAATGTGACAAGATTGGACAGCAAATAATATGCTAATATTAGCTCTGTCTGAGTATTTTACCTGCTGGACATTATATCACACCTAGAAAGCTGACGCTTATCAAGAAACAATTACAGGAATAACAAAAAACCTTCTGTTGTTAACCAGCAGGTCATAGGGAAAAATCTGGAACGTATAAAAGCTACAAATACCTCCTTTGCGATCACTGCTATGCACACCGCCATGTTCCTCCTGAGCTGTCAGCTGCTGTCACGTGATGCGTTGCATTCAAGTACCCATTGAAAAATGAGTGTCAACAGGACACCAAATCCAGTGTCCGGTTTATATTATAACTATTTTTTTTAGCTTGATCGTTCATATGATTTTATGTAAATATAAGTATTTATTTCTAAATATATACGTTGCTAGATTAACTTTTTGTATTCTTTCTGACTGATTTCGGATTCAATTTCAAATATACACAATGTATCAGCAGTCAGTGAATACAACACAAAACAAGGAAGTTATATCTCGAAATATTGGACGTTATGTATACTTTTCATTTGTCAATGAAGTGCTATTCAACACTGCTAAAGTGAGTCAGATATATTAGTTAAATTGAGCAAACCCTCTTAATTTTTCCATCTCTACGTAAGTCCTATGCTGAAGAAGGATACGAAGCCAAAAAACAAACTCTCCCTTGAAGTTGGTGCTCATAAAACTACAATCCAGTAATGCAAGTAGTACGCACTCTAATTTTGATGTTCTTTGATATAGTAATATGTTGTGCTTTCAAAGAAAAATCGTCAAATGTTTCATCTCCAAACATTATCATCATGCTTATGGATGACGTAAGTTACTCTCTTTTTGTTTGACTACATGTTACTGCATTACTTAAATGAATCAGCTGCTACTTGTCTCATAAAGTTGATCTTGGACACATGTGATCTCACTGGACACATCTGTTTTTTCAGATGGGTTGGGGGGACTTGGGGGTGTTTGGCCAGCCCTCTAGAGAGACCCCCAATCTGGATGCGATGGCAGCTCAAGGCATGTTATTTCCAAACTTCTACACTGCCAACCCACTTTGTTCCCCATGTGAGTATGCAGAAAATGTTATGAAGCAGAACCTGAGTCAACAGTTCCTCTTTTGTTAGATAAAGTTTTCTGCATGTATGTTTATCTTTTGATTGCTTCATTAATATAATGTTGAAACAACAGCCCAATATTTTAAAGGTTTACACTTAAAGTGGTGCTTTTTATCTAATATTGCTTCATTCACATGTTAGAACATAATAAACAGGTCCTGCAGGAATGCACCAACTGAATGCATGTTGGATAGTCAAGTTGTAAAACTCTTTTCTTTTTTTGTGGAAATATTGAGACAGTTGACTATTGACAGTTTCATGTTTGTGTGTAGAACTGAGCTAAAGAGTCACTAATAACAGCTGATATGAGTTCATAAAAAAAATAAAAATGTTGAACTATTAAGACATTATTAATCTACAATATATAATGATTTACAAACCCTACATTTCAATTTGTACACAAGGAAAACATTTTAAAATGAAGAAAAATAGTTGTTTTATTAGGACACTGTATTTTCAACTTTGACTCCAGCTACATGTTTCTGATAATTGGGACAGGAGCATGTTTACTGTTGAGTTTCATTACCTTGTCTTTCATCAACACTGCTGCTGATTGGAAATTAAATTATTTCTCATTCCCACTCGGTAGCTTTTCTGATGTCGAACATTTCTGAGCCTCATTTTTCATTTCATAATTTAATATTGAAATGATTAATGCCATATGTTTTCTCTGGCGGACAAGGCCAATAAAGCACCCTTTACTGGTGCTGACTTACACTAGCTGTACTGTTGTAGTATGTGCAGGATGTTGGGGAAAGGCCTTTGCACAACACAACCCTGAAATCTGTTATATTAAACAATATAAGTAAAGACTTAGATTTTCTCTCACTCTTTTCTACATTTTGGCTTAAATTTTGTTGAATTATTAACACACTGTGCCCACAAGCTGTTATTAATCCATCCATCCATCCATTTTCTGTACCGCTTAATCCAATTCAGGGTCGCAGGTGGGCTGGAGCCTATCCCAGCAAGTATCAGGCGAGAGGCAGGGTACACCCTAGACAGTTCACCAGTCCATCACAGGGCAAACACATAGAGACAGACAACCATTCACGCTCACGCCACTCCTAGGGAGAATTTTAGAGTGACCAATTAACCTATCATGCATGTCTTTGGACAGTGGGAGGAAGCCGGAGTACCCAGTGAGAACCCATACATACACGGGGAGAACATGCAAACTCCACACAGAAAGGCCACTTTTTCAAACCCCTCCCCAGCCCGAACCAGAAAGCTGTTATTAATGTAAAGTCATATTATTTACCTAATTTTGAAACCCAGTAAAGACCAAATGATTTTTTATTGTGTCCTGATTTAATAAAAGCTAAGAATTAAAAGAGGGTATATTCTTTATCACATGATGGCATTGTGTTTTAATGATTTTAAAATCTTTGGAGAAAACAAAAAATACAAAACTTAAAAATCTTAGCAAAAATTGGAAATAGCTTTGTATCAAAATTCTGACGTGTGCCTGGAAATTCCTCTCCTCACGCCTGCTGAATTTAGCTATTTAAGAATTCAACCAACTTAGTCAAGTATGATATGATTCTGAAAGTGGAAAAGTTATCTCCAGTGCAGTCTCTATGTTGATGGAGGATGAACAGGAGTTTTTACTCACTTAGATTATTATCAATTTCCAAAAGAACATTTAAAAAGACAGCATTGAATCCTTATGTCATTTTATTCTGTCCACAGCCAGAGCTGCACTTCTCACTGGGAGACTGCCTGTCAGAAATGGTTTCTACACCACTAATGCCCACGCTAGAAATGGTACGCTTAGTTCTTACTTTGCAGATCATACAGCTACAAACACTTTCCTGCTTTTGTCTCACTACTTTGTTTCAAATGTAAAATGCTTATGTCAAAATGTTTATGTCAATATTTATTCTATTTTTATTATTTTGCAGCATATACCCCCCAGGAGATAGTAGGGGGAATTTCCATGGATGAGATTTTGCTGCCTGAAATGCTGAAGAAAAAGGGTTATGTGAGCAAAATAGTTGGCAAGTGGTGAGCATTGCAATTTTGACTTCAAGTTTTTCAGATATTTATCATCAGCAGTGGAGGGGGTGTTCAAATGATTTAATAAAGTCAAACTAGCAATACGTTGTTGTAAATATGCACAAGTTTATGAAAGAAAATAAACAGAATTTGAATTATGCTCACATGTCTAGCTATTCGATAGTGACAGGCGTGATAGGCGATATATCACTGTAAAACTTCATGGCTCTGCCTTACATTACAATTTGTACTTAGAGATGATGATACTCATGAAATTTTAGTTAAAGATTGCCATATAAACAATTGCGATTTATCATTTTTTTTCTTTGTTTGTTCTTATGACACTGCTATAATCAAAGCCTACAAATTTAATAATTCATATTTTCCTTATAAAGAATATCAGCCATTTATTGGATCTTGCATTTTAGAGTTTCTCCAAAAATGTTACCATTGATAGATATGTCAGGTCAACAGCAGAAGACAGGAGTGCTAAAAGATGACCAAAAGTATCCGATTGTGCAAAGCAGTGAGACATTATTGACATAAGGCAAGATTATATGTATAGCACATTTCATATACATGACAATTCAAGGTGCTTTACATACAAACATTAGACACATTACAGCAGGGTGCAGAAATCATTAAAAAGAGTATAAAAACAAAAGTATAATCACAAAAATAAACAACAAAAAGAAAGAAAGAAAGAAACCCTCAGAGAAAATATCACTTATCATAAACAGCTGCAAATAGAAAAGTTTTTAACCCTGATTTAAACTGCTGAGAGTTTCAGCAGACCTGCAGGTTTCTGGGAGTTTGTTCCACATGTGAGGAGCATAAAAACTGAA
>JBBBVU010000001.1:14528553-14540697 GCA_037177055.1 Atherinosoma microstoma | reverse complement strand
TCTTATCAGTTCCCAGAGTCAGAACCAGACATGGAGAAGCTGCATTCAGCTTCTATGCTCCACATGTCTGGAACAAAGTCCCTGAAAGTCTCAGATCAGCAGAAACGCTCAGTTTATTGAAATCCAGGTTAAAGACCCTCCTGTTCTCTGCTGCATTTAAATAGTTTTTATCTGAATTTGTGCTGTTCCTTTTAAGCTTGAATTTTAAACTTGATCATGGTTTTAATCTGTTGTCCTTTCTTAATCTTGATTTTAGATTTATTTATTTTTTCTCTTATGTTTTAATGTACTTATCTGCAATTTAAAGCACCTTGAATTGTCCTGTACATGAAATGTGCTCTTTAAATAAATTTTTTTCTTGCCTTGCCTTAGGGCCAGTTCATGGTTTTTGTTTGGATAACATCTTCATTATCAGAGATCTGCATGGATGCCTCTGCTGTATTTACAGTCATAATTTACAGCACTGAAATGTCTTCAAACTGACTAACTGTGCATGAATTAGAGGGGTACAAACAGTTGTAGGTGGGTGTAAAGCTGGATGTAACTCCTGCACTATGAGTTTGTACACAGCTGGTTAAGCAAGATGGGGAGATTGGCTGTCATTTGTCATCCAAATTATCTAATTTTTGTTTTTTTTCTGTTTTGTCAGCACAGCATCTCATCTTATTGCCGATATAAAATCACCCTTTTCCCTCTTATAAACCACACCAATGTCCTAATTTAAAACCCATTGATGTACCCCAATTTATCACTGGACTAAAATTTGGTTTAAGTAGCGTATATCTTGTGTGTTCTAGTCATTAGAAATAAGTTTTATGTTTATTTCTCTATCTACAGGGTGTAAACTTCTGTCCAGGTGAAGAAGTCCCAGGTGTGACAACTCATGATCAGAGAGAGCACACTCAGCAGCCAATCATTTTCCACCTGGGGCGGGACCCCGGAGAAAAGTACCCACTCAGGTCAGTTGCATCGAGGGTAATATATAAACTTATCTTTAGAAGAATTATTGTGGACACGAATGAGTGAGGAAGAAGAATGAAGTTAGCAAGGAAAAATAGTAGAAATAAAGAGGAAAGGCATGCTATTAGGAAGGTTGTTTGCCCATTGTACAGAATGTGTGTAAGATCAATGCGGATTCAGTGGGATGAAAAAGAAGGTGGTGGATTGATCCTCTCAGCCGGAGCGTGCATCATTACATTCTCCTCTTTGTGATTGCAAACAGCTCCTTAAAGATCGCTATCTGGCCCTCAACCCTTCTCCGGCAGACCGCTTGCAGGTTAAAATTGCAAGATGAATTGTTTAGGTCTAAATTGAGAGCGTGTGCTGTTTAATGTGGTTTGTGTGCATCTGCCTCAGCTCCAAGGACAGTTAAGAATCACCGAGGGGAGAGTGATGCCAGAGGACACACAAACAGCTAAGGATGAACTGAGACAGTTACTGAATAAGGATGAAAGGATGCTTCTTTTTTACTATGTACTTTCAATATAGGCTATTAACTTGATCTTTTAGAAAGAAATGGCACAGCCTGACACCATGACTAATACATGAAAATAATCTCAGAACACTTTGATGAGAGAATATTCTTTTTGTGCTCTCTGGCTCCCTCCTGGCATGAAACCTCCTACACTGACCTTTCTTTTCTTCCTTCAGCTGCTGTTTTTCACATTCTTGCTGTGGTCTCATCTCCTCCTTTGCTTCCAGCTCAAACTCCTTTCAGTTCTGTAGTGAGATTGGATGATAAAACATTCATGTTGTTTTTCATTTGCCCACCTCTAAGCTGTGCTATTCACTTGGAAGAATAAAAAAAGGCAAGACCCAATCAATATGCAGCCATGTGTTGTGCTGAGTGCTGCACGTGTACACACACACACAGACCACTTATTTTTTACTCCTGCAGTGAGGGGTGCGTGAGTTGGTCTCCAAGGTTACCGCCTCCTGCAACCCGGATGCCCTCTGTATTGTTTACGCACTCTTCTTTCCATCTGTGCTTTTCTGCACTTTAAGTTCTCTGTCGTCTCCAAACTTTTGTCTAACTTTTCCCAGGTTCTCTCAGCTGATGTCCCTCTGCATCCACTGGGACTGCTCTCCTCCACCCTGTTTAAACCTCTCTGTGTGTTAACGTGTGCGTTTTGTCCGTGTACTCTTAGGTCCCCCAGCTGGACTGGCTGCCTAGCCATCATTAATCTCTGTCACCACCTAAAGAGCCACTTAAGATGATGTAGGGCCTGTCTGCACACATACCTTCACTACTGTCGCAGGCTGTGATACAGCAAAGAACACACACCCACACAATAACCAGTTTAGTACAGAGAGAAAGTTTATTTTTTATGCAATTGTGGAGATGATTTTTGCATGGGTTAATGTAGCTGGTACAATGGCAGTGGAGCACATAAAGCCCTGCGGATATGCTCCATCTGTCCAGGGTGAGTGACAGACGCCAACTACATCTGCAGCTATACCTAAAACAGTGAGGTAGCTGCCTATTTCTGTGACCTAATGCCCTGAGATTAACACATCCTACTTTCTCACCACCCACCTCAGCTCATGTCCCCAGAGCCCCCTGCTCATCCACAGTGAAGTCCCAGCCCTGACACTGCAGGCAGCCTTGCACAGTCTGGCCTCATCTGCTGCTTGCCACCAAGCTCCCTGCGTCTCCAATCAATAGTCCTCACTGAAGTGCTCAATTTCCACCGGGGTGGAGAAGACGGTGAAGGGGAGGGGTGGGCAGGACAGATGTATTTGATTGTCTCCTCAATTCCCCCACCTTCTGCTACTGTGTGCTTGTTTGGAAATGTGTGTGTGTTCCAGCAATAGTGTTATGAATCAGTAATCAGACTGGTGACACACCTGAGCAATGCCCCCATCCCCCCTGGGTGCCATACATTATAAATCAAAAGACTCCATTTGCATAGAGCCTGCTTATTATTCCAGATTTTGCCTCTACACAAGTAAGCTAAGGGTTATAATCATGATAATGAGCAGTGCTGACTGTGAGCTTTTCATTAGTTGTTTGCAGAGGGGGCATAAACAAGTGATATTATTAGTTTTTGATTTAGAGGTTTGCACTGTAAGGTTTTCAGTGCATAAACGAAACAGCAGAAAACTTGGGATTTCATGAAACTTCCTCAGCGCATCACATGCTTTGTTAGCATGCTCGCATGCAGAAATCTGATAAAACTCCATCACATTTACTCCTGTTAAGCCTCTTCATCACAAAATGAATTGCAACAATCAGTAGTGGGCACAGATAGGAAGGGAATGAAATATACCCCGTGCTGATCCAGACCAGGCGAAAACAGACTTTGCGATCTGTAGATAGCTGAGGCAATTTAATCTGAATCTCTGATATTTACCAGTCTCTCCCACCGCCCCCCACACCTCTTTCTCTCTCTTTCTGTGTATTAGCACTGATCACAATGCATTATGATAAATGTGGCACACAAGGAGAGAGATTAATTGCTGTCAGCTCACTACCAGTCAAGTAATTGTAGGGGAAGTTAAGAGTGAGTATCAAGAAAAGGAGCAGGTGCTGGGCTGATGGAGGAAGCCTTGCTGCCCTGTGGGAGATCTAAGAGGGAGGGTAGGGGTGAGCTGGACAGGGCCCGGGGTTATTACTCTAATTGACACTTCACCTCACACACATGCACATGTCCCCCAGAGGCCAATCAGAGAGTTGGCTTTGCAATGGAGGGATGGATGGAAGGCTGGCACAGGTGCTGCCGGCGAATGTATCAGGGGTGTAATTGCACTGCTGATATTTGTCTATCCCTGTGTCACGCCACCAGACGCCCACTCCCCCCAACACACACACACACGCACACAGCCCATTAACCCTACAGGTTCTATTGAGAGCAGCGTTCCTTTGAAAGCCTTCAGGGCCCCTGTGTTTTACACTGAATATAATAATGCACAGAGGTGCTCGAGCTCACTGGTGTCCACCAGCAGTAATTGAGAGACAGGGGATGTGATGGGGGTGACATAGTTTACTTTGCTGTGTGTGTTTCACCAGAGGTGGCCAGACTGTGTTTATGTTTCTGTTCTTTGATGCTACAGCATGTCCCCACACTGATCCAAGGAGTTAAGCTTTTTCATTGTGCGTGTTTTAGGTTCCATCATTTGTAGTACACAATTTTTAAAAAAACAAAACAAAGCAGCCTTGCTTGAAGGTATTGCTATGAATCAGAGATGAAAAACGGTATTGTCTAAATGTGTGTGACAGATGAGTCCTTTTAAGATTAACTTTGGGTTCATATGATTGTTGTTTTCTGAGATTATTTATATTCTCTGTATTTTTGTAATATCTAACTCAAAAGAAATATTATTGTTGGTATGAAAAATATTCAGACAAAAGTTAAAAAGTTTGCAAAGTTGTTTTGCCAACTCATTGATCATTTCAAGCTCATTTCTGAGTATGTATTGCCTGTCTTTATTTTGTGTGTATTTGCAGGGTTTTGAGTAAGGAGTATCAGGATGCTTTGCGCAGGATCTCTGCAGTTGTGCTGCATCATAAAGAAACTCTGGTACCCGGCCAGCCGCAGCTCAACATGTGTGACTTAGCGGTGATGGTGAGATTCACCTTACACAAACAAATGCATCTTTTACTTTAAATGAATTCATGATATTGTTAAATAAATTATGCTGCAGCTAACTCTAGTGTGGCCAGAGGTGTTGGAATGACAGGTGTAGTCTTCGTAGAGCACTGTAGGATTTGTATTTTTTTTATTTCTTTTAGCTCGGCACCACTTAATGTGCATAAAGAAGCATTTTTTTCTGCCTTTCATTCTGTACCTAATTAAATTACAAGATGTGCTCCATTCTGTATCACACCTGGTGATTTAATCATTAACAGACATTGATTAAACTTATCCCAAATAATTTTTTAAAATGACAGTGGAAAGAAAAGCACTTGCAGAGTTGTTTGTTTATTAACTAGCTGCATCATATTTGATTAATTCATCAGCTCAGTCAGGACTTTTTCTTTGGTTGTGCATCAGTGTTTTTGTGAAAAAAAATAGTCAAAGCAGCTGAGGTGATGCACGTCCTCCTCTGCGGGCACCACAACCAGCGGCTTTGCTCCACATTTATCTGTGGTACAGCACTGCCTCCTTGGGGTCAATAAGATGAACACAAGTTTAAGAAGGGACAGAATTAAAGATAATTCCAGCACTGTCTTGTAGCTTATCTGTCTTGTAACATAGCTTTTATTAAATATCTATTGAAATTAAACAATCCATTATTTTATTGTTGACATTTTACAGTTCTGTGCAAAAGTCTTAAGTTACTCATTATTTCTTTATATTTTGCTTCTAAAGGAGCCCCTGACTTTTTTCTTATCTGTTACAGTGGGTTTGAACAGTAGTTCACTAATCTGTGAACAATTTGAACAGAACAAAGATGCCTAACTCAAGGAATAAATCTGTGCTGTGTCTTCACATACACAGCTTAGCAAAAACTTACCGTAGGCACTTTGTTAATAGCAGTCTGTTGGAAAATTACAAAATTTGTTACCATTTCATTAGTTGCATATCTAAAAAGGGGCCAAAGAGAAACATAGTTGAAGAGTAATTCATATTTCTCTGCACTGGCAAGATGATTCTCAAACAGCTTTTACAGAAGATTTTTTCATATCTTTGCATGGCATGCATGCTGATGCCTCAAAATTTGAGGAAACTAGACATTAAAAGAAAATGTGGCAGGTTTAAAAAACTATTTACAGTGAATAAACAGTATCTTAAATAGCTGTCCAGGGAATGATAAATAATGGGAAATAGTCCAGATCAGACACAAAACTTGAAAGATTAATCTGGATCTTCAGTTGAGCTATGGACTGTTTACTAAAGCCTCTCCAGAAATGGTCTTTGTGTAAGGATGACAGAGAGAAAAGACTGAG
Organism: Atherinosoma microstoma; assembly: GCA_037177055.1. Classification (NCBI taxonomy): domain Eukaryota; kingdom Metazoa; phylum Chordata; class Actinopteri; order Atheriniformes; family Atherinidae; genus Atherinosoma; species Atherinosoma microstoma. Next base: position 14,534,807 of record JBBBVU010000001.1, on the reverse strand, counting down.
GTATTTCCAAAATTATTCAAGAACTGTACTGAAAAAAATCAGTGGCAACATGTCTTCAGAAGTGATGAATCCTCCCCAGAGCCTAAACCTCAACATTACTGAAGCAGTGTGGGATCATCTTGATGGAGAACATAAATAAAATGAGCCAACATCCAAATAACAGCTTTAAAATGTCCTTCAATAACCCTGGAGAACCATTTTTAAAGACTACTCGAAGAAATTACAAGAAAGCTTGTTCAAGTGGCTATGTTTGAAAGATCAAATTGGCCATTGCAAATATTGAGTTCAAGGCTCATAAAATAGTAAAATCTTTGTTTTTGCCATATCTATAAACTGTAGTTCTAGTTATGCTTGCACATGTTTCAGTAAATTACGTAATGTGTTTTCTCTCTTCATGGAAATGTCTAAAAAAAAAATTGAGGTGTTGGCTTAAGACTTTTTGCACAGGAGTCTTTGCTGATAAAGGTTTAGTTTCAATAGCAAAATTTAACTAAACAAATGTAACCTAAATTCAAACAAAACAGGAACGCATGATCCTGATGACAATTATATCTTTGATTTTTATGTTATTTTACAGAACTGGACCCCTGCTGGCTGTGAGAAATTGGGAAAGTGTCTGAAAGGGCCCAAGTCTAATCCCTGGAAATGTGACTGGCCACATTGAGAGCAGAAACATAAATCCACATGTCAAGATGAGGGAGCAAATCCTGAAAATGTGCCTTACTATAGGAGCAACAATGCGTTTTTAAAAAAAAATCTTTTTCCAATTGTTTGTATAAAGTGTTAAAGATCAAACTAAGGGAATTGGGCTATGTATCATTATAGTCTCTTGTCCCGGTGCATCTTTAAATGGTCATAAATACAAGTTCTACCTTCCGTGATATATTTATTCTGTCTGTACTGGGAAAAAATATGGAAAGTTACATTATGTAGTTTTTCTACTGCAAATTGTTTGTTATCAAATTGACTTGTATTATGTTTTGGGAGCAATCAGAAGTAAAGTTAGTTTATGTTTGTCATAGACATGAATGTAGGAGCAATAACAAGCTGGCTAATTTCTTTTAAGTGTTTTTTTGTGTGGGACCAATTGCTGGGAGTTGTTGCATATCACACATTTAAAAGGTTCCATATTATGCACTTTGTTTCCAATCTGAAACTATTTTTTGATATCTCAATGAACTGTCAGAGCCATAGTTCGATCAAATCAGCCTTTACTTTGAAGGCAGTAGCTTCTCGTTAACCCCTTATTTTCCCTCTTCTGAGAACAGCTCCTTCTACAAAGCAAGACGAGTCTGCTCAACCTGCTGAGATCTGTGAATGATACGATGGATCAATCTGAACTCACTGCTTTAATCCGTTCAATGATAAGAGAAGAATAAAAAGAGGCTATGGATAAATTACAGCTTCAACTGGATTCATTGAAATGTGAATTTAATGAATGCAAAGGAAAATTAATGAATGTGGAGCTGGAGTTGTCAGGAGCGCAGGATAAAGTGGAAATAACCGAAAATCTGTAAAGCACTTCAAAAAGAAAACAAAGAACTGAGAGAAAAAACGGAGAAGCTAGAAAGCTACAGCCGAAGATTCAATATCAGAGTTTTTGGCTTGGATAACAACATTGAAAAGGGAAACCCAACTCAGTTCATGTCATCTTTCCTGAAGGAGATATTCAAAGAGAAAAAACTTCCCTGCTTACCTGAAGTGGAAACAGCGCACCGAGTAGGACCTGCGAAAGAATCGGGCTTTAGGCCCATGGTTGTCAGATTACAGCACTATCAGGTCAAGGAGGCAATTTTGGATATTGCAAAGAAAGAAAAAGTGTTGAAAGATAAGGACATGAAAATAAAAATCTTCCCTGACCTGACAGCCGAGACGGCGAAGAAGAGAGCGTAGTTCAAATACCTGAGGAATAAACTGTATCAAGCGCGAATTATAAACGGCCTGATTCACCCTGCAACCCTTATCATAACTTTTAATACCAGGATAGCGTAACAGCAGAAGGATACTTTCATCAACATATTGAACCATCACTTTCAGCTGGTCGATGTGAGAATGACGAGTGATCAGCAAGAAGGTGAGAATGAGCAACATAGCGGAGTCATTAACAATAGGCTGCATATGAACATTGAACATATTGGAGCCTAAACTAGAGGAAAATGAGAATGAATTCCTGATACTCCTTGTACTGACATGACGTGCAAACTGAACTGTTGTAATTTATGAACTGATATCTGACGGGACAGAGCCTGAATATAATTTCAGAAAGTTATATGTATTTTATTTACTTTAAGGATAATTATATAATTAACAGGCTCTTAAAATTAAATTGATTTTTAATTGTAAATTCATAAAGGCCACATTCAATTTGTTAGTGAAGCAAGGCAGGATGTTGTTTATTGAAACCCTTATATCCCTGTTGTTGTGAGTACCAGTACTAGTATCATGTAGTCTATTACAAAACCAGTAAAACAAAGTATAGAGGTATGCAGTGTTGGTGGTGTTAATTTGTTATGTGGAAGTTGATCAATTAAGTTCAGCTTTCTCAATCGGCGTTGCATTTTGTGACAATGCAAATAATAGTAGGCTATTTGGCTTGTGTGAGTGTATGTATGTTGTGATGTGTTTAAATGTAGTTGTTGAATGTAACTCGTTAAGCTCTGAAATTACATCTGTCAAAGAATACATCCGAATAAGTTATTTAGATGTCATATAAGCTGCCTAAAAAGGGTCTTCGAATAGCCCATATTAACATATCTAGTATTGGGAATAAAATGACAGAAATTGAGCATATTTTATCTGTTAATAATTTACATATATTAGCGGTATCTGAGACTCATATAGATGCTACTTTTGAGGATGCATCTGTGATGATACACGGATACAATGTCTTTAGAAATTACAGGAATGCATACGGAGGTGTGGCATCTTACATTCAAAATCATTTACCTGTTAAAGTAAGACGAGATTTAATGGTATTAGATATTGAAGCTCTTTGGTTTCAAGTTTCCATAAAACATATAAAGCCAAAATTATGGTTTCAATAGACCCCCAAAGTTTAATATGTGGTACTTGGACAAAGTGTGTAATATGATGGAAAAAGTTAGCTGTTTAAGAAGTGAAATGTATTTTTTGGGTGATATGAACGTTGACTGGAACTCTAGTTGCTGTCCAATGAAAATGAAGCTCATGAATTTATGTGCATCTTGTGGACTATCCCAGATGGTAAACAAATCCACTAGGATATGTTTAAAGAGCAATGGTAAACGAGTTGCAACCTGCATTGATCATATATATTTAAACAATCCATAGGTTTGTTTTAAGGCCATATCGGTGCCTATTGGTTGCAACAACCATAATTTAATATTAACAGTAAGGAAAACTAAGGTGCCTAAACAAGGTTTGAAGATAATTAGAAAAGGGTCATATAAATGGTTTGATCTGGAAAGGTATATTGCAGAAATTAAAAATGCTGGCTGGTCTGAAGTATTTTTACAAATGGATCCTGAAAAGGCATCTTGTGCTTTCAATGAGACATTAATAGGGATTGTTGATAATCATGCTCCAGTAAAGAGATTTACAGTAAAGAATGTTAATACCCCATGGTTGGATGGAGAACTTAGAGAACATATGAAAGAAAGAGATCAAGCTGAAATGATCACTCGATCTTCAAATTTGAAATAAGACTGGCAAGTATAGTGTAAATTAAGGAATTTTGTCTGTAAATTGAATAAGAAGAAAAAAGAAAATGCATTATGAAAATGTTCTGCAAGAAAGATTGTTTTAACTGAACCGGATGATATAGCAAATCATTTGAATAATTATTTCATAAGAAATATTGATAAGTTAAATATATTATAATATTATATATTATTAACCAGAGTATAAATCTAGGTAGGTGTCCACAAGCGTGGAAAATATCTCAAATTGTGCTAATTCCTAAAAACAAACGGTTACAGTTGTCAGAATCAAATAGCAGGCCAATAAGTTTACTGCCTATTTTATGCAAGATTATGGAGAAATATAGGTATGAACAGATTCAGTCTTACTTTTCTAATAATAACTTGTTTACAAATGTTCAGCATGCATAAAGGGAAAAACACTCTACTACCACTGCTTTAACGCAAATGATAGATGACTGGTACAAGGGAATAGAAGAGGATACAATCATAGGAACAGTATTTTTAGATTTTTCTGCTGCTTTTGATATATTAGATCATGATTTGTTATTAGAACAATTGGAACATTACAGATTCTCTTCCTCTGCATTACTGTGGATTAAAAGTTATTTACATGACAGGCAGCAAATGGTATATTTCAATGGAAGTACTTCAGAAACAAAACAAGTTAAGTACGGGGTGCCCCAAGGAAGTTGCCTTGGGCCTCTCCTGCACTCAATCTTCAGAAATGATTTTCCATTAGTATTGAGAGCAGCTCAAATTGCAATGTAATGAGGAGATAAAGATGATAGTGGAGTGGATTGAAAGTAATAAACTCATCCTAAATGTTTCAAAGACTACTTGCATGGTAATTGGGTCCAACTATTTATTAACATCAAATCCAAAACTTGATTTATGTTTCAAAAATATGCCGGTGAAACAAGTATAAGAAATGGAGTTATTAGGAGTTATTATTGAGAATACCTTATCTTGGAATAAACATTTCCAGATGGTGGTAATAAAAATGGGAAACACTGTATCTATGATTAGAAGATGCTCAAAATTTTTAAAACAAACTGTTTTGAAGCAAGTTATCCAAGTTTTGGTTTTATCGTATTTAGATTATTGTTCAATTGTTTGGTCCAATGCTTCCCAAGGAAATATTAGAATATTGCAAATAATCCAGAATAAAGCAGCTCGGGTGGCTCTTGTATGTGGATTTAGGACTAATGTCATATGGATGCATGAAAATCTTTCATGGATGGATGTAAAAAACAGATTAAATTATTTGTTGATGGTGTTTATGAAAAATGTCATCAAACCAAGAGACCTACAATCTGCTATGAAAAATTGTCTTTTAGTGTAGGAATACATAATTATTTGACAAGATATGCCATTCGAGGCTGTTTTAATTTACTTAAATTTAAAACATTTGGGCAACGGACAGAAATAGTAACACTGATAAAACTTGTGATTTTGCTGAAAGCAGGTTTTTCTCATTCTCAGTAGTGATTGAAATCATATAAGGCAGGATCATCCTGGGTAAACAATTGCTGATAAAAAAAAACAAAAACATCATTGACTGTTTGCTTATACACATTTTTGCACTATCATTGAGGTTTGTATATTCAATGACTGCTTTAGTTTATCATTTCCTAAAGTCTAGATTCATTTAGATTGTAGATAGTGTCATTTACATGGACTATCCTGCTCTTAACTCATCTAAGAAGCAATTAGTGAATGTAACATCCTGTTTTACCTTTTGCTGAACCTGGGATTTCTACACAGTAAGGTAGAACCAGCTCAATACTCAACCAGTAACTGCTTTGAAAAAATCTTCAAGTCAAAACTGACTGGCCTACAAAAAAGAGTAGACAATAAAAACCATGATATAAGAATGTCTGTCTCTGTAGAAATGGCAAAATCCACACATTAAACTTAAAAACCCAGAGTTAAAGGGATGTGTTAAACTTTTGGCCACTAGGGGTCCTAAACCTGTAATTCCCCCCAAAATTAAATTTTTGACCCAAATATCAGACTAATGTGAGTAATAATGTCGGCGCTCGGAAGGGGCTACCCTTTTCAGAAACCAGACATTGTAACTTTGCAGGAGTGGATCCGTCGTTCATGGGATCATGTGACCAGCAGCGCTTTGCTCTACATCTATAAAACACAGTGGGTTATGCTTCATGCTACTTTTTCCTTGAAAGTTTGTCAAATCTGAACAAAGTAAGAAGGTGAACATGGTGTCTGAAGAGAACAGAAAGAGAAAGACTGTTTAATTTTGCAACAGTGTCATGTGGCCTGTGGGAAGTTGCAGGTTTAGCCCCCTAGTGGCCAAAAGTTACACAGTATCCCTTTAAGATACCAAACCAGCACATACCTCCAGTGGCCGCTGTCAGTCTGGGCACACAAATTGTGAGCACACTGAATACTCTTAGGTGTGAACATCGATTGACAAAAGTCATGGGATAACTTCCTGGCAGGGGTGTATTTAAAGCGAGTGTGTCACTTCGTGTCATTTTTTTTTTTTTCACATGGACTTATCAATTACATCAATTGAAATCGATGTGCCTTGTCATCAGTCGAACTTTACTT
>JBBBVU010000001.1:14491509-14524265 GCA_037177055.1 Atherinosoma microstoma | reverse complement strand
CCCCCCCCCCCCCCCCCCCCCCCCCCCCCCCCCCCCCCCCCCCCTCCTCCCCTCCCTCTCCCCCTCCCCCCCCCCCTCTCTTTCCCTTTTCCTTTCTCCCCCCCGGACGGGTCAGTGGTTTTGAGAGATCACTTTATGCTTGATTTAAAATGTCACTGTATACTGAGAAGGGGCGGGATGAATTAATAGATACTTTGGTGTAAAGCTTTAAAACAGATTAAATGACGAATTATTAAGCAGGCAAGCAAAAATAACGGGAGTGTTGGGCTGTTGGGTGAACGTCTAGACAAGTCGGAATGCAAATGTTAAAGTTTGTAGCAGTTTTTGTTGATAGTTTAAGGGGATTTCAACAAACCAGGAACTTGGGGTGGGGTGTGGGGGGGCATTGGGTGGAGATGGAAGCATCATGTGTTCATACAAGCAGGAAGGGTCTTGTTGCATAGACTGTGCTCAGAGTGCTGTATGAACCCCCACGCTTGTGTCATGTGACAGTCAGAGCAGTCATCTTCCTCTCAGCCATATCAGTCTGTTGTTGCTAAAACATGTAGCCTGGAGGTCATCCTCAGAGTATGAGTGCAGAGTGCCACATCCCCCTGCAATTACACACACATAAACAATAAAGCCTCTTGTGCAGTTTTACGGTATGACTCTGGTCTTCATCCTTTAGACTGAAGTCCTTCTGTAACCCATCCTTTAAAAGACAAGTCTGTTTTAGTGCGTCCTGTCATATAGTGGATCCTGGGGGCCATTGTAACCTTGCTCAATTCCTCCAATTAAAAGTAAGCTGGAGTGAGGATACTACTGCAAATGCTCAGTAAGGTTCCTTGTTTGTAGAGAAGCACACTCGCATTTTTCTACAAAAAATATGTTGATGTTTAATAACTTTCTGAAATAAGTTTTTTACTTGTTTAAAGTTTAGATGGTTGTGAGTTTTCAAAGATTTATCTGTTGATAATAGAAACTAACATTAACAGCTTCTGTCTGTAAAGTTGCTGCAATCAGTTTATTTAATTGTCAGTTTAGTTCATATATATGGCGAGATAATTTGAATAAAGACACATTTCGCCACGCTGCCTCTTATTCCAGTGACAGCTGGGATACACACACGCAGTTCTAAAAAATGAATGGGTTAATGGACAGACAAATGTTTCCTGATATCTTTTTAAAAATATGCTTAAGTGTTTTTTATCTATTTGCATGACTTTGGGTTAGTTTTTGTCAGTGTTAGAATTACCCCAGTTTCCCCGACATGTGGGTTAAAGTGCATAATGCACACACCTGTTGCAGACAAGGGAAAAAGTTGACATCTGTGAGATATGGTGTCTGATGTAAAGCAACGACCACCTCTTACCAAAGGAGAATAACGATAAAGTTATTTTTTTTTTAAATGTCAAGGTTCAAGCATTCAGACAAGTTTTAAATGAAGGTGCCTGTTTGGTCTTCATGATGTGTATGTGTGGAAAGGGTTTAAATTAGCATTAATTTTATATTATACTGTCTGTGATGGACGGGCAAGCTGTCCAGGGTGTACCCTTCCTCTCGCCTGCTAATTGCTGGGGTAGGATCAAGCTACCCCCACGACCCTGAATTAGAATAAGCAGTATGGAAAATGGATGGATACTAACTGTAAAAACATACTGATATTCAGTCAGGAACAACTCCACAACTCTACATTAAAACTGAACAAATTTGGGAGTGAGATTTGAAAGTTGTGAAAATCGTCATGAATACATCAGAGGGACTTCCTTGTTATTTTCATCAGAACTCAGAGCTTACAGGCAGTATTACATCAGCCCAGTTAGAGATGAGGCCAACAAAAAAAAAGCCAGAACACAGTTCTGCTGTTCTTAGGAGCATTAGTCAGACTGATATCCTGCTGAGCTTACATTATTACACTCTGTGAGTCAGACTAACATGCATTTCTCATCATGATTCCCAGCCAACAGCAGATCTGATAACTAATGTAAAATAGCAGGCTGTTTATTGTGTTGAAAAAAAATCAACATTTTGTTAGAAAAAGAACATTGAGTGGTAAACGTGTATACAGTGTGTCGCCTCCTTCCTGAGTGATGGGAACTGAAATAGTGAGGATTGTTGGGATATCCAGCTCATAATATAAAATGTATTTAACTTCAAGGTTTAAAACATTTGCTACACTCTCACAGAGCATTTCTCCACATTTAATATCTTTTCATGTGACTGAACACATGATCCAAACAACTCAAGGCAAATGAATCTTCATCATCAGAGTAGAAATGACTTATTAATTAATTAACTGAGCAGGAAAATAAATAATCTACAACTCTGATTCAGTCTTCCACACACTTATAGATAATCATAAATTGAATATTTCTGACTTTTTGAACACTGGTGTGACAGAAAAAGACATTTGATAATATTATCATCGTCAAGGGGGGATTGTGATAGATCACTTTTTTTTTTATTATGTTTTCATGTTCTGACTGACTAAATGGTTAGCACTGTTGCCTCATAGCAAACATCTCCTGGTTTGAATTCCCACTGGGGTTTTCTCTCTAAAAATTGCATGTTTTTCCTATGTTTATGTAGGTCCTTTCTAGGTACTCTCACAGTCCAAAAACGTACGTGTTTCTGTAGGTCAACAGGTGATTCTAAATTAGCCCTTGGAGTGCGTGAGTGTGAATGGATGTCTTGTCTCTGTCTTGGCCCTGTTATGATCTGGTGATCTGACCCGGTGTGCCCTGTACTTTGCCCGGTGGCAGCCAAATAGTTATTGGAAATGAAAGAATGTTTTTTTTATTTATCAAAGTAATTTATGAGGGCATTTAATGCTGTTATCAGAATTAACATTCATTCACTTACCCACAAGAAAATGTATTGATTCCTTCAGCTTCTCCAATGCTGCTCATAAGAAAATATGAGAGAATGCAGTCAGAGTTTCAGAGAAAAGCTTCAGTAATTTATCTTATAAATGTTACAGCTCATCTTCAGACGGCTGCTCAGAAGCACCATTTGTACAGATGAGCAGCTGCAGCAGTTTGGGTTCATTCAGAGGGAGTTATTCCCCTCAGAGGCACTGAGACAAAGACAAGATGGACGGGGTTATGTGAGATTACAGCGTCTGGACTTGTTTTCATTTGCTCTAAAGTGGTGTGTCCGCCTCCTCTAATGAAAGGCTTCAAAGAAAAGACAGAATCAATCTACTTGCATAGTGATTAACTGCATGTCTTTCATTATTACAGTTTTGTGTTGTTGGGTGTTTGCACTAGTGTGTTTGTGTGTGATCATTGCACAAAATAGTGTGAATAAACATGAACAGCTGTATCTCCCCACAGGAAGTGGGCCTGTAGTTTACAATAACATTATCTTGGGGGAAGAAGAAAAGATAAATTTCACTTTTATCATGTTATGAATGTAAATGTGCCTCTGAATTCAAGCCAACTTTGTCATAGATCACATAAATACAAAACAGGTTTCAGTTTGAAACACTGATCCGACATCCAGTAAAAATTCGTTTTTTCTTTTTACCTGTCTTTTTAGGCTCTTTCTTTCATATCATTTGTGTGTTTCGCGGCATCTTCAGCAGCAGCCTTTGTGACCGTTCCCCTGCTGGAGTTTCTGGCTGCTCTTTTCTTGTTGTTTGCCTACTCCATCAAATTCAATGAGAGATTTAAAGGCTTCTGCTGGCCTCTTACGGTGAGACGTTTTTCTATTGAATTTACTGAAACATATTCTTGTATATAACAATAAAAAAAAAAACAACTAAATACAAATGATTATGTCTCTAATCTCAAAGGACTTCATGAGATGTGTGACTGCCTCCATTATCTTTTTCATCATCTCCATAATGGCAGTGTCCAAATACGCCGACGGTTCCTCTAAGGCTGCTGGGGTAAATGTTAACTGTGAAACTGTCACATCATAGTCATATGTGTTGTTAAGTACATGGACGGCTCACAGTTCAACAGCTTCACCAGTTATTTCTGCAACAGTTCTTCACTGCATTCTCATCAAATGTCTCTCTTTCCACAGATATTTGGGTTTATTGCCACCATTGTGTTCGCTTTAGATTTTTATCTAATTTTTAATGAGCTTGCCACTTTCCTAAAACAAGGAGGAGAGTCCAATGAGGAACCATCAGGCCATCGGGGTAACGGCACAAAAATGCATGATAACACAACATGTTATTTATTAAGGAGGGACACTGCAATTTCATTGTATGGGACATGCAATGGCAATAAAGCATTAATTCATTCATTCATTCATTATAAAACAAACCAACATTACATGCTAAAAAATAGTTTTATATATGCATGATAACTGCATTTGTATTTTTTTTTTATTAATGGTAAAAATACAAGTGTAATTTTACACTATTATACGTTATTAGAATACAGATCTCTGCTATGTGATGCAGGCATGAATGTTCAGTTTGTTTTGGAGAGCAAATTAGAATGGAATTTAATGCATGAACATTCAAGGACATTTCTGTACGTGTTAGTAATATACTCTTTTCAACAGAGTAACAACAGTACAATATTATTTTAAATTATAGAATATGTGTTTTAGGTCATTGTGATTATTAACAGCCTTGATGGCCCACACACAGCTCACCCCATGAGTATCTCTTCCTATGTTTGTTGGAAATGATTGAAAACAATTTTTCTAGCTCCATTAGTGCAAAATGTTATAGTTCAGCTGCATTTTCCACACATGTATGTGTGAAGCCAGGCCTATATGCTTATAACTGAACCTTTAGGCAATTTCCAAATCATATAGTTTATTATTAATGCCATACATGCAAATGGTAATACAGGATACTTTGTTGAATTAACAAGCCAGGTTTTTCAAAGAAGATCAAAGTTTCATACGTGCCATGTTTTGTCCATTTGTTGTTCTCTTGCGGTGAACTGTGGCCATGTCAAAGTTTCACTTATTTATATAACTGTTCTACAGAAAGCAAGAACATAGAGGAAACGCTTGATCTGTTTCTCCTTTTTTTTGCTTTCCAGAAGACTTTTCAGACTCAGACTCAGACTGAAACCACAGGGATCCTCACCAGCAGACGTTTCATCTGAACCTTTGTAGGAAAAGTGACCACTGCTGAGCTGCCATCTGCAAAGACCTGCAAGTGTTTTCATCATTCAGTAGTGCTACGTTAAAACTGTGTATGGCTTAAATGACAACAAGGCCACATCAGTTACATATTTTTATTTGTAGCTGCAGAACATAAGATAAAAAGCAGGTTTTCACTGAATATTTGTTCTGTGACATTAATAATCTGACACCTGTTTAAACTGATGTTGATCTTTTGCTTCTGATCTGAACTTTTTTTTTTTATCATGCAAACCACTTCTTTTTTCTTTTTTTTTCTTTTTCCTTCTCAAACTCATATCCTGGGTCTAATCCACTTCTACTTCTAGGTTGATGGAATGATTGAGTTTTTTACCAAATGATCCGATACTATTGTGAAGCTGTGAAACCGTCTTGTTTCAGTTCTTAGAAGCTGTTTGATAAATCTGAGGGAGAATATGTGTAAATCTGAAATAATGACTAACATAGATTTTGGGGATTTATTCTGACTTTGTTGGCTAATTAGAACACTAAATTAATGGCCTAAATGAATAAGTATTAATCAATGTACTGATGAATAAGTTGTACTAAACAAAGATGTGCAAATCAAAAAGAAAGAGTTACAGTTGCAGTATTTCTATGTATTGAAGAGGAGATTGGTTGGCTGGTTACAACCTCTGTCCAACAATGTTTTTTTTTTATAAGTTGAGAATAATGTTTGCTTATTGTCTGTTAAATTTAGCCTTTTAAGTCTGGCATCCTCTTATGTGACAGTGTCAAAATTTCAGAAACATGTTTAGTTGTTTTGAATTTGTGCAACTGAACTTTTTCAGTAGAGCTAAAATTTTAGATCCTCTATGCTTTGTTTCAGTTTGCTGTATGTACTTCGGCTTCAACTAAATTTATATACTGATGTTTAGTCAGCGATCCAGTGAGGAGAATTTAAATCTAAGCCATGTGAATAAATGTGATTTTGTTTTGTTTTTGGTGAGCACACCCTTTCTTCATGTTTGATCCTATAGCTCATCCACTGCCACTATTGTTGCACTAGAGCGCCTCAGTGACTGTTTATGTGATACACTGCACCACATGATTGTCTCAGGAGCACTGAATATTGGAGTTGACATTATTTGGAATGCTGAATTTAAGCCATTCTCAGCAACTAGTGCATTTATAGGTATAAATATTTGAGAGGATATGGATTTCTGTTTCATGCATCTTCATTTATATATCAAATTTAATAGGGGCGATCAGAACGGCATCAGGTACCAGCTTTATGTTGAAAGATTTGCAATGCAAAACATAAAAAAAACAGTCACAAACAAAAAATATGAACTTTTTATAAGCTAAAAACAAAACAAAACAAAAACATCCTTTTGGAGACTTTAAGGTGATTTATTTACTCTAAGAAGCACCATTTAATACATGTCACTCTTGTATGTGAAATCTTTCTTTTTTTTTACTGTTCTTGGCCTTTTGTGTAAAAATGTTTCAATAAAAAGTTATTTTCAATAGTGTCACTTTATTTAAACCATCACTCCAAACTCATGTGAAGATGCTTTGAATAGTTTCGATACAAAAATGCAACCGAGCATGGCTCCATGCTTTACACAGTAGTGGAAGTGTTACCAAAAGCACAAGGAATCAAAATCAAACAACTTTTCTTTTTTGTTTTATCTCACAAATACAAATTCTTTATAACATATCGTTGGACAAAGTTGTACAGAGAGCAAGAGTTGCAGCTTGGTAGTTTTTCACAAATATATGGTTAATTTCTAACTAAAGAGCATTATGCACTTGTATGAATTTGTTGCTGTACAAATATTTATAGCATCAGTCAAAAAGAAAATCTGTTAATGAAAGATACAAACATACACAGAAATGTGATTGTCTGTTCATACAACTGCTTCGGTCCACAAACCAAAGAGAAATAGCAAATATTTTAAGTTAAATACAACAAGAGAAATGCCTGATTAATCAAGCATTTTGAGGCTACTTACGAAGCCGCAGAGCATTCATTTTTTATTTTAATTAACAGTCAAAGACATTTCTGGTCCGTCCTTTAAACATACAGCTGTAGTTATCTAGCTGTGCATTTAAGCAAAAAGAAAGAATTTTAGATGAAGACCAGAAGGTGGCGCCATAGAGTCGTTTTTAGACCACGCAAGCAGGAAAATTTACCAAAGCCTCCTGAGGTATGACTTGTTAAGTGTAGATTCAATACATTGGAATAATGTAAAACACCAGATATTAAGTTTCCTTCTTTATCCTCAATATAAAAGATTACAATGCTTCTCCAAATTTATCTTCCTGTTTGCTACAAATAATCTGGGCAAACAGAAAAAACGAAGGAATAGTAAATCTGTTCTGAACTCTGAGCCGTAAAACATCTGCAATATGGAATGATAGAGAGATTAAAATATACAAACTGTGTGGTAATATATACTGTTGGTGCATGTTCAAACATTTTAGTTCACCTAAACAAAGTGAAATGCAAACTGGACTACGTTTCCAGCTCACCGTCTCCACTTTCTCTCATTACACTTTTTTTTTCCATTTTCTACCAAAGCGCTGCCATGACTGATAATTAAGAAGGCATTAGGAAATAACAGCATTCAGGTCGAGGCATCCTGTGATTTCATTTCAGATGTTTTCAAAGAATGAAAGAGGGGAAGGAGTGTCAATACCTGAGTTAAAGTATGTAGGCCAAGGTCACTCGTCTCAACCACTACATAAATGTTTGGTTCAAGATTAATATCAGTCATGTGTGTTAACTTTAATTTGTCTTAACTGAAGCCTGGGATATGTGCAAAGGCAACAAGGTACCAATTATGTTATTGCTGCTTGATATCCTGACACCTGGCTTATAGTGTTAATTTAAAACACTCATTTTAAAACAAAGATTTTAAAGTGTCATAATATTTTGAACAGAGGTTTTCAAATAGAAACGAAAAGGGGGCTAGAAAATTTCAGGAGAGGCCCTTAAATGGAACCGAAGAAGCATTATATTAGTTATCAAAGGGAGCTGATGTAGAATCACATATGTGTGTGTGTGTGTTAAGGTTGAAATAGCAGAATAGCATAATCTTAGCCCAAAACCAAAAATGACAACTTGGAACCCCTCAAGCTGCTTGTAGAATGATTGTTTCTGGAAAATTAGAGAACTTGTAGACGGGACTCTGAACCAGAATCCACACTGCTCCAACATGGTTTGTTCAGCAAAAGAAAACCTGGTGGTTTGCTGACTGTGTACTGCACAGCCGGATCAGCAACCACAACCCAGAACTCATGAGCTCTTATTACATGACAAAGAATTACCCCCCCCAAATAAAAAAAATCATTACATTGCTAGTTCTTCACTGAGAAAATAGTTATTTGTATATCAAACATTTAAAGAAATAGTTCTGTTAAACTGATTTTTGGGAAATTTGAGTGTTTTTCACATTTAAATAGACTCAGAAAATAGTCTTTGGACAGACCTTTTACACCTGTATGAATTTAGTGTTCTCTGAGCTTATGTTGAGCAGCAATATCTGACCTTCTCTGCTTTGTGTCAGTGGTATCAAACAAGTTAACCAGAATCCCTGGAACCGTGGGGCTTTCACAAAAACTTTGAGAGTGGACAATCAAGCAAAGACTTTGGAAAATATAATATTTTGGATTGTTTGTGCACTACCTGAGCCAAAACAAATGGGAATTAATTACTGGGAATATTTTTGTATCAAACTCATTGGATATGCAACAAAATATTCTGACCTCACATCATTATGTTGCCCATCTGTTTTGCAGTTAGGAATGACCCTGTAATGTTACAGTATGACTGCTGACAGCTAATGTTTTCGACAGTGGCTTGAGGTCAGGTTATAAAACCAACAGAAAACTAATTTTCATGTTAGCATGTTTAAAACTATCAGCCGTTTTCACAGGCAAGGAGCTGAAGGCTGCAAAATAAAACGATAGAATGATGGGATTTGTGTTGTGCTGCAGGTCACTCCATGTTGTGGGTCCACGATTACATTCAATACCACAGACTTCACAGACACCGGCACGACATAAGCAAACTGTACAATAGTTGACCTTCTATTCAAACTAAGCTTCAGTCATAGTGAAATACAAACTTTCAAACAGGTCAACACAAACTCCAGAACAAGAACTGAAGCACAGTTGGAGCAAAGTCAGTCTTTTTTTTTTTTTCCTTTTGTGGCTCTTCATAGAAATCATCCTTCACACTGGTTTAAAAAGAATTGACAAAGCACACCTTCAACTCGGACTCATTCTTTCACCGTGAGCAGCCATGATGACTACTAAACATGCCACAGAGCTCATCTCTGCCTGTGGAATGAAGCGTGCAGAGCTGCAGAAGTCAAAAGCACAAGACTGTTCCGAGTTGTGTCCATCTCAGTCAGCTGCCTGTAGTGTGACTTTTTCCAAGTCTTTCTGATTGTCTGCCAGCTCTCATGCCAGCTCTGGTCGTGCCTCCATTTCTCCACGAGATGCAGTGCGTGCTCGAATGTATTCGCTGGTCTGAGCTGACCCCTGACACACGATGCCACGGCGCCACCTTTGTACTGCCAGGAAGGTGTTTAAGCCGTACACACCTGTCACCAGGAAGCCAAAGATCTGCATACATGTGGAAACAGGAAGCACAATAACAATATCTGAATTTGAATGGCAAACAAAAACTAAATGCATGAATACTCAGTTCCTGAACTCTAACAGTGGTAATTCTTCAAGGATGATGTTGTAAAATCTGCTGCTGCAATAAAAAAATCAGTATACATGTACTAGATAGAATTAATGTGTTTTCTTTTTAGCAATGCAACTGGAGAGCAAAGAGAGACACAAACATGGCGGTTCTGACTACTCACCACTGCTGCTATTTCAGCTCCAGTGTTGTGGTTGATGCAGGCCAGTATGAGAGATGACAAGAAGAAGAACAAGGTGCCGGCAGCGGTGTTAACCAAGTCCTGCGGGAACAAACAAAAACATGTAATATGACATAGATGCTTGGGGGAATCAGTAATGATTTACTGGCCAAATCAGGTAATAGTAGAAAAATAAAAAGTAATACAATGCTGTTAATGGTAAATCATGCATTAGTGCACAGCTACTGGTCAAGTGGATACGTTTAAAACTAGTCAATTCTAAAGAGGCTTCAGTTTTGAAATGATACTTTTATTACTTTTTGTCAGGTATCAGAAGCCAGGTGAACAGAAGGTAAACTGAAGTAACAAAGGAACAGGCTCTACAAAATAAAACAGGAAGTAAGACAAACCAGAATATGAGAATAATCAAAACACAAAAACGTAGACATACAAAGAAACACAACCAACTAAAGGCAGAAATCCAAAACAACTGAAACAAACAAACAAACAAACAAACAAACTAGAAAAAAAACAATGCCTATGGATCATGAGTCTTGACTTCTGATCAGGTATGTGTTGTTTTAGTTACCCCCCCCCCTTTTAGTTTTGGACCAAATTGCTAAGGATTCAATTTGTATTCCTATTAAGGGCTGTAAAATATAAAAAATGGTAAAATATTTCTAAATCCAGTTGAAGCAACATTGTTGCAACCGCGTTCTGCACCACAACAATTTTCAACACACCAAACATTTTTTCTCCAGAATGAGACGTTTGTAACTCCAAAGCACATCATTGAAAGTATGAAAGCAAGGATGTTTGAGTATTTCTTTGCTAAAATGGACGGCTTCCATTAGTACTGCGGAGCTGTGAGGATGGCTGCTGGCACTGCTGCTGCAGATCTCCTCATATTTAAAAACATTTGTGACCTTTTGACACAATTCAAACTTCTATCTGCCTCAGAAACACATCCTGGATGATGTTGCTCCTTCCTGAACAAAGAGTTTGTTTCCACTTTTCTAAGCAGCCAGTCTGCATCCTGGTGCTTCACTATAAAACCACAGGAGGGGAAAGAGGCCAAAACAACACACACTTGAAGTCACGGAGCACCTCATATTACACACAAACATACATACACCCTTTCTTCACACAAACTCCATCCCCCACCTTTTTATGCATGAGAGGCAGAATGAAAGAGACACTCCCCTCTCATGTTTTACTCTCCTTTCCGACAGTGGGGAAAGGGTTAACAGTGGACTGCCTGGCACGGCCCTCGTGATCAGATGCATGATTATAATCATTGCAGACATGGTCTCTCATATGACACACAGGGCACATACAATGGGGAAGTCACAAACACTGACCAGACACAGTTCCACACAAGTGCAGGCATGCAGAACAAATGAAGCACACAACTCAGCAGGGAATAAAAGGTCTGATAATATTCCACCAGTTCAGCGGTTTAATCAGTGATCAATATGGAACCATATCACCACATGTTAACTGGCACAGTCAATCAACACCAGAGTTATAGTATAGTAACCTTTGGCCAGCTTCATCACAGTCTCAGCACAAGTATCAACACACTACAAACATTGTTCACAAAACCCGTTCACTCCCATCTCTCTTTCTCAACTGGTTTAACAGGAAACTGTCCTCTTTAAATTAACCTTCCGGTGTCCTTTTTTTTCATTAGCACAAAAGCTTCGGTACATCTTTATGATTCCAGGTTCTCTCATGATCTGGTCGGATCAGATCCACAGCGGTTTCAGACGACCCGTAGCCTCTCCGCTTTACTTTCTCCCACAATTCATATTTTAACCAGGCCAGCAGAAACCTTAAATAACACAAGCACATGCTGAACCAAACCACTGGCATGCTGGCTTATTAAAACAAATCATTCTTCCTCTCTCAAACTGTGCAAGTTTATAGCAGTGGCTCTGCTTTTCATACCATTCGATTTCTGGAACTTCAGAGCTCATAAATCAAGTTTGAACCAGAAATACATATGAAAAAGTAGTGAAAGCTACTGATAGTTAATTTGCTTATTATGCAACAACGCAGCACGCAAAAGGAGTGAAAAAATATTTCAGTTCAAACGAGACTAAAAAATTTAACTAAACTAAATTAAACTTAAATTAAATTAAACATCAATCAGAGCAAATAAAGTAAGTTCAGGGTCAAAAGAATTTGTGAAACAAATAAACATAGACCCAAAGCCGAACTATCGGTCAGTCAAGAGTCTGGTTATGCTCAGCTGCAGATGTGCATGCAGACAAATGCAGGACATGTAGTTATTTGTATTAGAGCAGCTTTTTGGTGATTACGTGAAGGAGATGTTCCATACTGAAAGAAAAGAGGGAGACATTGTGGATTCTAACTCCAGATTGTTTGTGGACAAGTCTGTGAAATTACAACAAGTCATTGAGTGTGTCAACGTCCTCACAGAGCCTCCTGTGCGCTCAGGTCACGTGGACCTTTCTACATCAGATGAGAGTGTTCATACAAGGTGCAACACCCACACAAGCCAACATTGGCATCTTTATTTCCCCTAAAAAAAGGGGGATATACCTTTTGCAGTGCACAATAGCAGTTCCCTGCCACTGTATGTTATTTCATGTTTCTGCTGTACTCTCAAGTTTGAAAGTGAAAATACTCATTGATGTGTAACTATGGAGACCCTTAAGGCTGCGGCAAAACACTCACAATGAAATCTATTGTGTTGACAACTGCAGCAAGCCACAGAGGGCCACTGAGCTTCATACAGGCATAAAACATTTTCTCTAAGAGTTTAACATCTATGTCAGGTTCTCTGAGATACAAAGAAAGCAGGTGAGTACTTAGTGTCCTTTGTCTGCCTGGGTGGCAAACTTAAACTGTAAACATAGAAGGCCATTGAAATTTCACTGCTGGATAAAGTAAATACAACATGACTTTAATGGTCTCTGGTCTGGACTGATGATAGCTTAATGACTGAAGCTGATAATAACCAACAACTTTAAGCTCTGAAACAACCTTTTACAGAAATATTGTATATGTTATAGACATTTTAAACCAAAGGAATGCATGAATGATTTTTAGGACTGATGACTAAAGGATGAACAATTACCTTTGTGTTTCTGACCATACCATAAGCAGTAAAATGAAAATATATATAAAGGGGATACCTTTGAAATGTTGAGACCACTTTACAAATAGATTAACTCAGCTAAATGATTTTATTGGCATCATTTACCAGTTTACATGTAAAAAGGCCAAAAATTTGATAAACTTCATATACTCTGAACGCCACCATATTAAACTGATTCTACCAAAGAATGAAGAAATACACTGCTTGTCGGTAAGAAGAGAGACTGGTCTTAACATTGACTTCATTTAATAAAAAAAATAGTAAAACTACATTCAGGATAGGAGGAGGCAGAAACCAAAAATAATCATTGGTGCAACTTTTTCCAGATGGAAATAAATGATGAAAAATAAATTTAGTGAGGGTGTCGTCAAAGTTGCTTATTTTCTCTTCTAAAGGTTACTTAGCCAACCACTATAGTTGCAACTGTTACTCGATAGTTAACGCTTGACGTTTAAGGTTGTCGCTATCTCTAATTTGAACACTAGATGTCAGTAACTGTTGCACACTTTCCCTTTAAGTTCAACAGGAAAGCTGCTTATTCATGTCTCCAGGTTGAACTAAACTGTCTTGTACAGTATGTTTGTGACCTTAATGTTACTTTATTTCTGTCCCAGAATCGCTCGGATACTGAATTTAACTGTGAATAATGAAAATAATGCAGCAACTGGTTCAACATAAAAAAAGCCAAACCAAACCTTTTGTGAAGCCACTTGGGAACTTAGTTACCAGGATTAAAATTCATTTCCTTGTGGAGGAGGAGGAGTGGGTTCAAGGCCCATGTTTCCTGCTCTTTTCTGCCAAAGTCATCACAGAGGGTGAAATGGAGGCAATGGGATCATATAGCACATAAATTTGTGATTAAAAACCTTTCTTCTTCAACAACTCCCTATACGCTGGGTTACTGTCAGTGTCAGTCCACAGTCTTTAGCTGGAGAAGTCAGCAGAAAGGTTAACTGTTGGTTAACACTCTGAAATGTGTACTCGTGGTGAAATTCCCAGGGGCCCAGCTTGACTGGAGCAGCTTTGAACTTGATGGACACACACAGCATGACGTTGGAGCAATATTGTGGAGTGCAAGCAAGCATTGTTGGCTTGTAAGCTACAGTTTGGAGTGAGAGCAAGAGTTACGGGATATGGAGAGCAGCACCTATGGGTTGCATTTAAAAGAAAGAAGAAAAGAAAAGCAGGGACAGTTCTGTGTAATCAAAAATATTCAATAGTTTCATAAAATATTAGTTTGTCCGTAAAAATTTGATTTCCATCAAATCCAGTGAACCAAACTACAACTTAGTGAAGTTTCACCTTGTAGTCACACAATACGGAAATTACAAATTGAAAATTATGTAAGACGTAAATATTTTTTAATGGAGTCCAATTAACTCATCAGAACTGTAGGACAATGATTCTGAGAAGAAAATGAGCAGGATGGCTCAGTAGAGAATAAACAGAAGGATTTCCTATCATATGCTACTGTGTTGGTCATAAATATCCAGTAAAAGTTCCTAAATCAGCAGTCTTTAATTGACTCTGGCATGTCCAAGAGTATAAAAAGCTTTCATTTGGTGTTGTGCTGCCAAAAGTAGAAGCCAGAGGCCCACCTTCCCTTCATGTTTGAGGTGCAATCCTGTACAAAGAAAAAACCATACAGTAATCTGATAGCTGTGGTTGGATTCAGACTCCTGGCTAAAAACTCTCTGCTTTGCTGTGATGCACACTGTGAGCTGTGTGGCCCACGGAAATATGGTTGGAGACAGTTTTGCTACTCCCGCCTGTAAAAAATACAGTTGTGCACACAAACAAGCTTATGTTGGTGTATTGAGGCATGTAGGCAAGTACAGGAAGCCAAACCAGTATCTGCTGGAGAACACCCACAAGTTTACAGCTGACAATGCACATCCTTAAACCAGGTGCTCGTCCAACCAGTTCCAGACTCACCGTGATGAGATGTTTGCTTAAATGTGCCTGTTCTGCTAACATTAACAGCTAAATGTTGATTTATTCACAGTATGCAAGTATTTTCATAACTAAAAGCACTTTGGTGATGTTTATCTCTTCATAGCTGAGAAATCTTTTGCTAGCAAGCCTCCAATTATCAGAATTAGCCTGTCACGGCTAATATCACATATTGTTTAGCTAAATATTGAGAATTGGGAGATTTTAGCATCTTTATACTTCAATTATTTAGCTAAAACAAGATTTATCTTAAGTACTTTTCAGACATGGGAAATGGAAAATATAGGGTTTGAATCTATTAAATCAGCAATATTTAGTCATTTTAGATAGAGGTTGGTATTTTATTTATGTTGCTTTAGGCTTCATTCAGACATTGCCAGGATAGTAAGGGACAGTGTGCAAATGCAATACTTTTTAATTACACAAGCTTGGACGGCCCATCACATGAGGTATGATGCAAGATGTTTCATAACAAAACATGTCATGTTGTATGACAATTTATAATAACCTTAAATAGCCTGTTAGAAATATCTCTTCTTCAAATGTCAACTTTAACATGTTATGATTGTGAGGACAAGAAGAGGACAGGAAGACGACATTCCCCTCTTTTATTCTCGGAGAAAATGTACTAAATGTTGTGGGTAAAGTGAAATATCTAGGTCATATCACCAGGAATGACCTTTGTGATGACGATGATGATATTCAGAGACAGTACTGTAAATTGTATGCACATGAAAATATGCTGGCGCACAAATTTAGCATGTGCTCTTTCAATATCAAAACTGCCTAATGCTGTGCCAACCTTACATGCTGTTATAAGAATTTTTAAATCCAAACACACAGCATATCAGCACACAGATGTCATACCAACTGTCAGGCACGGCAATGATTTGGGTTTGTTTTCCAGCCACAGATCCTGAACCTTGCAGCCACTGAGTTCATGGCACAATTCTACATTCTACAACAGAATGACCGAAAAAGAAAAGAAGAAGGTGTTGGGCAATGGCCCAGTCAATGTCCAGACCAAAAAGATTTATTATAATACCTAAAATGCATAAAATCTTAATTTTGAAAGAAAGAGTCCTTGCTTTTTCTACATGACTGTAAACTTCCTTGTACATACCGTGAGGTTCCAGTTGATCTGAGGAATCTTAGTGTGGAAGTTGAGACTGAAGATCAAGAGGAGAACTACTGTCACCACAAAGGCACTGCAACTGACAAACTCGAAGAAGTAGACCCCTCCACAGGGAGAGCACATCATGATGGTCTCAATGCAGATGAATCCAATGAGTGACAGCACCTGGAGTGAGAGGGAAAACGACAAAATGGACAAGGCTTGAGTGTGAAAAGTAGGACATATTGAGTGTACTGTCTAGTACAGCATTTGCCACAAAAGTTACATAATCAGCTTGATTAGTGAATCATTTCTCTTGGCTGGAAAAGTAGGTCAGCATGAGCAAATGGCATACATTATCCAGGAGTAGAGCCCATTATTCAAATCAGAGCAGTCTAAGTGATCAGTCTAACTCAACATTTTGGACATTTTGGAAAGAAAGCGTAATCTCTTTCAGATAATGTCTGCTAAATTCAACTTCATTCAGATTTTTGGATTACGTAAACAAAGTTCCAATGCTATTCTGGTCTTAAGTTCTTGTTTTTAAGAAAAAAATACATATATATGATATATAATAACTGCTTTGAAGCAAAAAGGTCAGTGTAAATCAAGCCACTTCTGGTGAAATCCCAAACTTTCCAGATTACGAAGTGATTGTCCTATGAATAGACCGGAGGCCATGAGCCTTCATGAGTCCTACTCTTGGAAGCCTGTGATGACACTTTCCTTCAGCCAACATCCATCAACAAACCACAGTGTGGGAGGAATTCTGCTTTCAAGGTGTTCTACTGCCATCGAAATTCCCCCCAAAAACCACACGCAAGATTACCAATTGCCTTTAAGCTGTCCAAAACCTGGAGACATAACAGAAACCAAGAGGATGCCACTTAAGCTAAAGTCATATCAATTTACTAACGTTCATGCAAGATGCAAAGCCCAGTGTTGACTGAACAAATGATATGAAAGTATCATGAAATGTGTTTTTTTGTGTAATTTAACATGAACTAAATCTTGTGCTATGCAGACATAAAAAAGAGCAAATGGTATGTAATCAAAGCCCAAATGGGAAAGATTGAGAGATGGAACAAAATGATTTTGTTGACACATCACATATTTTCTTTGAAGATAGGGTGAATATCTGTGAAGGGATATTGCAAATATTTGTATCTTCTGTTGAGCTAATCAATGTACAGCAGAGGGAAAAAAGCAAGTTTGAATCATCTGCGTTTTTGTTTTTTATTGCATATACAGTACAACATAAATCCAGTGCATACACGTAGCACAAATTGTGCTGAAATGAGCATGATTTTTATAAAGACAACAATGACAATGATTCTCAGGCTACAGTTTAAAAAATGGGAAGAAACTAAGTATGGGGCCTGGTTTTTTCCAACTGTAAAAGCAAAGCAGAATATTGAACAGGGTTTAAGAGGAAAACAACCCCATAAAATATCATGTTACCAAACTACCTAAACAATCACTGAACAAGCAGAGTATGCGTGCACACAGGAAGCTGGTGTACATAACATCACTTTAAACGTCAAGTTTTGATCCTAGACACCGCACAACAATACTGGGAAAATAATTTCTCAACTGATGAAAAGAAAGTAAAGAGGTACACCAACATGAAATCATCCTCCTAATGCTGAAGTGAAGGGGCACAAGGGAGGGAGCATCATTGTTATGGCCTTGTGATGGCTGTGTTGGTAACCTGAGACTGAGAGTGACAATCCCAAAGTGGCAGAGCATCTAGATGAGAAGGATGCTCTGAAATGCAAAATGTGTGGTTTAAAAACTCACTGCAAGAGTGGGCTCACTCTTGCTGGCCCCAGTGTAGCACACATCCATCCATTTTCTATACCTGCCTATTCCAAAGCAGGGTCGCAGGAGGTTGGAGCCTATCCCAACAGCTACTCAGTGAGAAGCTGGGTACACCCTAGACAGGTCACCAATCCATCACAGGACCCAGTGTAGAATGTGTTCTGCAAACCATTCGATAACAACTGATTGGAGACAGAATCGATAAATACCCGCCTGATGTTAATAGGTGTTTGTAGTTTTTTGTTGTTGTTGTTGTTGTTCAGTGGGAAAGAGGCTGAAGAAAATCATCCTTCAGAGTCAATAATGAACACACAGAGTGACATCAAGTGAGCTGAGTTTACACCACACATCCTGCATGAATGCCTATGAATGCTTCCTTTACTCTGACCAGAATTAGTAGGTTTGTGGAATGAAACAGAAAAAGATTGTGTGTTTTATGAGATTAGAAACGTTGTGTTTGTCTAGATCAATTTCCAGTTTAGGATTTTATGAAAATTAATAGGAAAATCCATTTAATTCACTTACCAATGTCTTGAAGACATTTTAAAAATGCTGAATGGGAGAGAGTTTTTAATAAGTACTAACCAGTCATTTCCTCTTTGAACAGATTACTGATGATTGGCAGCTTTATCACAGAAGGTCTTAACCCCATAAAGCCAAACGTATCATATTTGATACATACTTTTCTGAGAGATTTTGCATCACTTTATGGTAAAAACTTTGCTTAAAACTGCAGTATACAATATGACACTTGTCTTCTGCCCCATATGGACACCAGGAAGCATGAGACTGCACTTCAATAATTTTGACATGTCACATGGTAATATATGGTAGATGTAGCCCCCCCAAAAAACAATTGCCACATTTTTTTAAAAGGCCAAATAAAGACTTCAGATTTTTTTTAAAATTGGACTTTTCTCCCCAGTTTTTCCTGGGTTGGGCTTTAAAGGGTTAAAAAGTTTTATTCTGCCACATTCCTTTTATGAACCTTCAGGGCTGTGTGGCAAAGCTCTGCTCTGTGAAGATACTAATTGTTTTTAATTTACTTCTTAAAGTTATTAACTAAGGTGAATATGTCATTTTCTATTCTCTCCAGCTCTAACATAGCCCAAACTAAAAAACACTCCTTGTTTTGTTTTTGCAAATGTTTTGCTTCCATATGAAAAAGACCTTTGCACATCTGCTCTGCATGCAAAGCTGTGATCAAGGAGCTATTAAAATGGAGATGTAGTAAAAACGGTCAGCTATTGTGCTTTTGTTGTTGTTTTTTCTTTCTGTGTGTCAGTGTGTGCAAAGTAGGCTCAATTTTATAGCAGGTGTAAGGAGAAGAATGACTTTCAGTCAGTTAAGGAGCAACTACATCGAAGCATTTTGGTTTGTGTAAAGTTTAACTAAAATTTGTGAAACAAGACAAACATGAGACATCAAATGACATGCTTTAAGACAGGAAAGAATGTAAAACACAGTTGTAGTTGCTCCCAAACAGAAGATAATTGAGCAAGTGATGTCAAAGCTTGAACCCATCTCGGAATAGACAAATACAAACTCTAGTCTACTAGCCACATCTCTTCGATTTGTTTTGATAGGTACTGGAATTAATTCTGGATTTTTATAAAATACTTTGCTTTGAAAGTAGCAAGCGGTCCCCTATAGAGGAAAAAATAAGTCATATGAATGAAAATTGCATTAAGATGCATCACTAATCATTTCATAAATGCACTGCAGCCCTCAAATCGTGATTTGCTGAGATTCTCACCCATTAACAAGCCAAATATAATCTGATACCAGATATACCAGCACATCACTGGTTTATATAATCCTAACACTTACACTCATTAGTAAAACTTAATAAATATGTCCGTCTGTCTCACGCTGAGCTGTTTTCATCTCATTGCTTGACACTGCTGAATGAATCCAAACAAAAGACCCCTCCTCCTCTCTTCTTGCTCTGTGCAGCTCAAAAGACAACCCTGCAATCTGTTTTAATGAGCAGGGTGTGCTCTGTTTCCAACAGATGAAGTATTGTCTTGTGACTGGCACTAGTTAAGTCTGAGTGTAGAAAAAAAACTCCTTTTTATAACAGACTACTGTCCATTCATGCAAATCTTTGGCTTGCAGATTTTCAAAATGCAAGAACACAGTATGTCCAGCAGCCCCATTAAGAGTGACACTCTAAAACAAAAATAAGAGAAAGCAATCCTCCTGATCCAGCTATTAGGACAAAGGTTTCAAAGCACAGCTGTTCAGACCTCAATAGATGGTGTAGTTGGACAGCAGTCCGTCTGTGACTGCAACATAACTAAAAGGGTTACACCCAAAGAGAAGCAGAGGGCTGTTTGAGGTGAAAGATGATGTCATGTCTCTAGAGGAAAGCATATTGCTTCCACAAGGTTCCTGTGTAGCAGGTGTTCGGCAGTCAAAGAGGAGGAGGTGGGGGATCACAAGCGCCTTGCTGGATAATCTTGTAAGTAATGATTTTATGTCAACCTTCAGCCCTATGCAACCTGTTCCTCGTGCGTGCATACATGCATGGTCATGCACATCTACTCTGTTTCTCTTGCCTCACCTACATGCAGGCACAATTTAATCTTAGGGATTTAACACACTATTAGTTGCCTTTGAAGGCATATTGGACTCTGATCCTCTTCTAATGCACCATCTGTTGTGGACAGAGAATTCAAGAAGGAGAAAGGAGGCCTCTCTGTGGAGCCTACGCAACATTGTGTGCTGCACTTCTATAGAGCCTCATGCAAAAATATGTACGCAAAATGTTGAATGTGCCTCAGCAGGAGCCCACAGTCATCTATGAGATGGAAAAATGTAACCTGAATGAGGGTTACATATCTACCCAGAAGGTAAGTTGAGTATGTTTTTGCACACACACAACAGCATGCATTCCTCCTTATGTGCATGCAGAAGATCTTTGTTTTTATAAGTTACTTTAAGCTCTGAATAAATAAGCATTCAACCCATGACAATGAAGCATGTGGCACTTCTCTCGGTGGAGGAAGTGTGTGCTGACATTTGGAAGTATCTGGTAACTTAATTTCACAACAACACCAGAAAAGGCATCATTACTGTTATATTTCTTTTCTAAAAAAAAATTGGGGGGGAATGGGGTAGTTTCACATGGGCTCTTTTTAATCATGAAGGTGGAAAGCTTGCTAGGAAACAAAGCCAGTTTGATGGGATTTTTGTAAGGCCCAACAAGGTTTCAAATTGCTGTCGGTGTGTAGAGGGACGCAAGGCGAACACCACAAAGACACAGAGGCAAACCTGCTGTCAGGACAGACATCCCTCGCTCAGATTACATGCTGTTGGGGGGAGCTTCTGATCCGTGTGGGGTCAGGAGCACCGCATTCGTCTAATGAACAACTGGTTGTGCTACTCTGAAAGTCATTTTAGTGCTCCAGCCTGACTAAACAGTAAGTACATTAGCATCTAGCTCTTCTCTCCTTTGGTTCTATCACAGAGTATTCTGTAATATTCAACTTCTCTCTAAAAAAATGCTAGATTAATATCAAGTTGAGGCCACAGTTTATTTGGAATAAGAGGATTTGTTTATATGATGTTGCAGCCAAGACTGTTGTAGGTATGCTAGGCCAATACGATAGAGCCACTTAAAACAGGGTTATTTTGACTCTGATGCAGCCGACTGTAGCTGCGATTCCATTACCCCTAGAATTGCGCAAAATCTAAATATCGCAATAAAAATCTGGTAATAGAAACACCTCCATTTCAAAAAACCTCTCAAATATCGCTAAAAATGACGTAGGGGGTCACGTAACCAGTTCATTTAAAGTAAAGATGGCGCGGAATGTACGGACAGAGAAGGAGAGAGAAATCTTTTTACAAATAGTTAAAGAGAAAATATAACAGCCACCCTTGATAGCAAACAACAGTGAAATGCTCCAAAACATGAAATGTTTTGTATCTCCATCCTCCTCAAAGTGGAGTCTTGTGGGGCGAGATTTTACGAGAATTACGGCTTATGCACTAATCATCATTCAATGGAAACACCTGCACATTGTAATTGCTCCTTATCGAAATTTTAGAAATATCACTGTATTGTATTGGAAACGCAACTAATATTTCCCCTGGCTTGCTCTCACTTCTGTGTCTTATACATTTGTCCCTCCCACAGGGAGGGTTACAGTGCGCATAACAGCCAATCAGCAGTGGAAGCTGCACCTGCACGTGTGTGTAAAAATGCCGCAAGGAGTTGCTCCGAATAGGCTAACACAGTGGTAAGTTTAGACAGGCCCGCAGCAGAATAAGCTGACGTTTTAAAAATATCACAATCTTCTACAACCCATGACAAGTAATGATGTTACTGAAAGGCCCGATATATGAACGTAACTAGTAAAAGCACGTCGAAGGGAGCGCTTAGCAAGCAATTAGCTTCCTTGGAACACTTTTGGAAGGTGTTTGTCCTGTTACATCTAGAGTAAAAATAACACAGCATTTGGTAAAAAGATCATACCAACCGTCAAACATGGTGGTGGTAGTGTGATGGTATGGGGCTGCTTTGCTGCTTCAGGACCTGGAAGACTTGCTGTGATTTATGGAACTATGAATTCTGCTGTCTACCAGAAAATCTTGAAGGACAACTTTTCCTAATCAGTTTATGGCCTCAAGCTCAAGCGCACTTGGGTTATACAACAAGACAACGACCCGAAACACACCAGCAAGTCCAACTCTCAATGGCTTTAAAGAAACAAAATTAAGGTTTTGGAGTAAATGGTAAATGGACTGTACTTGTATAGCGCTTTTCTAGTCACAAGACCACTCAAAGCGCTTTGACACTACATGTCACATTCACCCATTCACACACACACTCATACAGCACTTCTATTGGAAGATAGTAAGTGCTTTTTAACCTATCACACAGTGGCCGAGTCAAAGTCCATTTGCACTACCTGTGATCATTAGTTATAAAACTGAAATATGTACAAAGATTATTTATTAAAGACAGGACAACCACCCTTCCAGCTCCAGCATGACTTTCCATTAACCCTGCAAACTAAATGACCGAAAGAAAGCCTCCTTGCCACATGACTGTTTATGCAGAAACTGTGGTACATTAGGTACTTTTTTATAACACATTACATGCCATCAACTCTGGTTTGTTATCTATTAGTTCTAAATTGTCATCACACTGCCTTGGCTGGCACATACTGAAATAATGAGAGGATACAGTACTAAAAATGAAAGCCAGTGGAGCTATTAAAATCTGGCAGGAAGCCTTGTAGTCTCCTCTTGTAGTCTTCCTCTGAGATACTGAGCGTAAGCTTGGATGACTTTCATTGGCCCTCTCCTTGTCAGCAGAGAAGAAATATGACTATCTCAACTGGAAAATCACTATCAGTGGAACAAACCATTGACATGAATGAGACAGTATAAACAAGATTAGTAATCGGATATAAGATAATGCTTATTCAATCCATTTATTGAGCCCTACTGTGGCCATCACATTCAAGTGCATTTACTTAGAAATATTTAGAAAGTTCCAGGAACAGAGATGGGTTATTCCAGGATTATACTTAATTCAATATATACTGTATTTGGAAGCATTAGAGGTAGTTTTAAAACCAAGGTCAACTGGGTATTAAACCTATTGATACTGAGCAACATGTCTCCATGGCAATGACAATAGTACTGCTATGTTTACACATTCCAAGGATTAGATATTCTGTCAGATAAATCCTTTGACAAATCCAGTTTGATTTTTGTTTTGTTTTGCTTTGTGCGCTGCTGTATGTGTCAAGACAACAAAAATTTAATGACTTTGCCTGATATTGTTCAATGAGAAATAGGTTTATTTAGTAACATTCAGTCCCAAAAAGTGTTGAATTACTACTACTGGTGACACAAGAATCAACAACTTTAATGCTACCCCGCTCTACTTGTGGGCTGACATCAGGTGATGCTGTAGGGGAATCATAGTTTATGAATTTAATGAGCATGTCTGGGTAATTAGATTAAAACAACGAAATCAAGCACCATCATGCTCTCACAGATGGATTATAAGAATATAATTTCTAATCACATTCATCTGTAGAGTAGCAAAATAATAGGGAAATAAAATGATAATTTGTTCTGCCATTGAGTCCCAAGTCTAAGACAATATTTTAGCATTTCCTGCTAAGGTAATTGGCTGCGAGTATGAATCTTAGTAACAGCCTGCTCCAAACTTCTCCCACGCTGATGACAGATGGCTTCCTATCCTTCCTTCCCACATGCACATAGGTAAACATCACAGGTGTGTGCAGCAGCACAGGCAGACTGAGCAAACAACCAGTTGTAACAGCCTTTAAAAATCATTTTCCAGAGCAAAGCGAGTTTTGAAAGTGGAGCACAGAAGGCTATAGCAACAATTTAGACTTTTTAGGTTGCTTGCATTGTTCATAAACACTAACAGAGGTAATTACTACTCCATGTTTCCTGTTATGGATACACACCACTTCATGTGCATGAGTGTGTAGGCCTGTGTTGAGTTTATTTGGCACCAGAAGAAGAGAAATAGCCTAAGCTTAATAGATATTTCCTCCTCTGGTGAGTTATCAGATCATTTTGCCTCGTTGCCTCTTATCCCAGTTGAAACATCTGGTAGGCATATACTGATTTACAATAGAAGCAATGTGTTTTCCAGGCACAACTTCATAACCTTAAATATACAGGTATCACCAGCTGCTTTAGTGGATGCACCAACGGTAATTAGACATATCATAGGACTGGAATGGTTAAAAGTTGCATACTTGTGAAAAATGTAAACCAAGGAAATATTAGCTAATTGTATCAGGATATATGACATCAGATCGCTTAGTCAGAATAAAATAGAAAATGCCTAGTTTGTTGAAGCCAGTTAAATGGTTAGCGATGAGTGTAAAGACTAAGGTGTGAGAACTGATGCTTAATATCTTTGGGCATCTTTATTACATATGAATAATAAAAACATTACAGCTTTTTTAAAGAGATATTTAGTCCATGTTATTGACAGTCTGCTGCTTTGTTTATTAACCCAAACCGTGCGTCATAGTTTGCTTTACTTTGTCGACTTTAATACAGCTGCGCGTCTTTCAACGTTGCAGTAATATGTGCTTGAACTTACCACTTCGACCACCTTTAAAATCCCAAAGTACGACCTGAGGTACTCCAAGTCGCACCTCATTCTACCCAAAACGTTCCGGGAATGGACGGGTTCCGTGGTGGGCTGATAAGGACTGCTGGCCCCGGAGATCATGGAAGTGTTGGAGGCCTCGCCGTCAAAGCCCTCCATCTCCTCGGTGGTGCTCATGATTTCGGGAGAAGCTGGACTCTTTGACTATCAAGTGTTACAGCCCAAAAACGCACGCTGACAACGCGCCAGAATTTACCTTAAAGGCGCAGGTTATGTGACGGAAAGCACACTTCGTTTCCTGCAGGCTGAGAAGTGGACGGAGAAAACAGCCCAGGCTGTCCACTTTTCATAGCCACCCCGCGGTGAAACAGCAGCGGGCGATGCGACCAGCTTGAAAATAAGGCTGGTATCTGGCGTTACGCCTCTCTTCCAGGGAGCCTCTTATGATTGCTGTATGTTCGATTCCCCGTCTCTCTTTACCTTTCATTTACGATTCTTGGTCATTTAGGCCACAGCAAAACAAACGCCTGTCGAGCAGTGCGACTCGTTTAGACGACTGGAAAACCATCCACCTATTGCAGCCTGGAAGAGTCCAGAGAGGTCCTTGTTGTCCGCTATTGGAAACTTAATTACAGTCAGCAGCGTACAGTGAGGCTGCCTTTAGCCGCCGCCGCTTTCCATCTGTGTGTGTGTGTGTGCGTGGATGGAAAGCAGTCTTGTCCCCGCCCCTTTAAAAACGGCACATTCTTAAGAAGGCTCTGCGCCTGTTTTATTCCCAAACAGCCTGTAAAAACGAATCCAGCCGTAACCACGCCGACAGAACCGAGCTCAGCTGCATTTTTCTGCATCTTCTCTCTTTGTTTACTGATATCAATGTATTTGTTATATTTTGCCATCCATCAGATAAAAGAAAAAAGCAGCTTGTTTTTTATTCTTCAAGGGATTATGGCTGTGGCTCGTTATAGTTTGTGTACAGTTCTGTTGCTACAATCCGTTTTAGTATTTTACGTAATACTTATGAAAGCTATGACCCTGAAACAACGATAACCACAAAATATTACAGATTCCTTTTCTTCTGAATATGTTTGTTCACTAAGTTTTTAATACAAAGTAGTTTGCAAAGATCAGATACATTTATCAGACAAATTCAAGGTTTGACTTAGTTTTAGTCAGTTAACTGAACTGTACTTCCTGGTCCATAACTGCCCTCTTGTGGCCATTAGTGGTATTAAACGTTAAGATGAAAACCAACGTGTGGTGATGCTGTAGGAGTCAGATGCCCAGTAATCTCGCACCTAAGTTTATTATTTCTTCAGTGATTCCATTGTGGATTTTCACTTCAGACTGCATTCAAATGCTATAACTCACCACATTTTACCAGCATATTGGCTCAGCTTAGTAAAAATGCAGAGCACAGACTTGTAAGATTTCACCATGGAGGCTTGCGGGAAGCATAAACAGAGGAAATCAACATATTTGTACACAGTAGCATTTTCAATCAATCAAATGACAATTTAAGAGTCAAGTTCAGCTGATTTTGACCACAATTTTAAATAAATGTTTTGCTGATATCTAATGAAACTGAAGTTACATTCTGAAGTATAGGAAACAACCTTAACTTTTCTTTTTATTTTAACTGGTAGAATGCCATGTTTTGACAATCCTTAGTTTCCTCATAAGAAAACAAAAATGCAAAACAATAATGGACACAAACATGGCAAAAAAATCCACAAGGTTTGGATTCTTGGTTTTATTGAAGCCAGGGGTCTGATAAACATTTTCCTTATCTTTGTCAGCATAAGAAGCTTGAATCCACATGGCAGCTTAGAGGCTACAGAACTGTGTTAAAGACATACAATCAAATTTCTGAATTAATCCAGGACACAAAAATGCAGCCAACCATGTGCTTAAAATGTCTTGATATCCTGAATACAAAAAGACTGGAAGCAGAAGCTTAAAGTCTCATATAGATGTAGACCGTCAATAGTGGTTGAAGGCATTTCAGTTAAGGTGTGAAGAGGCAGTTGCTTTCAATTAATATTTGAGTACAAAGGTATTAATAAAAGCAGCAACGTCCAATCTCTAAAATGAGCGAGTGCATACACCAAGCAGCATGAGCACTCCATTCCACTCAGATAAATGCCAAATTCAACAAGTGTGGGCAATATATTATCCAACACAAAACAGAGAGGGACATTTAAAATAATTTTAAACCAAGTTTAGAAAGGCAAAACCCTAATTTCATAACAAAGAGATGCTTCGTTTGAATGTAAACACAAACAAGGGGGGCAACTCATGGGCAAATAGAAAAACAAACAAAACTGAAAATTATTTTTAAACCACCTCAAGATGTCCCAAAACATCCAGAGGAAAAGTGATTACTAAAAGACTTAAATGTACAATGTCACCAACAGAAATGGGTCACTCCATAGTTAACTACCAGGGGTATCTTCCATAACATCCGTGGCTAATGCAGAGATTTTTTTAATTATATTTCTTTCCATTACTATATGTTCTAAAAAGGCAAGGCAAAAGAAAAAAAAAGAATATGTATCTTTAACAGTAGCAAAAGGGAACTGAGTGTCCGAGGAAAAGTGCTTGCTTCAACATGTGGCATTACTGCTTATGGTTGCTCAGAAATTGTGCTTCGTCCACTTGAACAGACCTTCAGGTGCACGTTCCACCCAGTCAGAAAACAAAATAAAACAATAAGAGCTTGATTTTGATCAAAGTACATAATAACAGTTAAGTAGCATTATTCTGACAATGCATAAAGCAGACTGTACACCAATAAGGTCTTCTTGTTTTTCCCTTACAGAAAAAGTTATTTCAAAAGTGAATTTAAACCCTGTAGGCAATGCGTTTCTATACCAGTCTACAAATGTTAACATTAAAGTTACTGCAGCAAGTTTTTGTCATTGTAATTTTTTTTTTCATCCTGCTAAAACTCCAAACGCAGTCGAGCAGATTAAGCCATTTCTAGAAGTGTATAGGGTAACATTACAGTTTAAAGGCAGGTCTGATGTGTGGAATGCAAGGACTCCATGCAAGAGTAGGACAAAGAAAATGGCCACTGGTTAATCTTATGGAAGACTAAAAAATACAAATGCAGAAAATAGTGACTAATATGCATCTTTGGTTCAGTGTTCCAATTCACACCTGTTTATTTTTCCTTTTTGCTATTATTCAAATAGCAAAGAGCTGCTCTCTTCACACTTGCCATCAATTCTGTAAAAGCCACTCTACAATGTATCCATAGGATTAAGTAGGGCCTTTCATATGGAGTTAACATTGAAAGTGTACACTTAATTCATCTCGATTATGGTGTCAAACTAGAAATATAACAGATTTGATAAGGTACAGTATTACTGTTGTAATTAAAACATAACAGAAATGACATAAGACAATCAAGCAACCCCTTAAGGACACAAATTAGGAGCATTCCTGTGAAGGCAGGGTGCATAGTTTGACAAACTGTAAGCTGTACATTGAAGGCAAAGGTTGTCATTTTAAATGGGCACTAAAGCAACAAAAAGACCCGACTGGACAAACAGGGTTCTTCTACTGGGATGTTTCTACAGCTACTTCACGTAGAAACTGGGAATGTTTTAACTGACATGCGAAGTACAGTGTTGATAAAAACATGAAACTGAAGGAGGAAAAGTGCTGTCAAACACTGAAGGATATAATTACTTCTTTTGTTCAAACCAAGCAAAGAATTGTGTATTTTGGCTGCAAATGAGTGGTTACAACCACAGTAGGTCTAGGGGACAAAAAAGCTCCATCATGTGTTTTTTCTTCTTCTTCTTGATATCAGCAGCCAATACATTTTCTATGAAGGCATTCAATCTATTAAACCCTATTAACTAGGCCACAGAAATCTTATTTATGAAAAACAGACCACAGGCTTGTTGTACATCAACAAAATGTAAAATAAAATAAATTATTTGGATGACAAGAAGTGAACAAAAACCTTTTAAGCAGTGGTGCTACAGTGCATTTCCTCTAGTGTAGACAAGCACCTCTACTATGACACAAACAATTAACCTGTGCGAGGCACTTAGGAGTTATAGTAGGAAAGATGCTGCCCAACCCCCTCCCTAAATATACACACCTGTAGCTAAAGAAGCATTTCAGATGCAGCCTCTAAGCGTGTCAAATCCCAACCAGTTTCATTTAGTAGAGAAGTCATTTTCACAATTTGGACAGTTATGAGTTTCATACAAAATCAAGTTAACCTGAATATTGTTTTCTTTCTTTTTTTGTATTTATATTTACATAATCCTTCGAGATGACTAGAGCAAATGATATGATATCAGCTATCTGGACATGTCATATTAGTGTCATGATGTCAGTGGCATTTAACATGTTACGTGATACAGATAAATGTTTCCTTAAACCAAGAAATGGTGCACAAAATAAAATAAAAAGGAGGACCTTTGTATAAATACATCAGTATTATCTCAATATTCAAATGTTTAAATACCTTTCCAATCACAACCAAATTCCTTCCATGAGATGAGCTGAAGCAGAGGCTACAGGACCAGTATGTAACCACTCTTGAAATCCATAAGGAGAGTGTTTTACCCCAGAAACTGGGGGGCCTGCAGTCCAGCGCATAAGGCCGACTGCCAAGGAGTGTGCACACATTTCCATAAACTGACATCCCTCAGAAAATAACATTTATAGTGAAAGAGAAGACAGACATGAAGCCAGGCATTCATTGCTTCTCATCTCATTAACACCTCCATGTCTGTTATCTCTCTTCCCATCTCACCTAAAGCATCTGATAGCATCTGAAACTCATTCTGTGAAACCACTGTGTGCTGACTGATAAAGGCGTTGGGAATTTGGTCAATTTTTTTTTTCTTTATGCTCACATGTACATATATATTTCCAGAGTATTAACGCAGAGGACGATGCAGTTGTTTTTGTTGCCTTCACGCTTCATTCTCTGTCTGCGGTATGTTGTTAGCTGAAACCATGGAGTCTTGCTTGCGAGTCATCCTGTCCAACTCGGCCTGGACGTCAGTCAAACCCGGCTTCTGCCCTTGAAAAAGAGACAGGAGACAAAGCCCAAAGGTAATCTCCTGTAGCTTCTGTGCGTGCTCATAAATAACAGGTTTTTATGGCCAGCAAGCAGACGATAGGAGTTTGGATGGTAATGCGCTCCCATGCTGGTTATTGGCGGTTCGCTGCCACAGTTGACACACATGCAAAACTCATCAGACAAAACAACATGTGTGCATGCATTATTCTATCAACTGGGTCACATAGATGTTAACAGTGCTGGAACAAAAAGTACATGTCAGTGGTCTCAGGCAGAGAGATGAGTTATGCAATGGCTTCTTCAGCTGGGTGCATACAGATATTGCAGCATTGGATTTTGTTATATCAGATATAACAAAATGAAAAACAAAGAAGTTAAAGCTGGAAATATTAACTGCTGATGTCAACAACAGATTATGTAACTACAAAAAAAAAATTGTTGAGCAAGAGAGCTGTGGGATATGAAATGGTGAAGGAGACTGTTAACATGCAGGTGCTTTCAGTATATACAGGCCTGTCACAAGTTGCCTCATCTGTGAGGGTCAAAGCTGTCAGTCAAAGAAGACACATTTTCTTCCCCCCTGCTTTAACCTTCTTAATCAGGCTGTAGAGATAAAACTCCAGACAGCAAAATGCTCCAAAGTTTCTAAGAACAAGTTTTTATGCACACAGCTGGTTCTCCATGATAGATGTCAATGCGTTAAATGCGGCAGTCAATTATAATTGTTTACTCTAGTGTTCCTTAGTAACCAGAAGGGTGTCATTATACCTTACAGTTAAAGCTGTACCATTTCCACATTTAATGGTACAGTTAAGTAAAAAAAAAGAAAAAAAGGGTAGTTGCATGTGAGTGTTTATGGGCAGCACTTCACTTTCACTCCCGTTGGCACAGCTGTGCTTCCTTCACCTGCTTGCTTTAGCTTCCCTGCTCACTTAGTGACAGGACATGGCTGAAAATCCTAGGCCTAAATATGATATGTAATTGTGACCTGTCCTCAAACGTAAGTCAAGTGTGCGTCTCCAACAAAGTTTGATGAGGCATTCAAGAGGAGTAAGATATAAACAGCCTTTTTTCTAAACGTTTTAAATGTAAACTCAAGCTGAGATCGAGCCTGACACACACAGTAACTGGTTTTGAATGGGTAAACCCCAGCATCCAACTGCCTGCTGTAGTTTAGTTCATTTCTGATATCTAAAGACAAAACAGAGTAGGAATGTCTGTAAACCACAAGGGCACTGCTCAGTTCTTCACAGATTTTCCTCACATAACTACCCCATTACATTGCAATTGCTTTCCCCTAATCATCATCCTCTCCTGGTATCATTGACACCTAATAGGCTCATAGATTTAGGATTGTAGTCTCCCATTAGGACACGCATTTATCTTTTACTGTCAAACCTCCTGTGTGGATCCATTTGTTATTGTTATACCTGCTTGGCAGCTCTTCCTTATGTTGCATCGATGGAAGCATAAAAATCGGCTACCTAAACAACTATTCAAATTCTTCTCAGGTACATATATAGACAAAGAAAATGAACAAATAAAAAAAACAAAAAACAACCTTGTTCTTGCAATGTTTTCTTACAGTACATAAAGTATCAGAACATTTAGGAAGGTATTGCTGTCCTAATTTTGGTATGTCAACATTATTTGAAACTGCTTTGATAAATAAACAACTGCTAACCTGCAATTAAAAAAAAGGTTAATATAAAAAAATACAAAATACAGAGGCTCAGTGATGTATGGGTTGTACCTGTTTTCTTGGCAGACCCTTGGACTCCAGCTCCAACTGCTCCAGATCCAGGACTTCCTGGGGCCCCGGTCTTTTTACTCAACAGGCTGTTGAAGAAGTTGGCCAGCACTCCCTCATTTGCAGCCCCAGCTGCAGAACAAATAAAAAAACATTATGAAAAGGTGTTTTTATGAGTGGTAGTAGGCCACCGCATTTAATGATTGCATTGTTGGTTATATTCTCAAAATTAAGACTACTGATTAATAAACAATCTTGCACAAATGTTTAACAGTTTAATATTAATTCATAATTCCAAAATAGCATTTTTTGCATAGCTTCGATTACATCTTTTTAAACGTATAAATTCATATGTTGTACCTTTGTTTCAATATAATCACATCTGTGATTTGAATAAAGGGACAATGTACTAAATGTTCTTCATCAGGGATGATAAAATGCTCATAACTTTCTGCAAAGAGACAATTTATTCCGAGATCAGATCTTCTTTCACAACGTTAAGGGACTCTAAATACAAAGTATGATACTTTAACTCCAGAACCAATGTCAAAATTAAATATCACAGTAAAGAAGGATGAACACTTCTATGTCCATTTTTATTATTTTTTAAGTACTGTATTAGAACAGACTTGGCCCTGCTACATTTAATTATAAAAAAAAGTTCTACAAATAGGAAATTAAATGTTTCTGTGTAACCATTTGGAGGCAGTACAGCACCACCTACCTAAGGGAAACTGTTAGGGGTGCAGGAAAAAAAATTGATTCACATTAGAATCAAAATTCATATTAATTAAGTTTCTGAATTGATCCAAAATGTCCAAGAATCGATATTTTTGAAGACTTCAAAAGTATTTGACTGACTACTTTCAAAGCTAATGTAAAGTGACAAAGACATGTAAAAGTT
>JBBBVU010000001.1:14480064-14491409 GCA_037177055.1 Atherinosoma microstoma | reverse complement strand
ATATTTTTGAAGACTTCAAAAGTATTTGACTGACTACTTTCAAAGCTAATGTAAAGTGACAAAGACATGTAAAAGTTTGCAAGGTAAGCAAAAATAAATGTCACCTCCTTGTCAAAGGAAGTGTTTTAAATTTTTGAATCACTTAACCATGAAAACCTTTTTTTCTTGAACATAACCAGTGTCATGGTGTAGCCCATGACATCTAGTGAGTAGTTAAACCACAATGGTGAGTGTAAAAATGCCTTTATAGACTAAGTGCCTTGGCATGCACCATAGGTCGATTCTTGGAAAGTGGGTGTTTCTGTTAATGTAATTGACTATTTTACAAGGACCTATTTATCGAGCAACATTGAATGTTTTATAGTATTGACTAAACGTTATTGGTGGTTTGATATGTGCATCAATGTTTTGTCTAGGTATTTCATTGAGTGTAAAGTGAATATCAATTAATATTGGTATAATATTGTCTTGTAAGAGGGGCCTCCAGTATAAAGCTAGAGTGGAAGCTCCAGGCAGGAGAGCCATGTTGCAGCTAAAGGCTTAATGTTTGTTTAGTATTGTCGTTGCTATTATATCGCTATGTTTTTTTAAAAATTGGTGATAAAATGAAGTCAAGCACCAGGTTGAAGAGCTGAACTTCCTGTTTTTTTCTTCCACAACCCAGCCAAACCTCACAACCAGTTTTCTTTCAACTAATAAAACTATTTCTCGGAGCTCTTTCTAGCTTGTAGAGGAATGAAGTTAATCCCAAAATTGACACCCAGATCAGTTTGAATTGAGAATCAATACAGAATCAAATCGTCACTCCAAAAATCGGAATCAAACTGAATCGTTAGTTGTTGTCAAATTCACATCCCTAGAAACTGTGCTAAAGTAATTTCCTAATTTGAAATAAATAAAATGGACAGGAATTAATTTGTTATGGGGGACAATAATTTTATTTCATAGTTGTTTGGGACCAAATCAGCCAAACGGGGTAGTACAGGATTGCAAAGTACAGCTCCATGTGAAAAAATACCCCCTCTAACCTTTCATGTTGGGATCGGGCTTTTTGACAGCAGCCATCGGTGAGCTGGTGATGGTTGGTTGGCCAGCACGACCTGCAGGCCTGGGAGATCCTGAGGTTGTTCGTCCAGGAGACTCCTAAAATACACACACACACACACACACACACAGAGCTTAGTTTGTCAAAAGGAAAAAAGGAAGAAAAAAAAAAAGAGAAAATGTTCCTAAATTGGAGAGACCTTAACACACTTACTGTTGCTCCTCTTGTTGGTGTGGCTGGCTGCTTTGCTAACAATGACTACCAAAAAAGAAAAAAAAAAAAAGAAAAAAAAAAAAAAGAGTCATTCAAACAGCAGGTTTCTTTAAACTCTCTAGCTTAACATTTTCAGGATCAAACACTAACAAAATTTTGACTCTCCTACTGTAAAGAGGAAATTTAGGAGGAAGAAGGGCTATCTGTCTGTATATAAAAGGAAGGAAACTTTGTAGAAAGAAACCTGTTTTAAACCCCACTTCCCAATTTATTTTTCCACAAAATAAAAGGTAGATGTAATGTTATAAATAATGTGGTAGTTTCAGATGATTTGAAAACAAATGGAATATCAATCAACAAAAAAATTTAACAGCTTTAAAAAAAAAAAAAAGGTATGATACCTGACAATTTCTTTTACAATGTGAAGTTGGAATTATATACCATATTGTGTTCCTACCTGCTCTGAGGTTGTCTTTTGTATACAGACACTGAATTTTGACTTAAGGATAGTGTTTTTACACTCAAGCTCTGGGATCTGCCAAGAAGGTATTTTTCAATCATTCATTCCTTCCTATTGGTAAAATAAATTTTGAATTAGCAGAACTTGCTTTTAGAAGCACAATTCAGTTAGTACAAGCAGAGGTATCTTCCTACCATCCCGGCATGCAACACAGCATTTTCTATTTACTTCTGTTGCCAATAACACAATCATTATCTTTCAATATTCTGTTTAACACTATGTAGTTCGATCAGGTGGAGAGAATCTGCTTTGTTTTAGAGAAAAAAATTAAGATTGAGATCAAATAAATGGCAGGGGTCAGGATCCCTGAAGTACGAGAGAGACTGACACTTACCTGCTGCTTCATCAGGAATACCTGCTCATCCTCTGCATTTATCTCTTTGTCATGAACCAACTAAAGAGAAGCAAAGAGAAGGTCAATTATAAAAAGCAATAAAGTCTGATTTACCCCTGCTTTAATGTTGCATCGTCAACCATAACGTTATCTTATTTGTAAGTATTTACCTTTCCTACTGGAGGCTTTGTGATAAAATCTTCAAATGGATCTTCTGGCCTGATAGTTGTGAGGTTTTCATGCAAAATCCCAATTTTCTTCTGATTATCCCATCCTGATGGACTAAAGAGAATTGAGAAAACTGTTCAAGTGCAGTCTAAGTGTAGTATGTTGTCGTAGAATATTATATATATATATATATTTTTTTTTTTTTATACATTATATTCTTTAACATTTTCTACATTTTACTTACATGAACACTGCATCTTTCTCTACCACCAAGGCAGGTGTGACAAACTGAAAGTCATACATCTTGTGTACAATATATTTGTAAAGGAGATCCAGGTTCTTCTCTTCTTTGACTGAAGTATAGATCAGGCCAGCTCCATCTGTTTTAGTTAGTTATGGGAGTAATCGAGGTAATGTCACAGATGGTTCATGGCAAAAACTGTCTCAGGGGGAAAAAGTGCTCCAGTACAACTATTTTCTGTTTCTAAAAGGTCTGTTAAAAATTGAATGTCCTCTATTAATGACAAACCATTATGCATTACAAGGATACATTTTAAGCAAAATCGCCTGATGCAGGACTGGATGAAATCAAACTGCTCTTCTCTGAAGTCGTGCTCCTTCTCTAGTACGCTGACAGCGTCACACTGAAAGAATCACAGTTAAAGAGATGGGAAAATTGTGTTTAGTGAAACACACAATACAGCATCTGAGAGAGCCATAGGTACATCAATACACCAACACTTGAGGACTTTTATGCTTTAAATTTTTTTTACGGATGTCCCTGGAAAAGATGTCGTATTGAAGACGGTATATGTTGCTGTAAAGGCTCAATGAACTTTTCTACATTAATGCCGTTTAGTAGGGCTTGGCATAGGTTTACCACAGTAATCCTTTGCCCGGGTGGTTACAACAGCTATTGATTAATGGCAGTTCTTCACACATTTTCTAAGGAATCAAACATCACAGGGGTCTAACTTAGGCTTACTCCTTCCTTTATGCACTGAAATACCTGCTGATTGCTTTACTCGTTTTTGCTGTAGAGAAAGAAATATGTAAATCCCTCCTAAGTTTTCTTTGAGGAACATTTGTTTTAGATAGTTAAATTATTTTCTTACACATCTGTTGACAAGCTGGAGATCCTCTGTCCAGTTTGCTCAGTCAAAGACTCAGCCTTTTATGGATGCTGCTTTTGTATCAAATCACAGCAATAACCCATTGGATGACAACTACTTGAAATAACATAATTCATATTCCTTTAACTTCATTACTACCACATCCTAACTTTTTTTGAGAATGTGTTGGGGCCATAAATGCAAAAAAAAAAAGAGTTTATACTGTCTGTGACTAAAGGAAATTGCCAGAATCCCAGAATATTTTTTAATGCCATTTTCCATATTGTCTCAACTTCTTCTGATTTTGGGTTGCAATTGACAAGAAATTAACAGACCAAGGTTTTCTTGTTGTTTCTTTCTACCTTGCGGGTATTATTTAAGGGTTGTACATGCATAGGAGGCTCTTGGTGGAGATTTTCATGTGTACTGTTTACCAGAGACATAATGAATAAAAAAGCACTGCTAAATTGACGTGATGGATACCATAAAATGAGTATGAACAAGTACTTTTTTTCTGCAGTGCAGAGCCATTCTTTCTTTGATGAGACAGAGGAATCAATAATAAAAAAGCCACATTCTCCAGTTACAGATGGGATGTGACACTGTTGATGTATTTTCAGCACTAGGCTTTGCTTGAGAGGTTAAAAAGCAAATATAAATGTTTTGAACAAATATAAACATTTTGTCAGAACAGAAAAAAACTGACAAATGAAGCAATATTTAAGAGTAAAAGCACAGATAAAAGTTACATCAAACATCAGCTAGTAAGGTCTTAAACTAAATGGGCTTGCAATGGAAGCTAAATCAGATCACATGAAACCAACAAGAGCAGTTATCAGGTTGTCCATGAAATCTTTCTCTGCCATTTTCTCTGTT
Source organism: Atherinosoma microstoma (assembly GCA_037177055.1). Lineage (NCBI taxonomy): Eukaryota > Metazoa > Chordata > Actinopteri > Atheriniformes > Atherinidae > Atherinosoma > Atherinosoma microstoma. Next base: position 14,487,141 of record JBBBVU010000001.1, on the reverse strand, counting down.
TGGCTTAGAAGGCGTTGACTGTAGTCAAAATTATTTTGAAGAAGTGTAGATAATGAAAGCATGAAGCTTGAAACATGGTATGAAAGGGGTTTTGGAAAACTTGAAAAAATAAAAAGAGGTAGCTCCAACATTTTCAAAAGGCATACTCTGTATCATCTCATCGCACCAAAAGGCTGTTTACTCCTTGAATTAACATGTCTCCGGTGATCTGCACACAGAGAGATCCATCTGCTTCAGATTACGAATGGTATTAACATGCATCTCCAATCTGTGTAGCAAAGCCTGACAATCTTCACCCACAAGTAGAAGTAACTTTACTGCCTGTAATATATCCATTTGCAATGTGCAAATTATAATGTGCAACAATGCATTATAAAGAAAATAAATTCATATAAGGCAGCTGCCTAAATTGAGATCTTTTTAAAAAGATTATCATTATGCTTCCACCCCTTCTGTCTTTTTTGTTAAAAAGATATAGTATTAGTCACAGAACAGAAAAAAAGACAACTTTGACAAATTGGTGAAAGCTGTCAAACATTACTTCTTGGTCTTTTAAGTCATTTACCTTTGTGCAAACTATTAGCACCGAAATGCCCAGGTTGTGTGTGAGTACGTCGTCCCCAAGCGGTAGAATGATGGCCTCGTCTTCCCCTGATGTCGGGGCTCGTCGTGGGGAGGACGGAGTGGCATCCTCTGGTTCTGTGTACTCTTGGAAAGATTTTACCACTGAGGAGGGAAAATAAACTTAGGATTAGAGAGTGCACAGTTAAAATAAGCCAGGCAAAAAAAAAAGATTTGCTCAGTTTCCTTTCAAATCAATCTCATCTTTGAACTTTTAGGATTCAAAATCCTGTCTAGTAGAACAGGTAAAAAGAAGCAACATATTTGAATTTTTCTTTGGCATTTGTATGTTATATTATTTTTTTAGGTTATATTCTTCTTATTCTTCAAAAAATAACTTTTGATGAAATATCATTAATTAAAGATTTACTTTTTTGGTTTGTAGAGGCACAAATAAAAACTGTTTTCATGAATTTTTTAATAAAGCTACTGTATATCTCTTCCATAATAACCTAGGTGCCTACCAGACAGCTCTAAACCATATAACGGAACCTTAAAGCTTGTTACATACTCCAGGAGAAGCAAGAACTTTGTTCTTGAGGCTGCAAGAACAAGAACAAAGTTTGTATTGGTCGGGTCATTTCACACTCCACGAGAAGCTTTGTCAGAGACGGGGCAGGGATTACTGCGGGGGGGTCGTCTGTGTTTTATGTGCAATGAGCCATTGACACGGTTATTTTATATTTAACGTGAAACTTTGTCCGTGGCAAGGGAGGGTTGTGCACGCAGCAGTATCCGTGCCTGTGTTGGATACATTTTTGTACTTTCTCACCAGCTCCATCAGCTGTTAATTAAAACTATCCGTTCAACCTCGTATCAGTTTAGATGCGGAAGTGGCAACTTTCCGCTTCGTGCCTTTCCACGTTGACGACGCCCACCTCAGATGTCCGACCAATCACACAATACTTCTCGGAGCCCCACAAGAAGAAAGTTCTGCCAGCCCGATGTGTCAAGAAATGTCCTCAAACACGTCCGCGAGAACAAAATGACGTAATTTTTTACTCGTGGCCTCAAGAACAACAAGTATGTAGGAGCCTTTAGTTTAACATATCGCAGCTTTTTTGTTCTCTGTAGAACAGTCACATGATTTGACCGAGCCACCTACAGTCTCTCCAACACCTTCATGCAGAACAAGAAACCTGGTTTTATAGAGCATTTTTAAATGTGTGCAATCTCAAACTGTGTCCCTGACTCATGAAACATTACATAACTGAGCAGAAACAGTTTTAATTCATACACTGAAATAAACAGCTTCTTCCTGCTAGCTTCCCAAATCTACAAGTCACTGCCATAAAGTACAACCAGAGGGAGCAAAAAGAACTATGCTACATTTCCAGGTACATAACAGGTCCTAGGCGAGCGGTGGAAAAAAAGATAAATAAAAATGGCATTCCTGACTCTCTTGTAGTGCTGGCCCAGCTGTCCTGTTGTTTTCAAGGCTGCTGTGGAAAGTTGGGGGGTGGGAGGTTTTAAAGCAGGAAGCTTTGGCCTACTTCCTCAGGAGCATTAAGAATGCCGTTGGAGAACAGCCCACAAAGATTGGCTTGTCATTTTGAGTCAAACCCTTTACTTTCATACATGGAATTTTGTACACGGGGCTAGCACTGGTGTTATAAGTTAGAATACAGGATTACACAAAGCCAGTGAATGTGCATAAAAAGTCTTAAGTATGCACTTTACAGCACCAGAATCACAACTGCCTATTCATAAAAACGTGATTGAAGTTCATATGTCTACATGTTAGGTGTGTGAATTTAATAGTCAGAAGTCATGAAGTCCATGCTTACTCATGCTTCACTTAAATTTGGAAAACATCTAGGAAATTTACAGAACAAAAGCAAAACAAGAACCCTGCCCAGTTAGGCCGTGAACAAAAACACCATTTACAATAGTGTATGTACGTAAATGTGTCTTTTTTCATTGGTCAAGAAAAAAAAAAGAACTGCAAGAAACATACCCGAAATGTTAATGTGCAAGTTTCATAATGGTGTGAAGTTTTGCACTTCAGCAGTGTGTGAGGAAGCTGGGACTTGCACCAACTACCAGAGTAGCTTGTATAGAGACTTTAATGGTTGTTTTTATTGTGATTTTGAACATACAGAAGATGCACACCTGAATCGGATAACAGAGGTTGTATTTGGATTGTCACTTAACGAAAGTGACAACGCCAGTTAGACTTTGCCCTATCAAGACCTATTTATCTGTTCTACAAACAAAGGTGAGGCCAAAAGGCATCAGTCATCACCCTTCTTTAAATAAAATATATATACTGAGACTGTACCTCAAACAGTACATATTTCATATAAAAAACAAGCCAAATGTCAGTAACAGCTGAAGCTCAACTTGAATTGCGATTAAAGGAATCTTTTCTGCCAGCTATAGGCCAAATGAGCAACTTTAATCTGCTTGCTACTTCAACAGAATTCAAACAATTAAATACTAAATATTGCTAGTTTAAAACAAAACAGTCAAAATGCTTGTACTGATGCTAAAATAATCCCTGTATTGTCATTACTAAGAAGTCACAGAATGAAATATTTCTCTTTATAACATGTAGTCAGGCAGCACTATGTGGATCCTGTAATTTGACTAGAGTCGACTTCAGACATCCAACCTACTTTTAGTTCCAGCACCGCAGCAGACCGAATGTCCGGCCCACTGACAGAATTCAGACCAATGGCGCTTACTTCCTTTGCGTTCTCTGGCACGCTTATTGGAAGGGAGGCAACCATGATGCAAGACGACTGCAAGACTCCCTGGACGAAAGCCATTCACACACACTTCCAGACTGTCAGACTGTCTTCTCTCACTCAAACACTACGTAATCCAAGTCTCACCAATGTGCAACAGACATTGCAGTAAGAACTTCTGAAAGATGCTTTATCTGGCTAACATGCCTCAACTAAATTGAAAGTTTGACCATGTGAATCAGTTTCAAGAAAAAGACAATAAACACACTTGAAAAGGCTGACCCAAAAAAACCACCAGAACTTTTAAGACTCGTAAAAACACCTTGTGCGCACACAAACACTATGACTTCCAATTTTCAATGGAAAAATGGCCCAAGCTAACATCTAAAGTTGCCTTCCAACTGAATTGTAAAGGTTAAATGAAATGAGACTATCAACACATCCACAGGACATGAATGAGATCAATAAATCTAGGTTAAAATGTGAATCACTGCTTATTTAGCATATGCCGAGAACATTTCAAAACATGTAAGGTCAAATTAACTTGAAAAAAGAAGCCTTCTTTGCCACAAATTATTTCAGACTTTAGAGCAATAACAGCAACTTGGGAAGAATACAGGAACCTTTTTAAAAAATACCCTGCAGGCTGAGCTAAGCAGTCTGAAAAGCGATGATGTTTCCAAACACAAAAGATCAGTTCATAAGCAAGAGATGACCAGTTCTAAAATTAACAGAAGAACAACATCTGAGTGCATCACACTCATTGATCTGCAGAACTCGCCTCCAGCCAGAGCACACAGCTGAGGATCATGGGCCTCTCTGATGATGACCTAGAATCATCCATGACAATGTGTAATGTTATACAGCGCTCGCCTACCATGCTGCGCACTAACCAAGCTCTTCTTTTTTCCCCAGTAGCCAGTCAGCAAGGAGCCTTGGTCTTATTATACAAGACTCACATTGCTTCCACCCTGGGATGCTTCAGGCATCTTTACTGGTGGCAGTTTTATTCAAGCTATCTTCAGACACAGAAGTAAAGACCATTAATGGACTGTATGTAAAGTTGTCATTAATATTTTGCAAAATGAAACAAAAAAAAATTTTTTTTACTGATTGATGTTGAATGTTGCACATTGTGTTTTACGTAAGTAAATATTCCACAGATCAAATCTGACTCAGTATTAATATTTTCATCGCAGATAAGCTGATCAAAAAGATCTAAGGACACTCCTGCACTGTACAATAACGTCAGACATTTTAGCAGCAGACCATAGCTCTTGGTGGCACATGGGTTTTACCATTCAGCTAAATACAACAGAAACAGGAACTTAGACAAGCGCTTCATTTTCCAAAATGAAAGGCTTGTCCATTATCAGCATTATATTAACTAACGTAGACTAAACTGGATGTTAATTTCACTACCATGCACTCAACTTCTTCAAGCACAAGCAGAGCGAATCATTACTTACTCCTCTGCTCCATTTCTCTCATATCTTCTGGAGGAATTTTGAGCTTGTCCACATGGTCACGAAGCACACTGGCCCATTTCTGCAATGACTCCATAATGGTCCAGGGCCGTGACATGTCCGCAACAAACACAGCTAGGCAGTCAGGTAGTGACTTAGCTGTAACAGCAAACTTAAGGAGGCCTTTGTGGTACAAGTCTCCATCCAGGATCCACACATTACAGCGAGTAAGGTCTACATTGCAAAAAGAAAAGAAGGAAAAACAAAAAGACAAAATGTTGTTGCGAATTATTGGGGGGTTTTTTTCTTAAAGGCTGCTTCTGTTAATCAACCAGAGAAAAGTCGCAGCAGGCAAACTCACCATCTCGGTCTTCATCATGGACATTTAAGTAAAGATACTCCAGTCCCCTTCCCTTCTTGTTGTGTTCAGCTCCTTGAAGTTTGGCCACGAGTGATGTTTTTCCTGATCCATCCTCACCTGTAAGGCATTCATATGTCATTCAGTAGGCAAGGTAATATTGATCATTTCTAACCTAAGTATATCCGTTGGGGGTTTTAATGCTAAATGAAGAGAAATGGGTTTACATAAAGTAACTAACTGGCATAATATTGGTTCTTGAGTTTCTTGGGGTGAAGTCTAACTACTAAGAACAAAAGGGTAAAGGTAAACCTGTTTTCCAAGTACAGTTTAGAACAATATCTCAAAGATGCTTTCAAATTTAAGTGATTATTGCCTTGAAACATATCAAGATCTTTAGTGCATAGAGGACTACAATGTCTCATTCATATGATCCTGATAAAAATGCATAGTTTCTTACAGTTTAATAAGGCTTTTCCAAATAAATAGGACCCCACCCAACATGACTTCTCAGAACTAATATGTTTATTATGTTTTGATACCAAAAATGTGAGGTTAGGAAGCTAATATTGCAGACTTTGAAAAACCAGAGAAGTTTATATGTACAGTAATTAGATTCTGCAGGCTCAGAATGGTTTTAAAGTTTGCCCTCTATTCCCCTCAGAGATGACCATTGAAAATACACTGCAGAAGCAGAGTTTCACAGATTTAAGAAGCCAACCAATACTCACCAAATACCAAGATGTTTTTTCCTGATGGCAACTTTGAACTCGACCTAGTTGAAACCTCACTCAGTATTGAAGACCTACAAGAAGGAATACAACACAGGTAACAGGAAGCTGTCCTGTGGAAGTCAGATTGGCTGTCAAGAGGCACCAATGACTGCTCCCAATCCCTGAACAGAAGCTGCTGTCAGAGCAGTAATTGCTCCAAACCGTTGCAGGCTAATGGTAATATTCCTCAAGCTAGCCCAGAGATGAGTCCACGACAACACAAAAACAGGAAATGATCATTCAACACTGAAAGGTTTATAATTTCTAAGATTATAATAATCTAAATTTGTGGAATCTGTTAAGACTCTCCTAACAGTGTGATCCCTGGAGATACACACTACGTAATCATTAAAAAAAACAAAACCACTTTTCTGTGCACTACAATTCTCGTTTGAGATATTAGCTTGCTTGTTAACGTCCCTGTTAGCTTACTGTATCCCTGTATACTGAAGCTATCTAATGTTTAGCTCTTGTCTTTACACAAACTGTCAAAGCCCTTGGTAATATGAGTGGATACTTACAACCTTGCCGGCCCAAAAACATAGCCTCTACAAAAGAAAACACACTAATGAACTATCTAGGCTTGTTAATTGATACGTAGCGAACAGGAACCAGCAGTTGCCCAGTTAGCAGATGTTGGCTGATTTGCTAGCATAAGAACGTTAGCACACTGACCGCTGAGCTTCAGTTAGTGCTAACGCGACTGCTAGCCGGGCCAGTGGGGTTTGATAGGAAACAACCGGCAGTGACAAAGCAGAACCATGGCGGCTGTGCTTTTCCTGCAGCGGCCTCGGTTGACAAAAAGTCCTTAAAAGAACAGCGCAACTTGCCAAAGGTTTTGTCCTTCCTCGTCTTCGTTGTTATTGTCGCCCGACCCGGCTGCACCCGGGAGCTGTTTCTCCAGAACGGGAGCCATCTTCTCTTTCTACACCCACAAAGGCAAGGCCCTGCTGCTTGGGCACCACTAGCACCGCCTTCATCCAAGTAGTCAAGGGTGCGTTACATTTGTTTACAGCAACGCCGCGTCGGGACCCAGTACGCACAGTTTCTCTTTACAATATGATATGATTTTGGCAATTATGCTCATATTATTGGATAAAGACGTTTTATGAATTGGAATGATAATTAAGTTTATATCAAATAAGTGCTTTTAACACATGGACCGTTTT
>JBBBVU010000001.1:14458368-14475694 GCA_037177055.1 Atherinosoma microstoma | reverse complement strand
AAAGAAAGAAAGAAAGAAAGAAAGAAAGAAAGAAAGAAAGAAAGAAAGAAAGAAAGAAAGAAAGAAAGAAAGACAGACAGACAATTTTCTTTACTTTACCCACTGTTCTTGATTTCATCCTCTCGAATTTTTCTATTTAAAAGTTGGTATATAATAAGGGCGTTTTATTATTTGATATACTTTCATAGTGGCTGGAATAAAACCTAGAATAAAATGAAAAGAGAAAAAGTTGTTCGTCCATAGAAAGATTTCATTTAACATTCCACATTTTCAAATGCTCCTGAACAAAAAACAGGGCTGAGCAGTTAGTTGAGGGAAGCAGCGGTGGGCGGCTTCAAATGGGGGGATGGAGACCTCTCCACTGCTTTCAACACTCCTGCTCGTGTATAGTTTAATTCCGCTGTGGAGAAACCTGCTGCGGTCTTCCTTATTGTAGCTTCATCTACGCGTCAGTGTTTTCTGCTAACTTTGCCCTGCCCGTTGCTTTTGTAAGTAAAATCAGCTCTTGGTGAGGAGTCCCCAATCCTTTGTTAGGGGCCTGTACATTCCGGAGACTCCATTTGCATTTGCATGTGTGTCCTTCATCTTTCAAATATCAACGTTAAGAACTGAGTCTACTTTTTAAATTTCACGTTCAGTCTCAAATGGGTCTGACGTCATTGTGAATGATAAAACGGCAAATGTCTGGATTTTGAAATGGGAAGTTTTCTCTTTTTTTCCCCCTTTCTTTTTCTGTGGCTTTGTCATAACGCTGGAGACACCCAGATAAGTATGGCGAGAAACAAAAAGCAGAAACGAAAAAGGGAGGAAAAAACTATTACAAACGAACATGAACAAAGACTGCAATCACTTAGAAGTATACTTCCATTTAAATAGATGCTATGAAGCCATATATATTGACACGGGCGTATTGAGTGTATCCAGTTTAATCCAGCCTGGTTTTATGGCGCATCCTGGTTTTATTGCTCCATTGCAGCACTACGGACAGTTCCCGATTGTTCATACCTGTCCCCTCGTTCTGTCATGCAGGTTAAAAGTCTTGCTTGAAGCCTTTTGGGCATAGCATTTAAACATATACAATGTTGTAATGTAGGCCTTTCTAAGCTGAAAAAATGATGAGTCTATGGGAATTTAAACAGATGTAATACCCCCTAACCAGTAAAGTGAGTTGTTTTTGATAGTTTGTATTCAAACAGGCTTATTTATTCAGGCTTTGCTGAAATACAATCCTCAACTCAAAGCTGAACTTCCTGTTCTGATTTTGTCACTGCTGCATTCTGTGGCAATCACTGCAGTATGCACTTCCTCTACAGCCATAACAGTGTTGTGAAATTAACTAAAAAAAACTTATGTCAGTAATAAGCTACATATTAGCAACATTAAGTATGTGTTATATTTATGTGGCAATTTTACATGGGTTTGCAGAAGATCCAACTTTACAATTAAGACATAGTGAGTATGACAAGCTCTGAATTGTTTCTCAGTGTGTGTTGAGGAACCTATCACACTAAATACTTTGTAGTTTGTCATACTGAAAGAGAAATAGTTGAGCATGTACATCAAACATTTTAACTGGGACCTGTGGGCTCACTTGGCATTCAGCCTCACAGACATTCCTGAAACGATAGAGAGTCTGTGGGGCTGCCTGACCTCTGTAAAGTTCCCATGCATTAACATTTGTTTTCCAGCCAAACTGTGTTTGGCAGAGAGCAGTTTCTTAATTAAACTTCTCATTATCTTCCAGCCAAAAAGAGACTTCTCTATGGAAGTGAAAACTATTTTACATTTGAAGCAACTAAGTCAAAGTTATGCAACATTTTTCAACGCAAAACTACAATCAATATTTATATTGTCACCACACGTTTGAATGTTATTTGTTATGTCTAGATCAGATCTGCATAGGTCAGGACGGAAATCGCAAAATAAATAGACGGGCTGTTATTTTGTTTCTGCCTTTTGTTTCACTATTTTTTTTTTTATCAGAAGAAACAAATCAAAGATCATTAGATTACATCATTAGAGGATTTTGACAAGTTCAGTTGTATGAAATATACCAACTGATAACAGGAGTCAACTTTAGGTCTGTACTAGTGTGTTAAACTGGTTCAAGAGTTTGCAAAGTTGCCAAACCTCATGTAACCTTTCTATTACTATATGAAGCATCATCAAAGATATTCCTCATCAAAAACCAGCAACTGGCCTTTAAAAATGTTTTTTTTTACCAAAGTTCAGAGAAATGTGAGTCAGGTAAATTGGAAACTTATATGTCAGAATTTTCTCGAACACTATTTAGAAACCAATGAATTGAGAGAAGAGACTAAATGGACAATGTCTTATGTGTTCCTATAGGAGACATCATGGGAGGCAAACTGAGCAAGAAAAGAAAAGCATATGACGTGAGCGACCCCAAAGACAAGAAAGAAGAGACTGCTGCAGGGGATGCTAGTGCAGAAGAGTCTGCTAAAGTGGAAGATGGAGCCCCACCCACAGGAGCTGACTCAACAGCTGGGGCAGACAAAGTGGTAGAGGAGACTACTGTGGCAGCAGTGGCAGCAGTTACTGAAGCAGAGGCAGCAGTAAGCGTAGCTTCAGAATCTGCACAATCAGAAGAACAAAGTCCTGCAGCTAAAGAGGAAGCTTTTCCAGAACAGGCATCAGCAGCAGCTGATCAATCAGCTGCAGTAACAGAAGAGCCAGCTCCTGTTGTAGAGGAAAAAGCCGTTGCAGCAGTTGAAGCAGATCCAGTAAAAATAGAGCCAGCTGCAGCAGAAGAAGTGGAAGCGGCACCAGTAGTAGAGACTGTAGAAGCTCCAGAAGAGCCCAAAACTGTGTCAAGGGAACCAGCTCTTGCTGCCACAGAAGAAGTTGCTCTTGAACAGAAATCAGCAGCAGTGGAAGCAGCACCAGTGCCAGAAGCACCGGTTGCAGCAGAAGCGGAAAAGGAACCGGCTACAACAGCAGAGGAAGCAGCACCGGTAGAGGAATTGCCGGCTGCAGTACCAGAGGAAGCAGTTCCTGTAGAAGAACCAGCTGCACCAGCAGAAGAAGCAGCTTCAGTAGAGCAGGAAGAAGTTACAGCATTAAAGAAACCAGGCCCAGAAGTAGAGGAGCAAGTTGCACAGGAATCAGCTCCAGCAGCAGAAGAACCTGTGCAGGTGGAAGCAGAGCCTGAGTCTGCAGCTGCACCCGAAGAGCCCCTTGTAAAAGAACCTTCAGCAGATGTAGAATCTGTGCCAGAACCAGATGTTGATCTATCCAGCAAAGAGGCAGTGCCTCAGGATCAAGAGCCAGAGCTCATCCCAGAGACTGCTATTGAGCCTGAAGTCACTGAAGAAGAAACAATAGTTCTTGCTGCTGTCTCTGAACCAGAGCCAGAGGTTGAGCAAGTGACAGAGCCAGTGATAGAATTAGAAGCCACACCAGAACAAACCCCAGAGGCAGAGCCAACGCAAGATGCAGATCAAGAAGCAGATACTGTGGCAGAACCAGAGCAAGAAGTAGAGCTGGAGTCAGAACCAGAACTAAAACAACAACCAGACTCAGAGTCTGTGGAAGCACCTGAGCTAGAACCGGAACCAGAGCAAACCACAGAGCCAGAGAAAGCCCCATCACCAGAGCCAGAACCCGAGGCAGTGAAGCCTGACGCAGTGGAACAACTAGAAGAAAGTGAACCAGAACCAACTGTAGCCACATCTGACACTACTGAACCTAAGACTGTGAACGTAGAATCTTCTGAGGTCTTGGAAGCTGCAGCAGAGATAACCACCACTGAAAATCAGCCTGCTGAAGAGGAATCTGTTTCAACAGAAGCCTCCGGCTCCGAGGCAGCAGCTGAGCCAGAAGCAGCAGAACCCGTCCCTGAGATAGTCATCTCGGAGTCTGTCTCTGCCGGCGACGTGACTGTTGAAACCGAAAAGGCAGCTGAAGCCCCTGTGGAAGAAGTGCCTTGTCCAGAGCCCGAGGTGGAAAGCAAGATGGAAAATGGAGATTTAGAGAGCCCTTCTATTACAGAGGATGTGGCAGATGCAGCTCCAGCAGTGAATGGGGAGTGCAAAGATAACACTGCCACTACAGCCCCAAATGCAGAGGAATGTGTTAATGGGGATGAAAAGCTAGAGGAGACGCCCGTCCAAGAGCAGAGTGACTTTGAACTGAAAAAGGACGTGAACCTGTTTGGGGATGTCCAGGAGGTTCCTGATGCAGTCTCAGACATGGTGGAGGATCTCAGCACTGAGGTCACCCAGGCAGTCTGAAAAGAAGCCATCTTTTACGTCACTGTGAATTCAGTTCAACCCCCTCGATGGTGAAAGAAAGCCATCAAGGTATCGCAAACACAGCTAGGCTTTCTGAAATGCTGTAACCACTGCAATGTCTTTAGTGGTAACTCAGGAAAGGGATGTTTTCTCTTGAGTAACCAAATGAAATGCAACCACTTGAGGATCTAAAGTGACAAGTTAGACAGACAGCAAGTGAGATGGAAGTGCAGAGACTTAGAGTTGTGTTGGTAGTTTGAAGCTGGACAGCATGAAAAAAAAAACGGAACAGTAAATCTGGTATTAATGAATGAATGAATAAATCTGTCTATATGTTTGAGGCTGATAAATGCAAAGTGGATCATTTGAAAAGCATTAATTACTAGCATATTATTGGATTTAGAATTTCATATAACCTTTCTATTACTATATGACGCATCATGACATAACTGTTTGGCCTTTTATAATAATGGTACCTGTAAGGACTGTTCATTTTAAAATGATTGTTCAGAATAGAGAATAAAGAGAGATTGCTGTAGCCCACGCTGATCTTCTTTTCATGCATCTTCTCAGCATCAAGTGTGTCACAATTGTCTTAAGTCAGCCTTTCTCAAACTCAGGGTCCAAAATGAATTTCAGAGGGTCATTGTGAAAAAAATTATATAGCTCACATTTATCATGCCATGTTAAAAATCTGAATTTGACATTATCTTGGCGAAAGAAGCTGATTTTCGGCATATGGCTGCTTTGTCACAGTTGTCAAGGCATTTAGAGGATGGCCGCAGGATGACCCGATTGATATATCATACAATGAACCACTCAGTCTTCGGCCAAGACGTGGGTCGTGGCTCAAAAAGTTTGAGAACCACTGGTCTAAGTTATTGATTTATGACTACTTCAACTTAGACTTTAACCCAAAATATTTCTTTTTTTTCTTAATAATCTTGTTAATTTTTTTTTTAACACAGCTCATTTACAAACCAATGCACTTGTGTCACCATTTTCACCTTCACACTGTCCTTTTTAGATTCAAATGTAGAGCATGCTATGAAGTGGAAATAGTCTTTGTATAAATTCCACAAACCTCACCTATCTGATAAACTTTGGGATGTGCACTTGAATCTATTGACTAGTTTTGCAGTATATTATTGTAATGAGCACCTGCTGCAGTGTGTTAACTCATTTCCAAACCATAAATCATTGACTTAAAGTTTTGTTGCTGCACTTGCATGAGAAGCACAGCAGCTTTATCTAATTTCAAGGCTCTTTTTGTTTCAAACAACTTGTTGGCGTTCAATTCCCCTACAGCTTGCATAGGCAGTTTTAAATTAAGTTGATTATTTCTGTCTATACTCTACATAGTGCCATCAAATTGGCAGAACATTACACAAACAAAAAGATTCCACTTTACATATTGATACATTTTCAGTTAACCCTCGCCTCTGTTTTTCTCACATCTCTGTGCCTATTGCGGAGGCTCGATGCCATGGCAGCACACTCTGCTAACATTTCACAGATCCATACCGTCAAGGGGAGCTCAAGGAGGGGGGAGGGGCAGGAATGCATGCAGGAGGCAGAGAAAAGGAAGAGGGGGCTGGGGAAGTGTTGTGGGATCAAAGCCTTTGATGCTGCATTGAGCAAAAGAAAACAAGACACTCTTCAGCTTTGGACATTTTCAGATTATTTCACAGGCTGATATTAGACTAGCATTGGATCACAGTTGGATGGTATTTTTGCAGAGGATAAACATGTTTTGACATCTACCTGAAGCCCCTGTGCAGAATGCAGCCACTACTGCTGCCTCACACTAATGTCATAGTAGACAGACTTTGCCAAGCAAGTGCTAACGTGTATACATTAACGGGTGGGAGTAACTTTTTTTTTGTTGTTGTTTCTACTAGACTATCAATACACGTGTGGATAGAGGGGAGATGTATTTGTATCTGCATTTGTGTGTGCGAGGTGAAGGGGAGTATTAGCAGAGTATAGTCATCCAACCTTGAAAAAACTACTGGACCATGGGTCAGAGCATGAGAAAAGATTTAGTGGCGATAATGGAAACCTCCCATAGAAGCAGCTCCATAATGGGTCCATCCGCATACCAGCTCTCTCTAGTTTCTTACAAAAATATTCCAGCACTAGACATTTATGACAGGAATGTTGTGGAGAGGCTTTAAGAGCAGAGACAGGGAGTTTACTGGCAAGTTTTTCTTCTTTCTTGTGGATCATTTGGCAAAATATTTCATTTGCATGTGGGTTGATGTTACTGGTTGCTGGTTTGGGAGCAGTTCTATACTAAAATTAAATATTGTAAGAGTTGGTGACACAGCGGTTTCTAGAGAAAAACTTTTTTTCCCCCTCCATATGGTTATCCATTTTCTATACCTGCTTATTCCAGTTCAGGATGGCTGGAGCCTATCCCAGCAGCTACCAAGTGAGAGGCAAGGTACACCCTGGACAGATTGCTTGTCTATTGCAGGACTAACACAGAAAGACAAACAATTGCTCATGCTCAGACTCACTCCAAGGGGCAATATAGAGTAACCAATCAACTTAACATGCATGTCTTTGGACAGTGGGAGGACCCAGAGAGAACCCACACATACCTGGGGAGAACATGTAAACTCCACACAGGAAAGCCCAGTTCAAACCAGGAACCTTCTTGCTGTGAGACGTCGGGGCTAACCACCACACCACTGTGTAGCCCCATATAATAATTAAGGCAAATCACGAAATGTTTCATGGAGTTAAAACAACCAATTTATTCATTGTTCAGTGACATCATCAGGGTAATGTTGGATTTAAAATCACTAAGATAACAGTTTCCATCCAAGGGCTGTTTATCTTTTACCAGAGTATATGACTGAAAAGTCTGTCCCCAAAGAAATATGTCCAATATCAGTTTTCTTTCAAATAGGTGGGATAATGAATAAAATACCCCCAGGTCAAGCAGAATGGCAATGATTTATTTAAAGTAGTATTTGTTTATGTTCCTTAATAATTCTCACCAGATTTGTCACAGGTTTATAATGTATATAATGTTTATAATGTAATATAAGGACTGCTGAAATCCAATACTAAAAGCTCATCATTTCAACATCATCTCAATTCACTTTGTGTATCTGTATTTCATTTGTGCGTGTGTTTGTTTGTGTAGGAGAACAGGGTCCTTGTGCTTTGGATCTTGATTTACACACTGCCTTAAAGTTGCATGTTTGTGAAAGGCCAGCTGCACTGCCTAGTTACCCTAACACTATGTGCTCTATATGCAAGCTCCTGCACAAAGCTCAGACTGTGTTCCAGCCTCTTTTTCCTTGTGTCAAGACTAACCAAGGCTTTTGCTTTCCCCAACTGATGCCTCTGAAAAGGAAGAGAAAAAAGAAAATGTGAGCTAAATCCAAACACAATGTTTTGAAGAAACTTGTGAAGTGCTGAACTACCAGAACCAGCGATATTTTCTTCATCTTATATAGCATCTTCAAATAACTGCTATGCTGTTAATAAACTCAGCCATGTGCTGTAGAAACTTTGCTGGTTGGTTAGTGGCTGATGTGTGAATGTGTATATGAAAGAGAAGCAGTGACGCAGGAGTGGCTCAAAAAGGAACTGCCTCTAACATAAACCTACAGTTTTGGAAACAACACCTTCTTTATAGTCCCTCAAGCACATTTGGAGCACTGCCATAGACACATAGAGTTCATGTTTTCATTAAGCGTGCTCAAACTTTACTGAAACAGTATAACCACGAGATTGTAGTTATATAAGTCAATTAAATTACGTAGTCATTGATTCATGTTTCATAAGTTAAAAGCTGTTTATTATGTTTTTTCGGTTTAAATCTTCCCAAAGCTCCAGTACAGATCTTTAGTATGCGTCGACTGCTGTGATGAAAGAAGAATTCAGATCTTTCAGTTTAGTAGAAGTCATAGTTTTTATAGCAAACTACTAATGAGACTACTAATGTATAAAACATGCATTTAAAAGTTGTGGGGCAATTTGACTGGGACAACTCTTTAACATTTCCCTCTGTAGCATGGCTTAATCTTTAACTGTATGCAGCATTTTACGTGCCTCACATTTGTTTGTTTAAGTAAGACTTGGAGAATAAGCAATAACCAGAGCTGCCAGGTAAATGAATAGTAATAAAACCCCAGAGTCTCTGGAATATGGGCTAGAATGACTAAAAAAAGATCCACATAATTGTATTTAACTTACTGAATCACTATGATTTTAGTAGCTATAATATTATTCTGTCAGATTTCTGAGTGTAAAAAGACAGATACACATATTTTATTTCACAATGTAGTTAATGAAACATTACTTTTGTGCAACAACACCATCAATAAAGGAAAAGGTGGTTGTCAGAGTCCAAGGAGATATCTAACACAAATTTAATGGCGTGGCTTTTTCTCTATAAAAGGCAGAAAATATTAAAAGGCTCCAAAGACCTTTGTGCTGCTGTGAAGTTATCTGTTAGTTTCGTCTATCCTGTTATTGAGATAACATTCATGGGAGGACACAAGAGTGAGACTGCTCAGACGGAAATACTCTCTAAACTAAAAGATACTCCATCTCCACTCCGCTTGCTGAGAAGATAATAAGAGTCAGGTGGCTGAATCACAGCAACAGCTGATCATTATTTATTTTTCAAACAGGAGGGTGGCAGAGCAGGAGTACAGACAGGAACACACACACACACGACCAAAAACAAACTAGTCACTCTTCCATTTTCACCCTTTCTCATCTCTGACAGACTTAGAGAAACACACACATTCATACACTGATGCCTGATGCTTTCATTATCATGACTGGACTTCCTCTCTTTCCCTCTCTAAAACATTCAGAAGCAAATGCACTAAATGACTGAAAGGTTGCAAGATCATTAGAGGGTTTCTCATTGATTACTTTCCTGCTTTAAACTGTGCTGATGAAAGCAAACTGTGATTTTTCTACCACCCTTGTCTCTGTAGAGCTCTCTCTTTCTTGTTGTCTGTATTTCACACATTATTAGTGTTAGAGACTCAACTACTTTAAATCTGCAAACTAGCCCCTTTATCTTTTTCCCACTCTTTGCTGCTGGCTGTGGTGCATTCTCCGAGCCCTGAATTCATCCATCCGGGCATGTGCACTAATGCTGTCATTGTATCAGGGAGACCAGAAGCCTATTAGACGGAGCTCAGTGGTGGTAAGGATCAATATTGATCCACTGGGTTAGTCTAATGGATGCTGAGAGTACAAGTGATTCCTCTTTGTCTGCTCAGAGATCCCATCACCCTTACCTCCTTACACATGCGCACTTTCACCCAACCACATGCATGCACACACAAAAGACACTGCTTTCTATTCTCTCACTCTGCTGATGCAGCTGCTGCACTGAGTGAGCACTTTACAGATGCCCATTTTCCACATCCAGTGTGTGTTTGGGGGGGGGGTAAATGTGGACATTAGAGCTGTGTAAGCTGTATCAGGGTAGAAATATTTCTGAGATGCACCTACATGCTCTTCACTAAGCATTTCAGACTACTGAGACAAGAATAATTAAATAGAGGAGCAACCTACACAAACACAACAGTGGACCACTGCTGTGTTACCCTTTGGTGTTTGGTAAAACAAGCCCCAAAACTTTTTTATTTTCCTTTGAAGAAACCTATGTAGGCCTTGGCATCCCAAAATGAAGCAAGGGATAGTGTGGAGGCCATCTCAGTTTTCACTTTGGCTCAGCCCTTTGCTGCGATTTTCAGTGTCCAGGCTGTTGTATCAGCAACTATTCAATGTTGCAGTGTTTGCAGGGTAGCACCAAAATAAAAGTTGAGATGGCTGTTGAGATCCCTGTGCTACACCCATCCTTTTGATAGGAAATGAAGAGATGTAAAAGAGCATGGTTTTCACTTTTCTTGTCTGATCACATCTCTAACACATTTTGCCCCTCTTTGTTTTGGTAAACTTTTCACCCCGGTTTTATTGAGGCAGCTGTAAACAGTTGGTTGGACAATACACTCAATAAAGTTTTCCTTCTAGCATAAACCATACCTTTTATTATCATTTTTAAAGAGAACTCTACCACCCAAGGACAATGATTTTAGAAGCCCACTGGACTTACAATGAGCCAGACTCATTTTCGTTTAGAGATGATCTAACGCTAAAGTTTTGTCAAGGCTTTTTTTTTGGTATTGGTCCCGTAACAAACCAACTACTACAATATGACAGAATTCATGAAGCAGAAGGGCGTAACTTCTGTTACATCACCCACAGTTTTGTAGATCTATGTTATGAAAAGATGATGTAAGCTAGTTCAATTCAGATTTGAGAAGACTTCTGGTCACAACTGAAACTCAAGGACTCATGTATACCCTGACTATGGGAATAGGGTCACGTTGTAGTCACTTTTGACAAAAACAGACACAGCTGACGGCAGCTTGCAGCTGTGTGTATGTATATGACAACATTAAACCAAAAAAAAGCCCCATATGAGGGTGCAGAACAAAGACACGTGTTATTGTTACGTGGAAAGGACAGTTGCATGGATGCACTTGCTGAGAAATGCTCATTAAAAAGCATGCAAACTTATTGTGAATATCAAATGGATCAGATCAGCAGTTACTGAGAAATACTCACACCCATTCATATGCAGAGGTTCTGTGATATTAGAAGAGAGATGTATAAATTCACAAATAGATCTAATGTGAGACATAAGCTGTTCCCCACAATTTGATATGCAAGCAAACTTCTTTTTTGCAGCCACAACTGTGAAAAAGACTAGATCTGTTTAGTTTTTTTAGAAAATGTCAGCACTAACAAAAGAAAGATTTTGCATTCACTGTTTTTAGGATTTATATAAAACATGGACTTTCAGATTAAGAAACCTTGCTCAAGTTCCAAAAACTTGCAAGGTTTGGAACTTCTAACCAAATAGGTTTAGAAGTGCTGATAAATAATATGTTGAAGCCTTCACTGCTTGCACTTATGACTTTCTGACTCAGAAATTCAACCTATGGTGATTTCTCCTGTTGAAATTTCCCTTTAAGCTGAAATTCTTTAATCCAAACTTTGCTCTGGAGACTTATTTCAAATCTAATGTGGGACCATTATTTTGGGGGTGTTTTTCTTTGTTATTTTTACATAGATTTTCTGTACAGACAATATTGAGTCCTTTTTGAGTCATGTATGAGACCTTTTGTGTTGTTCTTGGGTGTTTGGTTAGGTTTAAGTACCTGAATTTATTGGTCAGAAAAACAAAAAAAAAGGATCATAGATTGGTTTGAGACAAAGCTTGTATGCTCAAAAAAGATGCTAAAACCTTATTTTGAGTTACAGCAAGACTGACAGTAAGAAGTCCCATAAAATTGCCAATATGAGATGAACTGGAACTGGGAACAGACTCAATGGGATGTTTGAAGAAGTATTTAACTGAAGCAGCAGGAACAAAGAGATAAAATGTCTTTTTTCATTGTACCTATCACCGTCAAGATAACACCAACAACAGACAGTCCTGTTAGAAATTCTGTTAAGTTTATTAAACAGGAACAGGAAGTTGAATTTATTACTTTTTTCTCATTGCTGTTTGAGCTACTAGAAGCTTTATACCTTTTACAAAAACAGAAAAATGCACAGCTTCTACTAATGATCCTTTGAATAACTAACAATCTTGTGAATTAAAAGACGATTTTTATGTCTTCTCAGTCTTTTCTTTAAACAATCTTTACAACAAAGAAGCAGTTTTGTACTCAACACTCTTCTACTTGTTATGTCATTGTCATTGAAACAGAGGTAGTTGACAGGGAGTGTGTAACTACAGTGTGTGTTATAGATTAGAGGTGGAAACTCATTCTGTGTGCAGTCACCTTGAAGCTTCCGGGCTCTGTGGGCAATAGGAAGCACAAAGTGAAAAGTTCATTCCTCCATTTTGCCTTTTAAGCCTTTCGTGTAAGACACTTAATTGTAAATTATGTTCTTTTACTGTAACTTTGTCATTAGTGCTCCTCATTTAATTTACAAATGCATAAAAATAGAAATTCAGAAAGCAGTATATGCTGTTGTATTTTTTTCCTAAATTTTGAAATCATATCCTAATGCTGTGTTTTGTAATAAAATTCCTGTTGTAAATCACTTCAGTACCAACCAGTAAGGCTGCGGAGGAATGTCCACTGGGGAGAGATGACCTTCACTCTGCCTTTGGTGACAGACAAAACTAAATCAAAGCTGGTTCTTGTTTAGGGCAGCGCCTGTACACTGGCTGCATTGCCCCTGGTGAATTATTTATATGTGAATTGAAATGAACCCCCAGCACTTTTAAACTAACACAGGTTGGGAGAGAACAAAATGGGCTCAGAGACATGTAGGAGGTGGCTGCAGAGAAAGTTGCAGGGGAAGCATAAGGGTTTTCTAGACTGTGTATGTACATTCAGTTAATTGAAATGACAGCAGATGCAAAGGATAGAAACAGAAAGACAGGGACAAAGTGATAGCTCATCTTTCAGAAAGAACCTGCAGGGGTTAATACATTTGAGGTGTTTCCCAACTTGCTGGAGCTGTAACTTGCTTTCTGTATATGTTTATGATTGTGGATGCCTGTTTTTCTGAAGTCCACTGTGACCTACATCTGGAAATTGATGTTCTCAAAAATCAATGCTGAAATCTTTAAAAGGATTGGAGGTTGGAACTTTGTTTTTTAATCAGATAAGCTTAAGATAAAACAAAGCAATTTGGGACAGGGACATAACCCAACTGTAACAAAAAAAAAAGGTCCTAACAAATGCTTTTTTTAAAAACGATTCAAGAAGGATGGTGTGCTTTAAAACACACAAACATGCAAACATATAGATTCAAATACTGACCAGTCCTGCCACCTACAATTCTGTTTATTCATTGGTGATTTACTCTGAGTATTGAAAGTGCTGGAAGTTCATGTTGCACAATGAAAGTAAAGAGATAAGTCAAGGGAGTTGGTGGATGTTTTTGGTTTCTGATTTGTTAGTGTGGTGAGGAACTCCATAATCCAAGCTGCACTTAATTCACCCAAGTTATGCACATGCTCGTTGAGTATCACTTTGTGTGGATTTTAAAGCTGATTAGAGCACTGGCAGGTTACAGACACCCACGATTTCCATTGCCTGCAAAGACTCTGAGTGACAGACAGCTTGACAGCTGGCTTGTGAACTGTTTGATTTAGCTGAAATACAGGCTATGCAGCCTTTGTAGCTGGTCTTATGGCTCTTACACGGCTTATGCTCAAAGTTGAACAGAATCTGGACAGGAATGTGTTCCTCCCATTTGCTATTAAATTGAAGCCACTAATGTAAATCTTCAAACCATATAGTTGCACAAATAAAGGGTTTTACAGGTGAAATCATGGGAGCAAGTATTTAACATAACAGGAAGCTAGCCTAGAAAAGGAGAGGTAGTGCTGCAGTGTATGACAACATGATTAAAGGCCAGCTGAAACGGGAAATGATTGACTGGTATGGCAGCTTGAAAGGCCACATTTTCCTTCAACTCCAACTCACACCACACACACAAATGTTTGTGGGTTCAAGCTAAGAAATAAATGAGAAATCCATTGTTTTTGTTTTTCTGTTTTTAAGGTGCAAATGTGTAGATCTCGTTCACCCCAATTTAGTAGTTACAATCACCACTCTTCTTCATTTTACTCTAGAACAGTGTTTCTTGGGGACCATTACCCTGCATGTGTTAGTGGTGTCCATACTTTGATTCAAATGAAGGGCTCATTAGCAGGCTTGCAAAGAACTTGATGAGCAGTTCAATTAATCTGCATCAGGTGTGCTGGAGTTGGAACGAACAAAACATACAGGGCAGGACAATGTCTCCAAGGACCAGGACTGAGAAACACTGCTCTAGAGTATATCACATTAGTTATTGGAGATTGTTCTGTGACAGGTACATGTTAAAAGCACTTATCTGAGGAGACAACTGGAAATAGCAGCTCAAGGTATTTCTCACATATAGTCGAGCTTCTCCAGACACGTGGACTGCAGTCACAGACCTGCTGCAGAAGAATGTGCCAGAAGGCCTTAAGCGATACATTTTTCTGTAGTTTTTTTTTTTTAACAAAATACTGCACAATTGACTTTACACAGTTGCACAACTACATTTTACCACAATGGCTGTGAAGTGTCTATGCTGGATTAATACTCCAGAGAGGCTCCATAAACACATTCCAGAAAAATTACAACTAAGTTGGCAAAAAACAGATGACTCGGTACCTTGTAAACTGAATACATCCATGGCCTAATTAAAGTTAACGTTATTTTACTTCATCTGTAGAGTCCTTTGTGTTTCTTGCGTTTTGGCCTGTCAGCATTTGTTTAACTGTGGAGGACTCTAAAGAGGTGTGACAGTTCATCATCCCAGCTTTTCAAAAACTGTTATGGCAACAGAGGAGAGGAGAACATGCAAAGTAAGATCAAATTCTACCAGGATTGTACAAGTGAGGGTTTTAAGCCATAAAAAAGGACTATAAACTAGTGATAAAACAGACTTTAAGGAAATTTTCTGTTTTTTAATTCGACCTTTTATTATCTTGTAGAGAAAAATTATCATTTGTCAGAAAACAAAGCACATTTGCTCTCATCCAACAAGGCTCCACATGAATGATTTCATGCTCAGGCTTTGTGTCGATGGCACTTCAATTTATTCTTGGTAAAGAAGACCACTCTGTGTATGCTTATTTAGTTGCAAATATTCAACATGTCGTTTTCAGCATGAAGCAGGAATAGCTCATTAAAATAGGAATCCCTCCAACTTGGATACACAGCAGATACACACATAAACACACCCCACCCCAAAATATCTACAACAAAATTGGGTCTTTTCAGCCTTGTTGCTGATCATTATGGTTATTCTTCAAACTTTTAGATACTAAACTAAGTGTTTACTAGTTCATAGAAGTGTTTTTGGTGTCTGCATAAGTGCACATGTTGTCATAAAAGACAAAATGGAGTGAAGGACAGAAGGAGTGAAATGGTTAGTGTGAGCTGGGTGGGGTGTCATTGTATTAGTGAAACAAGGACTTTAGAATGGCCCCTTCTTTACAGAGAATCATTTGTTAAGTGCTGGTGTCTCCTTTTGTCACTGACCCCTTACACGCTACATTAAATCCCTTAACTTTGTCATAGATCCATCCCAATACACATATACTCAAATATAATACACACAGTGCCCTGTGCCTCCATCCCCCATGATGCCCCAGGCCCAGGGCAATGCCATATGTCCACCATGCAGACTCTGGCAGCTCCACACTGCTTTGTTCTAAGCACACACACTTAAACCTCCTTCATTTTGTGAGGAAGACTGAAGAATGACTGGAAGGCAAATAGAAAACAATCCAGGCTTTTCCGGATTCTGCTGATTCCACTGTTGCTTCAAACAGTTGGTTTCAGTTTTGATATAAGATATCAGAAACTGATGTTAACACCACTAATCATAGAAAAACTCAATGTCACAAAGGTTTTGACACCAGTCAATGGATTACTTATTTCCTGTGAGTTGTAGGATTTCTACACGTGTTTTCCTTCCGGTGTTTGTTCCTTAACATAAAAGAAAGACCAATACTGAGATTCATTGTGTATTCATGAAGAGTTTGCCTGGTAAAAATCTTTTTGCTATTTGGAATTTAGAGAAAGATAAATATTGAACCAAATAAGGCAAGGCTAATTTATTTGTATAGCACTATAAGGCAACCCAAAGGCTCACAAATTTGTTGTTTTGAAGACGTCTATTCTTTCCGAGTTGGTGCAACTAGAACGCCAACAAACTGGTAATGACTTCACTTACTCTTGCCCGCTCGGAATTCCGAGATAACTGGAATGCACCTCTGTCCTTTCCACTAATGATGCGCGGGTCCGCATGTATAAAATAATCTCGCCCACCCTGCACAACCAAACCAATTTTCACAACCCGCCTCACAATTGAATGTGATTTTATTTAGCCTGGAAAATCTTACAAGAGTGGAACTTGTAGGTGGCAATAACAAATTTAAATCCTCAGCAAAAAAAACTAAACAAAAAAAATTGTTTTTCGCTTTCCTAACCTAAGATCGGAAGTGAAATGCATGGCACCCGCATATTTAATGACCCGCACCACCCATCCAGCAATTGAAATGAAAATATCTTGACCCGTCCGACCCTGCGCATCACTACTTTCCACCCATGGTAAACATGAAGAGAACCGCCTCCCTTATCTTCCAGCCAATCAGGGACTTTAAATGAGAGGCGTCATCGATCACTGCATCAATTGAGCTTCTGACATGCTCAGTGACACTCTGTAAATGTAGCTATTACAGTAGAATATTTTTATCTCAGCTAAACTGATTCTGTCACCACGGTGACAATCTTAACATGACAGTTACATGTAATATGTTCCAGTCTGTTACAATATGAACTATGTTGACACATATAAACAATACAAAACTAATACATTGATTGTTTATTACTACTGATTATGACAGACGATTAGAACCTGTCCCACCCACCAATCTTCTGGTGGTCTGTTGTGTTTGATTTTGCCTCACACTCAAGTTTTCCAGACAAAGGTGTTCAGAGGTTGCACAGATCTTTCTTTTTCTTTTTATCATTATTATTGTGGTAATTCTATGTTTATTTTCTTCCTTACGTTAAGATGGCGCCAGGGTGTGTGGCTGGCCGTCTGCTGCTCCTGCAATGTTTTGTGTTTTTATTGTTTTTAAACATTGGCACTAAACAGATTCAGTCTCTGCTGGTGTATGATCGCCAGTCACTTTTACTTATCCGGCACAGAATGGAAAATTTCACTGCATTTCATCATGATGGCAGAAAAACTAAGCTCCCGCTCCTGGGGGGATTCCGCCTCACCTGTTACGGGCCTCGGCCCTACCTTCTCGTCGGAAGCGCACCCGTCGCCGCGGCAGTCGTGGTGGGCGGCTGGTGAAGCTGAAGCTCTGGTTTTCATGCTCTTCGTCCATTTCTCGGACAGGACTTGGATTATTATATCCCCGCACTGTTCTCCGACGCTTCCTCGACCCAATTGTCACCAGCCTGGTGCCTGTCGCCGGCTTCTCCGAAGGACTCCATGCCCGCCGG
>JBBBVU010000001.1:14446914-14458268 GCA_037177055.1 Atherinosoma microstoma | reverse complement strand
GAGTAAGTTTTTGTATATCAGTTATTTGAGTATAGTTCTGTTACTTTGACCTCTTTTATGGGCCTATTTTTGTGGATGATTTTTGTATGTTACTTTTGAGTATGTTTTGGGTTAAATAAAAACCCTTGTTTTGAACTTTAATCTGTGCCTGATAATCTTTCACTGCTCGGTCCATCACAATGGTGATAAAAAAAAAAAAAGGAATAAGAGCTGTGTCAGATGTCTCAAAATTGTTAATTATGAAATGGGAGTCTAGATTTATTATATAAAAGATAATTATCCATATATCAAAAATTTAATCATTCTAAATCTTCCTTGGCATTGCAGTGGATGTGTTTTCAAGTTTATGGAGAAATGTTCTTCATCTCTTCAGAGATTATGTTTCTGGCTGATCTTTGCTGCAGGGGTTGTGCTGCTCTAACTTCTCAATACCCAAAGCTGTTTAAGTGGATTTAAATCAGAGAGTTTTTGGCCAGTTCATTGTTTTTACTTTTTTTAAATCTACTTTAGAAATTGTCTTTATTCTCTTGTGTGGTTTAGAGTGTTTTGATGTTGAACTATTGAAAGATGAGAGTCAGCCCTGCAAGATGAAACCAGCTGGTTTTTTGGTTCATCCATATCATTACTTCCATCGATAAAATCGCCCTGACACCATTTGCACTCGTGCGTCTGCATATAATCACGCTCCTTCCTTTTTGCTTCACTTAAATTCATTGTGGTGGTTCTTGCATTTTTTGTATAAACCAGCAAATTAAAGACACATGGATGTACAAAATAAGACAGTCATCTTTATTCTTAAATGTTTTTTCATTCTCATGAAGTCATTATACTTTTTTTAATTCTCTGGTACACTGTAAAATGTAATATTGTTTTTACATTCACTTTGATGTTTAGTAATGTAACTTCATTTAAATCTAGCTGTTTGTAATGCTTAACTTAAATACCATAAGTCATATGAACTTTGGAGGAGCAAAATTTTAAATAAATTGATGTACTTAAACTGAATCAGTATAATTAAGATGAGTACATGAAAAATGGTGATGGAGGGGGGCGGAGTGTCCCACAAAGTTGTTCACTTCTATTAACAACATATTATAGGTAATTCATTGTATGAAACTTTGCACTTTTACCTTTGGAAGCTCAATAATTGTTTAAATCACCCAGTACTTCTTGAAAGTCCTATTTTTTTTATTTTTTTTTATTTGGTTGATCAAGTGACACAAAAATGTTTCCATTGATTTCAGTAAGAGGTAAGATGTTATAAATAAACTATATTGTCAGGCCCATTTTCCTATCAGCCAGGCTAAAATGCCTAAAAGTTTCTAAAGTTTAGCTTTCTTTTACTATCTTGTTTAGTATTTTTTCAAAATAACAGAATGTTTAAGAAAAATAAACACCGTCTCATGTCACACTTGATGATCATTATCTCTAAAGCTTCTCATGTGAGGAAACCAGATGCCAGCTAAACGGACACCAGATATTTTTATTTGTCACTATATTGACCTCATATCAGCAATAATCCACAGTTCAACATAATGTCAGTGTGTAGATTATGTATTTTGCCTTTGTTAAGGCAAGTTTATTTGTATAGCACATTTCATGTACAGGACAATTCAAGGTGCTTTACATAAAACATTAACACTTTATTTGTATCTTTCCAGTTATCATATAAAACCATTATATTCTGACCCTAGAAAAACAATCCCATCAGAAAAAAAAGACAAAGAAACCACACCCACCCGACAGACTCATCACAGACAGTGTACATACAGAAAAAAAAACTGACCAAGGGCATATATATACACCATTTCCAGATGAGGTAAGTTGGTCCCATAAGTTATTAGAGGATCCCAGGTTTTGTGGAATCTGTTGATGGCGCCGTTGAGGGTACATCTGATCCTTTCCAACTTAACAAAATGCACAACCTCCTGAATCCAGTGGCGGTGTGATGGAGGAGTAGCAGCCTTCCATGTAAGTAAAATCAAGCGCCTAGCCAATAATGGTGGCAATGAACCTCTGTAATGAACAGGGGGAACAGATCCCGTTGGATGAGAAAACCAACCAAAAACAGCAACCGAGGGAGAAGGTAAGATGTTATAAGCATAAGCATTAGACATGACTTCAAAAAAGAAAGACCAGAAAGGAACAAGTTTCGCACAAGACCAGAACATGTGATAGGAGGTAGCCAGGGACTGTTTACATCTATTGCATGATGGGCTCACGTTTGGGAACATTCTTGCTAATTTAACTTTTGAGAAGTGCAACCTGTAACACTTTGAATTGTATTAAAGCATGTCTGGAACATATGGAAGAAGAGTGGACTCTTGTAAGAGCCATATCCCATTCATCATCAGACAGTTGGGCCCCCCAAGTCATTTTCCCACTGTTCTCGAATCTGTTAAATAGAAGGGTTGCGGTTATTCATGATATGGGAATAAAGAAATGATCAATTTTGTTCCTCCCCTTTTTAAAACCAATCATCCGAGCAGCTGCTGCACAGTAACATAGATGTCTGTGGTCTGACATTAGAATGAACAAAAACTACACACACACCAAGTTCCTGCTGCTAAGCAAGAAAAATGTATGTTTATTAATTACTCTTTTCTTTTTTTTTAAACTTGTCTTGTCCAACATTATAGCAATTAGAATGAATGTTTGGCTTTATAGGTGTAAAGCACCTATTGATAACATGAATGATGTTTTTTTATTTTTTTTATTCTTATTTCAATTGTTTTTGGTTTTTTTAAACAACTGTTTGTTACTGAATTTACATAATATTGGTGGACCTGACCGGAGGGACAGAAAAGGGAAAGATAGAGAACAGAGAAGACAGGGAGAATCTAACCATCGTTACTAGACAGTCAGCTATACTTGTACAAAAACACAACAAAGAACATCCCACAGCCCCTACAGGAAGACAAAGCTGACAACCATCAGGAGCACCAACAAGAGACAAACCCGCACACATGCCCCCCACCCCCTCACCCCCCCATCAAATGATGAAAAACTTTCCATTTTCTATTATATGTTCTGTTTTACTCCTGTATTTTTCCATTGAAAAGTTTATTATCTTTTTGTTTTGCAAGATGTCAGGGTTGTTCCAGATGGGTGTAAGCTTACATGGAATAAGTGAAGACTTTAAAGCCACTAAAGATGCTCTAATGTTTATGCTTTTAAAACACTGATGTGGTTTGATGGTTGAGCTGATGAATGGCAAGTCAGAGATTACCTCACACAATGCTTGCTTTACATCTAGGTTAATCTAGATAACTAGGTTTTATTCATTTCTTTAAGTGAAGTGAACTTGAAATCATCCTGTGTTGAAAATAAAACCAAAATTTTGCGAAGTATCTCTTAAAATTTAAGTAAAATGTATCACATTTTCCCCCACAACCTTACAGCATATTAAGATTTATCAAGTTCAAAAGAGTTCTACAAACTCAAATTATTCTGACCAATTGTACTCATTAACTCAAATTGACAAAAACTTAACTTGTTAGATTTTTCAGTGTAGTTTTGCATGCAGAGCCATGACGTGGACATGGTAGCCTGTGGATCCAAAACTCCGAAGCTTCTGATTTTAACAAGTAATTTTATAAACATGTTTATTTAAATTAAGAAAAATAAATAAATAAATAAAAAATCACAGATGCAATCAGTTTTGTCCAATTAATCACATTATTTTAATATATGTTTCAGTGATTAAATGTACGGATGTTTATTGCTTCAATTACATTTTTTTGGTTTTCATTCGATTGTAACTTCTCATATGAGGAAAATAATCTTGTAACCTTGAGAGGGGACAAACTTCAGAAACATTTACATTAGCAAGTAATACTTGCACAGTGATTCATTGTGTTAGTGAAATATGAAGACAGATCTCCCTCCTCTTCAGTGGACTGTTCTGCCTTCACATAACCAGACAGTATCTGGAGCAGGTAGCCGGCAGAATGACTCAGCAAAGGCCACTGGGAAATGACCCAGATCCACTGCTGCTGTGGTTCACTGATGGAGAAGTGTTAAAGCAGGTCAGGTGGTGCTGTCACCCCAAACTACTCCTGACATTCAGAAGATAGGATGGAACAGCTTCCTTGGCATTATTTAACAAGACAGCCAACTCAGCTGATTCTCCAGGGAATCCAGAGAGAAAGGGAGGAAGAGAAGGAGGGAGGGGAGCTACACTGCATTTGTCCAGGTGCATGTGTAGCTCTGAATAGGTAACCTCCCAGAAAGCTTTTTCCAAGACGTCAACCCCCTCCAACCAAGAAGAACAACAAAAAAACATAGACTTATCCTTCATAAACTTGCTTCCTTTCCAGGGTTGCAAGCTTTCCTCCCCTCACTGTGTAGCTTAGCAAACATGGAAGCTTAAGGTAAATGATACGATTACTTGCATCTATGTGCAAAACATTTGAGCTCGTAGCATTATTCTTACATTGCTTAAGGTCACATAAATACAGGATTACAACCAATTTACCTTCTTAACTTAGAATTAAATTTCCCTGGAGAAAGTTTTACAATATTCTGCTGTTCAAAGTGGTGAAAACCAGCTTCAGCAACAATGGAATGTAAAACATTCATTTGAGATGAGACGTCTTGTGTTTTTCTTCAAAATATGCTTGTAAGAGGTGAAGGAAGGAGGAGGAGGAGGAGGGGGGAAGCTTGTAGTGTAAAAATGAAGGCAGACAAAGACTGTAGCAAGCAGAGAGAGAGAGAGAGAGAGAACTTCAGATCAACATAATGTCTTTGCTGAAAACAAATTACAGCAGAATAATAGGGTCTTTGGGGGACTACTACTTAACCCCTAATGTAGTATCCTAAAAGTTAGCTTTTGCATGTTTTTGCTATGAGTTGGATTAGTAATGGGCTCGATAAAAAAGCAACAAACTCTGCCTGAAAGCAACTCTAAACTAGTTGGTGAGCTGTCACTCAAGAAAATAAAAAAGAGATGTATAGGCAGGGAGATCTGGAGCTCAGTTCTTGATCATACAGTTCTGTCTGATGTCTTTTCATGTGCTAGATTTCTGCATGCTGTCTTACATTTTTGACTGTATACAGCTGAGTTGGTGTGTGTTTGTCTGTGTCTGCATTAGATAATATTCTTACAGACATAGACATCTTCCCCCTGTGCTCTGCCAGGCCTCAAACTCCCAACATGGCAGCACAGCCCTCTGAATCTGATTGCACTACACCCCCCCTGCTGTCTAATGAGAGGATTAGACTCCACATATTTGTTTCAATCCCTTGTTGAGGTTACCCCTTCCTTTCCCTCTCCCCCCTGTCTCCTCCTCCTCCTCCTCCCTCCCTCTGCAGAACCACACTGGTTGCTGTTTTTATGGGTCTCTAGTTTTTCTGTGGTCTATCTCCTGGCCTGCTGACACATGCAAGGCACAAACATTTACACACAAACAAACCTTTACTGCATACAGAGGCACATTAACTCATACACACACACACAATCTTAAAGAAAATTCTACTAAGTGTTTTGCTTTTAAACAACCACAGCACAACTTATAGAGGCGCCTTTTTCCCCCTCCCATGCTGATTGTTCTCTTTATGTGTACTTATTTTGTATGTGTTTATGTGGCGTAAAGAGATTCTTTTTTAGGATGATCAGAACCATCTTCCCAGTATGTGCATGAAAAATATAAAGCTGAATCAGGCTTCTTGGTATAATTACAGACAGGAATCTGAACAATGCTGTGATCTGAACTGAGCCTGACACCATATATAGGGCCCCTTGAAGCTGATCTACCCACTCCCAGTGTGTTTGTGTGTATGTGGATGCATGTGGGAGATTCTGACCCTGGAGTTATTGGTTCTATTTGTCATAAAGGACATGTTATCCTCAGTCTTAAAGCGCCCTCCAACATATAAAATCAAACAGCAGAACACTAAAGTTGCTTATTATGAGGTTGAGTATTTTAAATTGATCTTCACGTCGCACTTTCTCACAGAACGCTCTGCGATCAAGGGCTCCAAGCTGTGCATGCACGTGTCTCTGCGGTTAACCATATTCAGCCCAGAGTGTATTCTGCTCTCCATCCAGGACAGCAAGAGGCCATGTCACTTATCTAAGGAATTCACCCTGACCATCTCCTCTTCATAAACACTCCCCTGTGGAGCGCATCCCTCCCTCTCACACTGCCTTTGTCTTTCTCACACCCCCCCCTATGAATCTACCCGCTGTGCAGCCAGTTTGCTTTAGGAACATCTGAAACCAAAACCTAAACAAAAGAGGGTATAACTAAAACAGAATCTGTTGAGAAAAATCTACACAATATAGACTCCACCAGGAACTTCCATAAACTGCTCACTTTTCCGTCTTTTTGTTTCATGTCATAGCCTCATACAAAAGGTGGTACTCATTAACAGTTACCAAGAAATATGAGTACAGTTAAAGAGTAGCACTGCGTTTGTATGGCTCACACCGGTGGAATGCTTTTGCTTTATGATACAAGTCATGAGTAAGAGATCAAATCTGTAGAAAATCTTTACAGGCCACTTCAAACAGTCTCAGGATTCTCAGGAACTGATAACGGTTGGAAAGTATTTGTGTCTACCTCCAGTAGGTTAGATTTGTATCTGACAAAACACAAATACATGTGGCTGCACAGAGAAACACTGTGTTTTTCTCCACAATGGAATTCCAGCTGCCTTGTTTCCGACTGATCTCAGTGATGAGAAGAATGTCAGAGTGTGGCGACAGAGATAGGAATGGCACCTGGAGAATGCACTCCGGGAACATTTGTGCAGGTCTGATGTAAATAATATGCGAGAAATCAGCAAACATACTTCCACAAGCAACAGTTACAGACCTTTCTACATAGCCATATCAAAGATGAGAAGATAAGAGCATCGACTGAATGTAAATACTTTCATATTGTTGTTCAATGTGAGACAGAAAGTTTGGGAGGTGGGGTGATTCATCATTTGAGCATTCTTCATAGTATGCTTCAGAGTTATCTTTCTGTCTCATTTGTCTCCTGTGTGTATGCATACATTTATATCGGTGAGTGTGAATGTGTGTGTGAGTGTGCATTTTTAGGAGGGAAATGAAACATGTAGGTCTTCCAAGGGAGATTGAATTTTTGACTCCATCTGGATCTGCCTCCCTCCAGGCTCTCTAAAAACCTATCTGTAACGGGAACAAAAATCCAGATGAAAAGATAGTAGATCTCTACAGACAAGAACTAAATGACAATGGCTGGGTGACCCAGTTGAGCCACTGGTGACCCAGCGCGCACAGGACCCTTAAAATTGAGGTAAAATGTCTCCTCTATTGTCTTAAATCCCCCCCCTTTTTAAAAAAAAGAAAGAAAATATTCAATCTCAAAACACTGTGCTGTCTTCTGTTAAGACTCATACAAAATACCAGTGCGGCCTATCAAGATCAAGCAGTCATGATATCAGATATGTTGCATAGTTGCCCATCTGATACACACTGGTTGGATTTGTCATGTGGGAATATTAGACATTTACCATACATGACAGCAAGGCTGCTTTTGTTTTAACTAGGTTAGTCTGCCTGTGTTGTGCGTCATCATTGCAACATGTGGTCTTTGTGACATCTTCTGTACTTATTAAAAATGGTCACAAACAGATACTTGTGTTATCTGACAATGTCTGTTCTTTGATGATCTATGTCTAAACCAAACTGACTGTCATAATGTGTAAGCTGTTTCAACTGAGCAACAACATCAGTGTAAGTCCTGAAAAATGTGGATATTTAGATAATTAGTTGAGAAACCTGGAATTGATTATATAGTTTCCAGTTTTCCAGCTTTCCTCATCACCAACTCCCCATAAAGAAATTTTTTCAGCACTTGAAGTTCCTGTGATCTGATCCTGCTACAATCTGTAGGTTGATACTGCTTAGTTGGAAAAGCAGCATGGACACACCCCTCTCTCTTGCATATCTGTGTATAATGTTTTCTTCTCTTTTCTTTTCTTCTCTTTTTTCTTTTTGATAGAACTAGGAAAGACGTGGACTGGTCCTCAAATACTCCCCTGTTCTGGAGGGCGTCATGCTTATATCACCTCTTCTATTAGTATATTGGATAGCAGCTGTCCTGTGGGTCTATCTGTTTCATGAATTCATTATCATTGCATCTGGAAGGAATATAAATATTAAGGCCTGGCGGTAGGGTGACAGCTCCACCCTCACAGGCTCTGACCGGCTAAAACTGCTCTGAGTGCATATAAATCTCAGACCTTACAGAGAAGCCTGCAAATTTACTAAATGTTGATGAAACATATCTGACTTGTCAGCTACATAGCCTATGTGCAATAAATCCAGCAATATGCCAAAAGTGTTGCAATGACCAAAGGGTTTCATCCTCAAAAGGTAAATAGCTTTATTCTCATTCAATTTCATAATTTACTAATTATCAAGACGATGTGAGCAAACAACTGCTGCTACTTTGTTGTTTCCTTTAAATCGCCACACACCTGTATGTCCCGTTAACGTCTATCAACATGGATAGATAAGTGTTAGCTGATGTTAGCATTAGCCTAAACTAGTGCACCATTAAATTATCTCCAAGAACATAAAGTAAACAAGCCTGCTTTTCTTGAAGGAAGTTACATTTAAAGTTCTTTAATCAAAATTAAGCAGTTGATTTAAATGCTATTAGTCATATCAACATAATATTGACGTGAAAAACATACTCTTAATTTTTTGGAAAGCACAGGTGTTACATTTTAGAGCAGCCACAGCTCCATCTGTTCATAGGAAGAATGAAGAGGCCCTCAGTACAAGTATGCTGGCCTCCTGCAAACACAAGAAATACTCCACTCTTTACTGTTTTAATTCAGCCTGGGCCTCTCCAGGAGGAGGACTGGCTGGATCCCAGCCAGTTAGATGGTTCAAAATGAGAAAACATCACTCTCAACCTCTGCCTGCCTTTGATCTCACCGTCTTCAGCCTCTTACACTGCAATGTATAAAATGCACCTTCCATCCAGTGACAGAAGACAAGGGGACATACAACCCTCGTCCTTGGGGAAGATATGACCATCAATCTGCCACCTTTACTATGCAGTTTCCTCCATTTCCTTACGCTGACTCATCCACTTCCCTCCCCCACTTTCTCTCCCTTTATTACTAGAAGCTTCCAGTGAGAATCATCGTTGGCAGTGCGGCCCTTCTGCAGGCTTTGCTTCTGATTTACTGATTGATTTTAACATTAACAACCACCCCCTCCATCCAACTGCCCCTGAACACACACACATTATCCATTGTACGGCTTCTGCTGTGCCTTGAAGATAAAGCAGCTTCAAACTGAGTGTGGAGGCTAAAGTCTTAATAATGCATGGTCAAATTCTAATTTCTACAACTAATTCCTTTAAGGTAGGATAGTTCATCATTTTTAAAGGCAAAAATATTCTTAAAAATGCTTTTTTGAGGTTCTTTGTTATGAGGGGCTGCTTGCTGTGATGCAGCTACAGAGAATTATTTCCTGTATCTGCAGCTGTGCATGACTTTCCTGAAGTGTCCAGCAGTTCAGCTCATTGTTGAGCAGATGTGGTTCAGCTTCACTGCTTCAATAGCATTATATTCAGAAAAACCAATGAGATGTTGGAGAACACAGTAGCCCATGTATTGCAGCTAAGGAGGCAAATAACTCCCCCCAGGAGTTTGTGTTTAAGTGAAAATGGCATTAAGGAGTTAATAAGTTGATTTTAACTCATGTCAATTTATGTTTCTTTCGCACAAATGATTGTGTTGCACTATAATTACATAATTGTAGGAAAAACACAAAGGTTTGACCTCCATATTGTCACTATTTGGGTCTTTAAACTTTCAGACCTCCATGTTTTTTTTTTTGCAGAATGTGTTGCTTATTCAAGTCTTGAGTCCCTAAGAGGAACAGGGTCCTGGATGTGTGCCTCTTAATTCCCAGTAAGGCCAAGTTTCGACGTGCAGTCATGTGACAGCCACAGGGCTGACTATGCAAAGATAGGTTTGATGGAGAAATGAATCATACATTTCAGGAAATATCAACTAGTCCACAATCAAAGGATATATAAGCAATACATTAGAAAATGAAAAAAATCAATCCTGTATCACATGATGAAAGTGAGTATTTAATTCATCTTATTGGTTTTAAGTGGATAACAACAACCACATGCTAAAAAACCACAAGCCCCCTGCTCAATGCAACATGACATGACATTTTTCTAGATGGTGCATCATTGTATCATGTCACAGAGGCCCTTTTTGTACTGCAGCAAGATGGTTTTGAGGATGGTATAACTGAATTTAAATGGATATTATAATTTTAGCTCTTTCCATATTCCATTAGCATCAAATGACAAGAATCTGATTACTTGGAAGCTAAATTTTGAATGGATTAAATGTTTAGATATTTTTGTAAATGGTTATGTATCATTGTGAGCATGGTTACTTTATTATGAATTAATTCACTGATGGGGTTTCCTGTTTTTTCATGAAGGAGAAAAGGGACAGTTGTGGACTTTCTTTTTAAATTTATTTTGTATGATCATAAAATTATTTGGGACAGTTTTTATATGTTTACATATATGCAGTTAAACTCTACATTATTCCAACAGATGATACTGTATGATGTTGGAATTTCATACATGTGAAGCTCCAGTTTTTAAGTTCCATTTATTCATTTTCTACTTCTGCGAGAAAACTTGCTTTTAGTACTTGAATTTGCTTGCTGTTAATGCCTCAATGAAAAATATCCCACAAAGAAGAGTAGCAGGTCTGTTGCGTCAAAAAGTCTCCTTGGCCTGTTTGTTATCTCTTATCAGTAACCGTCCTTACAAGAGTGGGGTTGTTGAGTTACAAGGACACGCACAAACTCTCAAGACTGTGTGAAGAAGATACAGAGACACATCAACAGTGAAAGATACATGTTGTAGGATTTGGGGTTTGCTGTGTATAAATTGGCCGAACACATGGTAACAGAAACTATAGTTTAAGTTATGACCTTATGCCCCTCAGATGCTGTTAATAGGAAGAAGAGAAAGAAAAACAGCAGCAGTGAGTGAAAATGAATAGATTCCAGATCATTTGAGTTGCTGATGACTTTATGTAAAGTTTGACGTGTTTGTATTTCCAGCTTGAAAAGAAGGAGGATGTTCTATTTTGCCCTAACAAACCTGGCACTGCTACATGGTAATCTTAAAGGGCAGGGATTGATGGAGGGAGACATGATAATCTTTAAGAGGCAGTGGACAAATTCTTGATTTAGGAAATGGCCAGAGTACATCTTGGCATCGTGCTCAATCACTCTCAGACAGCTGAAGAGTCTGTGTGTGTGTGTGTGTGTGTGTGTGTGTGTGTGTGTGTGTGTGTGTGTGTGTGTGTGTGTGTGTGTGTGT
>JBBBVU010000001.1:14433711-14446814 GCA_037177055.1 Atherinosoma microstoma | reverse complement strand
GTGTGTGTGTGTGTGTGTGTGTGTGTGTGTGTGTGTGTGTGTGTGTGTGTGTGTGTGTGTGTGTGTGTGAGAGAGAGTAAATGAGAAAATGTGAGACAGATCGCTGCGTGTTGGGAGGCATGAGGATGGCAGACTGAGGTTTGCTTGAGACGAATTCCCATTCAGCTAAATCTGTAAATAAGACACAGGAAAACTTCATCTGCCCCACAGTTACATCACAACACTTATTATGCTCTGAAAAGAATCTGTGCAGCACATCACACCATACTCATTATGAAGAGCAGACAGTATCTCTCGTGCTGCTGAGAAACAGCATGCTGGTCAATAGTTGACATTCCAAGTTTTTTTTTGCTTGATTATGTCAAAGGCTGCATGAATTTAAGCCGCTTTCAGACTTGCATTGCGGAATATGTGCGGTATAGTCCATCCGCTCTTTAACCGGAGTTGTCTTTTTAAATATATCACTTCCTCGCGGACTTTTAACGTCGCGGCTACGTTCACACATAGGGAAATGTTCCGGATAAGTCGGTTGTCGAAACAGGTTAAAACGTCTTTGTGTTGCGACTTGTCCGGAACATTTCCTTTGCGTTCAGGCAAAACGACGCCGCAACTTTTCTGCTCTTATGACATGGGGGCTAATCAGTAAATGTCCGGTACAGCTCCGAAATAAAAGAGCGGAACGTTTGTCTGAATGCAACCGGTACAAAAGACTAAGTCCGCAACATTACCGCTTTTCAGAGCATGTCTGAAAAGGTAGCAGTCAACATTCATAGGTCACTGTCCAGGACTGTGATCACCAAATAGTAAAGGAAGAGGAGTGCCCTCTAGTGTCAAATAAAGATCATGTCATGAACTCTGAATAAACATCTGAGTAATGGGGTTGTGTGTGGATTCTGTCACACAACAGGCTTCCCAAGCAGCTCACATGCTTTTCAGTGAAAATTTAGCAAGGATAATTAACTGTTCCCTCTAATAAATACTTTAGGGTTACTTAGGATGTGTTTGGAAGTTACTGTGCAGGCAAAGGGACCTAGCAAGAAGGTAGTTTTTCTGTTGAGAAATAGTGACAGTTAACAAATATTTGTTTACAAAACTGTCATACATTTTCCAGGTTTGAGTTGCTGTAGATAATGGACAATCATGCCTCTGTGGCCACCTGTCTGAGTAGCTTTAGGTTCTTCATCACTTTCTCTCCATTTTATCAAACAGAGAGCTCCAACTTTGACTGCAGGGAAGACATGGACTGTTCATGACTACTTTACTCAATGCTCATTTCATAATACAAAATATTCCTCTAGCTCAGTGGCTCTCAAACTGGGGGTCGCCAAATGATTGTAAAAAAAAAAAAAAAAGCCTACATTTATCAAATAAATGTTGGCTTTTTATCAGGACTGTCAAAACCAATTATCGAAATAAATCTGTGAAATTAGTACCTTGATTTTTAATACAAAGTTAGTACACACACACCATATTAAAAATCTGAATTTTGCATCTTGGTGAGAGAAGCTGATTTTGAGAATGTAGGTGCTCTGTAACAGCACTAAACCAAATCCACCTCGAAGCACTTCATCATCCTCATTTATGAAAATTTTGACAGTTTTCCATTCTTACATTTAGTGGATGGCTCCAGAACTTATTCAATATATTACAATCACAAATGTATGTTATCTTGGGGATCGTTGTTCAAAAGGTTTAAGAACCACTTCTCTGGGCTGATTTGCCTGAGCGTCACTGAACAGAAGTGAAAGTGGCAGATGAGCTGAGGTCAGTCTGTGTCTCAACAGTGCTGTTGCCCCCTTTAACATGAAAATAACCAAACATGCGTAAATTCTTGAATCTTTTATAATACATGACAGTTAAACACTACATGTTTTTATAGAAGTTGTCCAAAAACACAAAATAATAAAATACAGCTGGGATGAAAGTAAACAAAGTGCTGCTATTTTGTAATATATCATCACGGATGAAAATACTACATAGAAGATTTTGTATTTGGAAGTTTCATTTCCAGGTTTGTTTAGAACAAAACGGGAAAAAGAAAAACACTAAATAAAACAACCAAGGGTGCGTGATTCCCTGCCTTCTTATCCATGAGAAGCACTTTTAAATGCATCATCTTTCAACATTTCAAGAACAGTTTACAGCTGGATTTAAGTCAGTTCATCCTTTTCAGATGCCTCTGCTGGCAAGCTGACAGCATTCATAACTGAAATGTTGCAGATGTCTGTGACATTGCATTATAAATAAATGTGTTGTTGAATGGCACAAACTGGTGGCTGATGATCTTGATAGCCTCTTGGGCAGCTGATCCTACAGACAGACATTAGCAGACATTTTTGAATTATTAGCAGTATGCATTATTAGGTGTAGAAATATCAGGGATCAATGAATGGTAATGAGTGCTCAGACTTTACCTCCCAAAAATGCAGAAACTGTGTGTGGCTCTGCTGCACCATACCGACAGCTGAAGGAGTAAAATAGTTACAGATTATTTGACAATCTTAGTCAATCTGAAAAGTCAATCCAACAGTGACCAGGACATACAACTCATGGAT
Organism: Atherinosoma microstoma; assembly: GCA_037177055.1. Classification (NCBI taxonomy): domain Eukaryota; kingdom Metazoa; phylum Chordata; class Actinopteri; order Atheriniformes; family Atherinidae; genus Atherinosoma; species Atherinosoma microstoma. The sequence continues at coordinate 14,444,259 of JBBBVU010000001.1, read as the reverse complement.
GTAGTCGTCTTTGATGTTGACATTAAGGCTGTACTCCTGCAGCAGACTGTTCACACACAGCTTCAGTTTGCTGATGTCCTCCTCGACTTGGTAATTATACACTCCTGTCAAAAAAGAAAGTAAAAAAAAACAACAACAAAAAAAACAGAAAAAGAAGTGAGACCATTTATGTATGCCACATCAACGTCAGACCGCACGTAGTATAGTGTGAAATAACAAGCCTTTCCTGTATGTGTGAAAATTCAAGGTATTTTTTCTTGATACCTCAGTCAGCTCCATTTAGACTAACTTGCAGTAATACAACAAGTTTAATGTTGTATTACTCATCTTGGTCACATTACCATGCATCTTCTAATTGTTAACATATCTAATGACAGCACTTTTCTTCAATGCAATAACAGGATGATCACTGAAAACCTTCAACAAGTAGGAAAATGTCCAGCTTAATCAACACATAAGAAACTGCAATATTGTGAAGATGTGAGACACATTAAATAGAAGAGATTCACATCCTGTTCAGTTAAATAAGTCATACCGGGGTAGCGAGAGTGCTGCTGATAGAAGCGATCAACAGCACGAAGCATGAGGTAGAAGACCATCTCACTGTCTGGACTGTCCATACATGAAGCTGAGAAGACAATGCAATGAGAAGGGAAAGTACTTTATGCTTACCAGAGGAGCAAGTACTACTAAAGACAGCTTCAGCACACACACACACAACAAAAATCACCGAAGCTGAACAGAAAATCTAATCTCAAAACTTACTGATTTCATCTTTATTTACTGAATCCACATTATATTCTTCAGCCAAAGACCTGCAGCGCACCACCCGCAGGAAGGACGCATTCTTACCTAAACACAAGTATTAAAAGGCTTCAGTCAGAAATCTGCTGCAAGTACAAGAATCCTAATAAAAAAAAAAACCATCATGGTCTAGATTCATCAGCTCTGATGAGTTTGCACACAGTGATGCAATTACATATGTCAACAACTGCAAACTTAGATGAATTAAAACTTTGATGTTGAAAAGGAAGTGCTGCAGTATGTGACAGACATGTTGCTTTCAAGCACAGCTGAATATGTCTTCTTCAAAAAGTATCCTCAGTGGATCTGTTCAAATGCACAGTACATCAAATACTATGAAAAATCACATCATCTAACGTTGTCAAAGGTTTTATTATTTAAAATAAAGCCATTTTGACCAATTTAAAAAACCAACAGATAAATCAGTTTAAAATGTGGTTAGAGTTCACTACATATTCCAGTGGGGAAAAAAACACACACATTAATACTGTATATAGCCTACTCCTCTGAGTTGTTACAGATCAGATGTGTGCATGAAAACAGATTAACTGACTATAACTGAATATAGAAAAATAGAAAGAAAGTTAATTAAAAAAAAAAGGTGGCTTACAAAACAGCTTGATGTCTTTCTCAGAGATGCTTTCTGGTGGCTGGTGAAAAAAAAGACAAAACATTTATTTTGCATTTTAAAGAATGTATTTTAATCCATATGTTTACAATTTGAAGGGGGGAATAATGCATTGACTTTATCCCCATCAAAGTTGCAAGCAAATCTATGCTAAAAGCCACACCAAAGACACAAATAAGTCTGGCTTTCCAAAATGGTCCAACTTGTTTGTAGAATAGAAATCTAAAAATGTTTGAAAATAAGACATGTTTAGTTTTCTGTGGGTAGTTTTGTGGAGTATTGTGCAAATCTGTGGGACAGATTTTCCTTTATCAACCATCTGAGCAGCAAATTGTTAACATTTGATAAATGCAACAAAAAATATATTACTATATTTTTAAAGACATGTAAATGATTGTAGAAGGGCCTGAGACAAGATTAACATTCCTGCTCAGAGAAGATTTGGGGGTTCTACATACCTTTCCAACAGACTGTAGTAGATATTCTACTTGCTTAGAAACAGATGCAGCATCCTGCATGGCTTTTTCCCTGTAACTGCAAAAAACACACAAAAATAAACAACAATTAACCTACAAGAAAGAAAATCATATTCAATATTGGCTGAGAGATCAACTATTGTGCATTTCTTTTTCTCTCATAGTGCTGAGCGACAAACCCATCTACACAGCTGGCATGCCGATATTTCCCACTTACACATTTTGAAGGTTGATAAACTTCTGAGAGTCTGCGATCATGTCTGGGATGGTTCCACGAAGAGGAAGGCTTCCATTACCTTCATGATGAACAAATTCCTTCACAGCTCGCAGCATCACCCAGAAGGGTGAACTCTACACCAGAAGACCAAAACAAAATACCCACCTGTTAAAACCTTTTCTATAATATAAAGATCTAGGTATGATAAATATAAGCACAACCTGCGCAGTGATGTTGTTACACTGCTCGCTATTGAAGAGGTCTTCAACAGTATTTGGAATCTGCAGAAAAAAACCCACGAGCCTTTAAAAGAAGAACAGACTGACCGAAGAGCAGTTGATTTACAAGATGGCTCTAAAACCTTAAGAGCATTTGAAATCTGGCACCTTGGTTGGATTTAAAGCTGTATTAACATTCTTTATAGCTTCTTCAAAGTTTTCTTCATCCTCAGGGACACCATTCTCACTCTTCATGATCCCTAAAAGGTTGAGGAAAGAAAAAAAGATCTCAGATAAGTTACACCATCAAGTTAGTGGTATTAGACAATAACAAGCCAGAGGTGCAAAGATACCTTCGCGAATCATTTGTCTGAAGGACTCTTTCTCCTTGTAATTTTTTGGTGGCTGACCATTGTACTGCATCAATTAAACAACAAAAGAGGACCATTATTAACAGTAAACAATAACAATCACAAAATAATAAAAGTGGTGCGGTGCTTGATGGACATCTTGTCATTAGAAAGCCAACAAAACTGTGCCACATACCTCACTGAGCCATCTTTCCAGGTACTTTGCAACAATGATAATCCATGGCGTGTGACTGTGATCCTATTGATTAAATGGAAATGGAGAACAATACTTTAGTTTTCAACAAATGCAAAAGTTAAAATGCATTAATCTGTACGCTCAAATAAAGTATACACCTTCTTGTCCATGCTGTCAATATCGTAGGACTCAATGTGATTCTTAATTTCGTCAAAAGGCTGGTCTAATCTTAGGTCCTCCAAAGCATTGTCTGGGTGAGATTCAATCACTAAAGAAGGAAGCAGAAAACATAAATGCATAACATGTTTGCATATACAAAAATGTTTAACATTTTAATTACAGTGATGAAATGTCATGGATACTAATATGTTGTGATTGTTAATGTGAAATAACTAAAAAAGTATAAATACAGAAAACTGCTGGAGCCACTTACCTGTGTGCTCCTGCACCACCAGTCTCATGTAGCCTATGAGGCCGTACGTTTTACAGACTAGAAAAGGTACAGAGGCACTCCACAGGACTGAGCCAAGCCTTAAACACATGCTGTGGAAGATTAAAAATAATTGAACAAATTGTGTTTGCAGAGAACATTACAAATGAAGCTGATCAAACTCAAGTGGGATCAAAAGCGGGTGGGCAGATGGATTATCTTATACCTTTCTGGCAGCTGGACACCAATGACAATGGTAAACCTGTGGAAAAATTCTGGATCATTGTCAAGAAGCTTGTCTGGACTCTGTACGGAATAAAAAACAGACAGAACACAAAACAGATCTCTGTTACTATTACATTGATGATCATCTTTGATGATATCATCTTCTATTCACACAGAATATCTTGCATTTATAGATTGTATGTCCTTCAACCCTGCAGAGCATCTTTCACATTTTTTCAATTATCTATACAATAGAAATGAAATGGCAATAAAGGACATTTCTAATAAAACTTTATTAATACAGCTGCAGTGGATCAAAATATATGAAACACCAACCTCCTCTACAAAGTTTCCCGACACATCACTGTTCAGTTCTTGCAGTAGTTCAGTGGCAGCAAGTGCTCTGTTCTGTATCACAAAACCAAAGAAACGGGTTCACATTTTATTTTACTTAAAAGACATATAAAATCGACCTCATGAATAGGTATGGACAAATGCGTGGTTGTTGTGTTACTGTGTATGGAGGTAAAAGAAAAATGCCCAGGATATACAAGATCAATTAGATTTTTAAAAATCAGGGAATGCTTACTTTCCCGATGCTGTCTTTGCTGAGGAAAAAGCTGCAAAACAAGATTAAGAGGTCAGTAACCAACACTACAACTAATTATTTAGAGAAAGATCATCTGCCAAAAAAGTAGTTCACTTGTTTCCTGCATCTTCCCCAGTCACTATGTGTCCATCAACTATGGTGAACGCTCCAATCCCTGTAAAGTAGACCAGTTCACTCAATCAGACAGATGTTTTCATCAGCAGCACTATCAGCAACACAGAGCTTTATCTACTTGCCTGGTAGTACTAAATTTTTCAGTATCTCTGTTCCAGTTGCAGTGGCGTTGATGAGACATACATGTGCATTTTCCAGTGCTTCTTGACCATGGTCACCCCACAATCTGAAAGAATAACCCATGACACGGACGTGTTCAAATCCCCATGATCAGCCGGTATGACAGTACAGTAGGCACTTCACATAAACAGTACTGCGCTTTAAATAAATCTGACCAGCCTGTGCTCTTACTTCCGTCAAACCAGCAAACACAGTCGGGATGTTAATACAAAAACTGAGAGCTCTGATGGACGAGCAGGCTTGCCATACCATCAACCTCAAAGCTAACGATGGGTAGGCGAAATAACAAGCGAGCTAATGCTAGCTAGCGTTAGCATTCCAGCCTCGAAAATGTCTCTGTTGTAACCTCTCAAATGAAATAGTCCTAGTTTTTTCTTTTTGCTAAATCAATATAATTTCGTTGCCCAAAATCTAATATTGTTTAGACTTACCTGAGCTGTCTGTCGTATTTTTGTTCCTTTGAGGCTTTGGTGGCTGCCATATCTTTCCAATGGGTGATGTTATGGATGTATTTTTATTTCCTCACCCCAGATTCGACACAAACGTAACGACGCAGAGATCCACGCACGCACTTTCGGCATTAATTATCCTACAAACTGCGACCATAAAAGGAGTGTTTGAAAATACAAATTATTATTTTTATTACTTATTCTTGAAATTATGACATGGTTGACTCTTATGCAAAAAATACAGTGGAAATACATAGCCCTACATACTTGGACATAATGTCAGTTTTATACGATATCTAAGGGCATGGTAGGATTATGAAACAATCTAGGCAATTAGTTAGACGTAAAGGCGCAAAAGATCTCACTAGTACAAATAGGGCAAGGCAAGTGACAAGTTTATTTGTATCGCATATTTTGTGTACATGATCATTCAAGGTGCTTTACATAAAACATCAGTTCATACAGCAGGGTGTATGGGAAGCATTAAAAAGCAAGATACATTGGAAATGAGAAGAAAAAGTCAGAAAATAGACGCAATCAGGATTAGACAAAGAAAAACAAAAGTAATAGAAAAGAAGCAAAATGAAATTATTGAAGCCTTCAATGTATTCTAAAAAGCTTTAACTCTTCTAAAAACTACCATCACTAAATGAAGAAGAAAATGACGTTTTCTGCTCGCCTAACGAAGTAATTTAACATTTACAGTAAGTTTAGAATAAACAAACCTCCAGGACCAGATGGCTATACATTAGAGTGGTAAGGAATTTAATGATGAATTGACACCGATTACTCCCTACATTATTTTTGCAACCCAGATGAAAGCAATCATATGCTATTGCAATCTATCTTACAATGCCAAAAGCCATTGAAGAGAGGATTTGTGCCACCCTAATACAGGCAATTTTAGCAGACAGTGAGATATAAAACTACACAAACTCTGATATTGATTGATGTGTGAAATGGACTTTTAAAAAGTGAAAAAATATTATACAATATTTCAAATTTGAAGATGACATCATACCTCTGAAATGGCTTGCATATGATTCAGATTTTACACCAAATAAACTACATGCAAGATTTAAGGACTAGAAATCTATAGGAATAACAACTAATTTTAGGTAATGAAAGGAACAAGAGATATATCTTCTAGAAAAACAAGATTTTTAGAGATAGCCTACCTTCAGATTCAGCATAATAAAAAAAACAAAAAACAAAAGAGGCAGCTGAGACCAGGGTGCATTTATTACAACAGTTTATAAAAGCATATAATAGTAGTCATCAGAGGGAGCATATAAAATCCTTTCATGTATATGGGATTTATAAATCTTAAAGCACACTCATTTGCATATATTGTGAGAAAGTGAGAGCAGGAACAATGATCTGGTCCTTTGCAGTTGTACTGATTCACAGAAATACTGGGAATATTCTAAAATGTTTGTTTTCTGTCACCCTCTAAGAAATTCCATTGCAATATAATCCCCTTGGTGTGTTGGAGTAATTGTATTAATCAAAATGCAAATCAGTACTATGTCTTTTGGGACTGCTTAGAGAAACTATTGGAAAGGGATACATAAGGTCCCACAAGGCATTTTCAAGGACTTGATACCTCTTGAAATTACTAAGATAGTGTACTTTGGAATTATTCCACAGAATTGGTCAAAAAAGGGGAAAATATTTGATGAATATTCTGCTGGTTGCAACAAAAAAAAAGAAAGAAAGAAAAGCCATTACCAGGAAATGTCTATACAGGAAAGCCTGATCCTGACTGAATGGACATCACAATAGACATTTACAATATGGATAAGAAAACAACCTTTGTCAGTCTTAAGTTGGAGCTATTGGACAAAATTGACTGTTGTATTGCGACTGTGACCTAATTGTATTAATTTTTTTTCTTTTTACAAATTATTAATTCACTTAAGAGAATATTCTACTCCCTATTTGCATGTTGTTTCGTTTTTGTTTATTTTATTTTGGGTAAATTCAATTAGCATCTGAGTGTATTGAAATGGATTATAAACTGAAATACATGATGTTAAATAAGAAAAATAAAGAGTTTATTATAAGTATTTTATTTAAGTAACTACACCTACCCTAATAATGATTTACGTCTAATTAGCAGGGGACCCTTGTTACGAAAAATAATATTCCAAGATGACGTACAGAGCGAGACAATGGGCTTATTGTGGCCCCATAATCTTTATAAATTATATTTTTGGGATGCAATGAAAGGAGGAAAATTTTCAAAACCATCATAGGCATATAGCCTACACTACTGTATGAATTACATAAACGTGTTTGTGTGCGTGAGTAGTGCGCGTGCGAGTAAGCGTACATGTGTAAAGGGGGCGTGTCAAGCACGGATAATTGTCCTTCCGCTTTGCTGTAAATAATCCCCATCAATCGCGGCACTGGTTGATCTCAGTGATTGCCCTTCACGTGCGCGCCACAGAGCTTAACGGACAATTTGGTCTGAGCATAACTGCGAACCAGGACAATGACGGGACATCACTGGGGATACGGAGAAGAGGACGGTAAGATTTTACACCATTCAAGCTCTTGATACAATCTTCTACCAAATGGAGAAAGCGGTTTATTGGCTGAATGTGACAGGCGCTGCGTGTTTACAGGAAATGTGTAAACCTTATCCAACTTTAAATGGCTGTTAATGCGAGATAAGCTTAATGATTAAAGGGATGACGCTTGTCCAGTTATAAGTTTCTCTTGGAATGGGGGGGAGAAAAAAGAAAAAAAAGTTAATTGGCTGTGTTTAATGTCCATTGTGTCACTTTGTTGACATTTGTTTAATGTAAATTGAACCTAATTGGTGTGCATCTGGAGGTGATGGTTGCAAGGTGGAAAAAAGATCAATAATGATTTACAGTCTGAGATTGACAATAAATTAGCTTTGAAAATGTCTTATTTTATCAAACATTTAGTGCATACTTAAGTATGTTCTCCAACTCTGCTTTTATTTCTGATTTTATTTTCCTATAATTTTAAGGTCCTTCAGCATGGCATCGAAACTATCCTGTTGCCCAGGGCAATCGGCAGTCCCCTATTGACATTGACCCTCATCAGGCTGTCTGTGACCCCAGTCTGGGTCCCATACTCCTGAACTATGGTGGTTGTACCTCCATGAACATCTCCAATAATGGGCACTCTGTAGTTGTGGAGTTTGATGACTCTGATGACCGCTCAGGTGAGAAGAAATCTTTCTTTTTTTATTCGTCCAGTTTAGTTTTTTTTTTTGCTATGAAAACAAAAATCACATCTTAAAAAGACAAACCAGCCAGTCACTTTAAATAGCTTTACGTTCTGGTTAGACATCAGCACAATCCAGTCAGAGCTCACACCTATGTTAAGATGTGGTAAAAATAGAATACAGACATTTGTTGTCGTAGTAATGTCTTGGCTGGGACCAGTGTTCATTGAGATAATGGTATTTAATGCTTATTGACTGCTTTTTAACTTTTGACAAAGGTCACCATTCAGAGATAATCCAGCTGTCATACCTGCTGCCAGCCACAGGCAGTGGAAATCTGGGCTAAAAGTTTTTAAAAAGTGAGTTTACTTTGAATTTTTTTGGAAAGGACAAACCATGTGCATAACTGACCATAATAAAAGCTTGCAGGTAAATGGCTGATTATACTGCAGGAAAGTGCATGCAACACTTAACTATATGAGTATCTGTCTGCTGGACAAAAGATGTAATCACCTGTAGATGATCTCAGTGGTTATTGTGACAATATTGGTCTCTATCACTGGGTGGATACTCATTACCCACCCTGCCATTACCATGAGTGATAAGCCTGGAAATGTGAGCTATTTAGCTCCACGAGTTTCACACAGCAAGCAAACATCCTAGGAAATAATTGATTTTTAAAAAAGAAAGAAACATTCATGCAGCATACTGAACATTTCTCCATACTTATAAGTGTTACTGTTGTTTTGGAAAGAAAGAGAAGCAAGGGAAAATAATTATTTCTACCAAGAGCTATTTGAGAGTTAAATTCAAAGATCTAAGTCACACCAGTGATTATTTCACACACTCCTTCTTTTCCCTGCAGCAGTCATTCATCTTAGCTTTAAAAATATCAGGATTTACAACATTATGACTTCCTTTGACTACCCGATTCAGCACAGCATAGGACTTCCTCTCTACTAATTACCACTTTAAGATTGCTTATCTGTCATACCTAAAACACACTGATAGCATATTATTTTAAGTGTAGCTGTTTGTCTTTTGTTTCCTTTGTTTTGTTTTTAAGATGAATGAACTATTAGGAAGATGTTCTCTATCTTACCTCTATGAACATATGATTAATGAAGCTTAGGCCCTCATTACTATAGTTACAGCCTCTCACACAGTGAGAGATGTCAGAGGGAATCCTATTAGTGAAGTTGCGTCAATCAGGCGGTGCACCTAGAAGAGAATTAAATCTGGTACACCATTCAGTGCACACTCACTGACCAAAGTAGTTACATTAAGATATCTGCTCAAAGTTATTGTCAGGGACATTTCAATACTTGCTGGGAAAAATTTACATTCCTATTTGTAAATTCTGCACCCTTGTTTGCTTCTCAAATTAAAGGTTTTGAATGATCTCATCGCCGGTTAGACAGGCAGTGTGTCTGCATGTATCTCAGCTTTTATTGTGAACATTGATGAACTCTGCTGGCTGATAACATGTTGACTCATCCTGTGGTGTCTGTATGAGGGATACCAAGCTGTTGTGCATGATGTTACTCACAGAATGTTCATTGATTTTAAAAGCAGTTTGTGTAACACCCACAGTAAGTGAGGTATGTAGAGTAGATGCATGCATTAGACTTTATTTATTTTTATTCTTCTGGTTTTCTTTCCTACAGTGATCCAAGGAGGCCCTCTTGAAAACCCCTACAGACTGAAACAGTTTCACTTCCACTGGGGTGTAAAGGGATGTGATGGCTCTGAGCACACTGTTGAAGGAAATGGCTATGCATCAGAGGTCTGTATTTTGGATCACAGTAGTGTATCATGCATACTTCTCTATAAAAAAAATATCATATGGCTGAGAACAGGATAGATGCATTGTATTGTCCATATTTATTTTCCACATAAGTATATGATTTTATCAGCACCTGAGGTAGCTTCAAATGTACATGACTTCATGTTTTCCTCCTATTTCCTCCTTTAGCTCCATTTAGTTCATTGGAATGCTGTCAAGTACAAGACATTTGGGGATGCCTCAACAGCTCCTGATGGTCTTGCTGTTCTTGGTATTTTCTTAGAGGTAAGATGTTTCTCCTTGTGCATTTTCTATCACACTGTCCACTTCCTCCATATTTGAGCAGCAGTTCTTTGGGTTGCCAAGGTAGAATTCAGATTTTTAAGCCACTATTTGATTCTTTGCACCACTGATATAATTTTTGTGCCATTTCTGTCTAATATGGTACTCAAGTTGAAGTTTTTTTCTTTTAATTTACTATTTGATTTAAAGGACTAAATCTATGCTGGTGATCAAATGAATAGATCGTAAAAGCTTTCGGTCTCAAAGCTGCTTCTTTCATAGGCCAAACATCACCTTCTATTGCCCCTTTCACACTAGCACCTACTCAGCCCAGCCCGGCCCAGCCTTCATTCAGCCGACACCACACCACCCCGGTTT
>JBBBVU010000001.1:14411025-14433611 GCA_037177055.1 Atherinosoma microstoma | reverse complement strand
CCTTCAGAACCTCGATGGAGTAGGTGCTAAAAGTGTATCGACTCGCCCCGGGAAAATGGTAATGGGAACACAAACAACCCGGGCGGTGTGGTGCTGGGCTGGGCTGAGTAGGTGCTAGTGTGAAAGGGGCATAAGAAAAAATCTTAGTGCATGTGCGTGATTATACTGTATTAAGAAATGAGATGTTAATTCTATCCACATATCTCATATCAATTAAAAAAACAATCTGTCATGTAAGACAGGTGACGGCCACAGATGGCTCCACATGATAACAGACGCTCTATACATGGTGAAATATAAGGTGAGTGCTGGATTTTGTTTATAAATACACATATTTATGACCTCTTCTCTGCATATGTGCCATATCATAGTTTTTGTCTTTGTGTTTCTTTTACAGGGCAGTCTCACTGATTTTAAAGGTTTCAACCCTAAGTGCCTCCTACCCAGTAGCCTCCATTACTGGACCTACCTGGGATCTCTGACTACACCTCCCTTACATGAAAGTGTCACCTGGATCGTTCTGAAGGAGCCGATCACTGTGTCTGAAAAACAGGTGAGTGCTGCAGCCTAGACCTCACCTTTCCAAAATGATGCTTTGAATTTTAGTGCACATGAATTATTTGCATGGGGTCCTCCATAATAATAACATTCAGTGTTCATGCTCCCATAATAAGTTGGCCAGTTTCTTAACCATAACCTGAATGACGGATAAGAGAAATTTGTTCATCATTAGTAAGGAAACATCCACAAGTTGTTTATGTATTGAACTGAGAGAGACAAAGGGAATGGTGTGTTTTTAGTTTTATCACCTAACATTTTCATTATCTTTGTCTTATCTGTTGTAGTTGCACATTATTCCAAGTCACATGGCACTACCACAGATACTCAGCATTAACCCCAGTCCAACTTGCTTGGCTGCAAGCCATGAGTAGGAAACCTCTTTGGCACTGGAGCACTTTATTTATCTTAACTAGAAAGTCTCTGATCACTGCTTTTTATATTTTCTTGATCCCTTCTTGCATATACTTTATGTTCGCTACTATATTCTGTCACAGGCCTTTATCTGCTGTCAGATTTCTTCCATCTTAAGAGCATTTTCATACAAAAGAAGAGAAAAATTCTGTTTTAAAATATGAAGAATTTCTAATTTTCTTAGCCGAAATTTTTTAGTTACAGAAATTTGATATTTATTTATTCATAAGATAGTGTATTTTAAAGCACTGGTGCACAGTCATCCGTTAACATTCATGTCTATTGGCCTGTAAATAATATGAGGCTATGCTCCACTTGGCTTCAAAGATTAATAGCCTCCTTTGTCGTGAAACTAAAGTTCAGCATCAGTGGGTCAGTATGTCAAAAGGGATGATGGTCTTCTTTACCACACATTTCTACTCTGCTCAAAAAAATTAAGGGAGCACATAATGTTCAGCATGTAAACTCACGCCTCTGGGATATCAACCTGTCCAGCCAGGAAGTAGCACTGATTGTGAACCAATTTCACCTGCTGTTGTACAAATGGAACCCCCTATAAAGGCAGGTGGTGGCCACAGACCATTTCACTGTCTTCATCCTTTCTGGCTGATTTTTGGTCACGTCTGCATTTTGCCAGTGCCCTCACCACTAGTGATAACATGAAGTGGTGTGTATAAGAAGCTCCTCAGGTAGTGCAGCTCTTCCAGGATGGCACATCAATCGTGCTGTGGCAAGAAGCTTTGCTGTGTCTCCCGCTACAGTGTATGGAGGAGATAACAGGACACTGGCCAGTATACTAGACGTGGAGGGGGCTGTAGGAGAACAACTCAGCAGCAGGACCACTATGTGCTCCTTTGTGTAGGGAAGAACAGCAGGAGCACTGCCATAGCCCTACAAAATGACCTCCAGCAGGCCATTAAAGGGACATTGTGTAACAATTTCTATTTATTGGCAAAAAAAAATCAATATATGCATATATATATATGTGTTATCATTGGTGTATTATGGTCTCCGCTAATGATCTGATACATTCTTGCAAGTGAGGAATTCTCGGTTTGCTCATAGATATGATGGCGAAGCCAGTAGGGAAGTGCCATTATGGTCTGTCATTTTGAAACTACAGTCGGCGGTAAGGGACAAATAGCACCAACGCGGAATAACTGAGCAGCGCCGAGATCCAAAAAAAGCAAATGCTGTTTTCTCAATGGTCTACCGTTGCTGTAAAACGGGAAACCTCCCAAACCTCCCTATGGCCAGCAGATCTTGGCAAAGAAACTGTTCGATGGATGGCCTCAACACAGCACTGGCTTTTTGTCACAGTAGAGGCAGCACCAGTAAGTCTAAAGCCTTCCCACTGGGTTTTAGCCTGGCTTTACCGCGACTGAAAGCCAGCGTTTACCTTGACTATGAAAGCAACTGAAACCACGTGAACAGACAGTTCCACCAGATGAGTAGAACTGCATTTCACTCTGTGTTGTAGAGCTGAGACAATATGCTTTCCTCTCGATTTAAATTTTTTTAGGATTTTTTTGCGTGCTGATTCAATTTTGAATTGCAATTCTTCAATATTGGCAAATTTTTTTTCTTCTTTTTAAAAAAATGATTTTTAGTTTGCTTTTTTGACGCCAGATGATGTGAAAAAGTTGAATGATGACGATGTGTACAGACTATTTCAGGAGCCATATCCCCCCCCCCCCCAAAAAAAAAAAATGCACATCACAGGTGAGTCAGTTTTTATGATGTATTCAGAAGCAATATATTCAAACCAGCTGAAAATGAAGCATTTAAATTTGGAAAAGCTCCTCTTGGCAAAGCAAATTTGCTCAGCACAACACAGCAGCCAGACCATCATTCTGCTTGCTATAATGCTGGACAAGAAAAAAAAAACCAAAAACAATTTTTTTCACAAAAAAAAATCGATTTAAAAATTGTGAAACAAAAAATTGCGATATTCATGTGAATCAAATTTTTTTTCTCCCATCCTTAATGTCTAGTGTATATGTACTCATTGGATAGCAAAGGTTGGAATAATGTTTTCGATAAGCCATCTACATGCTGTGTAATTTACCAGGTGATTCGTATCAACACAGTGAATAAACTGGTTCAGTGGCTGAGCAGAACAAATAAACAGCAAGGAGAAGACCTGTTGAAGCCACAATTCCCATCTCATTTTTTATTCTTTTGGCCATACACACTCACACTAATGATGGGATGGAGTTTGCAATATTTATGAAATCATAAACATCTTCGCCTGACTGAACATTTCATGAACTATCAGATGACATGCTGTAGTCCGTGTTGTCAAGGCTTTTTGACTCACGGCGGCTACCGTTCTTGCAATACGTGTTTGAGAAAGTGAGGTGCCAGAATGAGCGTTAGATTGAGATACACGATTCCAATGTTAAATGGTAGTAATCCTTACGCAATGTCCCTTTTTAATGTGAATGTTTCTGCTTAAACTGTCAGAAACAGACTCCATGAGGGTGGTATGCGGGCGTAACGTCCACAAGTGGGGTCTGTGCTCACAGTCAAATACTGTGCAGCTTGATTGGCATTTGCCAGAGATCACCAGGATTGGCAGATTCACCATTGGCGCCTGGTGCTCTTCATGGGTGAGAGAAGGTTCACATGTGACAGGAGTGAGAGAGTCTGGAGACGCCGTGCTGAACATTCTGCTGCCTGCAACATCCTCCAACATGACTGGTTTGGCAGTGGATCGGTGATGGTCTGGGGAGGCTTGTCCTTGAAGGGCTGCACAGACCTTCATGTGCTAGCCAGAGGTACCCTGACTGCCAATTGGTACCAGGATGAGATCTTCAGACCCATTGTCAGACCATATTCTGCTGCAGGGGGACCTGGGTTCCTTCTAATACAGGACAATGCTCAGCCTCATGTGGCTGGAGTGTGTCAGCAGTTCCTGCATGACGATAGCATTGATGCTATTGACTGGCCCGCCCGTTTACCAGACGTGAATCTGATCCTCTGGGACATCATGTCTCGTTCCATGCATTCTTATGTTATTTTGTTCACAACACATTCCACTATGATTCTGGTCTAATTTCCATATTCATTCTGCTTGAGCTGAGAGTGGCCTTTGATACCATTTCACACACCATCCTCCTGGACAGATTGCTTTCTGTTGGCATCACTCATAATCCCCTTGCGTTGTTTAAGTCTTATCTTTCTGTCCACACTCAGTTTATACAGTTAAAATCTTTCACATCACACCCAGTCCCAGTCAGCACAGGCGTAACCCAAGGTTCTGTCCTCCCTTGCTTTTTATCATCTATATACTCTCCCATGGATTCATTTTCCAGAAATAAATCCACTTCCACTGCTATGCGGATGACACCCATCTCTACATTTCCAGTAAACCTGACTCCACCCTCCCTAATTCATCCCTGTCTGATTGCCTCACCAAACTAAAATGGTTATTCACATGCATTTTTCTCAAATTTAAGTAATGACAAAACAGAAATGTTGCTTATTAGTACAAAGTCCACCATAACCAAATCTAGCAGTTTCACAACATCCATTGACAATTCCTCTCTGTCCGTCCCTTCAGGTTGATAGCCTGGGTGTCATCCTGGATAGCACATTCTCCTTCACTTCCCATATCAATAACATAATCCGGTTGCATGGACAGTGTCTTAATCAGTTGATGTTTATTTTGATGTTCATTCCATTTTTAATCGCTTTATTATTATTTAAAACACATTATTTCCTTTGTTTATTTATTGAATTTTTTACCTTATTTTTATCTGTACAGTGACCTTGAGTGTTGAAAAAGGCATCTATAGATAAGATTTATTATTATGATGTAATGAATAAAGATTTTCAACTGGAATATTTCATTCACCAAGATCTAAGATATGTTAAGTGTTCCCTTTTTGATATTTTTGAGCAGTGTATGTGTAGAAAAACATTAATAATGGATGCCATGGGGTTAAGTTTATCCTTCCGTCTTAGAACTTAATTTAATCAAAAAGTTAAGGTCTGATAACTCCAGGTTGTCAACAAGTTAAGCTGATGTACTGGACCTCTGCAGCACATCCAGACCAGGTCCCCTGGTGTGCTGGCCCTGTCGTGACTGCTGCCAGAGTCTGGATTATACACTCACTTTTTGCAGATTCGTTATGGTCCAGTTGTTTGTAAATCTGTGGCATAGCTCAATGTGAGGTGCAATTTGAGCAACTGGCCCCACAAACTATGACTCCCAGCCACAAGCCTTTGATCCCCTCCATCTGATTATCCTGATGGATGGATGGATGGCAGGGTTGACACATGGCTTTAACTGAGAAGTGCTAGCAGGGAACAGTCCTTACGTAATAGGGAGTTTTTTTTTTTGTCTTTTCCTCACGTAATTGTAGGCATGGTGCTGAGAGGGAAAATGTGAGCAGTTTTGGAGATGGTATCGTTTGTAGAATAAATGGAAGTGTTAATTGTTTTCATTGTCAACAAATTATGTTAAAAGATTGAACTTATTAATTTCTATTATACCCAGGCTTGATGTGCAGCTGAGTTTGATTTGGGGCAAATTTCATTCCACTAATATTGCCATTAAAGGTGACATGATTACACCCTGTATTTTCACTCACAACAATCCAGTAGTTCTTAAAATTGCTGGTAACTTTAGGTTTCCACAGGGATTTTGAACCTCTCCTCTTTACATCCTTTAGGGTTGAATGAATTATACTTTATGGATCCCCGAGGGGAAATTGCATTGGTTGGGTTGGAGGGGTTCTTTGCCATTACTCTGGTTTTTGGATCCCTCCACAGACTCTTAATGGGATTCAGGTCTGCAATCTGTCTAGGACATTTAAAGATGTTTATAACATTCTCTGTTGACCACGTCTTGGTCACCTTGGCTGTATGTTTCAGATTATTGTCCTTTGACAGGTCATAAACCTGCTGAATGACAAATTTCTTTGAGGACTGCATTACAATCCCGTCACCATGCTTTACCATGGTGATGACGTTCTTGGCTTTGATTTCTTCAGTGGTATCCATGGAGACTAGACTTGTTAAGTGATGATTGTAGAGTTTTCATTGTGATGTTGGTACCAGAGTTGCACAGATTCAGGATGGTCTAGGTGCTGATCTTAAAAATCATTAATTGTTTTTGGCTTCCTACACTTACAATCTTCTCAGCTCAGGGCTCAGTTTTCGTTTCTTGCTACATCTTTTTATGTTTTTCAGCATGGGCCTTCTTCTACTCTCTGATAATGGTTTGCTAGATCACCGGCGCTTAAAAGCACTTAGATAAGGATTTATAGGCCTTTATAGCCTTTTCCTGTACAGCCAGATTGTGGATCAGGTGGTTCTGACAGTTGACTAGTTACTGACTAGCAAATGACTGCATAAGCCTTTGTCACTTTATTGTTGCTAATAAAGCTTTAAAACATGGTATTACTTAACAAAACTACTTGAAAGAGTAAAGAAAAATTTCTCTTTAAAAAGTTACAAAAAATAGATGTCACTGACTATTTCTAAAATCACATACAGTATTTGTAAAGGAAAAATGACTCTTTTACATGCAAAATATGAGGCATTGTAGTTTTAAGTTGATATCACAGACATTGTTACTGCTAACAATGCATTACCCTCTAAACTCTCCTCCTAAAACTAGATGATTTTAATTATTTATTTAGTAGAAATAAATTGGCTTGGGGTTGGTAAGCCAGACTTACTAGAACATTGTTAGTCTTGGTCCAGTAGTATTGTTGCTTGACATGCCTAAAATATCTAATGTAAACAAAAGGTTGTGGACGGAACTTGATTTAAAAAAACAAACAATTTTTTCCACTTCTTTTTATTTCTCTAATTCTTTTGTTTCTCTCTCCCACGATGCAGCTAGGAAAGTTCAGAATGCTTCTGTTCTCTGGAGAGGAAGAAGATCAGAGGATGCGCATGGAAAACAACTTTAGGCCTCCACAGCCTCTCAAAGGCAGGAAAGTGCGTTCCTCCAATTAATATTACCTTGAGATATCTAAGGTCATAGATTTAAAAGGAAAACAAAATAATTTTTTTTTAGACAGTGAATGCATCCATGTGAATGTGCTTTTACCTTCACTGTAGTTTGTCCCGAGGATTTCTGATTTAATTTTGTGCTGCAGGGAAAGTTCTTTGCTAGAAAATTTAAATGTTTCCTGTACTGGTCAGAAACATCAGTGGCATGCAGTTTTTGGATGATTTCAAGTCGCATAAAAGGGAATTTGTGAACCATTGTAATGATGATGGAATATTATAAAATAATGAATCATTTTTGGTTATTATTATAAAATAAGCTATAATTTAAGATTTGAAGGCTCAATTTGCACTCAGGCTCCTATAGTTATTCAAGTTCATAGCACTGCAGTTGATTACTGCTTTCATACTGATACCACTCTGCTGTCAGTTTAACTGTCATCTATCCCCTTATGATCTGGCCTTACTGCTGGTAAATTTCCCACTCCTCAAGGCCATAGATGCTCACCAGTCAGATTAGTGTTGCTATTATCTTCTTTGTTGTCCATGACAGAGGACATTAATGTCTTGTCCTGTAAGCTCAGGATATATCCAACCCCTAATTCCCAACAGGGTGGGTATTTGGTATTAATTTGACTGGCAGCCACAATTTGAAGTAAAAGTTTTCATCAAAATCATTCTGATATCAGACTGCATCCTGTAAATTCCGCATTCTGAGTAGGTCTGTTATTTATTTATTTTTTTGTTTTACTATTCTGGATTTAATGATGCAATCCACACTTTTATTAACAGCTTTATTCTGCACAGTCTCATATTAATGCCCGACAGAGGCATCGGTGCTGCACTTTGGTGAGTTATGGCAGCTTTGTGTAATGCTGGTCATTGATTTAGATGGGCTGGTATTTTACTAAGACAGCTGCTTGGCAGAGAAGAACAACGCACATATAAATAATGATCACAGATCAAATGTCAGTCACCACAGATAGTTTAGTTGATATATGAATGTAACTTATGGGTGGTTTGAATATTTTTGTAATGCATTTGTAATTTTGCAATGTTTGCTTAATGGAATAAAATTCTAATTGTTTGACTTTTCCATATATTTTTATGTTTGTGTGGACGTGTATGTGTGTATTCAATATAATACCGAAAGTGGTTGATTTTTTTTTTTTCATTTTGTTTAACCCAAAATCGGACTTTTCAGCTCAAGTGAGTTGAATTCAACCCAATTAATAAGAAACAAATATTAATACAAAAGGAATTTTGCTGGCAAATGATGCAAAAAGTCAAAGTTAAATTAAAAGGGATAAAGGTATACAAAAGAAACAAAATTTGAATTTAAAATTGAATATGGTCTCTTTTTAAAAAGGTGAATTCTAAGCTTTGTTACAAAAGCTATAAAGGAGAAGTTGTGTGTAACTCACACCCAAGCAGAGAGCTGGTTCCAAAGGTGAGGAGCTTGAATTTGAAGATACTGCCTTTCATTCTTGTCCTAGAAATTAATGGAACAAGTAGATCAGACCTCTTAGATCGGAGTTTAGCAGTAAAGACATTGTATGTAATGTAAAGTTTTTAAATTCACATTTAAACTTAACGGGAAACAAATGTAGAGAGGCCAAAACTAGATGTATTTTGGCAGTACCAGTAGTACTCGCTACAGCTTGTGGATCAGCTGAAATATTTTCAGCTTTAGAGAATTTACTTTTTTTTTGTGCACATTACTATCTATGTATGAACCTTATTTTTCATTTGCACAGCATACTTTTGAAGGCGGAATCATTCAAGTAAATGTTTAACTTTACTCATGCATTACAGATTCATGGTAATTAATAGCCAGGTTGTTGCCTCAGAGGTTGCAGGACAGAAGGTTATATGAACTTTGATCAATGATTTACAAACAGGCAAAATGCTTTGTAGAATAATATAACGCAAAGTTTGGTGAGGAAATTCTTTACAGTTTAGGAAAAGTTAAATGTTTGATTCAACTTCTTTCCTTCAAGTTTCCATATTTCACTAGACGCAAGTTGTTTTTGTGAATACATTAAACTAAATTTAGTTGAAGGTTAAACATACAAGACGAGACTGGAAGAAAATAATTTTTAAATTAATATTATTCTTTAAAAAAAGAAAAGAAAATACTTATAGAAATGATTTTGTGAAATAATTTCTTTGCATTGTATCATCAATATCTAAATCATGTATAGATTTCAAGTATATTCTCAGTTTCTTTCAATTCCTTGAAAGAGCTGTAGCTCCGTCTTGACTTGTCAGCTTTGTATTCCTGTTAGTTAATGTGACTGCAGCAGGTCAGACTTGTTTTATTGAAAATGATAATATAACACTAATCAAACAAGTAAGGCGATGGTCTAAAGATGTTCCCAAAAAACACCAAAATTATCACTCAGACATGATGCATTCAGTTGGTTTTGGGTTAAGAGTCAGTGGAAGTCTAAAGGGGCTATTGTCTGACTTTCTTTTGCAAGTTTATGCATGTAGTCTGAAAAAAAATCCCTTTATCAAATCAACAACTTGAAGTACATTTCTTTTGTAATGATTGTGCAGCACATAATTTGTCCAGCAGATGGCAACAAAGAGGCAAAAGCTTAAATCTAACTGAGGGTATGGCTCATGTGGTGTTTATGACAACAAAAATGGTTAAATGAAATTAAAAAACAAAACAAAAAATTGTATTAATCCAAATGAGATATGATCAATGAAGGTTAGATCAATCAGTTAACCAGGTTTAGGCTAAAACATGATGTGTCGTAGTTTTATTCAGAAGAACATAGCATATTCCAAGACCTCAATTTCACCAAAAAGAAGTAATAAAATCCTTTACATATACCCTCATCAAAATGATACTGATATTTTAATTAATTAATGTTTATTAATGTTTGAGCACATTAAACCTGTAAACTTGTTTTTGTGTGATTACACTTGAAGTGCCCTCTTTGTTTTCATCATCCACTAGGTGGCAGTATTTGTCTTTTATATAATTTACAGTGCGAGCACCTTCACGTTCACGAGATAGAAAAAACTAAACAAGAAAGAAGAAACAAGTTATAACAATACACAGAAACGGATGTTGAGATGAGGAAATTTAATCATTAATGCATTATAGCTGAAGAGAACAGAACTTACAAGTTGGCTTTTTTTTTCTGATTTTCAATCAATTACACTTGACCTTGCCTTTGTCTGAAACTCCTGTTTAAATGTAGAGATAACATTACCCTGTCTGGTGGTATTTGCATCTGATCTCGGTGGGGAAAAATAGAATCAGTGAGCAGGTCAATGAATAAAGAATGATAGTGGATGTGTGAAGTATATTTAACACATGTTCTCAAATAATCCTTCCAAAATAGTATCTGTGAGCTTTATTGAGACTGAGAATACCTGAGCAGGCACATCATGCTCAGCCACAATCGATGTGCCATGTAATATGATATTACAGTCAGACCTCAGAAATAGTCAGTCACATGTATTTTTAGCACTGGGATATCTATTTGCTTGTTGTAGAGATTTTCTTTTTCCAGGCACAGCAATATCTGAGCAACATTGTGAAATACAAACCTGCAGGACAAACATACCTCAGACAACTTTGACTTTTTTTACAAAAGAAAATATATATATATATATATATATATATATATGTATGTACAAGATATGAATATCATAGTCATAGCCTGTATGATTATACATATAGATAGATAGATAGATAGATAGATAGATAGATAGATAGATAGCAAACACAAATGACAGCAACATCAAAAAGGAGCAGGGGAAGCTCTAAAAATACAGACAGAGGAAGTTGAAAAGATGCGGGAAACGAAGGCAACGGTGATGCCAGAAGTAATCAGAGCACTTGGGCCTGTGACACCCCAAACCAGGAGGGTGGCTCCACCAGGAACATCATCAGAGATCTCTGTCCAGAATAATACAGTCCTAGAGACAGCTAGATTGCATAAATCCACAAGGCTTCCAGGGTAAAGGACCTCAGCTTGAAAAGGGTGACCACCCACATGGGCTCAAGAGTAGAGCATGACTATATAATCATTTTATTACAAGTGTCTTGAATATCTATACCAGAAGTAGAAATAAATTTGATGTTAAAATGAAATGTCACTCTTTAGAAAATTTGTACTTGAAATATTGAAAAGTAGTGCCAGATCAGAAAATCTGCTGCTTAAAAATCATTATCTGCGAAGTATTTTATTGATATATTTGACACATTAATGCACCACTATTTATTTTCATCTAAAGCCAGGTTTTGATTGGTGGAGAATTGAATCAATAAACACCAACAGAATCTAGTGATAGCAACAAGAGCTTTTGAATAAATCGGAATGTTAAAAATGTATTTTGAACTCATGAGATCTAGTACATTGGAATAGCTTTGTAAGGAAGAATAAAACAGAGCCCACATATGTTTGTGATAAAATGCAGCACTTGAATAATATACTTAATTGCATTCTATCACAAACTGTATCACAAAGATTGAAGGAATAATCCTACATCCAAGTTTAGGAACTAAGAATACTTTTTGAAGCTTGATCCACAAAAAGACAAAAAGATCTCTAAAGAATCTCATGCTATTACATTGATCATTCTAATTTTAGAATATCTGCTGTAGCTTCTTCAACAGAGGAGCCAGTGCTAGATTTTTGAATTTCTGGAGGGTGTAATAATCTCATTTCATTCTTAAACAAGGTTATTTTGTTGATGAATTAATTTGATTGGAAGAAAATCGAATGTCTTTCACTGCCATGAGGCTGCAAAGGCTAAAGCCACATATTGAACCACAGTAACTGCTTCCTCTGACCCAAACTACTAAATCTGACTTTCTAATCTATTTAATGATGCTGCAGTTCATGCAGACTAAGTCACATCTTCTGTTTCAGCAACAACACTGAAAAACAGGATGCTCAATTTTTAACTAATTATAAATATCTTAATATTACAAAGGCCAGCGATTCTATCTAGCAATCAGAGGATATGGCCATGGTGCGGTCGCCATGGATACAAACGGCACACGCAGCACAAAACAAATGCTTGCCAGCTCATATCTCCACAGCTTGTCTCTGAGCCAGTGATCCATCGCCATCACCCTGTCAGAAAATAAAACCATACTACAAAAATATCTCACGCTTATTTCCCCCAAAGACCCTTCCTGTCACAGTGACACGTGTGTGTTTCTCAATTTATTGCAGACCTTTATTTAGCTTTGTGTTATGTAGGTCTGTTTTGTGTGGGCACTTAGTGATCTCAAACTTATTCCACCCAAATCTGCATCACAACCCCATAGACACACAGTCATTCTGGTTCAGGGTCGGGTTTGAGGTACAACTATCACAACTTGCCAAATATTATACACACCTCTTATGGGTGATGTGTTTATAGCAAAAGCATTAAAGTTGTCAGGAAGTGACCTTGATTGTGTGTTGAAGCAAAAATGAGGTTCTCCTTCTTGACCACACTGTGGGTGGTCTGTTGCGATAACTGAAGCAAACAGAGCTTTGGTGTCATGGGACAGAGGTCATGATCTGTAATTCAATTCGTGTCTATCAGCTTATATTCCTTAAAGGCTTTGACCTATGGAACTTTCTGTTAGAAATAACAGGCCTTGGTGTCTGATTTTGGTCTGATCTCTCAGATAATCAGTACACCTCAGTAAATGTTCGATCACAAATGGCAGTCACCCTGACCCCTGTCATCTGATCTTGCCAGTATGGGGTTACCAAATCATAGAGCCATGACATATTATGAGGGGAAACAGACTCCTACAAAGTCTGCAGGGAACTCAACTGTCATTACTCATTGACCTGTAAAGAGCACTGAGCCCATCCAAGCCCTAGTGTTTGCACAGAGTCTCTACAGCAACACACAGTCAGTGCTACATCAGAGTCCAGTCAACCCATATTTATTTCATGCATGTCTGTCTAAAAATAGTGTCATAAACATTTGGCTGATTGAGTAGATACATAAAACCGACTGTAGTCTTAGGAATCAAGTTTATAAGTGATGCTATTTCAGTCACAGAGGATAGAGTAAATGTGTGCCATAAGTCATAAAAGTACATTATCATGATATTAGCCAGAAGAAAATTCATGCCAATGAATGGCCTCCAAAGCCCCATTCTCCTGCAGAAGAATCTGCAATGTAAAGTTAGGTCTGTAACCATGACAACAATTGAAGAGGCAGTGACAGGAACTGATAAGAAGCAATAGGAGCAAAGAAAGCTGATTATTTTCACAAATATTCTGTCTCATGCATTACTGTCAGCGCCACTTTCAACAAATGACAAAGCTTTTTTCATTTAAGTTAACATGATCAACTTAAAATAACTATAGCAAATTTAATAGGTGGAAACATCATGCTAGCACTAAAGGAAACATCCAATAAGAGAACATCAACATTCATTTCTAAGGCACTCCACTGAGTTGATGTAAACTTGTCAAAAGAAGTAAGAAAATGTGTGTTTGATTAATTATTTTTCACCGGCTGAGCATAAACATGTAATAAGAACTGGTGATCTTCAATATCGCATGGCTGTTTATGAGAAAAATGCAAATCATGGCAATTGTAACTCTTTGAAAATATCAGGTATAGAGCATACTGAAAACTCTATCAGAGGTGGAGATAGGCTTAAAAGACTCCTGCAAAGAGAGTCATTTTGGATCTACACACTGAAAGCTAATTATCACCCAGGTTTGAATGGAGAACTAGATCTTTCTCCCTTCTTGTAATTGCCCTCCTATGTAAATGTTTTTGCTGTCTCTTTGATAGATCCTCAGAATGTAAAAGCCATAGGCTATGATTGTCTGTAACATGTATGCTGTCTGTTTCATGTATGCTGTTTAATTCATTGTGTGGCATAAAAGTCCCTTTAGATATGCTGTTTTTAACTCTGTTTCTGTGTCATTGGCAGGTCATGGTGATCATGTGACCACCTACCTGCTCCCACTGAGCAGCTGGCCCTGATTGCCTATTTAACAATGAACTGAACTAACTGACAAACATTTTGCCCTTTGCCCTGACGAAGGTCTTTTGGCTGAAACACGTTGACAAGCTTTTAATAGACTAGCCATGTATCATTTAAGGCTTTTTAATCTATACCCTCTTGAGTGCCTCAGATCTTTTTCCCTAATCTTCACATGGATCCCTAAACTGATGAGCACCAGAGGAACACTTCCATTCAACACCCAAGCAGCACTCCATGCATCCGTTTTCTTTGCACCATTAATTATTTTTCCCCTTTAATAATACCAATTGGTGTTGTATCATATATTGTTGGAAAGCTTGATTAGTCACCTTTACAAAGATGTATAACTTTTAAGGATTGTGCTTCTGTGGAATGAGCAAAATAATGCCAAAATTCTCTGCATTATTCTGCAGTTGGCATTCACTCTTGTTTTGAGATTTAAATGCTGCCGGGTGCATGTTAGTCACAGATGTTTGATTACCATCTTACTACCAATTAACTTACAAACAGACAGACATATCAGAATGAGATCCCATATCTGTAGAATCTGGAAAATAATTCCATCGTCCAAAATGACAATGCTCTTCCACGCAAAGTCAGGATCATCACAGAGTACCTCCAGAGTTTGGGAGTGCAGACGATGGAATAAGCTGCTCTGAGTCTAGACCTCATGCCATATTAAAGTTTTGACAGATCAGTTTGGGTATGCTGTATGTTCTAAAGTAGTAGTTCCCAACCTGGGGACCAGGACATCCCAAGGGGGTCCCCCTTGGATCATTCAGAGCCATTGTGATTAGAAATTAAGACAGATATAAGTTGAAATCTGTCCAATCAAGTTTTTTTTAAACATCACATTTCGTTGGCATAGACCTGGTGTTTTGGGAGCTTGAAACCCCTAACTTTTTAAATCAGATCCCAAAGTGAATACGTAGGGGTCATCAAAGTCTGTTATACAATATTTCAGCACATGTATCCTCAGTCAAAAATAGACATAAGTTTATTTTTGCTTTTAAAAAAGCCACTTATAAGGACACAACTTGTACATCAAATACATTTTTGTCCATGTACAGGGGTTTAGTAAGTGTCAGTGAGCAGGTGCAGCTACAGTAGTGGAGCCCTTCATGTCTATCTTGGTAACCTTGATTTTTCCTGCACCATTTAATTAATAAAACATGGCTGAGAAACACCACAGAGCAGATGATTTGTCCCTATTTTTTGGTTTTAAAAAGTAAGGCTATACGCTGTTAATTTTTGGCTTTGACTTCATCGAAGGACAGGACTCTACAAGAAAACAGTACTGATGGTGAGAATCTCGATAATGAAAGCATAAAATCAAGCATAGTTTCAGCATGGGGTGGCGAAGAGGGTCCATGGCTTTTTAGGATTTGCATGAAGGGGGTCCTCAAAGAAAATGGGTTGGGAACCATTGTTCTAGAGTGACCAACACAACCACTTCAACAACTCCTGGTTGAGGAACGAGATGCCATCCAACAGCAAAATGTGACCAGACTGATGACTGATGACCAGCATGGGGAGGAGGGGCCTAACTGTTGTGGCTGTGTATGAATTTTCCACACTCTGACAGAGTAAAATGAATCAAGTGTAAAAATGGCCAATATGTGTTGTTTTTGCTTATTAATGTGAGCGAGTGCAATCATCCAATCCACCAAGCAACTCAAAGCAAGAATATCACCAGGAGAATATTGTTGGGGATTTTGACACATTTATTGGGGAGCACTATCAACACATTTCGTTCTGTTGTTCATTCCACAAAAGCATAATTCTAACAAGTTGTACCTCAATGTAAAGCCGACTAATCAGGCTTTCCAACGATGTATAGAACAACACCAACTGGTATTAATAAAGAGGAGGAATAGTCAACCAAACACAAATTTCCTTTCTTTTTGTGCAACGTTTAGTTTCTGAGATATTTCAGTTGTGAACTGATGTTGTAATTTGCAGAGCCAAACAGCAAACATGGTACTTATAAGACACTGCTGCAATGTAAATATACCCCCAAAAAAGAGATCATGTGGATAAAATGGGCATGGAGTCTGACATGTTGGTTTGAAAGTTTTCTTTATTAAAAGAGCTTTAGAATACATTTATGATGAAATACAACAAGAAGTTAATGATGAGTCTGTCATCCAGTGAATTTTAATTCAAGTTAATCTGCCAGACGTTATTCCAGGCAGCCCCATTAAAAAGCAATCTGATAACTATACAGGTTTGACTGGGACAGACCCATGTGATCATCTCTATGTCTGTCTCTCTGGATTGTCTCCAAAAACATCACAGGCCTCCGGCCAGTTTGATCCCCAACGCATCGGCTATCTGCTGCAACTCCCACGACCGACCACCATTGACACATTTAAGTCAGAGGGGTCAGTCATGCACCCAAAAGTGTCACAAGTTTCCAAAGGTCCCCATCCCTCAGGTCCAATGGGTCAAAAATAGTCCATGTTTGCCTTTTATAAATCAGAGTGTTTCTATAAAAAGCATTTGGCTGACCAGAAACCTCAGCTGAAACCACATCACCCTATCTTTAGCTTTATTTATGTCCTAGTGTTGACAGCACCACTTGCAAAGCTTTCCAGTCACCGTCACATGCGTGCTGAGCCCTTGGCCTGATGCTGGAAATCACCATGGAGAGAAACTGTAATCAGTGAGCCCATGGCACTGGCTAGCCTGCATCCCTTAGAGAAACAAGCCGCCTAACAGCTGCTGAGTTAACGGCTTGATGGTTCTTGCCCTCAGATTCTTTCCATCTACTTAGTGTTTATGGAGCTCTCTTCTGATGGCAGATAAGCACTTCCAATATTGTTAAATAATGATTGGCATGATTGCAACTGTCACATGCAAGAACTATCATGAAATAACATCTGTTAAAAATAGAAAGGCATACAGTTGTGGCTTTATTTGACTAATGTATGTCACGTTTCTTTATCTTTTGCTGATCTGTGTTATTCATACCATTTAAACCCTGGCTTTCTCAGTGGGAGCATCTGCAGCTTGAACAATGAAAAGCAGAATGCAGTAGATAAATGCAGGATCAATAGAGACAAAATTAAACACATGGGTTCATGGCAGACTGTGAACATACATATGAACTATTAACACTTACTGAACCCAGTAAACAGTTTGGTAACATACCAAATGCAAAAATGAATACATTATCAGTTTATACAGTAGAACTTGGACACTGGTAGATTTGAAGCCTGGAACTTTTTATCTAAAGAGAGGATAACTTATTGACTCCATTATTCGGTATACAATTCAATTAACTCACTCTTTCTGATAAAATGAGGCAATGACTTCACATCTTCACAATTTGAGTTTTACTGTATATTCACACCTGCTAAAATATTGAAAATTCAAGTGATGGACTTGTAAATTGACTTGTGATTGTATTTGAAACCTGTGAATGGATGCAAACACCGTCCAAGTAAATTTGGATAAACCCATGGAAGAACAAGCAAGAAATAAACTTCTTATATTTGTAATACACTCTGGAGTTGAAGCATAATGAACCATTGTAATAATATTATGATTCTTTAAAAATGATTGATTTGATTTAATTCCTTTATTCATTAATTTTGTGTAAGTGTTTTATCCATTAAAGGCTATGGATCATATGAAATTAACAGAAAAAAATCCCTGAAACATTTACATTTCTTTCACTAATTAAAGTAGCACTTTGTAACTTTCTGACCTTAAAAATATGTGTTTCTTGTTTGTTTGAATAGCCCAGTGACATTTGTTGTGTACATTCCTGGAGCCATTGTTGCCCTGCAGCATCCTGAGCAGGGAAGTCTCTAGAAGATTTAAAGATGGGGGGCTTGGCCCTCAGGAGATAACATACAAAGTTGCTCCTTTCAGCAAGTAGTGAAATCATGACAACAATGAGTTAAAGCAATGTTAAAGAGCAGTTATTGTAATAATCTTTAGGTAGTATAATGCTATTTTAGACACAAACCTGTGTGGGACATGGGGGAAGTTACCATGACCTTATGCTCCTGCCGAGTTCTTATGGATACGATGATATAAATACTTAA
Source organism: Atherinosoma microstoma (assembly GCA_037177055.1). Classification (NCBI taxonomy): domain Eukaryota; kingdom Metazoa; phylum Chordata; class Actinopteri; order Atheriniformes; family Atherinidae; genus Atherinosoma; species Atherinosoma microstoma. Next base: position 14,415,638 of record JBBBVU010000001.1, on the reverse strand, counting down.
TGTTTAAAGAGAACAGCCGCATACCACCTAATTCTACTTACTATATAACTCTGTTCAGCTATCCATTTTCTATACCTGCTTTATCCTATTTAGGATCACTCATATTCATTCTTAGGTTTAATATAAACGCACCAGCTAACATAATTTTTTGGACAGTGGGAAGAAGTCATGCATGTACAAGGAGAACATGCAGTCCACATAAAAGGGCTCCAGCCAAGACTGAATCAAGAACCTTCTTGCTGTGAGGAAACTAACCATGGAGCAGCCTCTAATAGGTCTGAAGAAAATTAATTCCACTATCACTGCTCTGTAGATTGATTCAAGATGATATGATTTTACTCTGTGTAGAATACAGTAGAATAACCCACGAAAGTGTTCAGATGGAAATTCAGAAAAAGATCAAACTCTTTATTTACTCCTTATAAACCAATTTATCTGGTTTGTCTTCACCTTCATTATTGCCATGAAAAGTAATGAGATACACCTATCTAGTGTGCAGTTGTTCAGTGTTGTCTGTCTGGTCCTGTAGCTTTGTTACCTAAATTAAACCCACTAATGGAAGGAGTTGCTTCTTCCATCTCTGGATTTTTTTGGGTCTATTTCTCCAAACATCTGCTTCAGCTTCTTTTTCTCTGGATCTCCATGTCCTCTTTAATGGGCAGATTAATGTAATTTTAGCTGTTTTAATTACCTGAACAATAGAAACCCACATTTTAGGGTCAGACTTCCTGTTAAGTCCTTAAGAATCAGCAGATGTTTCTGTCCTTTCTGTCCCTGTCCCATTTTGTATACAGATGACAGAAGTGATGGAGTGATCATTACTTACATTTTTTTCTTTTTCATTGATAACAGCTACAGAACAAACTGAGTTCTCTATGTTCAGCAGTGGCCAGACTGGGACAAAAAGTCAGGGCAGAAGTCATACAGTAATGCAGGCCGCCAAAACTCATATCAAAGTTAATATTCTTAATAGACCAACATTTACACACAGCTATAAGCCAGTGCTTTTGTCTCTTCTCTCATCAAAAGACTCAATACAACAGTCACAACAGGACTCCATTATTCATATCATGATAGTTTGTTAACCTGAAACATGATTGGGTCATTTTGTCAGCAAATAATTTAGATGCCAGTTCACCATAAATATGACGTTAATATCGCTGCAACAGTAAAAAAAGAAGTGGCCAACAGCAACTTCACCTGATGTGATACAACTAACATTAAAAAAGAAAATGTCATCTCAGCTTAGATAAGAGACCGTCCAACACTAAGAGGGGTTCCTAAACTTTACTATGCAGCAGACCATCTGTGGAGGTATGTTTGGTTTAGTAGGACCCACCAAATAGGCTATCTTGTGCAGTAAAATAAGCCAACAAGGATAAAAAGCTGCAGTCACATTATTTACAACCAGATAAACACACTGACAACCTGATTAAGTCAAAAAGTTTCCTCATCAGCTTTTAACCTGTATTAATAAAATGTTCCTCATTCCTTAAGGACAGATGTGGATGGTAGCCTATGTGTAATTACAGACTAGTTTAGCTGAAAATATCCACCTATCACTTTAACACAGCACATTAAATTAAATAATATTTTATCTATGATACAAGGAAATCCTGTATAAGACTCCCTGTATATCCAAGGTTGGAATAACCAGTAGCTTTTATGTTTGGGCTGATGAGAAATATAACAGCAACAAACCACAGTGACAATAGATAAATATTTTCTATTAATTTAAATGTCTTTCCTCACAAATCTTTCTCATTGTTACACACTGTAAGCGTAACTTTAAGTTTACTGTTGTCCCATTGGGTGCAGTTCAAAAGGGTTTGGGGTTTAAGTCATGAAGTGAATGTTGGGTTGTCTCTTTTGTGGTCTTGTGAGCTTTGCTGAACAAACATAAAAAGAAGTAAAATGACTCAAGTATCTACGCTGCAGCCATTCCAAGAGCTATTTAAAATATCCGTATTCTAAGAAAAGCAGCTCTAATGTTTCTTTCATTATCTCCTTTAGCATGGGATACACCAGAGCATCCTTTATGAAAGAAAGGAGATAATTCTGTCCCACAATTCCTTTTGGTCACAATTTTCAAAGCAATGCTCAATCAAATTTATTCAGTTGTATTTACTGTGAGTTGTATACATAAATATGAGGATAGAGGAGTGAGTGAGCAGCCTGTGCAAAGTTTAACTTTTGTGACTTTCTTTTCTATAAGGTTTTATAATGAAGTAATATAGTATATGCTGTTATGCTAATGCCAATATATTTGGTTTCTGTGTAATATTGTGATAAGATTACATCGGATAAAGTAACTAAAACATTTTGTGTTGAATATTTATTGAATATTTTTGGTTTCATTTGGAGTAGAGCCACATCACAGTTTAGTGCAAGTGTAGTCAGATTCTCATTGCTGGGTGGTTGTCTTACAGATCGTCCAAATTTTCCCTACCATCTTTCTTTAATCCCAAGATATTTTCCAATGAAGTCAAGGAAAAGAAATTAGAAAAAGATAAGAAATCATTAATATTATTTGACCACAACCCCCCCCAAAAAAACACCCATCCATCCATTTTCTGTACCGCTTAATCCATGAAGGGTCGCGGGTGGGCTGGAGCCTATCCCAGCAATTATCAGGCGAGAGGCAGGGTACACCCTGGACAGGTCGCCAGTCTGTCGCAGCCCCCCCCCAAAAAAACAAACAAAGGTTATTTTTGGCTAAATTAAACTTAATTGTTTGTGTCAGAAAAGTGAGGACAGCTATAGTATTTTCAGAAAATATGAGAGTCAGGTCTGAAAGCTTCAAATTCTTACTTATTTTTCATTTCTAACAACTATTTTAAATTTGTGTGATCTTTGGTTGTATCCATCGATTAAAAACTGAAAGCAAGAAAAGTTTGAGAACTTAAAACTAACCTGCTAATGCATATATTGACATTATACAGCATACTTAAAAGTGAATGAGTGTAATAGTACTATCAGCTGCGAGTGGAAAGCTCAGACTGATACTGCTAAAATTCTTCTGGGAGTTGCTCCTCTGTCACTACTTTCATTTAACATTAATAAAACTTTGAGGAGAAAAATAAAGTGCTTTACTCCATGTGGAAAAACTGAGTGTCTTCTAATCTGCCAAAACCTTTTCTTTTCTTCCTAGCCTTCCAGCACTTCTCATATATGTTTAATCAAGAATAGTTCAAAGCAGGTTTGCCCACACATGGACAGTAGGTCTCATCCCACTCAAGCTTCAGTTCACGACTGGTGGCAGAAGTCAGATTCACAGTGAACAAAGACAGTGTAGGTGGACTGTGTGTATGTCTGCATTTGTGTTTATGTTTGTGTCTGTGGGCCTGATTTGCTCTTATGACTGCATCAGTTATATTAAAGCTCTTCCAGTGTTTTCATTAGGTTTTCATCATGGCCATATAACAAATACGCAGTCATCATTTCTGTTAGTAATCACAGATTTAAACCAGCATTCAGTCTGAGGATTACAATATTGCAAATGCTTTGCATGATATGGGTGAGTCTGAAAGCAATGAATGATAGCAACATTTTCATGTCATTTGCAGTCACATACTGAGATATAGGTATGTGAGGATTTTCTCTTTTTCTGTAAGAAATGCAATCCTGCAATATTAATTGAATAACCTATCTTTTATAAAGACCATTCATGCCTCAAGATGAAGTAATTGAAAATCTGGACTATAATTCTCCAATTTGAAGGTAACATGAAAGAAATAAATTTGATGTCATAGAAAGTTCCAGAACTGCTACAAACACGAGTCAGTTAAACATTAAAATCTCTTATAGTAAGGCAAGGCAAGTTTATTTATAGAGCACATTTCATGTACAGGACAATTCAAGGTGCTTTACATTGCAGAAAATTGCATTAAAACAAAACAAACCTTTAAAAAGAAATTAAATGAAAAAAAAATTCGAAAATCAAGATTAAGAAATTATAAGAGATTAAAAACATGATCAAGTTTCAAATTCAAGCTTAAAAGAAACGGTGCAGATTTAGACTTTCAAATAAAAACTATGTAAATGCAGCAGAGAACAGGAGGGTCTTTAACCTGGATTTAAATAAACTGAGCGTTTCTGCCGATCTGAGACATTCTTGGAGTTTGTTCCAGACATGTGGAGCATAGAAGCTGAATGCAGCTTCTCCATGTCTGGTTCTGACTCTGGGAACTGATAAGAGACCAGATCTAGATGATCTGAATGGTCTGCTGGGTTCATACTGGGTCAGAAGGTCACTAAAATATTTTGGTCCTAAACCATTCAGAGCTTTATAGACCTGCAACACACTTCTGTAGGCTAACAGATTAACCATCTCTGCCATAGCAAATAACAGCAAATGATTCGACCGAACGGGAGGATAAAGTAGTTGCTGGACTATCCTGCCCTGTTTGTAACATAACGCCAAATTAAACTTCGCTGTTAGACTGAATTAACTTACCTGTCCAGCAGAAAGAGCTTTATAGACCAGCAACAGAACTTTAAAGTCTATCCTCTGACGGACAGGCAGCCAGTGTAAAAACCTCAGAACTGGACTGATGTGGTCTACTTTCTTGGTCTTAGTGAGGACTCGAGCAGCAGAGTTCTGAATCAGCTGC
>JBBBVU010000001.1:14376662-14394243 GCA_037177055.1 Atherinosoma microstoma | reverse complement strand
ACACACACACACACACACACACACACACACACACACACACACACACACACACACACACACACACACACACGCACTAAGAGGTTGGGGCTGTGACACAAACTGTTCAACTCTACAGCAAATTATACTGACACAAGTACAGCCATTATTGCCTATGAACAGGTGCAAAGCATTCTGGGAGAGTCCTCTTTTAGCTCCCATTAGCTGTCAGGAAACCAGTGGTGACGCCAAAGAAATTACACAGAAGATATAATTACAGCTCAGCTCAATCAATACCAACAGGAACAGGGGAGTGAAAGAGAAACGAAAAAGAAAAAAAACCTGAGAGGGAAGCAGTTTTATCGTTTGACTGACTTAATGACAGACGTCATAGCTGTAAATAGTTGTTGTAAAATGAACACAACAGCAGCAGCTTACAACTCCAGAAAAAGCAAGATTAGATTATACCTTCTGTTCAGGACAAGAGAAAAGATGCAGAAAGAAGCCAGATCACTCCATTTCTTTGATTATGGGTTTTCATGAATGACTATTTGCTTCCGTCAAGGTAATTCAAAACATTCAGCACACCATGGCAGACCTAGAACTGCATGTCCACTGGTTCAGTTTGAAAATCAATTTATCAGTAACATTACATTGCATGACAATGCGGCTGGATGGCGACAATCTGTTGTCTGTTGAATACTTGGTCAAAAAGAAGAAGGCACAGAATTTATTTCTTAAACATCAACAAAACACCGGACATAGATAAACTTAGTTCATCTTAAAGGGAGAAAAATAGAATCTACTGCATAACATATCTTACATGTTTGTCATATATACTGTACATGTGTTATCATGACTCAGCAAATCTGAAGTGTGTTAATCTATAATATTGCTCAAATCAGTGAATGTAATTTGGAACTCTGCAGAAGCATTTGAAAAGCCAGTCCTTTGAGAGGGACGGGGAAATTTAGTCTCATGTGATCACTGGAGACACACTTCAGGATACATTAAATCTTACAGGGCCTTTGTTCATATTGTGCAGTATGGATACCAGATTTTGGAAGGGTTTTTGGGCTAACCGGAGCTGATCGTAACCCCCATTTAGCTTTGGCTGGCTTTGAGACACTACTTCAGCATAATTAATACTTTTACCTGATGGAAAATCATCAACTTTGACAACTGATTAGAACATGATTTTGATAAAGATCAGCTACATGTCTGTACTCCCAATTTGTTTCATTCTAATGCATAGCTTTTAACATATAGAGAACTCCTCTACAGCTGTAGTTGTAGGGTCGGTACGTGAAAATGAGAACAGGTTGTGATGGGCGACATTTTACCTCTGCTACTGTCATTACACCAAGAAAACTGATGTAAAAAAGTAGCTCAGTCCCCCCTTATCTTATCATCATGGATGAAAAGGCTTATGTTTGTATATTTGGTTCACTGTAACTGCATTATCCTCACCATTAATAGGTGTTAGTTTCCAGTTACGTCGAACTGTGGCATCACTGCGGAGGGAGAAATTGAGCCGCCCTCCATGCTGCGGTCCATCGCTGTCTCGTGAGGCTAGAACCAGAGCTTGGTCCTCCCAGCGAGGCGTGCACAGGTACTTCCAGGAATAGTCTCCAACCAGCACAGGACTGTTATCGTTCACATCCAGGATTTGGACAGTCACCAGGGTAGATGCAGATAAGGAGGAGTTTCCTAAGGTGAACATAAAGATTTAACAAAGATACAGTTGCACTTGTTTTATTCAATTCAAATCTCGTAATAACAAAATACTCAACTATTTTTAGTTTATATATTTAAAAAATATTTAAATGATCTTACGTCCATCCATTGCAATGACCTCCATGGTGTACGTGCTGTTTTCCTCTCTGTCCAAAGCCTGAACAGTTTTTAGCTCACCAGAATATTTCCCAATTGAAAAGTATTTCTTGGTGTCCCCTTGAAGAGAATATCTACACAGAGCATCAAATTGTGTAACGTAAAAGATAATGCTTCATACCCTTGTCAATCTGACTTTGTTACCTTATTGGATGAGAATCAGGGTCATAACCTCGGATGGTAGCAATGACTCGGCCTGGTTCTTCCCCCTCTCTGACAGTCACCTCATAATGGCTTTGAGAGAGAATTGGACCCTCGTTCACATCGTCAACATAAATGGAAACAGTTGCTGTGGATGCAGGGCCATACCGGCCACGGACAAGAGCAACTGGATTCTGGGCACTGAGAACCAGGATGTACTCACTCTCTCGCTCAAAGTCCAACACCTGTGAAAACATGCACAAGTCACATACAGGACAGAGTTTTTCTAAAAAACAGTATTAAGGACAATTACATCCACAGTAACACAATATTATTGAAGAAGTGCAGATATATCAGATAAGTTGATTTCCCTAAGGTTAAGGCTGTCTTTTTTTTTTTCGGGGGAGGGGGGGAATTCTCCTGAGTGGAAATGGTTTAAAAAATAAAATTAAAAAAAAAGCAGCATCTAAAATAAATACGAACTATGTTTTGGAATTTCTAGGGATTTAACAACCAGCATGTGGCCAGCAGCAGGAGAAGGACACACTACAGTCCCCTGTGTCCACTGTGCTTATCTCACTTCCAAGAAATATGGATTTACTGGCAGAGTATTGATGTATTTCTAATAAGAACCAGACACTGTCACGGGGAAAAGCTGAAGATCCACTGTATCACTGATGAAACATTTTCCATGATGCTGCATGTATGCAGCTGCTACATGACAACAACCCCATACAAGCTAGTTAAACTGTTGAAACTTCAATGTTTATATTTAAATTCTTTACTGTAAAAAGAGCAAAAATCTATTCATATAACTTACCACCTTTTCTACCTCTCTAAAATATGCAGATGTAATATATTTGAATCCAGATGCAGCAAAATTGGGAATAAAATATTTCAGGTAATTGCCATACCATTCAGGATTACCATAATTTGAATTTTAATAGTAATAACAGTGGCATGGAGACTTTGTTTGAAGGATTAAATTGATTGTTTCATTGTGAAGCTGTAAAAGTAAAGATGAACTCTAGTTTTTAATGTCAACAGTGTGATTGCAATGCTTATCACACACTTAAAAAGAATGCAGATGAAAGCAACCTTAAATTAATTAAATTTGTTAAATATAATCTTCTGATTCCTTCTCTGACGTTTGCATTTGCTGTCAGGCTTTACAGTGTCTCCTGTATTCTCACAAAACAAAACGTTAAAAAACTGCCTTTGTCTGGCTTCATGCTGCTCAGGCTGAATGTTTCTCTGTTGCCAAGGAGAAGTAACACAAACCTTGGAGGATATATGAGAGCTGTTGCTGAATGGAAGTGACGCATTCAACGACTCAGTATGTATCAGTGTATCAGAACATGAGTCTCTGCTGGCAGACTGTTTCAAAGACCTTGCAGGATGGTGATTTATTTGTTTTGCTTTGAGTTGATTTAGAAAGTCTGAATTATTTCCCAATAAACTGTTATCCCTCTGAGCACTGTTATGGAAATACCCAAATGCAAAACCTTCATTGAGATATATCCAAAACATATAATTGTATGTATACTCACTGGCCACTTTATTTAGTACACACTGCTAATACTGGATTTAAACCCCTTTTTCTTTCAGAACTGCTTCAGCTCTTCATGGCATAGAGTCAACAAGGTGTCAGAGACATTACTCAGAGATTATTTCTCATATTGACATGATGGCATCACACAGTTGCTGCAGATTTGTCAGCTGCACATCTATGTTGAGAATCTTCTTTTCCACCACATCAGAAAAGTGCTCTATTGAATTGAGATCTGGTGGTTGTGGAGGCCATTGGTAAGCTCATTAAGCCAGTAAACTCATTATGTTCAAGAAACCAGTTTGAGATGATTCAAGCTTTGTTACATGGTGCATTAGCCTGCAGGAAGTAGACATTAGAAGATGGGTACATTGTGGTCATAAAGGGATAGACATGGTCAGCAACAACACTCAGGCAGTGATACTTAAAAGATGCTCAATTGTAAGTAAGGAGCCCAAAGTGTGTCAAGAAAATATCCCACACACCATCAAAGCAGCCTGAACTGTTGATACAAAGCAGGATGGATCCATGTTTTCATGTTGTTTATGACTAATTCTGACCCTACCATCTGAAAGTGGCAGCTGAAATGGAGACGTATCAAACCAACAACATTTTTACAATCTTCTATTGTCCACTTTTGGTGAGTCTGTGTAAATTGTAGCCTCAGTTTTCTCTTCTTAGCTGCTGCTGTAGCCCATCTGCTTCAAAATTGGACATGTTGTGCATTCAGAGATGATATTCTGCATACATTGGTTATAGCAAGTGGTTATTTGAGTTACTGTTGCCTTTCTATCATCTCAAACCAGTCTTCCCGTTCTCTTTTGACATCAACAAGGCATTTTCCTCCAGACACCTGCTGCTCATTGGATGTTTTCTCTATTTCAAACCATTGTCCGTAAACTTTCAAGATAGTTGTTAATAAAAATCCCAGTACATCAGCAATTTCTGACTTACTGAAACCTGTCCATCTGGAACCAAAAACCTCAGTACATTTAAAGTCACTTAAAACCCTTTTCTTTCTCATTCTGGTGCTCGGTTTGAACTATAGCAAGTCATCTTGACCATGTCTACATGCCTAAATGCAATGAGTTGCCTCCATGTGATTAGCTGATTAGCTATTTGTGTTAACAAGCACCTGAAAAAGTGTACCTAACTAAGAGGCTGGTAAATGCAGATATCCAATATATATCTTTTATTTGTATACTACTCATAGTTCCATAAATAAACATTTTTTCAGAGTATAATAATATTTCTCAGAATATGACTCTTTAAGTTTAACATCCAACAGATGCAGAGTATAAGACAGACTAGTATTTATACATTTTCCAATTGGTGTGAGTAAAAAGCAAAAGTGGACCTCATGAACATGGACAAGATGAGATTATTAAGAGGAGACAAGAAAATAAAGCCACACTTGTGCTTTTTGGATTGGCCATAGTCCATGCACACTGATATCAAAACACCAGCATGAACCTTTGTAATAGTACTTGAGCAATGCTGGAGTCTTTGCAGTCTTTTTTAAAAAAAAAAAGCAAATCTTATAATTCACCTCTAGCTTTAATTATTTAAAAAGATTTAACTTTAAACTTAAAAATTGAACATGATCTTTTCTAACTTAACTTAACTTAACTTGACTTAACTTAACTTAACTTAACTTGACTAAACTTAACTTAACTTAACTTAACTTAACTTGAGGTCTTGCCTTGTCTCTGAGGAAATAGTCCACTACACAACTGGAATAGTAGTAGACAAGATCATGTAGAAGAAGTACAGCACTGCAGCTGTTTCCCTTCACATGCTCCATCCTATCTTGGAATCTCAGTGTTTCTTCATCAACTGGTTGTAAAGTTGCTTGTAAATATGGTCCTGTCCATAGATTTATGGATGCAGCTTGGCCACTTTGGAAATGTACTAAGCTGTAGCTGTGGTTGCCAGGTCACAGCAACTGGGAAGCATAGTATGGGCCGAAACAACACCAAAGTGCACCAGGAACCAGAAGTAAAAGTTTCATCCCCGGAGTGTGATTGCCTGTATGATGGTGACAACAACAGAGCTTTTGATGAAGCCCAGAACAATCTATCAAAAAAGGTTAAAAAAGCTATCATGGGCTTGTATCTACCAGTGAAAGATATATCCAGCAATTAAAATTCATTAAAAAAAATTCCCTTACAGTGTGTTTTACATTTTTCTTGATGGAAGGTCAGAGTGTTGTTCCACTGTATTCCACTGTCAGTTAAAGGACATTATTGAAAGGAGATATAACATTACATTGTACATGATGCACTCAGTGCTCATGACTCATTTTAAAAAGCGTATCTGTGGCAGTGTCCAGCAGCTGGTTGTGCTTCTGCAGCTGCTGCACTTCAGTATGTGATGCGTTGAAGATGCCCCATTTTAACCTACAGTTCATCTGTGACAGAGATGTTAGGAAAACACTACAGGAGTTCAGAACTAAAGTGAATTCAACATATCACTGAACTCCCCCACACTAACTTAATTCAGTCAAAACAAATGCAAATCTGTGACAAAATTCAAGTTTTCATGATTTAGTGTGAATAGATTCTTACTACGATGCACCTTCTGTATCAAGGACCGCCACAAAGATGGTTTTGAGTGATTTTCCACTGTGGATTCTCAGGTCCAAAACTAGGTAGTTCAAAGACAACTTTAGAGTATTTGTAACTCTTCATATGGCATGTCATAATGGTGCATATACATACAGTCTAATATCATAGACAGGAAATGTCCGAGTGATTAGTTGTGTCATCAGTCATCCAATAAAATGGTTTTCTATTTGTCATAAAGTTAAATATCCGTAATTTTTTGTTGTTAAGTATATATTTACTCTCTAGTCTGTGTGGTCACATTATTTAATTGCTTTTATTTTGTGTGCATTATGAAATTCAACTGATTAAGTGTGTCTGCTTTCAAGCACTGACCTCACACTGTAACTCAGTGAATTAAAGGATTTGCTCAAGTTGATTTTAATCCACCAGGGCTTGATCTGTAAAGGATTTCAGCTGCAATTATAATTTCTTTAAACAATAAACCTAATAAACAGTCTGTTATAGCGATATCTTACTAGGTTTAAACACAATTCTAAAAGACAGTGCATGACATTGCTCATAAAAAAAGAAAAACAAAGAGGTCCTTGTGTGTCAATCTCAAATAATAAATCAAGATCCATTTTTAGGCTCTGGACATCTGCTTTATCTCAAAGGTGCATATGTGTAACTAACAGTTTAGTCACATTCATTTCCCCACAGAGAGGCTGAATATAATAGACTCTCTCCAGCCTGGTTTGCGTACACAGAGTAGACTATTAGAGTAACACAATAACACAGAGACACGCTCATTCCTACAAGCATCCCTAAAATGGCCCACAGGATTATGGGAGGCAGACAGCAGATTATTGGGTGAAAGCATGCCATTGTCATTGTCTTTTTTTAACTGAGGCATGAGAGCCTGTCTGATTGACATATTAGAAGATTTTCGTTCAGTCTTTCAAGTGATCACACTGTAACATTAAAGTCATGCTCATAAAATGACGAGTTTACGTGACTGCTATTTCGGCACGGTAAACCATTGAATGATATCTAGGACTGCACACGCATCAAGGACGAACACATGCCAACATGCTGAAATATGTCCTTGACATTAACCTTTACACTTCTGAGATGAGATATCACCTTCTAGATTTAGTTCACCCCTGACAAGAATGATGTGATATTAACTGATCTTGGTATATGTGGCAGTTAATCATTAATAAGGTCAAACGTGTGTGGGAAGAGGTTGCAAGATGATATGTGGTTTTTTACCTTCAAGAGCACAAGTGAGACCTCATTGGTCTGCTTGTCTGTCACTAATGTAAAGACCTCCTCCTCGTTTCCAGACTCTAAACGGTAGTCCACCTGCCAGCTGTCTCCACCTCGAACATCTGCATCCCTTGCCAGCACAGCTGTCACAGTGGTGCCCACTGGAGCATCCTCTGGAATGTGAAAGGGTCCGTACTGATGGGAAGGAAACAAAAAATAGATGATCACCGAGCAGAAAGCTCTCATTTGAATTTTGTAAAATACAGTTTGTTTTAACAATAACAGGCTAACAAAGAATATTATGCAAAAAGTAATTCTGGTATTTCTAAATAAATCTACAGAAATGATTCTGACTATATTGTTTCAAGTTTTCTGAGTGTTATAAAGAGATGGCTAATGTATGGGAGGATGTGTAATTAGTTATTCTCAACCGTCTCTTCCTTAACAGCTACATTAAGCATCAAATTATAATATCCATTTCAGTTTCTGGCCACTGTACCGTAGGTTTTGCCAGAGAGCTGTGTTTACTGCAATCTTGTGGTTGCCAATAAAAGTCACAGATGACTGACTGTCCAATTTTCTGCTGAGATGGAATGTGACTCCACATGTGAGAATATGCTTTCCCCCTATTGCCCTCCCAGTGCTTGCTGACCTTTATTCACCAACCTCTGTGTGTTTAGACAGCCGTTTAATCTGCCACTCACAGATGTCCTCCAGTGAAGCAGCCATGCCTGTGATCTGGCTGCCCCATCCACAGTGTTGCTGAACCCAGTCTTGTCACCACTCACCTCCCACATAACCCCCAACAGCCTTCACATTGCCATGGAAAAAGCTGCTCTCCTCAGGCGTGACCTGCTCAAGAGCATTTTCCACCTCTGTGTTTGTGTGGGTATGAGTGCGGCTGTGGTAACCATTATCTGAGCAAGTGTTCATTTGTTTTTAACCGCGTGAAAATGGCCATTCGGGACCATTTGAGGGACACACATTCGATGGAACAACGGTGTGAAAAAGAATCATGATTGTGGAATTTATATGGGAAAAAATAGTTTGGTTTTATCTATGTTCAGCTGTTTTCCCTTTTGGGCTGGACCCTAAATTGTGGGTGTAGCTATGGAGACATGACCTACTATCATCACTTTGAACTAACAAGATTGATAGACTTATTAAAAACAAAATAAACACACACAAAACACACCAATAAGAATAAGTGAATTTAGCTAACTGTATCTTAATAGGAAACATTTTTTGGTGCCAGTGGTCCCAGTGATTTTACATTGACCTTACTTTTCAGACTTGTTGGCTACATTCATCTTCTAAATAAAGCCTAAAGTCTAGGCATCCATGCATGAGCTCTCCAGACATTATCAACTGTAAAATTTCAAATAAGTGCATCTTCTCCTTACTTAACATAAAACGTTCCATCATAGTTTATAATGCCTGTGCCATCTTTTAGTGCCACTTTGGGCTGACAGAGAACAGCAAGAGACTGCTTCCCAATTATCACAGCATGATGGCTCTCCTACATAATTCCCAGCCCTCATGACTTTAAGGTCCTCTCCTCTATTATGCAGCACATGTGGGTAGAAGTGAAGGGATTTTCTGTAACTGCCTTTTTTGTATCTTTTTTTCCACACTAGCAGATACACTATAAAGTGGGAAACCACTGCCTCAGTTTATGTTGGGCTTGGAGCTGCAGCAATAATAACACCTTGCTGAATAATATAAAGACAGGAAGTGAATTTTATTCCTGTATATATTTTCATTATTACAAATGAAAGGTGCAGAAACAAGAAATTAACCCTTTCATGCATATTTTCTAAACACACAAACAAACAAAAAAACCCTAGTGCTTCATGTTTTTCACATCTAATATTTTACTTCTACAGAGATGAACAGTGATACTTTTTCAAATTTTGTCATCATATTTTCCTTTTTATTCCCTTTGTTTATTTTTATGTATTCTACAAAATATTTATAGAATAATAAGTTATCATATTTCCATCGTATAAATTCTATAAAAAATTCTATAAAGATAAACCTGGTTCATTTATTTATACACTGCCTGGGCAAAAATATAAGTCATTACCAAAAATGAAAGTTCACAAACTATATTTTCACATACACTATATTTTGCAGGACCGGCTTTGGCTTTGATTAACGGCATGCATGCGCTGTGGCATTGTTTCGATTAGCTTCTGCAATGTCACAAGATTTATTTCCATCCAGTGTTACATCAATTTTTCACCAAGATCTTGTATGGATGATGGGAGAGCACTGTACAAAGCCTTATCCAGCACATCCCAAAGATTCTCAATGGGGTTTTGGTCTGGCCAATCCATGTGTGAAAATGTCTGATGTTCCTTGAACCACTCTTTCACAAATTTAGTCCAATGAATCCTGGCATTGTCATCTTGGAATATGGCCATGCTTTCAGGGAAGAAAAAGTCCATTGATGGAATAATCTGATAATTCTGGATATTCAGGTAGTCAGGTGACCTCATTCTTTGAGAATATAATGTTGCTGAACCTAGACCTGACCAACTACAGCAAACCCAGATCATAGCACTGTCCTCACAGGCTTGTACAGTAGGCACGGGATGTGTCTTTTGACATGGTAGTTTAAGAAATGATAAACTAGTCATTGCTTCAGCTGGGGTTAAATAACTTGTTGCCAGCTGAAAGATAATCGTCCATGCAGTAATTATCCAATAGGAAGCTTGAACCTTTTTGCTTAGTTAAATCCAAGTGGCAACGTTTTCTTTTGGCTAGGTAGTGTATACATTTAATATGTATACGTGGTTTATATAATAAACCTTCTACATACCATGGATGGTATCCATATATGTGAAATCAGCTTTTAAATAGGTGTCTGCTCTCGTGGACACTGCTTGTGCATGAAAGTGTAAGAGGTTAAAATAATTAATGCAGAAATTTCTGTAAGTTTGTATTGCTAAGATTTCAAGGGTTTTTGCAAATTTCCTGTTATGTCAATGGATGGTGCTAGTTATTATGTAGGTTTTTTTTTTTTTTTTAATTTGTGGAAACTAGTCCGCATAAGAGGCTTTATCAGATTAAACTCTAAAGACACTGTTCACTTAGTGTACAAAGAACTATAAGCCTGAGATTAGTGGCCATATCTTGTTCCCCGCCAGGAAAATTAGATCAGTGACATTCAGCGCACAGTCCAACAGCCACTTATTATGTTTACTCTGCCTTTCTTCTAAAGATACTGTTTATGAAGCCTTAAGAAGATGAATCAGGACTGTGTCAGTTTCAACATGTGCTGGCGTACCTCATGTTGGGAGAAGACCGGTGGGTTGTTGTTCTCATCCTGCACAGTCACAACCACAGTGCAGGAACTGTTTAGACCTGCCAGGGACATCATCACAGCTTCTGTTAGTGACTCAGGGTCAGCCCTTTACACAGATAAAATATACTGAAGGAACAGCAAGTGCCTCATCTTGCTTCCATCACACCCTGAGTCCATGAGTCATGCAGACCACATCAACTGTCCCCCAGAGGCTAACATATACATCCGTTTGACTCAACACATCATCGAAGTCACTGACGCACCAGCTCAGAGAGCTAATACAATTTCTGACAGTCTGCAATTTTCATTGTGATAATCCGGTAACTGAACCAGTAACTGCATTAACAGTGTTTTTTATCACCGCTGTCTTTTCCGACAACTTGCTACTTAATCGACAGCTATTTCTTCTTCAGAAACTGACATAATCTTTTTTCAATTTTTTTTCTTTTTGTTCCACTTCCAACAAAATAAAGTTTGTTATAGAATAAACACATGACAATGAATATTACATATGAAAGAAGTTAAATTCTCAAAATTTGAAAAGAAATTAAAAAGAGAATATATCTTTCTATTAACAGTTTTTAAAGAATTTGTAAAATTTTTGTGTGCTTGACCAGAGCTGTGTCGACCAAATAAAAGTGCCCTCAACAAAACCTTTTTAATGAGACATTTTGAGCTCCAGACATGCTCATGCTCACTTTTATCAAATTTGACCAAGTTTTTGAGCAGTTGACTGTAACATGATTAATCCTTCTAGTGTTGTAATTTTTGGAATTTCTTACTTTGTCTAGAATTACACTTCCCCATATGAATAAGTAAATAATTGTTGTGGGAACTTCTGACTGACTGTTAAAGATTTCAGTCATGATTTTCATGCTTGTTTATATACTGCAGTTTTTGTAATGATAAAAATTCACACACACATCATGTCTTGTATCCCTCCCCCCGTCTCAACATAATGCTCTTCTCTGGAAAAAAAATAAATCAGGTTAAACAACATAGTTATCTTTTGGAGAAAATAACAGACAGAATAAGGAGGGCTGTATTTTTGAACTCCTACTCACCTTTGGCATCCTCTGCAGTGATAGTCAGGGTGTACTGTGGTGCCGTACCCTCCATACTGTCTGCCTGGACAGAGATTACGCCTGAGTCCCGGTCCACTCTGAAAAGGGCACGGGGACTCTCTGGAATCTGCCCGACTAAACGGTAGAAGATCCGTACATTGTCTGTTTTGGGATCATCATTATCAGCTGCCTGCACTGTCAAGATTTCTGTCCCTGTGGAGACATAACACCAGTTAAGTGCAGGAAAAGTACGACCTGTTAAAGGCAAGAGATTCTAACTTATTTGAAATTACATCTTTTTGGATATCAACTTTATTCTGTATTTTACTACAGTTTTATTATCTAAAAATGTAATTAATTTAATTTGAAATGTGGCAAACTATGTTTATATCTTAACACTTGCATATTTATTCTGTTTCTGTAATATAACTAAAAAATCTGAAATGTTTTTCTCTCTGTAATAAGTTGAAGTCTCATATGGAATGAGAATATGAGAGGGTATAACAATAGTGCCTCTCATTTAATCCCCACTCAGTGATTCCATTTAGATTAACAGATTGTCCTGTTTAGTTCATTTCCTAGAATCAAATCGTTCTAAAAGCATTAACAAAAAGGCTTTTATGCAGAAACCTCATATGTCACAACACACTATGTGCTTTTTATGAGCACAGGGAGGAGTGAGGGTGCTTCCCCTGTCTTCTGGCAAAAATCCAACATGCTTTTACAAAAGGTATCCCTCTGTGATTTTTATCATGGTAACAGCACTTTGGCTCCTGCATGCTGTGCTACAATATTCTCATTTGTCAGATTCAGTGTTTTACGAACAATCCATAACTTTACCAATGATACATGTGTTAAAAAAGATATTTCATGGTTACATGATTTTCTAAAGGAATTAGGTAATTGTTAATCACTTAAACCATTTATTTAATCAAATACAAACCAACATGTCAGATGCTGAAACTGGGAAATTGAATTAGTTTAATTTATAACAACATAGCATTTGGACATGTCTGAAATACTGAAAAGTCACTTACCCCGAGGAGCCAGTTCCTTGACTACAGTGTGGTACTGTGCCTGTGGAAAGGTGGGTCTGTTATCATTGGCATCGCCCACCATCACCCTCAACTCCACAGGCTTGGCAATCTCTCTGCCATCTGGGCGCTCAACCACAATACTGATTTGGAACTGAAGAGAACAAAAATAGAAACATATCATAAATCTGCATATAATTTAGATACCAAGTGAAAAATATTGTTAACAGCTTAAAAAGTAGATTATTCCCTCTGTGATTTCAGATCAGGTTGGCCATCACGTTCAAGTCGATAACTCCTATTATACCTCTATATTAATTGAAGATAATCTATGCACACTGGAAAGTTGTACAAGTTTTTGAACTGACGAGTACATGATGGGATAGGTTTAGGAAGCAGAGGTAATTTGGTAAAAGAAGTATATTTATGCATATTTTCATGCATGTATGTATGCATGGAAAGATAGATGGATGGATGAACATTTCCCTGTTCATCTTTATGCACCTCTGGCAGATGGAAGCACAAAGCATCAACATGAAAAGGCTCCATGAGCACCATCACACACTCATGGAGTTGAGCTGAGACAGAAGGTTCTCGGCATTAAGTGGGTTCTCTGCACTTCCAGAGATGATCATTTTTGGAGTAATGGTAGCAATCTATCTACAACCTTTCAGTCACAAAGTGGCAAAAAGCTTTTTATTGCTTCACCTTTCCCTTTATGGCTTGTCTTGTTGTGTCATTAAGTGCAACTTTTAAAAACATCTAATTCATGACAGTCTCAACGTGTTACGAAGAAGCACCACTTTTCAGCAGAATTCATTTCATGGTTTTGTTTTTCTGTCAAGAATAGATTAAGCTAAACCCACAAGGCATCCAGCTGATAGAGCATTTGTAATCTTCCATCAAAAGGTCACTGAAGAAGACAGAGAATTCTAAGTGCTACAGGCATGTGTTTTAACACTCCTCACAACTACTCATGTAGCTCAGTCTATCTGTATTTTTCTTTGGCCACTTGAGCATTTGTGCCATCATGTACTGTTCACTGAGCCATTCATAGCTCTCAGGAGCTTAAGCTATGTGCAATTCTAGAGTGTAAATGTGAACAAATTGACTCTTATTTGTGATTCTCTCTCTTTCTTTTTCGCTCTCTGTCTCTCTCTCTCTCTGTCTCTGTCACACACACAGACACACACATGGACACGCACACACTATGCTCCTTCATCAAGTTAGCAAGAATTCAAATTTAGCCATAGAGTCCTTGCAATAAAAATGATCTTTTGCCACAGGCAAGATATGTTCAATGAACAAAGCTGTGCTTCTCAGGTGTTGGGTTGTTTCCTTAATTACCTCGATTCATTTTAAAAATAGAACTGTGCTCAGTACCCAGTCTTTTAGCAGCAGGATGTATCAGGATCCCTTCAACTGTAAACTGTTAGCCATATCAAGAGATTTAATTAAAACAATGGCTCTCCTTCTGTTGATTTTAATTCAGTCAATAAAATAAAAATCACACAGGAATGAGTTTTATAATCAGGGAAATTTATGTAAATATTAGATATAGAATCACATGCTGAGCAAACAGTAAAACAGAGGTTAAAAATAGAAAATAATTAATTCAGTTTTTCTTAAAGGAACAGTGCAGCATCTACATCAGTGGTTCAGAGGGGTTTGAATTGGAATTTATTTTAAGGTGCTGGAGATGTTTAGCCTACAGTGATAGTACAGACCTGGTCTTGTGTTTCTCTGTCCAGAGGAGCGTTGAGATAAATGACTCCTTCTCTGCTGATCGTGAATAGCATCTCTGGAAATTCTCCATCCAGACTGTACTCTGCCTGGCTTCCACTCCATTTGACCTGATTCAGCACAGACATGCATTAAAACATGTAAATGTATAAAGTTTTACAACCCCAGTTTAAAAATACATTAAACACTGTAAAATGTACATAAAACAGGATCAAGTTTAGAAAGTGAGGCCATTTTATTATCTCATTAGAAAATTAAGTTAATCTGGAATATGATGCCACCAGCACGTCTAAAAAGTTGGGTGTGTCTAAAAAGTAGGTGGTGTGAAAAAGAAACAGCTGGGGGAACATGTTGCAGCTAACGAGGTTAATTGGCAATAAGTCAGTGACATTCTTGAGTATAGAAAGAGCACCATTGAGAGGTAGAGTCTCTTAGAATTAAAAATGGGTAGTGGTTCAAAAATCTAAAAAATATATAATTATAACAACAACATGACAACATGTGGAGCAATAATTCAAAGTAAAATGGGAAATACTGGAAATATTTTGTCATCTCTTGTTCAAAAACAATCATATCTCAAAAGATTTCATGAATCTGGAAATGTCTCTGGCCTCAGGGGACATGGTTGAAAATGAATATCAGATAATCATGATCTTTGGCCCTCAGGCAATATGGCATTAAAAAAAGACATGATTCTCTACATGAAATCGCTGCATGGGCTCAGGAATACTTCCAGAAATCTCTGTGTGCAACACAGTTTGTTGTTCCATATTCAAATTTAGGATAAAGCTTTACCATGCAAAGAAGAAGCCATATATGAACACTGTTTTCTCCAGTCCAAAGATTGTTTAACATGGATTTAGGGAAACTGAAAAATTGTTGTGTTGCCAGACAAATGAAAATCTTAAATTCTTTTTGGATATCATGTACGCTGGCTCCTCCAGACTAAAGTACAGAGGGACCAGCTTGTTCTGAGACCTAACTTAAAAATCCTTCAGCTTTGATAGTATGGAGGTGAACTGGCAAATTACACATCTGGAAAGGGACAATAAGTGCTCAAAGTTAGGCTACATAAAAGTTTTACAGCCACGTATGCTCCCATCCAGGCTACTTCTTTTGAGAGAAGGCCCTGTACATTACAGTATGACAATGCTAAACCTCATATTGCAGCTATTACAACAGCAAAGCTTTGTTGTAGAAGAGTCCGGTTTTGGACTGGTCTGTAAATAATTGTATTCTGGTGTTGTGCTGTTCAGCTGTTTGTTTGTTTTTTGTTGTTTTCCCCTCCTCTGAGTGGAGTGTTGCATGTAAATTCATTGGTGAAGAACGAGAAACCTTGAAAGTTTTGCAAAAAAATAAATAAAGTGTTAGTAGTCTGAGTGCACAGCAAAGATACCATTTGTTTATATGACGAAAAGCCAGCTAAATGCTGTGACACTGATGGGGAACAGAGAGCACAGCCAAAACTAACGATGCAGGCTGAAGGGGATTTTCCACTCTCCTTTACAACCCTTGACAGAATGCTATGCAGTTCGGCAGAAGAACCCAAGTAGCCAGCAAACAGCACCCAACAAGGAAAGGAGCCCAGTCGTAGCACAGCTGATGCACACTAAAGGTGTATCTTCTCATTTCATTGTAACACACACCCTGTCCCTTGTTTTGGATATAACTGTCCAAAAGCAAGACTGTTATATATACAAAGGCACTCCACACATCTGGCTGCCTCTCGATGTTATGGTCTGTTTTCAGACCTTAGAACTTTAAAGTAATAAGATTAATGCTCACTGACTGCTCTGTATAAAGTTACACAGAAAAAAGAAATCTATGAAATCATCAGTTCTGCCTTTGCCAATGTTTTAGTTTGCAGAGCATGTTCTGTCTCCCCTGATAGCCTGTGCTGTAGCTAACGTAAATAGTAGATTGTATAGGTGTGCACGAGCTTCTCGTGAACACTGTGGGCTGGAGTGGAATCAGCTGCTGGATTCCAGAAATACCCACAATGCCCTCCATCAAACAACAACATCAGACTTTTGAAATATGAAAGCAGAAACTAAATGTATTTTTTTTTATGAAAAAAGACAAATTTGATATTGAATTTAGATTTTCCTGTAAATTTTCATGCTAATAATTCTTCTCCAGGATAAAATTAAAAACAACAAGAAGATAATCTTCAGATAATTCAATAATGACAATACCTCATCAATTTATAGAAATGATAATTGACTAAATGTGAAACAACACAAATAATCACTGTTGATAATCAGTATTTATTTCAGCCTTTTGTAATGTAGAACAGAAATTAAAATTACTTTACTGACTTCAGGAAAACATTCAACAAATCTCAAAGTAACATCTGTTGCTGACTAATGAGAGAAACTGGTGGAAGTTTCTCAGTGTGTTTTGTCTGATCAGTAGAGCATTAGAAGTATTTCAGCAGAAATTAAGGGAAATATAGGTTCAAAATGAACCTGCAAGCAATAGATACAACAAATTGCCTTAAAAAGTGGAGATGACACTCTAGCCTCTAACAAAGGCTAAAGGAAGCATGCTTACTAGCTGGTTGGTAGTAGTGAGAGTTGCAAGCCATGTACTTAGAGGTACCCTTATATCTTTAAAATTTTCAACAAGATTAAAGATGTGGAAAAGAGTAAACACTGAACAAGACAAATATTTTGGCACCCTGCATGGTCAAGTATCACAACTTATGTAAACTGAGAGCATTTTACATTCAGCTAAAAGCGTCAGTTATTGTTTAGTTTATTTTCACCTATTCTTCATGCAAAAGTCTCCCAATGTTTATGAAATTGTGCATGAACTCATTTTTTATTTTTTAGGTCTTGTTCACTTTACTTTGCTTGATGTTGAAGTCAGAAGACTGTGTCCATCCATTTGGGTTTATTCTTCATTAATGTTTTCCCTTTTATTCAATTGCATTATATAAAGGGATTTATATATATATATATATATATATATATATCAATGCTTTGCAAATAACCTCATATAACCCAGTATGTTGTGATGCCTGTGATGAAAATCCTCTGTGAAGCGACACAAGG
>JBBBVU010000001.1:14356806-14369477 GCA_037177055.1 Atherinosoma microstoma | reverse complement strand
ACACTACCATTTCTAATGCTACGATAAAACTAATTCAGAAAGCCCTCCTGACTTTGAATTTACATGCTGAGGTTTGGAACAGGCTTTATCTGTTATCAATAATGCTTGGAGGAAGATCAATTGGGACATGTGCAGACCATATTTTTGTTTATCATTACCAATGAGCTGCTCTCATGTATTGTTTTCTGCTCTTGTAAGGAAATATGCATACATTTGGTGTCAGAGTAGCAATGCTCTTTGTTCTCTCTGCATATGAGACTCAACATACTGCTGCGATTTTTTTTTTCTAAAGCTGTACTTTAAATAATTTCCTTTGTTACTGTTAAAAGGATTTTGAATCAGTCTCTTAAATATGAACCTAGAGGTTCAGGTTTAATAGCTTTCTGAAATGTGCTTTCTCACTAGATGTGTATCAACCTTCTGTTATAATCATCCCAGACACATTAGCAAATGCCATTTTCTATCTGTCTCCAGCTGTTTTAATCATTGGGAAATTGTTTATAATAGAGAAAGTGTGACTGTGACTAAATGTGAATAGTGCACGCCCTCACTGCGAACACATGGGGCCAAAGTCTTGTGAATCTCAAGTCATTTTAGGTAGTCATCTTTGAAAACAGCTTGATATTGTTCGAAAGTATATGTCCATCTTACACCATGTCTAGCTTTTTACTTAACTTTCCAAAAAATCTATACAACTTTTGCATGAAATTACATTCAGGTCAATACTATAAATATTAGTGTGGTTATGATAAAAACAAAAGAAACCTTGATGGATTGGATGGATAGAGGTAAAAATAGCTAAACTAAACATTTGAAATTCCAGCCAAGTAGAAATTCTAGGTATGTTGTGTTGGTTGTATGATGTGCGCTAAAGCTGCGGTCACGTCCATGTCAAAGAAAAAAAGCATGGAACAAGTAGCTGAAAAATGGCTGCAGTGCATCACAACTGACAAGTCAGAAGTTATGATTGTGTTGTCCACCAGCAATTCACATCGTATTCGTGTTTGTAAGATCCATGTCGCATTGTTCGGCTTGAAACAAGCTTTGAAGATAACTGAAGTCTCTCAGTATGTAGGAGGCATTCAAAAATTATACAAAGACATAAACAACAGATTTTTGTGTTTTTCTTATATCGGCAGACAGTGAGGAAACAGAAAAAAAAGAAGAAAAATTAGATGTGACTGGAACCTGAAATTGAACTTGTATTTGATCCAAATGATCAATATTACAATTATAAAGCTGCAAAGTTGAGATGTTTTCAAGCATCATTACTGAACATTGGCAGATTTTCACACTTTGGCACCCTCTAATGAGGGCTAATTCTGCATCAGTCTTGCTACCTGACTGTCTCTTCTCTGAGTTCTCTAGCCAGTGACAGGCAGCCCAATGTTGATTCTTGTCTTATCTCGTGTTCTGTCACTTTCTCTCTTTCTTTTCCTTGCTTTCTCGAATAAAGTGTTCGTGTGTTTCTTTGCTGAATCAGTCAGGATGCACATTCAAAATGGACAGTGTGTAGATATCCAGTAGCTGCCACGTGACACAGTGCCAGAGCAAAACGCAGCAGTAACGTGAGGCTCCAGTTTTAGAAAAAAAATGTTGTGAAGCGCAGTTTTCTAAGCCTGGGGACACTGCAGGGCAATGACGGCTCCAGGAATGTATAAGTGCCATCAAAATGAGTCAAAAGCACACTGTTTAAGGTTGGAGTTTTATAGTGTTACTTTGAAGGTCCTAGGACTGTCACTTTCCAGTACAAAGGTTGATTCCAAATACTGCGGCACTGAGTGTGAGCATGCATAGCTGTCTTTTTAACAATGGGATGGATTGGTGACCTGCCCATGATCTAGCCTGCCTCTTACCCACTGTTTGGAAAGGCTCCAGCTTCCATCAACCCAAACAGGATAAAAGTGAGTACAAATAATGGATGGAAGGTCCTTTCAAAGCAAAATCACATAAGCCAGTTGTGTGTTGAGGCTTCGCATTCCCAGCAGCACCTATGATGATTAAAAAACATCTGCAGTGCTTTTCTACTAAAGTACAAGGTTTGAAAAATTAATCATTCTAGAAATATAAATAGGAAAACTCACAAGTGGGCCCTTCTATGACGAGCAAAGCTGCATGAATAGGTTTTTACCTTGAACATCTCTGAACCAATTATCGTGTCCATTCCATTTATAACACAAAGAGGGATTATTATCCTCCATACTCGCTATTATCATGATGTGTTAATGACGCTGGGTCAGATAAATAGAGTGCATAGATGACTAGTTTACAAAAATTACATCACAATAAAGCCAATTAAAGAGCCATACACTTGCACAACCCGGAGGCGTCTGACTGACATGTATGAATAAAACACCCCACCTGCCTCCCAGCTGTACTAAAAGCAGAGTCTGGGTCTGATGCCAGAAAAGCACTGTGAAAATGCCAATTATAGAATAATGGTGATGGAAGCATGTTCGTACATCTTCAACCGTGAATGCAGAAAAAGGTAAAAATGAGAGATGGATGCTATTTTGGTTTTCTGTCTACCTTCTTTTTCTGTCAATACAGCAAGAGTGAGGGTTTTTTTCATCATATTTCTTATTAAAAAATAACTTTTGCCAGAAGTGTTTTTTTTTTTAATCTTAATGGTTTAATGGTTTAATCTAAATCGGGAAAATGTACTTGTTCATTCATGAGGATTTTATGATTACTTATGCTTGTCTGCAATTACCATTTACAGTTATTGTCAACCTCCAATTTTCTTTCTTTTTTTTATCATGTATTACCTTTGATAGTATTTGGAAAAAACAATTATCAACACATTAAACACTCAGAGAAATGCTATAAGTGCAAGACTTACATTCATTTGTTTATTTCAAATAAACTAAAGTGCCTTACCTTTGCTAGATACCATGGGAAAATACCATCATAATTTTCAGGAACACCAATTTTAACATTTGCCCCAGAACATGGTACAAATGTGTGAAGTATTGCCAACTGTGAAACAGAATTTTAAAAAGTTAGTTTTAGTTCAAATGCCTTTAATAGAAATCTGCTTCTGTAAATGATGAAAATATAATAGTTTGGTTTGAAAATCTTACAGTGAAGGCTGTGATGAGCATTTGTGTAGCTCCTCCGTCAGCCATGCGTCCATGTAAATGGGACACACTCACACTGTCTCAAACAAATCAACAATCAGCAAATTCTGTCTTGTTACTGATTCACCACCTTGGGTTTATTTCATATCTACAGATTTCACAGTCTAAATGAATAACCAGAAACAAACAAAACAGTTAAAAGTAGCATTTCCTCTACCACAGCAGCCACAAACAACCACTAAAAAAATATTTAAGTTGAAAATACAAATTATATTTATCAAAATCAAGTTGTATGCAAAGAATATTTAATTCAGGTCTCAATGTCTGTCGAGTATCATTCAGTTAAAATAGTTAAGGAATACTGAATGGCAATGTGTGGTGGTCACAGTAAAGTCTCATATGTTCCATTAGGTACAATTCAAGCCTCCAACGTGCAACACCAAACATTGAAAATAGTATCTCACCAAAAGCAGTTGGTGATGATGATAAAGAACCAGGTACTGACATTTACAGAGCAAAAACTATTCAATTTGATACCAACTTTTAACAAAGAAGTTCCATCTTACCTCCTCCAAATGTGTGTGTGCTACTTCTAAGAGGTTTGAGAAAAGTTTAAATTGGGTGGAAAATGGTTTCTTTTACACTTTAGGTGGATTAATGGTTAACACCTTCAGAAAAACATGCTTAACTACCTTGTTTCCTTCCTGTGAAACCAATGGCTAGTGAGGTCCCACTCCACTGATAGGATCATATAAATATTCATGAGACAACACCTACTTCTTCTTAGACACATTTTGCTGAATATGTTGCTGCAGGAATAAAGAAGCGAAGATTTAATGTTTCATTTTATATTTTATTGAAAAAAGAACTCAATGTAAACAAAGAATTGTCATATAAGGTCATGGTTCACAAAACTTATTGCTTTACTCATACATTCACGACCTGAAATGAATGAGCAACACATAATCACAGAACAATTATCTAAGGTTTGACTAGTCCTCAGTTACATGGCCAAGGCACGAACCTGCGCACCGCATTTCAAGTAAATATAACTCTAGATGACCTAGTAATGGGATCTTATAGCATAATGAGATGAATGTTGCATTCAACATCTTTCATATTTACATCAATCTCCTCCAGTAAAGGAGCACAACAACAACAATCTTTGCAACTCATTAGAAATAAGAAATTGGATTTTTCTGCCCCCCTATCATGATAGCGAAATTGATAAGGCAAACAATATAACATAATAAAATGCTTGAAAAGCTTCATGCGGGTTATTACCATCATCATGATATGACTTCACAACATCAGTCATTTAACCACATCTTCTTTTTGCTTTTGTTTGGTGTCTAGAAAACAAAAATATATTCTGTACAGCTCTATTAGTCCTTTAGGATTAGTGTTAAAACACACACACAGCATCTGGTCTTCAGAGGCCAAAGGGGAAAGCAAAAGAAGTCTTTTCTGTCCCGCTTGTTTCTCAAAGAACTGTTAGGTCATGGCAGGACTTGGATTTCTGCCTGAAAGCCATCTTCTTGTTCTTGCGTGCAACTATGCGGCCCAGAAACCGTTTAGCCTTTTTGCCAATGCTCTCTCTGCGCCTGCAGTTGGCCATGCGTCGTGCGTTTTCCTCTTTGCTGTCTTTCCTCAAGCGAATCTGTCTGACTATGCCCTCGAATAGGTCCCGCACGTTGTGATGGAGGGACGCGGATGTCTCGATGAACTTGCAGTCGAACACCACTGCACACGCACTTCCCTCTGAAATTCAGAAAACATAGAGAGAAGAACATTAGAGCAGGTGTACAATTGAGAAAATACAGACATAGAGTTTATATTAGCTGTGAATGATACAATTTTGAAAACTTTGGCGGATTCTTTAGTTTGTGGTGACATTTAGGGCCAGAATCTGAGAAGACTGTTTCACATCTTCAGCTCATTGCTGTTATTAATACTAACTTACCATCTACAGACACCTCTCTGGACCGGACCAGGTCACTTTTGTTGCCCACAAGAATTATGGGAATGTTTTCTGACTGCCTTGCCCGGCGCAGCTGAATACGGAGCTCTGATGCCTTCTCGAAGCTCGATTTGTCAGTCACTGAATACACAATGATATAGGCGTCTCCCATCCTCATGCACTGCTCCTTCAGCCATTGGCTGTTATCCTTCAGGGCAGAAAAAAAGATCCTCAGTTTTTGCACGGTCAATGTCATATTTTAAAACTGCACAATACATCAATGGGCATACACTGTATAAATAATAAATAACTCACCTGCTCCCAAATGTCATACAACACAATGGAAGCCTCCTCTTCATCCACCAAAATAGATCTATCGTAAGTGTTTCCTGGGAGAAAAATAAGCATTTTATTACATATTAACGGAGAAAAGCAAATACTATTTTATCTTAACATTCTTTGTTTTCAGTGTTGCTGCTTTAATCAAATAATATGTTTACCATCGTCTGTGAATACTCTCTCTAGTCTATACTTCTCATTCAAATAATGCTAATGGTTTTGCTCCTGACAGCTATGATGACGAGACCGCTGCCTCTCTGAAGATGAAAATAATAATATATGCATAGCCTATATATCCTTGTTCATAAAAAATAAAAATCTAGTTTTTTTTTTAATAATAAGTAGCCAAACTCAATCACTGTGTTAATTGATGCATATTCTGAAATAGCCTACTCAAATCATATGGCTCAGTGTGGGTTTTGTGTGGACAGATCTGGTGTTAAAATGGTTAGAAATCCATCTTTTTAAAGTGACTAAAATGTCCTTAAATAGCCTATAGTTTATTTTTAACGTTAAAAAAAATAATTATACCGTGTTTTTTTTTATAAATAACTTTTGAATTATCACATAATTAGCCTACTTCAAAGACAAATACAGTCTTCAGTGTGGTGAATTGTAGGCTGACTCATTCTCAGCATCACCATTTACCTGCTTCATCGTAATCGTGACCGGCATCCTCAACTCCTCCGAAGACGCGAGCCAGGCTGGACTTGCCCACGCCATGCTCCCCAAGGAGAACCACCTTATAGACCTGGGAGTCTGTGTCGCTGCCGGTGGAGATCACAGAGTCAGAGGAGTCCGACGCGCAACTGCCTCGGTGCTGCTCGCTAGGGGAGTAGGACGTGCAGCGCAGTAGGTTGGACAGCTCGTTGATTTGTCCCGTCTGTGGGATCGTGGTGCTCAGGTCCCGATCGTCCACGGGCATGCTTCTTCTGTGTAGGTTGGGTAGATTCATGGGAAAGGGCATGCTTCCTCTCCTCTTGTCCATATTTCGCAGTTTGTCACCCTTGTTCAAAGTCATTGTGCTTATAATGATGATCTGTGGATAGATGCACCGTGCGTAAAAATGTGATCTCATGTTAAATCACTTTATAGAATGGATATTATTATATGCGCGTTATATGCGAAAGATAACAACATGGTTTTACAAGATTTTAACATTCTAAGTCATATAAGTGAATTATAAATTCTCCACATGACCACAATCTGTACTATTACACGTCCAATAAAAGTTTAAAATCTCCATATTGGAATCAAAGACACTTACTCGGTGATGGCAATTAAATCCAACGAAGACAATCCAATAATCCTTGGTTTAAAAAGTGGCTGCAGTTGAAAACGAGGTTTTGCTTGAGTCTGATCAGAGTCGCGGCTCGGCCTATTTATAAAGGACAAGAGTGACGTCGGCAGGGATTCGCCCCGGAGAGTCACGTCTCCATTTATTATAGTGGTGCGTAATGGTAACATCACGCATAGAGGAGGGGGGTGTATGACTGGAAGGGCTGAGGAATCTCCCTTCCGCATCGCCAAATGGAGCTCACTTCTGAGGGGGCGACCAGAGATGCATCCATGAACAGGGAAAGCCCACTTTCAGCTAGATCATACATATTTTATAATATGTGAGTTTATAATGTTATCAACCCGTTATCCGCCCTAATCTTTTTAGGTATAAAGCATGGAAAGCATACAAAGATCCTTTTCCTTTGAACATGATCACTTATATTGATCACTTTCAGTTTTCACTGCCACGTCTAAGTGAGGCTGACTGCACGATTAATGAAATAGCCCACTGTGCTGCTATTATGAATATGAACCCATGGGTGAATTTTAAGGTACGCAAGGTCTTCAAATCATTTGTTATCCAACACAAATTCTGGGGCATCTAAAAATCAATTCATTTACCTGCCAGTGACGGGCTAACATTACAACCACATAAAAATTCTACACACGTAGCATCAGATTATCATTCATCCCCGGCCGCACCATATCCTTCCAAACTGAGGAAGACGCTGCAGCCACACAACCACCCTAGCAGCTGTAATCTTTCTCAGTTGACTCACCTAACCTTGGACAGATTTGGTCTTACTGAGCCAAGGCTGGAATGAAAGTCTTTCAATTTAAAATATCTCGGCTGTGTGACGGGTTAATGGAGGAAAAATTAGATCAAGTCAGTTTTCTCTGTTTCACTCTATGTGTTATTTTCACTTTGGATGATATTAGATGTATATATTTCCTTGCACAGACTGTATTCTTCAGAACAACACGCTCAACCAGAGGAATTATGGCGCTTTGTGAAATAGACTGTGATAGGTTGCTGCCATCTAGTGGACTTCCCCCCCAGACATTACATGAACTTTTAAACTTGACTCTACCGACCAAGGATCAGCCACTCCGGCCCTCGGCCAGTGTCCTGCAGATTTTAGTTGTTCTCCTGCTCCAACACTCCCGATTCAAATGAACGGGCCATTGACAGGTTTGTGCAGAACTCTACAGCAAGCTGTTGGAGATCAATTCCATTCCAGACTGGTGTGTTGCATTGGGGAAACATCTAAAACCTGCAGGACATAACCCTTGATATGACAGCAGCTGTGTCAGAGCTCAGAGGCAAACTACAAGACACTCTGACAGACAGATGAACAAACATCTCACTGACAGTCACTGATGTGGATGTTTTACTGTCACAACCAGAACCAAAGAGCTGAGCTGACTTCCTAACATATTCATGTGAAATCACACTGGATCCAAACAGGACAAGCACACAGCTGTTACTGTCAGAGGGGAACAGAAAGATTACTTTTATGGATCAACATCAGTCTTATTCTAGTCATCCAGACAGATGTACTGACTGGTGTCAGGTTCTGAGTAGAGCGAGTCTAACTGGATGTTGTTACTGGGAGGTGGAAATGAGAAGAGAAGTCTATGTAGCTGTTGCATACAATAATATCAGCAGGACAGAGTGGGAAAGTAGATTTGGATTTAATGACAAATCCTGGTCTTCATATTGTAACCAAAACAGTTCTGCATTTTGGTTTTAACAACATCTAAACCTCCATTTCAGGTCCTTGGTCCTCCAGAGTAGGAGTGTACCTGGATTACAGAGCAGGTCTTCTGTGATATTTTTTCTTAGTTCCCCAACTGATTTATTAAAAGGTTGCCCAATTGACCCAATGTCATCTTATACAAGCAGCATCTATCAAGGGTTCAAAGGCCTTTCAACTTTGTCTCACCAGTGTGTGAAATAAAGTGTAACCTTAGGGGTCATAGAACAAAGAAAAGAAAATCAATCAATTTGATTTATCCCATATTTTCATACTGCATTGGGTTTTTAAAGTATTTGCACATATTTAATTATTAATCATATCGATATGTGAACATAATTCTATATCTGTATACTAACATTTTTTGCTGTTAATGTAAAGTTTAAAAAAAATGATGAGCAATTGTCTCTTTCTGTTAGTGTTGTAAGCAAAAGAAGTGGGAAAGGGATTTAGACTAGATCATATGTCAGGGTTTACAGCAGATTTAATGGCAATTTTATGGGTAGTCTGGTGGTTTGAGGAAAATTGGCAATACCAGTCATCTGTAGTAATTCAGCCGCAGCATTGTTTGCAATTCAAGAACAGAACATCAAGACTAGACCAGAGATACTCGCGGAAATGTATCAAGCACTGTCAGATTACACAACATTGCTAAGTTAATAAATGGGCAGTGGCAAAGGAAGAAGGACAGAAAAGGAAGAGCATACTTTGCAATGCAAGGAAAGGTAAGAATCAGTAAATGTCAGATGGTTGGAAAAGAGAGACTTGGTCGTCTTCACTAGGTTGGGTCTTGGTCACTGTGGACTCAGAGATAGAATGGTTCTGACTGGAAACCAACTAGATTGAAATGCGTGTGGAAGTGCAGAAACAGTAGGGTCATTTCAGAATTACAGGTACAGTCTGAGATTTGACAGAAAAAAAAATTGGAGTGAGCTTTTCCATTAAAACTTTTAAATTCTTTTAGAGGATACATCAAATTGAACATTTCCAGTATTTGCTGAGCTTAACCTTGTAAGATTTAAGATATTTAATATGAAAATCAATGCCCGAACAGAAAAATTGGTCAACTCTGTTATAGACATGATTCAAATATTAACAATATTCAAATGTAATATGATTTAAAACCATGTCTTACCAAAGAGAACTTGTGTCTTTACATCTATTTATTCAATTCTAAGTCTTCTAATTTAAAAATTGATTTTACCACGTTAAACACATCAACACATTTAACTGAAAAGTTGTTATGACACCTCACATTTTCTGTAAATGTAGTGTTAGAATTAATTAAATACTTTGAAATTTCATGTACTGAGACTATTAGTTATGACATTGATTCTGGTCAAGTTGTTAACAATAAAATGTATTTATTGATACATTTTTTTATTACAAAATCACAAACAAACAGTTGACATTGATGTGAACAGAGTTGACAAACTGTATTAAACAGTAGAACCGACATGTCCTGTAGATCCACCAGGCCAAGATGAAGTGTGTGCAGAAAGTTCCAGAGTCACAGCGCACAGGAACTACGCCTGGTGAGACACAGGAGGAGCCTGGTCTGGAGTCACCCCACAGTGCCCGGAGCCTCCAGGTCAGGGGTGTCCAAAGTCGGTCCTCGAGGGCCGCTGTCCTGCAGCTTTCCAATGTATCCCTGTGTCAACATACCTGACTCAAATTAAATGAATCCGACAGCTTATGAAGTTCTGCACAATAACTTATTCATTTGAATCGGGTGTGTTGAAGCAGGAAAACCTGGAAAACCTGCAGGATTATTGCACTTGAGGACTGGAGCTGGACAACCCTGCTCCTGGTGATGCAAGCTCTAGATGCACACAGGACATCAGAACACCGTCGGGTAAAGGGGCCTCTAGCTAGCAAGGAGAAGGAGTGGCTCCAGTTTGATGAGGATACCAACACTATTCTGGAAGCAACTGCCAAAGGAGAAGCTGAACGACGCCTCAAGACGATGACCACATCATCATCAGCCTAGCTGCAGAGAGGTTTGGGCTAGAGGAGTTGCATACAGCAAACCCTACACCATGAACAACAGAGTTAGCAAAATCCATCAGCTCAGACAGGAGCTGGAGAGTTGGAGCCAGCAGTTCAAGGCGGCCAGAGGAGAGGGGACCTCTGGAGCTACGTAATATAATCCGCAAGAGGTTGATGACCCTATGGAGGGCTGAGTGGCACATGATGAGGAGAAAGGAGAGGGCCAGGAAGTGAGCTGCCTTCCTTGAGAATCCATTTGTGTTCACAAAACAGCTGCTAGGGCAGAAGTGCAGCAGTCAAATCAACTGCCCCAAAGCCAAAGTCGACCACCACCTCAGGGAGACCTACAGCGATGAATCCAGATAGAAAGACCTGGGCCCCTGTAGGTCCCTGATTGATCCACCTGCACCAACTCTGGACTTTGATGGGAAGGAGCCTGGTTAGAGGGAAATCCAGGAAGAGGTCAAGAGGACAAGAGCAAGCTCTGCTCCTGGGCCCAGTGGAGTACCTCACAAGGTATATAAGATAACAGGTTTGACAAATAATTAATCTACTGTGGGTGTATTCTCAACATTTTGTATTAATTAATGACCGAAGAAGTAAAGCATACCATTGTCCCCTCCAAAAGGTATCTGCAACAGGAAATGACATCACTGGGTGCAGGTCACATGTTTTTATTGGAATGCTATAACGTTTTTTTTTTATGTGATTTTTGTAACAGATATAACAGAGTTGACTTGATCCCAAGGACAGATAAAATAATAAATTTTCTTAATGTCATAATCTAATGTAATACAGAAAATAAGTACTCTGGGCAAATATTCATAAGCACAAAAAAAAATGTTGATTGTACTGAATCATTGCATGTTATTTCAAATTAAATATGTGACCCATGAGCTGAAGACAACCAGTAATTGGTGGGGTGGGAATATTGAAATGAATATTTTATATATAAATTGTGCCTAACATACACACCAAGCATTATTATTAGTGAATATTCAACATAATTAGTGATATTACTCAAAACCATTCCTTAAAAAAATATTTTTTGGGGTAAATAAATAAAGATTTTTCTTCACAGACATGAAATGTACCCATAATTATGAAATAACCTAGTAAGATGTCTTCAAGAGTGCAAGGAATATAGCCTTCATAGAGGGAGAATGTTTAGAGAGTTGGGAGCGCTCAGGACATCAAGTATTAATGTGCAAACGCTGTTGAACCTGGAAAGCTGGGCTAAAATTAAGAAGGTGGTGGACTATTTGCATCAGATTAACAAGTATAAGCTGATATGACTGTGACAATGTCTGTGTGCGTCGAGCTGATGAAGTCTGACCGAAACAACGTCAAACGGTAGATGGCGGTACTATGCCCTAGCCGCGTCTAGTCTGCCAGATTTAAAAGAAGAAGAAGACTACGACGACGACGAAGAAGAAGATTTAAACTGAGCAGTTAATGGCTTTCATTTGGTTGTTAACTGCGTGCTAACCAAATAATTTGATGAAATTAAAAAAAAAAAAAAATTAACATCTTGCCCCTCGTTATAAAAACTATTTTGGAACTCCTGTAAGATATTTTTTGTCCCCTCGCTTCTGTTTGGAGTTAGCGAAACAGTTAGCTTGAAGAGGAAAATGGCGCAGCAGACAAATAAGCTGAACCGAGTACAATTCTGCTGTTCCATCTGTTTGGATCCACTGAAGGATCCGGTGACTATTCCCTGTGGACACAGCTACTGCATGAACTGTATTAAAAGCTTTTGGGACGGAGAGAGCCGGAGGGGAATCTACAGCTGCCCTCAATGCAGGAAAACGTTCACACCGAGACCTGTCCTGGGGAAAAACACCATGTTGGCAGATTTAATGGAGCAGCTGAAGGAGACTGGACTCCAAGCTGCTCCTGCTGATCACTGCTATGCTGGACCTGAAGATGTGGCCTGTGATTTCTGCTCTGGAAGAAAACTGAAAGCCATCAAGTCCTGTTTATCCTGTCTGGCCTCTTACTGTGAGAAACACCTTCAGCCTCATTATGATGTGGCTCCATTAAAGAAACACAAGCTGGTGGAGCCCTCCAAGAACCTCCAGGAGAACATCTGCTCTCGTCATGATGAGGTGATGAAGATGTTCTGCCGTACTGATCAGAAGTGTATCTGTTATCTCTGCTCTGTGGATGAACATAAAGGCCACGACACAGTCTCAGCTGCAGCAGAAAGGACTGAGAGGCAGAGAGAGCTGGAGGTGAGACGACAAGAAATCCAGCAGAGAATCC
>JBBBVU010000001.1:14340399-14356706 GCA_037177055.1 Atherinosoma microstoma | reverse complement strand
GAGAACATCTGCTCTCGTCATGATGAGGTGATGAAGATGTTCTGCCGTACTGATCAGAAGTGTATCTGTTATCTCTGTTCTGTGGATGAACATAAAGGCCACGACACAGTCACAGCTGCAGCAGAAAGGACTGAGAGGCAGAAAAAGCTGGAGGTGAGTCGACAAGAAATCCAGCAGACAATCCAGGACAGAGAGAAAGATGTGAAGCTGCTTCAAAAGGAGGTGGAGACGATTAATCACTCTGCTGATAAAACAGTGGAGGACAGTGAGAAGATCTTCACTGAGCTGATCCGTCTCATCCAGAAAAGAAGCTCTGATGTGAAGCAGCAGATCAGATCCCAGCAGGGAACTGAAGTGAATAGAGTCAAAGAGCTTCAGGAGAAGCTGGAGCTGAAGATCACTGAGCTGAAGAGGAAAGACGCTGAGCTGAAGAAGCTCTCACACACCGAGGATCACAGCCAGTTTCTACACAACTACCCCTCATTGTCATCACTCAGTGAGTCTACACACTCATCGGACATCAATATGCATCCTCTCAGATACTTTGAGGATGTGACAGCAGCTGTGTCAGAGCTCAGAGACAAACTACAGAACATTCTGACAGACGGATCGACAAACATCTCACCGACAGTCACTGATGTGGATGTTTTACTGTCACAACCAAAGAGCAGAGCTGACTTCCTAAAATATTCATGTGAAATCACACTGGATCCAAACACGACAAGCACACAGCTGTTACTGTCAGAGGGGAACAGAAAGGTGACATTATTTAAAAAAACACATTATTCTTCTGATGGTGAACGTCCAGACAGTTTCACTGGACAGTATCAGGGTCTGAGTAGAGAGAGTCTGACTGGACGTCATTACTGGGAGGTGGAAACGAGAGGAAACGTTTCTGTAGCAGTCGCATACAAAAATATCAGCAGAGCAGGAAATAAATGTATATTTGGACGTAATGACAAATCTTGGGCATTATTTTGTTTCCCTAACGGTTACAGATTTTACTACAATAAAAAGGATATTTCCATCCCGCTTCCTCGGTCCTCCAGAGTAGGAGTGGAGTTGGATCACAAAGCAGGTCTTCTGTCCTTCTACAACGTCTCCGAGACCATGACTCTCCTCCATGTTGTCCAGACCGCTTTCACTCAGCCGCTCTACGCTGGACTTGGGATGTTGGGCGCTCAGTGCTCTGCTGAGTTCATTAAAATGACCTAGATTTATTTTCTCTGTTGCGAGTTCATTGTTGTGATGTCTCTGTATTTTGTTTCTCTTCCACTTCATGGAGCCAAACAGAGAAACCAGCAGAACTTCCTTCATCACACATTATTTTACTCTCAACACTTTGGAAATGTAAAAATCATTTTCTAGTTGCAGTTACTATTAGTTGTTAACATGTTGTTGTGGCCCAAGCTGCTGAACTGTGTGATTAATATCTGTCCATGTTCAGATTTTGAATCATCCCAACCAGTGAAGTAACTCTTATTAAACCTGAAGTGATCTCTGATGCTTTAAGATCTCATCACAACTCTTAAAGTCAATTCAGACAGTGTGTTGTGTTCCAGCTTTGTAGGTGGAAGTCATAGTTTCACATGAACGTGTCATGATGATGTTGCAGAGCCAGTTTTCATCTTTAATCTGCCTTGTCTGGGGGTATATTCTGTGTTCTTGGATCTTTTTTCTAACCCTATGTGTTATATATTTTTTCCTTTTAATAAAGGCATGATGAAGAAAAAGTTTTAAAAAGGCAAGTCTCCATTTCTGTTCAGAAAGGGTAAAAAAAACAGTAGTCTTAGGAGTATTTTTCCAGAGTGAACAAGAACAAGTTGCTTATAATTAGGGATGCATCGACATCAGTATCGGCCTCATGCTATGTGTGTATACTAGTAGTTATTATTTATAAAAGTCTTCTGTTACTACACCCAATGCCAGTATGATGGGATACATAAAACTTAATTGTTAGATCTTTAAGGTCATTGATTGATACTCTGTATTGGATAGTTAATTTATTAAGAAGGGATGTGTGGTTTAGACAATTATAACAACAATAATGATCATAGTCATAATTTTCACATAAACAGATTTGGTATCGGCAAATGTTGGTATCTTTTTCTTCTGATAACAGACAACAAAAGACTGACATTTGGCAAGACAGAATAAGACCAGAGAAAAAACAACTGAAATAAAGTATGTATAAAAATAAATATGATACTTTAAGCCTGACAATAAGTAGTAATATTAATTCAGGGAGGAAGAGAAAAAATAAAAATTGGTTTGTTAGAACAGAAACTGAATGCAAAGAAAGATAAAGAAGAAAATGGAGAAAAGAGGTACCTGTTAATAATAATAATTATAACAGAAAGAAGGTTTACAATAATTTCAATACTGTTAGTAATAATAATAATACCAATAATGATAATTAAAAAGGCAAATATTGGTATTTGCAGATATCCAACTTTCAGATATTGGATTGGAACCCCAAAAAAGCACATCAGTGCATCCCTATTTATTATATAACACATTACCAACATGCCAGAGTCTAGGATGTGCTTGAATTGTCATCTGGCCTCTCTGCCCTTGAATGCCCCACAAGTGTGACATCTCCAGGGCTGAATCCAGATATGCGCCGGCATCTTATTCCTTGAGCAAGTGTGATGAAAATATAATATCAAAGTGAGTAAGTAAATTTAAAAAAATGAAATTCCATTGCGCATTCCTCCTTTGATCTAACCAGAGAAGACAACAAAGGGATAAACTATTTAAAAAATGGACTTTAAAATCATGAAATATCACCCAGAACACATAACATAATCAATGTTCATATCAGCACGGATCACTTATGACCTCCACTTTCAGATCACTAATGTTTTTGCAACACCGCCACCTACTGGACAACAAAACTGCACAGAAGGCAAGTTTATTAGTGTAGCACATTTCATGCATAACTCAGGGTTTTGCATATAACAGTAAATCATTTAAAACAAACTTTAAAGAGAAGATAAATAATTGAATAAGGAGAAAAAAGATGAAATAAGATTGCATGTTATGCAAGCAATGAAACTTACAGTGTGAGGGATTAACCATTTTTGTCATATTCTTACTCAAATGCACCAACAGTAGGTTCAAATTAGTCTTATTCATAATTGATCATGGTCTTAAAGTTGTAAATTTCTCCTCCTCTGTTTAATTTTATCCATTTGTAAAATGATGGGAGATAATTCGGTATTTGCATTTAAGTTTTTGAGGTCTGTTGCATTCAGTTTTTCAGCCGAAGCAATGATAATGAAGTCTTCCCAATCAATTCTGACACTACAAGGAATCCACTGGTACTAGAAATATCATGATTGATCACTGAGAAAGGGCTAAATGTCAAATCAAATGAATAGTTGAATGAATGAATGAATTCCCTCATGGCAGAGGTTCCAGGATAGTAGCTCTCCAGGACCAGACTTGGGCATCCCTGATGTAGAACATCAACATCTATGTTCAATATATGCTGGATTCTCTTGCACTTGGATATCTGAGGTTTACCAGGTAATGGTCAATTTACCCTGTATTTTTGTCAGAATTTGATTGTTTATTGTAGGGGTGGCACTTGAGGGGCCACTCAGATTTTAGGGGTGCAATAAATAACACACCCGGTTGAATAATAAGAATAAGAATAAGAGTAATGATGGATTTGTTGGTAGAACTCACTAGAAAACTGCATCGGTTTAGTTTACATACTGATAAACAAAATTCAGAAACTCGATTGAAACTACACAGTAAAACCACAAAATATCTCTAAAGGGTCTGTCAAATGTTCCAAGTAGAGTTTTAAAAACAAGTTACGTTTTTATTTATTTTTGAAAGTTTTCTTGGTCTAGACTTTAGCTGGATTTACAGAAATCCTTCCAACTACCCTTTTATGAAATGAAAAATACTTTATTTATCCCTTTTAGAGGGAAATTATTGTTGTAGCAGTTTTTTTTTCTTCAAATAATAATAATGATGATTATAATAATAAATAATAATAAATAATAGTTTTATGGAGCAAACTGTAAAACTATCTTTAATCAAGAAGTGTTTTCTTCTCCAAAAGTTCCTTTTTGAGTACATATATATGCTCTGCTTCACATCAAAGCTGAGTTTTTACTCTCATTTCAACTGTTGCTTGCATAAATATTATTTTCTTCAGTTTGAGCCCTTCATTGTCACTTTTATTGGGATACTATATTATATGGTAACATTAAATATATGAAATGAGAAAGTTTGAGAAGCTGAGTGCTATAGTGTATGATAATCATGAATCAGCCCTTGAGCTAATTTAGATTTTAGGTCTTTGTAAAAGCCCTTTAATAGCTGAAAGGTTGAAAACAATTGACCCTTTTTAAGGCTAGGTAGTTAATCCTCCATTAACTTGCCTGTTCACAGTGTCTTGTATTTTGGCCAGGAATACCATGACATTTGTAGGACAATGTACATTAGATGTCATAATACCTGTCGAAAAGATCTGCTATACCAGGTGATCTATATATAATTTCCATATATTAACTCTGCTTTTCTCTCTCTTTCTTTTATTCATACCACTGGACTTATTCTTACATCTTAAATTCCATTTTCCGATTTCCTTTTGTTTAATTTTTCACCTTGATATTTATTTTTAAATTTTAAATTGTAAATCGTATTTACTTTCCTTTTTATTTTCTACTTCTAATATGAATATTTTTTTAGTGTGTTTTTGTATATAGCACTTTTACATTATATAGTCAATATGATTTGATTCTGCTGCCCACTTTGAAATTCAGGCAGGATTCTGATCACACTTGCTTCGGGACAAATTATTCTTGATCAAAAATAAAACTTTTTGATCGCCACAGTTTGGTGTACATGAACTGAGTCTCCGGGTGTAACTTTATTGAAGACACGCTTAACCTTCATGGTGTGACACAAAGATCTATGTTACACATCCAAACAGCCAACGGTCCGAGCGGCAAGTGCACGTCAGGAAACCGGAAATGCACTCACTATAAGTGTCTTTGCGCATGCGTATGCCTCTCGTGCGTTCGACCTTTACAGCAGACCGGTAAGAGCTAACCTCCTCTGTCACAAACCGTGTTTACAGACTAAAATATAAACTTTTGACGTTTTGGTTTAATTTGGCATCTGTCTATTTCAATTAACTACAGCCCTGCAGTCTCTTTATAGTTTTCAACTAGCCAGTTTTTATAACATTGTACGATTTTTGCAGCTAATCTTGACCTTAGTT
Organism: Atherinosoma microstoma; assembly: GCA_037177055.1. Lineage (NCBI taxonomy): Eukaryota > Metazoa > Chordata > Actinopteri > Atheriniformes > Atherinidae > Atherinosoma > Atherinosoma microstoma. The sequence continues at coordinate 14,351,461 of JBBBVU010000001.1, read as the reverse complement.
CTTCCACATAACTTTGCATGCTTTACACTTTCTTGTTTGAGAAAACAGGCACAATAAACTTCACTTTAACATTTTTGTGGCATTTCCTCAGACATCAGATACACGCCTGCTGCTCGAGTTGACCTGAACGTCCAGTCGTAATGTATGCCTGTGCTAAGTTCGTCTCCACGCCCTCCCTGGTGAGTCTATATGAATGAATGTGACTGACCACTGTTTCAAACTCTAAACAGCGCCTGATGACAAGAGGAGAGAGGGTAGAAATGTTATTTATTTCCAATCTAGCTTGAATGCTAACATTAAGTAGCTACAACGCCTGCTAACACTACCCCCGAGTTAGCAGAGGCATGTAGCCGTCTTTGACCCTCTGCTAAAGTCAGCTGGCGTGCATACCTGCAAGGACGACGTAGTCTGTCAGGACAAATCAGAAATTGCCCACTGCATTAGCACAACAGTTTCCTTTTTCTTTCTTTCTTTTTTTTTTAAATGCATGTTTTGCAAATTCATTTAAACTAGCATAATCTAAATGTAAAGACTATCTAGAAAAGGACCAATTCAAGCTATAAACTGAGCTGCTCCCACGGAATTTATCCAATAACACACCGTTGTGGTTTAGATTGACAATATTTTCTACAAAGGGATTGTTGCCAAAAATGCAGCTATTTTCTTTCACTTTTTACTGAAGTAGGATAGATTTGTGAAAGCCAGATGGCAGGAACAAATATAAAGAGTTAAATGACTGCTAATCACCTTATCAGACCATGAGTGCCATATGTTTGTTTGTTTCCCTTTTTACAGGTCCGTGCTGGATCACGGGCACTCTACAGACCACTCTCAGCCACAGTAGTGTCAGACAGGAAAGCAGAGGTGAGCACCCAACACATGATACTGTAAACTTTTTTTTTTTTTTTTTTATCTCTGAAGGTATTGCAGCCATATTAGTCTCCTTTTGCTACATGCATTGTCTTATCCATATGCATATAGTAAGTAAACAGTAACTGTGGGTATTATGCAGTTATTATTAATGGGCCTGAGGCTATACATGAGGAGCTTACCAATAAAATAATCTAATTTCGCCCTGCCAGACATGCATGTCTGTTGCCAGTACAGAAACAGACACTGAGGTAGAAGGGATTGTAAAATAAAGACAGCATGGCTGACCTTTAAATGTCATATTTAGGCATTTTTCTGCAAAAGCAGTAGTGGACTGCATAGCTTCATGTGCTACATTTGAAACAAATCCGCATCAGTAAGTGAGGTTTCCCTACTCTCTCCCTTTAAAACTGCTCCAATGTTCAGTTCAGTAGCTTGGCTTCACCGGAGAGATGCAGACTTTTCTTAGAACTCTGGGTTCATTTTTCATTTTGAAAGGCTGTTACCAGGGGTAGACCACAATGCCTCTAAAATGGGGATAGACATTTTAAACCCAGTTAAAGGTGAGAAATGTGTGACACATTTGCCTTTATACACTTTCGGGTTTTGAATTTGCCTCAAGTTGCCTAAATGTAATTGACTGGGTAAAGGTCAGCATGAATCTTTTAAGTATGTAGAAGGACAAGACTCATTCTGTGAAAATAATTTCATGAGTTGTTAGACTGTTTTCCAGGCTAACTGCTCGCTTTAGTTGGTGAAGAACTTTAAATGAACGTATCATAGAGATGTACTAAATTTATTCTTTGTATTAAGACTGCTTCACTCCTGGCACCACTGAGTACTGCGGCCTCCCAGCAGCAGGTGGCAGTGCGAGGATTCCAAACCAGCGCTGTGAGCCGTGATATCGACACAGCTGCAAAGTTTATTGGAGCAGGAGCCGCCACTGTGGGAGTGGCTGGCTCTGGAGCTGGAATTGGAACTGTGTTTGGCAGCCTTATTATTGGATATGCCAGGTAGGTTTAGTTAGTTTTATTTTTTATTGTGTTTTTTCTTTTGTTTTTCTTCCACAGTAAGTAAGGCCATTTGCCTTTTTTATATATTTGTGGACTTTCTAAGCCAAAATGTCTCCAAATTTGGTAGTGTTCTAGACTTGATTAGATTTTCTTCATTGTTTGTTCACATAGACATCAAACTCATTAAGCAGTTTTACTTTTAATGTGGTCTCTGCTGTGTCTCATGTGGCTTCTTTTGTCTCAACAGGAACCCCTCTCTGAAGCAGCAGCTGTTCTCTTACGCCATCTTGGGCTTTGCCCTGTCCGAAGCTATGGGTCTCTTCTGTCTGATGGTTGCATTCCTTATTCTGTTTGCCATGTAATGTTTGGCATTTGCTGTACAAGAAAACATCACAATGTCAACAAATGTCAGCAGTTTGAATAGCAGGATAATATAAACTGGGTGTTGCTTATTCTTGTCAGTGTTTCCTGAAAGATTGTGAATTTGATGTAAGGACCTCTGCTAAACTCAAATCATTTGAATGATGGGTTTGACAAATTGTATTTTTGATCAAAAGTTTTTGTTTAAAAAAAAGAAAGAAACAACATGCAACCAATAACAGAAGTAAAGCAATTCTTTGTGTATCTGTAAGTTTGTAGTCTGGTGGGTTTTTTTTTGGTGTTTTTTTTTTTTTTTTTCTAATATTTAGCCCTTGTCTTTTTCTCTTATTTCTATGCTCTTTAAACATTGTGTGCCCCCATGTAATGAAGGCAATATGAAAAAAACCTCATTTTACTTTAATAGCTAAAGATATCCCACAAGATGCAGAATGCCTTTTCTTTGTGGCCCTACACACACACACAAAACATTTAAATTCCACCTGAGCAAGTAAAACAGCATTTTCTATTTCTGGCACAAATAGACTAATACGTTGATGCATTTTATATTGTTTAATCTTCCACAAATACACAAACAACCAGCCTTGTACCATGGCCGGGTTCTCGTGAGATCATGAAATAATTTTGCAAGAACAGCAAAACCCATTGAGCATTGTCTCGTCATTACTTGAGTTCAATGTACATCTGGAAACCATTAATTAGTCCTATAAACAAAAAGATGTGGCCATTGTTTAAGTTTTGTGATTTTGAAAGGTTCTGTTTTCACTTTAAAATTCTAAATCCATCTATAACTGAAGAGTGCGGCACAGAAAATGAGCCAGGTCTTTAAAACATTTGTTTTGAAGTCTGAAGTCATTACAATAGTGCAGTAAAGTAGCACATGACTGCTATCAACAATTGTGACCTGTGGCACCATTTCTGGCGAGTCTGGACCATTGGACTTATTAAGGGCTGGTCTCATCCAACATAATGTGTGACACTCACATAGCCAGGGTCACCGGGATAACCATTCCTGATGGCCGTCACAATGTGTGACTGTACAGGTCCAGTAAAGGTATAATGCAGGTCTGCATTATAATTAACTTCAGCTTCAATACGTGTTTTCAAGCCGCAAATGCAGAGAAATTAACAGTAGCGCCCCCTGCAGGCACCGATTCCGATGGGTCACAGATTTTGATGTAACAGCGGAACTAAAACACAGTTCATGTTGTGAAGGGGGATGAATTACAAGAACGTACGCACCAATGTCATTTTCCCATGTTTTTTTAAAAATATTTTTTAATAGAAAAAACGACTGTAAGGGTTGTCAAATTCAGATATGTCAGCACGTAGATATGCTTTAAGTGCGTCAGTTTTACAGTACGTGGAGGAAAATTTGTCTCGCAATGAAGAAGCTAACGCCAACTCTTTTGTGGTGTCTATGGTCGTCTAACTGTCACACAGGATCCAATGTAGTTTTACAGCCGATTAAAGGAAAAGGAGCTCGAAATAACAAGGTAATCAAACTTCACGACTTATTTGAAAGAGAGATTTATTATTTTGCTATTTGTTTATTGACACCAGGCGATTTTAGTTGTACTTTTATTATCATTTTATCACTTATAAGATTTTCCTTTTTTTATTTCTCTTGTATTGGTCCCAAGCATATGCCCAATAATTAAAAGCTTGTCAAAGAGGTAGAGTACCTTGAGTCAGAGTTTGTTTCAAAACAGCTTATATTTTCCCACTGAATGGGACAGTGTTTTTTACAGGGGGGAATGCAGTACGTTTTCTGACTCGTATTTATAAACAGACAGCATGTTTAACTGTTTCAGCTCAACATCCCAAACCTGTTGTAATTCCAGTCAGGAGTGTTTTCACACTTAATATCCAGTAAGGATAACTGCTGTATGAACCACTAAACAGTTCCTTTTAACCTGAGTCAAGCAAGTTAAAGGGAAAATTGACCTAAAACTTAAAGCATTGCTGTACTTTTAGAGTAAACTCTTACATGTGGTTTCTATCTTGATATGATGATAGAAGAACACAAAACAAAACTATAAACTATAAAAAAGAAAAACAACAGATTTTCAAGACTGTTTAAAAAAATCCCCCAAATCCATAGAGCATAATATTTTATGCAAAACTCTAGATAGTGTCAGAAAACATTGCAGAGAAAATTATAAAACAGACATTTCACAAAGCATATAATTATGTGTTTTCAGAAAGTCAGCTAAGAAAAGCTGATCTTCTAAGGTTTGGTTGTTTTTCAGTGTTTGGTTTTCTGAAATGTGATACAATTTGCCATACTTTTTGGTTTTATTGTTGAATTTTGTCTAAAGTTAAGTTGAATATGTACATTTTGTACCAGGTAAGAAAAACACAGAAACATGAACGACCCTCATGTCCAGCAGTTCTCAATCACTTTGACCAGCAGTACAGTGAGGAACTTGGAGACTTGTGGACATCTGCAAGGTAAACTTTGAAATTATTACTGCAGGTTACACACAGTCAGCAGTTCTATATCTTGTTTGATGGGATTGCTTCTGTCCTGCAGAGCAGTTCTCCTGGATCCTCAGTCCTGGCAGTATGGAGTCATGCTCAATCGCTTCAGTGTTGTGACAGACATCACACAGATTCTTCAGTCTCAGGGTTTTTCAGCATTGTTGCCACAAACACATGTGTCACAGTTGCTGTGTAATGATGCCTCCACTGTGTTTAATTCTGAAAACAAAGAAGGAAAACATCTTTTGTCTTGTCACTACACCTCCAAAGGCCCTCCTGAGGACTCAAATTTCCAGCCAGACATCACCTCTCATGCTCTCAGTCAGGACTCTCAGTCAAAGCCCTCTCTCGCTCTACCCCATACTTCATTACAATGTTACATCCACTCAAGTCCACTGAGGTTGTCCTCTCAGGCTCACAGACCTGGGCAGCTGAAGCAGTACTACCTCCTGAATGCTGCCTCCTTGCTTCCAGTGCTCGCTCTGCAAGTCAGAGATGGAGACAAGATTTTGGATCTTTGTTCTGCTCCTGGGGGCAAAGCCATAGCCATAATGCAGAGTGCAACTCCAGGTGAACATATTTTTTTAAGCTGAAGATGAATTGATATATTATAAAAACCGATTTCCGTGTGGAATTAGCTTAAATTTTAGCAGAACTCTGTAATAGTGATAAGATAAAAACAAAAAAGCTATTATAATTCTACCTGTAATCATTTGAAAGTAGTCACAAAACTTAGACTTTTATAGTAAAATGCCATATATTAGTATTTGTGTTTACAATGCTCAGTTCTGAAGTGTTTGCATTACTCATATTGTGCAATGAATATTAATAGTTATACTTCATTTAATCAAAGTGATCCCAAATAATAACACACTCACACAATATACACAATATATGAAATTGCTTGACAACCTTTCAAATAATTTCATGCCAAAAAGAGTTTAGTTATACTTTTAAAAAAGATGCAACTTAGATTCAAAGTATTCTTAGCTTTCTTTGCTACTTCACATGATTGAAAGTAATAATTTCGTCACCCCTGAACAACCTTTTTGCAATCATATTAACCACTATTAATCAGTATTTCTCCTCTCTGCGATGTTCCAGGGCTTCTCTGCTGTAATGAACCAGATCCTCACAGACGGGACTGGCTGAGGAAAAGCCTGGATTCTTTTCTGCCCAGCTCACTAAAGAACAGAGTAGTTGTGTCTGGACAGGATGGACAATCTTTTGGGCAGAAAGAAGCTGGCTTTTATGACAAGGTGGGCAAAGTATTGAATTTCCTTTCAGTATCCAGCAAATTAAGGTGATGTTCTTTTTGTTTTTTCAAGGCCATGGTTATGAATGAATGAGAACAGTGAGCCTTTGAACAGAAGCTAATAAACCCAACAGAAAAGAAAAGTGTTTATTACAAATAGGAGCTGAGAAGAGGCAGACAAATGGCTGGAAGGAATCAAAGAACTGAGCAATAATGGAGCAGGAAACATTCAGAATGAGAGGGTCGACTATGAACTGTATGATTAAAGAAATAAAGTGACATACAATAGACAGATCACATAGAAGCTGTAGTCAGGTACTGATTTGAATTTCAAGGACAGATTTGTTAGGGGTGATGTAAGCTGAGGTGTAAAAGTTTCAGAAGCTGTTGTCTTCTATTTAATTAACTGCGAGGCATGGAGGATTTTGAGGGGCGTGAAATCCTTTTTCCTCCGTGACTGACCATAATTTGGGCAAGTCATCCATCATCTTTCTTTTAATCTGCTGTGACCACTCATTATCTATTTAAATATCAACTTCTCTTATTTTTTTGCGTTCTTTAATTTGTTCAATCACACATTTCTTTCTCTATGAATCACAGGTTTTAGTTGATGCTCCGTGTTCCAATGACAGGAGCTGGTTGTATTCTAGCAACAGCCAGCAGGTGGAGCAGAGACTGAAGGACAGAGTCAGTCTTCCTGTGCTACAGGCTCAACTGCTTAGGTAAGCCCAGTCCCAAACATAGAAAAAGCCTGCTATATGCTACATGGGTGATTTATAGTTTTTTAAAAAAGAGGAAAAAATAAAAACAATTAAATTAAACTTAATTTAATTTTTACAATGTGTGGTAGTTGTTTACACAGTAATAATAAAATCACTGTATGTGTGTATGATGCTATAAGACTGAATTACATTGAGATGGATGGGACTTAATTCATTTCAGTTTACTTATATAACACCAATTCAAAACAATTGATCTCAGTTCATTTAAAACAAAAAGCAAACAAGTAGAAGTCCAGTTAGAAACGGACCTATGTATGCCCATTTTAATCCAGTTTGGTTCAACTGATTGCAATCCATTTAATTATAATCTAAATCAGTTCAGTTGGTTCTAATTGTATTCATTCCAGCCAATGCATAAAAAGCAGTCTAGCTCAGGAAACCAACGGGTTGTATTGAATCTTCACCTTGATTCAGTCCCACTGCCTGAGCATGAATGGGATAAACAATAACCCCTAAACCCTTTTTTTAATAGGATGAGACTAACCGCTGAAACAGAATCAGGAAGAACGACCATCTGCCTTAACTGGTTGGTGGTGAGAGGACAGAGACATCAACAAGCACTGTAACATTAAGAAAGGGATATCTGAGGAATGTATGATGAAGGAAGTTAAACATGGAATGCTTTATTTGTGTGGGCAAGTCTTACAAAACCTAAACCTCCTCTCAGAGAGATGACAATGGTAATGTTATTTCATTTGAGGGCTCTTGGAAAAGAATGGCTATTATTTGACGCTTCTTCTGCACAAAATGTGTCAATACCTGGGCCATCTTTTATGAAAAAAAGCAGGTTGTATGAATGGAGAAGCACAAAAACATTACATATCACAACATAAAACACAGTTGCTGCAACTAAGACAAAGAATTTTGCCAGGAAATTATTTGTTGTGCAAAAATAATGTGTAATAACATGCCTGTTTATTATATGGCAGCTTCACAAAAAGCTCTAGTGACTCATGATAATGTGGAAATCACATGATTCTTTGACAAAATCAAATTTTGTTGTTTAAGTATTCTCTAATATAATTAAGCCTAGACTAATTCATTTTGTAGTTTTTTAGATCAGATATCAGCAGCAGAATGAACTTGTTCAAAAATCAGGAAGATGTGTATGCTCAAAAAAATAAAGGGAACATTTAACAACATCTTAAATCATCATGAATGAAATATTCCAGTTTTAAATCTTTATTCATTACATAGTGGAATGTGTTGGAAAAAATATAGCATAAGAATGATCAATGGAAATAAAAATCATTAACCCATGGAGGTCTGGATTCAGAATCACTTAAAAGTGGAGAGATCAGATCACAGGCTTCCCTGCACAAAGACGCAGATAGTGGTCCTGCTGCTGAGTTGTTGTTCTCCTACAGCCCCCTCCACATCTCCTATTATACTCGCCGGTCTCCTGGTATCTCCTGCTCTCAACACTGTGCTGGGAGACACAGCAAACCTTCTTGCTACAGCACGCATTGATGTGGCACCTTGGATGAGCTGCAGTACGTGAGGAACTTCTGTGGGTTGTAAACACCACCTCATGTTACCTCTAGTGGTGAGGGCACTAGCAAAATACAAACATGACCAAAAATCAACCAGAAAGGATGAAGACAGGGAAAACATCTGTGGCCACCCCCTGCAGGACCATTCCTTTTATAGGGGTTGCCTCTCATTTCTACCTGTTGTCTTTTCCATTTGTACAACAGCAGGTGAAACTGATTCACAATCAGTGTTACTTCCTGGCTGGACAGATTGATATCCCAGAAGTGTGACTGACTTTGAATTACATGGTAATGATTAAGTGTTCCCTTCAATGTTAGGTTCATCAGGGTTGGATATTTACCTTCATTCTTCAGCTGAGAATCTGCATTGTAAATTTTTAATTCAACACTGAGTTCCTGTCAGAAGGGACGATTTGTTGGGATTAAAATCTTTGCTTGGTCAAAAACAATAGATTAAATGTAGGAAAGATGTCATTGAATCAAGATTGTATTGTAGTTAAATCAATATCTAAATGTGTGGCACTGATCGTTTGTCAAGATGACAGTTAAATGATTAATTTTCTGTCAGTTATTCGACCATCCAACATTTATTCAAAGTCAATTACTCTCAATTTTGCTACAGTGTCAGACATAAACTAACATTTCTACCTGACGACATTTAAATGTTCTCAGTCCGATAACATTTTAGAATAACATCAAGACAAAAATTGGTAAAAGGATGGTACTTTTTCCCAGGCAATTTAATACAAAACTGAGAACATAAACTATTCCGAAGCAGGTTTTGAGTTCAGTCTAGGTATCATGGTAATCTGGCCAGGTCAAAAGAAAGCCACCTTTGAGAGACAGAAAAAACAAATTTGCTGAACACAACACAGTAAGACACAAATCTTGCTTTTTTGTGCTGCCCTCCTTAAAAGAAAAGAGGGAAACACAAGTTAGTGACAATGATGATGCCATATTCATACACGGAGAGAGAGAAGTCTACATACAGTAGGGTGAAAAGAGCTGCAGAGTGAATCATAGGTGGTCCCTCAGCAGCTTTATAAAGTTGGCTGATAAAGAAAACCATTTCAACATCATGATTTTCATTGACTTCAGAGCAGCCAACAACAGTTTAGAGAGTAAAACAAGATATATTAAGTGCAGTTTCAAAGTCTGTTGTCATGAATCACAGTGCTGTCCTCTCCTTGCAGGTCTGCATTATCTGCAGTGCGTCCAGGGGGTGTTGTGGTCTATTCAACCTGCACACTTTCAAGCTTTGAGAACTACGCTGTTGTTGAGACAGTGCTGAAAGACTTTCCTGAGGCTGAACCTGAAGATCTATGGGAGGAGATAGCCATTTCCTTAAAAAATCACTTTGAATTTAGTTCTCACCCTGGCTATAGCCAGTTACATCCTGACCCATCCCTGCTGCCAGAGAACAGCGCTATCTCCGCTTATCACCACAGACTTGGCATCCTAGTGGTTCCTCACCCTGGCAAGACCTGGGGACCTATGTTTTTGTCTCGGATTAGAAGAAAGGAATAAGGTGGATCTTTATATCCAGAGAAGATGTGTGAAATAAAAGTAAATAAAAATTAAAGTTACAGATAACCTCAATACAAAGTATTGTACTGAGCAGTAGTTGTTAACACATGCAGATGTAAACATGTCATTGTCAACACATATCTTTTCAAAGTCATACGTAATGCACTTTTATCTCTGCGACACAAATCATCTGGAGGACCTTTGTGTTGCAGCTGTAGTTTTTGTTGATAATAGCTGGTTTCTTTGTGTATGTTGTGTGAGATTTTACATTCAATAAGCAAATAAAAATAGAAGATTACTACCATCATTCATAGTTGCCTAGAAACGTATGTCTGCTGAATGCTTACAATCAATATTTTTTAACAATGTAGGAAATAAAAAAATGAAAAAAAAGTCACAGTGTAAGAGGGACTTCTTTAAGTGATAAACCTACAGAAATATCCCCCTAATTTATTAGGTCCTCTTAACTTTATGGGGTTTTATATTCAGCTCATATTTTGCTGTTCACGCTCACTGCTTTAGTAGCATCAACTGGTTTTATCCCAAAAATCTGAATGGAACATTTGACAGCCACAAAACATAAAATAGGCTGTGATTATTCATTTGAAGGCTAGAAACAATTCCAGATAAACTCCGGATATCAGCTTAATAGATAAAATGTTGTAGCTTTTTAAATATGCCTCAAAGATGCTTGAAAATCTAATATTATGAGCTTTGCAGTTTTATTTGCACTCCACAATTCAGTCTCTCTTTTTTTTTTTATTGGAAATTATTTGGCCGTGATTTAAAACAGAAAATTCAAAACCCTAGGAACACATTTACAAACAACACATATTAAAAACATACATTACCTTGCAAGAGGGAAAATTGTTGGCTTAACTATATAAGTATGATCTGCTGCTGATACTTTTTTGGCAATCTAGTTGCAAGAGAAAGGTGTTGCTGTTTTCTCTTTCAAGGAACCGAGGATTTGTGTCATCTCAACATATCTCAGCTACAGATAAATATAATGTGTCACACTGAACCATGCGCGATGTTAAAATGAAATGTGGATGAAAAAGTGGCAGAAATAGAGACGAGCATCAACTGTGATTTTGTTTATACCAGTTCTGGGGGATAATGTTCTTCTTTCAATCAGCTAAAGTACTATTACAACATAAATTTGTCTGAAATTGCTCATTTATTCCCCTCCTTGGGCCGCCACCTTATCGTGGTGGAGGGGTTTGCGCGTCCCGACCCTAGCGGCTTTGTCGTCTAGGG
>JBBBVU010000001.1:14322582-14333093 GCA_037177055.1 Atherinosoma microstoma | reverse complement strand
TGAGGACAGGCTGTCTTGGCGGTCTCGTCCTGTGGAAGTCCAGTACCATCTCCTTGGTCTTAGAAGTGTTGATGTACGGCTGGTTCTGGAGACACCATACCACAAAGTCCTTTACTAGATTCCTGTATCCCCGTCCTGTTCCCCTCTAATGCAGCCAACAATCATCGTGTCATCCGAGAACTTTTGGACGTGACACAGGTCAGAGTTGTACTGGAAGTCAGCTGTGTACAGGGGGGGTACAGGACAGTACCCTGTGGTGCTCCTGTGCTGCTTGTCACAGTGTCTGATGTGCCGTCCTACAGCCTAACAAACTGCGGTCTGTCAGTGAGGTAGTCCCGCACCAGGTGGGCGTTGACCTGCATCCTGGTCAGCTTGTCCTGCAGGAGGAGGGGCTAGATGGTTTGGAAGGCACTAGAGAAGTCAAAGAAAAGAATTCTCGCAGTGCCGCTTTCCTGGTCCAGGTGTGTGTGGACTCTATGAAGGAGGAAGAGGGTGGTGTCCTCAACCCCCACTTTCTCCCTGTATGCAAACTGGAGAGGGTCCTCAGCCAGCTGAACTTGTGGTCTGATGGAACGGGCGACCAGCCACTCCATCGTCTTCATAAGGTGGGACGAGCGCCACCGGTCTGAAGTCACTGAGTCCGCTGGGGTGTCTCTTCTTGGGGATGGGTATGAGACACAATATCTCCTACTCAGTGGGAACAACACCCAGACGCAGACTCAGGTTGTAGATGTGTTGGAGCGGCTCTCCAAGGTCAGCAGCACAGGCTTAAAGCAGCTTTGGCGACACCCTGTCAGGCCCAGCTGCTTTCCTAGCACGGAGTCTCTTCATTTCTCTACAGACCTGCTCAACAGAGATGGGGGGTGGGGGCGGTCAAGCACCATGTTGTTTGGGGTGAAAGAATGAGGATGGGTAGGGGGAGGTGGGGCAGCATGGTGGAGTGAGAAGGGGAAGGAAGAGAGGGGGGGGGGTTGTGGATGGAGTGGTGGAGGCCGAGGGGCTTGGGGGGCAGCGTGGAGTCAAACCAGTTGAAGAAGGTGTTGAACTCGTTGGCTTTCTCCCTGCCCCCCTCTGCTGCACAGCAGGTGGTCTGGTTACAGCCAGTGATGGTTTTCCGGCCATTCCAGACTTCCCTCATGTTGTTCTGCTGAAGCTTCTTCTCCAGCTTGGTCCTGTACAGCTCTTTTACCTCCCTCAGAATGAGCCGGAGCTCCCTCTGGGTGTTCTTCATCTCCATCTTGTCTTTGTTCTTAAAGGCCCCCTTCTTCCTGTTCAGAACAGCCTTCACTTTGCTAGTGATCCACGGTTTGTTGTTAGCAAAGCAACGAACTGTTCTGACCGGAACCACCATGTCCATGCAAAAGTTGATATACTCTGTCACACATTCAGTTACACTGCTGATGTCCTCATCCTCATGCGAGCTCAGCAGTACACTACAGTCAGTAGTTTCAAAGCAGCATCTGAGGGTCTCCTCAGCTTCCAGGGACCACATCCTGAAGGATCTGGTATTGGGGGGCTGCCTATTCACCAAAGGTGTGTACTGAGGCTGCAGGAACACTAAGTTGTGATCAGACTTGCCAACGGGAGGGAAGGGTTGGCTGTGTATGCATCTTTGACATTTGCATACAGCAGATCAATAGTCCGGTTTTTCTTGGTCGGGCAGTCCACAAACTGTTGGAAGGCAGTGAGAGTTTTATCCAGGGTTACATGATTAAAGTCCCCAGAAATGACAATAAATGCCTCTGGGTTCTGAGTCTGCAATCCCGCGATGGTTGAGTGGATAGACTCACAAACTGCCTCCTCATTGGCCCTCGGACACCGCTATCATGTGTGTAAACTCTTTTGGAAGATAATGTATAGGGAAAAGATGCAAACATGCAAAGACAGAAAAAAAGTTAAATAAACTAAAAGAATATAACAACAGTTTAGGAAGAAAATGCTTAAATCTTATGTCAGTATAACTGTAAATCTCAAAAACCTGTGAGGCTTGCAGCATGACATGATTTTCTAAAAGAAATTGCTTTGATTTTTCTAGAATATGCAGCTTCAGTTGCTAACCACAACATCTTTTACATGCTTTGTCTTTTAATTGTGCCATGATCTGTGCTCAGACTGCAGATAGTTCATCTTCAGGAAACTATATCCCTCATGCTTCACTTCACACTCTGTTACTTTAATTTCATTTTAGAAACTGGTTCCATCATCCCTTCTCATAATAATCTGCCCTTCCACTGCTGTTTAGGTGATATTACCACCACCTGCAGTGAAGTCCTGTGCTAACACTCATTTGGCCCCTGCTTGGATCCCTTATATTCATAAATGAAGAAAAAAAAAACAGTAAAGGTGCACCAAGATTGAATTGCATTCCAGTTTTACTTCACTTCTGTTCAACTTTCCAACTTCAAACCTTGCTGAAGTGGACACTCCCTGAGGGAAAGGAAATGTATGAATAAAAGATTCTTCACCCAAAGGACAAAAAGGGTTACGGAAGTCAGTGGGGAGAAGAATGAAGGGGCTCATTAAAGACAAATAGATTTCATACCAGTATCTTTCATTTAAATCTTAATCAAAGGATTAAATGGGTTACACTTCCTCAAATTAATAGCATATTCAGAGTGATTTGAGGTATAATGGAGCCTCCTGAAGCTTACTTTTAAAATGCTCAGACTGGATATTCAATAGCCAATTCATCAAATTTTACGTCGGCACTTAAGCACTTACAGATAATATATTTATTATTCATTTTGAGCCAGTCATGGCAGAGTATGTGCAGTTATAAAATGTTGCAATATGCCGTCTCTCACACTTTCCCCCCCTCCACACTTATTTCTATTTTGATAGAAGATCTGGCACTGATAAAATGACCGAGTTCATGCGCAGCTTTATTGAACTGATTTTGTGAGTTTGTTAGTTTAAATTCACACAGTGATCTTGCATGGTTTTAATTTATTACAAAAATATGCTATGGGAAATTTGATCAGCTTTGTGTCGTAACCTGATGTCTTTTCCACACTCAAACCCTTTGTAATTGTATTTTAGATTATCCTTATGTGTAACATTTTCAATAGCTCCACAAACTCAGATACATTTGTTTTTTTTTCTTTACTAATTGCAGAAGTTAATGGTGGCAGCAGGTTGCATATTCAGCAGGTGTAGTAGTGAAAAGAGGCTTGGTGTACCTGAATTGTTTTGCTTCCGCCAATATATGTTAATGAGACCACGTTTAAAAACAGGACAAAAAACCTTTGTATTGATCCACTGGAAAAATTCTTTAGATGTCTTTATCTTAGATGAGGAGTGATCTCAGTCATAAAATGATGACATACCAACATACTGACCCAGACATCCACAAAGCTGTGCAAAAATGACTCACTATTTCAAAGAGAATACAGTATTGCTTTTTAAGAAAATAACTTCTCTGCAAGCCTGTGTCCAACTAGCATGACTTAGTCATCAGTCTGCTGGCCAGGCAAGTTCAATACCTGCTTTGTTTTAAGACTTACCAAATTTCACAAGACATACAAAAGGTGACATAGGGGCCAATTCAAGACATAGTGTCGTCAAAAATAGAGCAGATGGCAGTAGGAAAACGTCTCCTATTTATTCACCCCTGTCGATTTTTTTCCCTTACTTGCCTCCCTATCCCTTCTGTGCTTTCAGAACTTGCTATTCTCTCGGTCTCCTTGTCACTGGATGACTTTTTCCTCTCTCCTTCTCTGTCTGTGTATCTGGCTGCTCCACCACCCCCACTCTTCTCCCAGAGTCAGCCTTTGATCTTGCCAGTCCCAGCACACAGGTAGACAGTGATGCCGTATGACTTTTCTCTGCCTATTAATGTCTTAACTCTTGCTTTGCCTTTTGCCGGTGCTCTACTGAGACATCATTGCCCCACACCATACTGTGTAATGACAGGCCTGGAAACTCTTAATCATACATGTACTGTGTGTCTTTTTGTGTATATGTGTGTGGCTGTGTAGCTATATGTGAGACAGAGAAAAAAAGTTCAACTTAAATGAGGAGCATGCCCAGAATTTATAGAAGCTGTAATAGGTAACACTAAATGTTCTTATTAATGTCAAATCCACCTGGCCATCAGACACTGGCAGCTGTTATCTAGTACAAACAATGCAGGTAGATGAGAAACAAATCAATAAAAATATAATGACACTGATTAATAACTTTAGCGGACAGACGGAATGAAGATTGAATTAACTCTCATGTATCTGCCTAAATATTTCATTCTAACAGTGCATCATTGCATCCTTCTGTGGGGATACATTTTGAATTATTGCTCCTAGAAAATAGGGGAAAACAAATTTCTCTTTGGCAATAAAGTAAACAGGTAAATTAAGATGAATATCCATCATGATGGGTGCCAAGATTGTTTTCCCACTATCTTTCTCTCTCTTTCACACACACTGGAAAAATATTTGAAAGCTGAAGATTTACTGGAAAAGCTATGAAAAAAGCTTACTCATAATGACATACTATACTGTGGCAAACATCTAAAGTTAAATTTAAAGTTACACACAATAATAGCATACTTAAATATGGTACTCTTTCCAAATATCTGTATACTCCAAATGAGAACTTTTTAAATATGAACATTTACAAGATAAAAAGATTTTTTTACCCTTTGTTCATCCCATTCTTTTTATTTGTGAATACTTCACATCTAGAGCATATTACCGATTGTGCAGCTTAACTACAGAAAATTTGGTCTGAGAGTAGTAGTTTGTTTGTTGAGTCGAAAGATTATGCCCAAACATACCAAGCTGACATTTAGAGCAAAGGCGAAACATCGATACAAGAGGAGTGTAGTTACGTTTTTTGGTGCTGATTCCGATTCAGTGTCCTCTTGTCTTGCAGCCAAAAACTGATAGTTTGGCTTCAAGATTATCATATTACATGCCAACCTCAAACACAGCCAACACCATTCTGGGGTGTTTACACTACTTATGAATAATCAACAAGATCTTCTTTAAGATGACTGAAGGAAAGGAAACGTATAAAACTTTTTAATTTGAAACTTGGGGTCAAGACCATGAGATGCTAATTCTCACTTCCTTCTTTCTATTTGCTGTTCTTCATTTCATTCACTTGCTCTTTCACTCACTGTTCAGTGGGTTGAGGAAGCACATCTTTTTGAAAATTTTCCTCATCTTTTAAAAATGTCTCTTTCTCTTTGATTCAGCTCTTTTTTTATCAATCCATTAATCTTTAGAAGTAAATAACATGCTTGTATTTACACTGTTACTATTTAAAAAACACACATTGCAGCTGCATTTAAAAAAAAAAAGAATCATGATATAGTACAAAATGCAGACTGTTTTTACTTATTTTTAAGCCCCATGCAGCGAGGAGAGTATTTTTTATGTGTGAAAGAGTCTAAAATCTAAATATGGCATTCTTTCTCTTTCACATGACTGCATGCACAGATAAAAATCCATAAAACTCACCATAAAACATGAAGTAAATGAAGCTTGGAATCATCTCATCGTACATTTTGTAGCTCTCAAATCATAATTTAACCATCACAAGAGGTTTGCCTATTTTTAACAGTTATTAATCAACATAACCTCAATGCACCACTGCAGCTTTTATTAGTCTAGCATCTCCCAAGACCTGACTAATTATTATTACTTAACCTGCACCACACTTGAGCTTCCAAGATATTAAACTAATCACTAATTTTAGAAAAAAGATTGCCCTTGGCTTTAAATATTTAGCAGATTTTTTAAAAATGTAGGTTTAAATGGACAAAATTCAAAGTAGACAAGCTTGCTTTCATCTGATCTCTCTCTAAGTCTGTCTTATGTCACTCTTTCCCCCTCATCTCTGCCCCCCCAACTTCTCTCTCTCTTGCTGTCTCTTCATCTTTCTCTTTTTCCTGGAGTGATGGCTCAATTACCATTCTTCACACTCAGGCTTCAAAAGAGAACAAAATGCAGCAAGATTTCTTGACCATAAAAAAAGAGAAAAGATAGAGAGAAGAAGAGATTTTTAATTTTTTACTCCCCTTTTCTGGCTGTCAGAGTTCTCTCAGCTCAGTTATGAATTCAGACATCGGTAATTTCAAACGATTTCTGGGTTGGAGCTGAGCTATTGATCGACAGAGAAAACCTAGTGCTTAATGATGGAGGAGGGTAAAAATGTTGCAATAAATGTATTAGAGAATCAATCAGTCATAACCTCTGCTTTCAATAAAAATAATTATATGTAATACTGAATAATCTTATTCAAGATTGTTTTTAAATATATAGTCAAAACATTATCTATTTCTAGCTTTATAAAATGCTGGGAAGTAATTGTACATCAAGGTTTCCTTTCATCTACACTTTCTAACTGCAGATCTTCTGCTTCCCACTCATATTTTCACCTCCCTGTTTCCCAAGCTCCTCTGTCACTCCCCCCTTAATCCTCTCTTTCCCTAAGTGCTACAGCTCCCAGCCTCAAGCCTAAGGGATCCACACGACTTGATTGTGTTTTGATGTTCTTGTGAAACCTACAAGTGCACTCAGCACTCAAGACCTATAACAAACATTTTCCAGGCCATTCACCCAGAGGGGAAGAGATGGTGGGGAGAAGAAGAGTATTTACTATTACCATTGTAAGCACATAACATAAACACTTGCAGTTGGGTAAATACACACAAATCTCGACACATGACGGTGAGCAAACACATCTTTCGTAAATCTGTGAATCAATCCATCTTCATGTCCTAAACTATGACCAAAGTGCCTGGGCACTTGTAACATTGCAAGTTTGACCTTTCAAACAATTTGTTAACTTTTCTGTACCATGCACTGTGATTAGGAAATCTTAATTCTATTCTTCCTCATTATTTACCAGATTGCAACCTGGACGTTATAACTCAGTATGCATTAACTGACTCATCAAGTTGTGATAAAATCCCGTCCCTGAGCTGCAAATCTTTTTCTACAGACTACAGCATTATTCAACATTTTGAAGGTTATTTTCAAGAACTCAGAACTTTTGTTAAGATTAAAGAGAGATTGAAGTGTTTTGAGTTGGGAACAGTTGACTTTGACAAGGGATACAACCTTTTTTACTTACATTTGATATAAACACACAACCTTGTACAGGATCTGGAACAGTTCATAGGCTTTTTACTGAGGTATGTAACACCGTTATAATCAGATGATACCAGAGTTGGATGTAAATAAAACTTGTACCAACATTTAAGTTTTAACAGCTGTCATAAATCTAGTTTATCTATAGTCAACGTGCAATGGTTTGTAGCTTTTTATCCTTCTAGGTTGTTTTTGCTAATACCTATTGATCAAGACAAATTCCATGATAATGATAAACTCTTTGGTTTTCCAGATGATACATACAAACATTTTTTAGAGCAAGTCATTCGAAATATGGTGAAGTGCAAATGACAAATAAAAGTTATGAAAGAATGATTTATCACTATGGCTATTCACAAACTGCATTACTATCACGAGTGTGATCTTTTTCAGCCAGTTCTGGTATTATTTTGGTTTTGTTAATGTAGGCAGAGCAAATTGTTTTGTCAAGTGAGTCTCGACACGAGCAGAGGTAAAAAACTAATTCCCAATTATTTTTTCACTCACTAATTTTTGTTCTGATCACAATTCCACAATTCCATCTTTCCAATAAGTCTTTAAGTTTACCTTTACATCTATTTTCTAGTTTCATCCACATATCTAATAACTTGTGTGGCAAACATTCATTTTTCCACATCTGCTTCATCCTATTCAGAGTTACAGAAGATAGGTTCCATCCCTGCAAGAGGGAGAGGCAGGACTCACCCTGGGCAGGTTGCCAGTCCATCACAGGGCCAAATGAAACTAAACAGCTATGCATGCTCAGAATCACCCCCTACAGCCAATCCCGAATTAATAATTAACCTAACTTGCAAGGTTTTGGGCTGTGGGAAGGCGCCAAAATACCCAGAGCTCAGGGATAACATGCAATCCCCAGCTGAGATTTGAACTAGGAAGCCTTTGCTATGAGACTCTAACCACCACACATGTGCCATATAAACTGGGGCTTTTCTATGCAGAGTTTGCATGTTCTCCCTGTGTTTGGGTTCTTTCCAGGTACTTTGGCTTCCACCCACAGTCCAAAGACATACATGTTAGGTTAACTGTGCACTTTAAAGTCTCCATAGGAGTGAGTGTGAGTGATTGTTTGTCTCTGTGTTGGCCCTGTGATAGACTGCCGACCTGTCCAGGGTGTACCCCACCTCTCGCCTAATAACTGCTGGGATAGACTCCAGCTCCAACCCCAAACCTGAATTTGAATAAGCAGTATAGTAAATGGATGGATAAGTTGGCACAAATCATGGGTTGTGTACTATTTCCCTGCATTTGAACAACTTTATGAATACAAGAGTGAGTAGGTGTAATTAAAGAGAAGTGCTCCTTAGGTGTTATGTTATGTCTTCATGGGTTTTTCTCCTGGGTTGTAATTGGATGCAGGGATCTGATTGTGTGTTATTAGGTGTAGGCCTGCTGAAAATAAACAGCATTGAAATTTGAGTCATGAAGTTATCAAAGCTCACTTTTAAATAACAGGCTTTAAACTCTGGGGTACCTTATCAAATATTTTCATGCTAAAAGGCTCATGTCTATGGTGGAGTCAAAGGTCATTCATGTTATTGTGTCATCTTAAATGTGACTTGAGTCAAATTTAGATAAAGTCAAAGACATTGACTTGAATATACATCTCTGCGCTCCTGTTATGTGAGAGCAAGAACAAAACAAACACCTGGAATGTAATACAATTCAGGATGCATGCTCTGTTGTCTGATGACACAAGAGGTTATGGGGTGCAAATATGGGAATCTTTTTTCACAAATCATCCCCAGCTCTATATGACATAGACAGAGTAGACAGAGCAGAGCCCTGCAAGGGAATGTTTTCTTAATCCCACTCCTTCACGGTCCCACTAGATTTCTGACCATTACTGCTCATGCCCCACAGTCTGACTATTCCCATAATACTCTTGCTTACCATTTAATGTAATAAACATGTTTACAACCTCAAAAATTCTCAAGATACAAGACTCATCTAACTTTGCATTTGTACTGTTAAGTCCTACTTTAATCTTCTTCTTAATTTGTTGACTCCATCACTGTGTTTGAAACTAGCTAAGTACCAGAGCCAGAGTCACTCTGGGACCAGCAGTTTATTTTTTGCCTGCCTGCTCCAGCCCACAGCAACATTAAAAGCGTTCATTCCCATGAGATTTATATCGTGTATACAGTCCTCTAAGACACGACTTTAGTCAAACTGATGTTAAGTGGGGCTGTGCAGGTAATTATATTTAATGCCACCAAACTTTGTCGAAATAAAATAAATAAAAACATGGATATATGTTCTCTCATCTACAATGGTCACATTGATAATTCTTTCATATTATTAAGTACAACCAATTCAAGTGTACTCTAAATTAGCGCCCTTTAGGCAGCAGAGATATATCACATCTAAAGCCTATGCGATCCTTTTATCAGTATAATGAAATATCACTCAAATGACTGTCCCAGACCCCCAAAAATAAAGGGAGAAAACATCACTATCAATCTTGACAATTGTGAAAGAACCTCTCATTTGATCTCTTCTTATTGAACTGACCAGCGACCAAAAATAGCTAGTACTTATTAGCTGTATAAACTGTCACCACTTTGAATGTAAAACCCAACTTCTTCACAAACTTATCAATTTGCTTTATCCATATGACCCTTTCTGGGTCACAGGAGACGATCCTAGCTGCCATCAGGCAAGGGGTAGGGTACACCCTGGACAAGTCACTCATGCATCACAGGGAACACAGAGAAAAACAAGATTTCTTTTTTCTTCTTTTTAAAAAAAAAAAAAAATTATCCATCCAAAAAGTTCCCCTGCCTCCCTTTCTTTCTTCTGACCTGTATGAAACCCACCTTTGCATCTGGACATGCATAAAGTCTTTAGTATAAATGCTGAAAAGACAGGTGGCTTTCCTAAAGGAGGATGAAATCAATGTGACAGGTGGCCTCTGGCCAGAATACCTCTGGCCAGTTTTATCTCCCTAAAATCAATACGTGCTATATTTGGAGAGTATAACTTTGGGAATTCAATTTACCAAACAGATTTTAATAAATCTTGTAATAGAACTGCTTCAAATGTTTCTGTGGGAATTCAGTAAAACCATTTATGCTGCCTTTTTTTCCCCCAATGTAAATCAAACCAGTGATCATAAGTGACTGAAGAGGCAAAATTCCTTATTAAAGCTCTGCATGTGGACTGTTTCCTTGTTAACAGGCTCCATGAGAGTCAGACTGGTGGGGCCAATAAGGGCAATTGGAACTGAATTATCCGAACTACCAACCATGAACCAGAAATGAGTATTTAACTTTTTCATCTCCCACAAGGTCTTTTTTTCTTGACGGTGCTGTAATTTAATGAGAAACACACACACACACACACACACACACACACACACACACACACACACACACACACACACACACACACACACAC
>JBBBVU010000001.1:14297625-14311912 GCA_037177055.1 Atherinosoma microstoma | reverse complement strand
CCAATCAACCAAACAACACCAAACAAGAGTCAATAGCAACAGCAGAATAAGCTGTTTAGCATTGGCAGAGAAGATTTTCATGGGTGCAACCCACATACCCAGCTGTGATGCTCATCCCACAAATGCATGTTCCTGACAAATGGGGCACCATTTAAAAGGGAAATAAACAGGCTTTCCAACAGTACGAAATTTATTGCCAAGAAAAATTGTTACAACAGAGAAATGATCTACCAAACACAAATTTCCGAACTTTTTGTTCGATGTATATATATATATATATATATATATATATATATATATTGCACTGTTATGAACTGTTTCAGGAAAATATATTTTCCTATGATTTTACATGAATCAAAACATAATTTTGTATACTATATTTTAAACTATAGATTGACCTATCTGTTACACATTGGAAACTGGAACATTTGCCCTGTAAATGATGTAAAGGAGCAAAGTCAGATTGTGACTTAGGCTATATAATTAGGATCAGGATCTTCTGTTGAAAACAAGCATGTGCAAATATTCATGAATTACTATTTTTTGGATGTATTGTCATAAATCAACTTATTAGTTAATTGGTAAAAGACATTAGCACCATTAAAACTAAACATAATCTTAAAAGAAAATTATGAATATCCAAATTTCATTGAAATGGCCAAGTTTATAAAAGTAACGCGTTTGTGGAGCAAAAGTGTTTCTGGGACAAATAGATTCAGTGTCATTGCTTTTAGGGCAAAAATAGAATAATGGATATACAGGGAGCAGTTATGCTCTTTTCCCTCTGCAGGAAATAAAAGGCTTTCTATTGACCATTAGAATCAATAGCCTCATGCCTGGAGCCTTTCAAACAGCAGTTAAAATGGAGGATGCAACTTGGGGGGGGATAAAAGTGAAAACAAAATAAATGAAATAAAGGGTATTGTGGTTAATTCCAAATCTAGTTCTACTATCTATATAGACCGTTTCATTTGAAGTAAAGGTTGAACATGCTAATGGGAGAATGAAAATGATGCCCTGAAACCCGAAGCAGCACTGACAGAATGCCTAAATTAAGTTAGCTAAATTAAATAATTAAATGATTGTAAGCAGAACAAATGTGGCTGAAACCTTTTACTTGTACTCAATATGTGACGGAGAAGTCATGTGGAGCACTGTGAAGTTAATATCCCCCATTTAGGCACACATACACATGTGTGTGTGTAGTTGGAAGGAAAGAGAGGGGGGAGAGAGAGAGAGAGAGAGAGAGAGAGAGATTGCTGACGGAGACTCATTGAAGGTGGGTGTCACTATCCATGGTGCTGAAATGTTGCGTTCTATGACACCGGCTGAGTCACACTGAGAGAGGAAGAGTTGAGCCTTGGTTCCTGAAATGGAAAAGGTCAAACCCAAAAATTCTTTAGAGTCATGTACCAAACTTCACTACAAATGGTATTTATGTTGTACTCCAGTTGGTTTTCAAAGAAAAGAGATTTTATCCACTCCAAAATCTTTTTTGACAACAGTCAAAAATGACCATCTTAATTAAGGTTGAATACAAAACCCATAGAAACTCTCTTTGCACAAACGGGGGCTAGCTTGCCTCTTTTCCCCTGACATATAAGGCAGGACAGACACTAGTTTGGCTATTAGGAAACCCTACACCAATTAAGATTTATATAATATTGCAACCTAATATGGCTACTTCTTGTTTTACAACAGCTACATCTCTAAAGTTTCTAAGGGTTTGCAGTTGAGTATATGCAATGGTTGTTTAATTTACAGGGCTAAACAAAATGCAGTAGTCTAGATGTCATTTCTCATAAGCAATCAATCGCATGCTAACTGTGCTTATCTTTTGTTTTGGCAAGAAGGTTATGGGATTTTCCTCCTTCCTTCCAACCTGTAATTACATCAGCTGTCAGCCAAAGACAGAGACTGACTAATATAGCCTGTCAGTCTAATCTGCACCTTCAACAGCTGAGCTGTGACTCTGGAGTCCAAAAGGTCATTGTATCTTCTCACTGACCGTGGATCCCAGTGGACTTCTATTAACAGTCATCTCCACTATTGTGAAGCTTACAGACTCAGAAGAGTGGAAGGAGTGTTTGAAGTGATGATGAAAGTCTTTGTTTCCGAACATGCTTAAACCAAAGCTGAGTAGAAGTGCTGACTGTGTTCTTTTCTAATGATCAGACACCCACCTTTCGTGTGTGTGCACGTATGTGTGTGTGCATGCACCCTAAAACTCACTATGCTGGTATGAAATTAGTTTTAACCTATCTGTCTGCTCTCTTTCCTTCCTTGACACCCAAAATAGATACTGCCCCAGACACATTACTATTCCTACAACATAATCAAATGCAGGAAAAACCTACAGCACAGGCTTGATACAGCAGTGTAATAATGGCTTCATATTTCCCTCCATCTCCCCGACGCCCCTGGAATCAATAACACAGCAGAAGCCCGCACTTTCCGTCTGACGGAAACAACGCATTCTATATTACGAAAAGTGAGAAATGGGGTGAGATATTGCAAAGGACGTGATGTTTTTGCACACGCGGACTTAGCTTTTAAATCTTTAGCTGTGGTTTAAAACACGTCTCTCAAGGCTGCGCAGGAGCATCCCTCCTATCCTGAGAGGAGAGAGGAAGATACGCGCATTGATACGGAGGCGCAGCCAGGGGATGCACTGGCTGAAAGTGAGGCGGAAAGTCCGGAATGTCTCCTACTCCTTCTCACTCTTCTACCGTCCTTCTGGAATAAAAGAAAAACCCGAAAAAACTAACTGACTTCATCTTAAGTAGCTATCCATTGAGGCACTGCGCTATAGGACACTTCTCTGCACATTCCGACGTCGACCTGTGTTTGATACTATTTTGATATATATATATTTTCATTCTTTTGACTTATTGCAGCAAAAGTCGTGTGTTTTTTTCTTCTTTTTTGTCTGTAATGCCTCGTTTGTTTGTTTGTGTGCACATAGAGGAGTCTGGGATGCTTGGCTGAAAAAGAAAGGCAGGAGCAAAGGAGCAAAGGAAAGAACTCTTATGGACACGACTGTGACCACCTAAGTCTGGGATACTGAGAAGATTTCAGTAAAATCTCCCATGAATTTCCCCACCTATTCATTTTGTGGATCTATTTAAGAGTCCGTATAGCGTTTTAGTTCAAAACGCACTTGCGTCTGACCCAGAGATGTGCTCCCTTGGGAGATACTGCGTGTTTTTGCTCTTGCTTAAAAGTGTACTGTCGGACTCGGGAATCTCAAACCAAGGTGAGTGCGGCCATCACAGTAAGTATAACAAGGGTAGATGATCCAAATAAAAAGTCTTCTCCAACTAAATAGTTCTGACTCTATCCATGCAAAAAAGAATGTATGATACCATCGTTCATCTCATGGTGTGAGGTAGTTTGTTAGTTGAACAGTGTTGGCATCTGGAATGTGTCTAACAATATCAGAAAACGTATTTAGACATAGGCTACATAACCAATAAAAGAGATCTTTGAATGATAGATTTTTTTAATCCATGTAAATAAACTAATCTTTATTGCATTAAATGTTAAAAAAACACCAACAAAAATTAGATTTTTATACAATTATGTCTTTACAGATATATCTGTTTTGCAATACAATTAAGGGATCCAATTTCAAAATGCAGACAGAAACACTATCAATCTAATAGGAGTGAATCTGATATTCTCCATCACTTCCAAAGTCTGGTGCACATAAACAACACCTCAGCTATAGGGACCACTGAATGTTACAGTAAATGTCAGCCTCTGGCAAACTGTCAGCTGATATTGTTGTTGTTGCTTCACTCCTCCTCTGGGTCTTCTACCATGAGCTCATATATTCCTCTATGAAAATATAACAGGTTTTGGTCTATCCCATCTCAGGAGGATTCCTTACAGACACACACTGTGAAAAGTGGGGGAATCTTAGCTTGAACCAAAAGTTGGGACAAAATTCATCAGAATAATTTCTAAATTTTTAGAAGTCCTCTCCAGTCCAATGAATAGTGTGTAAGGCTGCATATGTATGAGAAACAGAGGGCATAAAATCAGCTGTACAATGTCACATGAGCAAAAAGTTCTCACATTCTTGTCAATCTGTTCCCGACACCTTCGTGCATTTGCAGAGGTGTGTTTTAATATTCCTTTCTGAACGTTTAATGTTTAGGGTAAACTTCTCAATGATGACAGGAGCCCTTTCCCTTGCCAAATGTCAAAGTCTTCTTCTCTTCATTTAGTGTGTGCAGATGTGTGTGTTTTCCCACCAGGATATCTGTCTGCCTGTGATGGTGACAGGCATGAGTAGGAGGGGTGCGCTCAGGGGGAAACTAGAAAAAAATGACAACGTGAGGTGTTTCAAATGTAGTGAGAACAAGTCAATAGAAGCTAGCCAGGTAGCTGAGGGAGTCTTAATATAACAAGATATATTTATGCATCATTTAGCTTGTTGAAGCCAAAATATAAGAATAAATTAACATTGAAAGTGACCCTCGTCTGTCTGATAACAATAGCAATATATTTCAAGATCAAGTTGATTTATTTGAAAATGCATTCCCTGTGTCTGCTTTTAGGGTTTCAAAATTATATAAATGGGTCATAGATCTACTTGCGCATGTACATTCATGACGTAATGGTTAAAAAACAACTCTAAAGCTCCATGTTCCAACTGAAAAAAAGGACATTCTCACTTAAATACATGGGAATGAAGTAGCTTCAGAGTCTATTTGTGTTCCAGAACATCTGATATCAGAAGGAATTAATTTCCAGTATGTTAAGTATCATTGTGTGCTTCAAAAATGATGATTGAAAACAGAAACTTGATTTAGTAGTTCTACAAATACATAGCCGCATTTTGTAGTATTAGTTAGTGTTTATCAACAGTCAGCCATATCTCTTTTCTGCACTGCATTACAGTAAGATGGAGGAGATGGCGTGCACAATGAGAACTATGAAAATGAAAAAAATAAAGCTACACAGATAGAATACTAGTTGTTGCATTTATTTTTGGAGCAGGACATATACAATTAAAGCCTGATACATTTAACATCTTTGTTTCACATAGTTATCTTTGAGCAAAGAAGTGTAATATCGTGTGCTCTTATCATGCTACATAATGTGTCTAATGCTGATGTAAAAATAATATGATGAGGAAGACAGTACATTAGCACAAAAAAACAGAAATTCTTCTAGATCCTATTTAAATGAACACCACCTCTGTTGGTAAGATAGTGTCACAGAAGTATATAAAACAAGGAAATTAAATGGCAAGCTTGTTATCCACTACATTTGCAGTGTTGAAAAGCCATACTTATTTCATTTAGATCTGTCAAACAGCTTGCTTAGTTGCCAGGATGATGAGTAGAGAGCAAAGTGTTTTATGACCACACCACTTCTTCTGCTGGAGAGGTCTGACAATTACAGAAGAGCTAGAATCTCTCTCTGTTATGGTTGTTATTCCAACAGAAAATTTCAAATAAAAAACAAAATGGTAACATTAATTTAAAAGAAATTAATAAATAAAAATGATGTAACAGTGTGATAGCTCCTCTCAAGAAGTTGACCAAGCTCACTGGGTTGTTGGCTTTGCATTCTTTCTGCTTCATCACCTTCCCCCTCAGGACCCTTAAGGTGGATTTGTGTGTCTTGATAAATACTTAATTGAGCAAACGCACTCATGTGTCCATCACAACAAAGGTGCTAATTGACTTTCTATTGGCATTGTGCCACTATTTCAAATTATTTAACACAATTTCATGACAGGTAGCAAATGCCTAATTTGGTGTACGGCACAATATGGTGCAATTATACAAGAAAGTTCCTGTCAAGCCACTGATGACATTTCTACCACTGTGATGATGGTGATGTTTGCAACATGTTGATGCTGACAGTCAACACAGGTAACTGGGATTAAAACACCTAATAAGATGGCAGGAAGGGCTCAGCAGAGAGCGTTATATCCTTCACTCTGGAGCAAGAAGCCTCAAATTCAAATCTCATCTTGAACTATATTTGCCACTGTCCTCTAACTTTTCTACCTCTCAATTACTTTTCTACTTTATTCCCATCTACAAATATGTATGGTTAGAAATGATGGGCAGCTATACGCTAATAGGAAAATTAAACACTGTCAAGGATTTCACCGTTTCATTCTCATTGGATGCAGCTTCTGTCACCTAACACAACACTGCCCTGGACAAAACAACAGCTTACTGAAACGTTATCTCACAATTCTCATCCTTTTGTGTATTTGCTTTTGTTGTCATAAAAGAAGTTGCTCTAATATCACATATTTCTTTGAGATTTGGTTTTATGTGGAGATACAGTATTTACATCACTTATTCATTTTTGAGGGGATTTTCATTTCTAGCTATATAAGACCAGGGATTCAAGTAAACACTGGGGCTACCCAGTGTATTTGGCAAACAATCTTCAGCATTTCAGAAATAATTTGTGCTAATGCTAACACACTTGAAAATATAAAATTAAATCACATTCATGCTTCTGTTGTCAGGGTCTGGCAGCCCCCCTCCCTTACTTTATGTTTTTATTCATTTTTCATTTTAATTTCCTCAATTACTGTTTTTTTATTTTTTTTTATTAATTTGACTGTTTAGATATATTTTCTTTTTTTTCTGTTGTTTTGTTCCTATGTTCAAAGTTCTACTAATAAAACTTTAAAAATAAATCACATTCATATTCACTATGCATGCATATGCAATTAGTTGGATGCTTGGCAATTCAGTGATGGCCAAGTTATTACTGACACTGCATGCATAACCTCTTTAAAGGACCATTCAATAACCTTTCTCTTGCATTACTGAGAAAATGGCATAATTTAAGTAGTGCATCTTTAACAAGGCATTATGCGGCGGTCACACTAAAAAGGTTGAAATAACATGCTAGGGTGATGGGAGGAAATCCAGTGAAAGGTCAGTTTGGGGTTCTGCCATGGTGGACACAAATTTTCAAATTGTTTTTGATATGTGCTCCTCAGTATGATAGAGGAGGTACAAAGATCCATCTAAGTCAACACTGAAGTGAAGGAAGAAGATGGCGGAACAGAACAAATGCAAGAATTAAAAGTTACATTATTTAACCTTTCTGACTTGAAATACAGGAGTTTCTGACTCATTTTGATGGCACAGTGACATTATGTACATTCCTATTTGTTGTTGCCCGGCAGCATCCCGAGGCTGAGAAACCGCACTTTACAATTTTTTCTTCAGGGACGCTGTGTCACATTGCCGCTGACTTTCGTGTGACTTGCCAGCAACTGGATATTAGCACACTGGAATATTTTGACTGTACACCGTGGCTGATTCATCAAAGAAAAGCAAGAGAGCATTATCGGAGAAAGTGAGAAAAAGAAAGAGAGAAAGGGACAGAGCAAGAAATAGGACAAGAGTCAACATCGGACTGACTATTTCTGGGTGGAGAGAGTTCAGGTAGGATGCAGGATGGATGCCGAATTAGCTGTAGATAGGGGGTGCATCACTGAGAAAATTTGCTGAAGTTGGGTAGTCCTGTAAATATCATCTATGGTTTATTCTTTTTTATTTTGTTGCTTTTGTTTTCAGTCACGCTCTACAACGGTCATCTCCTTCCTTATACTTTTATTACATCTGTCTCAACTTTTAAAGAAATGTTTTGCTGACAACTAATTTAAAATGAACAAATATTTGTTCAAAAACTTGTTCACAATGTATTTAACCAAACATATTCAGGTTTGTGGTCAATATTGCGAAAGATTGACAAACTTTTTCATCTATCCTTTACACCTTTTCCTCATAGATTGACACTAGTTATATCCAACAGAAAATGGAAACTAACAAAAAAGAGGTTGTTTACTCACTTAAAATGGCTCATTTGGTGCACAAGGCAAAAAGTGTCTCAGATTTGCTTCTTTGATGTGTGGCCCTCCTCACATATGCATTAGTGTTCTCCTGCTGTCCTTCCCTGCAGTTTAGTGTTCAGCCCAATTACTTTAAATTCTGGGATGACGTCACAAAAAACCTTCCTTAATTAAGCGAGTTAAACCAGATTTTGTATGCAGCTGGAAGTGTCCGATGAACTTTGTGTGGAATATTTTTTTATGATATCCACGGTTAAATTATTATGACTAGATGGTATTTGGAGGAGGAGTTTAGTGAACTATTACATTGGTTTTCTGTTTAAACATAAAAAATCATTGAAAGACATTCAATTCACAACAAAAGTTACAAAATTTCCGATCAGTCAGCTATAATCACCTATTTATCTATTTTTCTGCTATTACCTTTAAAAGGAATCTGACATTTTTGAAATCCCAGCAGAGCATTAACATAGACTCTGTCTTTCCCTTTCAACACAAGGAAGTAGCATCATCTGTATTCTTGATCAGGCGAATTAGATGCTTCTGTCCACTTTTATCATCATCGTATATCGAAAAATAATTATCCTAACCCTATCAGTAGTGATTTGAAGCCAAATATTCACAAAACTACAAAGGAAATATAGATACAACTGTCTCTGGGAGATTTCAGCCAAGTGCTGTCTACTTGAATATCCTCAACAAAATACTTATATAATTAAGGGTTCTGACATACTGTCATGCATTTTTTAATTGTTAATGAGCTTCTTGCAGGGATGATATAAAACTTATCATTCTGCTGAAGCCACCATTTTGAATAAGTGTCAACCACTGGAGAACAATTTTATAAAGATTACCTCTGAAAATAGTGTGTGTCTGCATGAGAACATAATCATTGAGGAAAAAAAGTAAACTAAACTTTTTGACATCTGAAAACAGAAAACACTTGATAATCGTTGGGACAGAGCCCTAAAGGGGATACACTAAAAAAAAACAAAAAAACTTCCATTTTCTTCTCAAGGTGAAAGAGTTTTGTTTTAAAGAAACAACAGATTTTAACATGGCATCTACAGTTTAAATACAATAATTGTGTGCATATCTAACATGTCTGGAGTTAAGGAAACCTTGAACTCTGCCTTTATAAAAATAATGTTTAGTTGGCAGAAGTAAAAGTCAGTGTCGAATGTAATGATCCAAATGAGGCAGCATTCTGAGTGAGATGCTACGAAGGTCACTTGTTACACAGTTTCCATCCAGTTTGATACAAAGTAAAGTCTTTACAAGCCCTATTGATGAGACTGACAGCTCTGCAACCAATTCTGCAGCAGATTGATCAAACCATCATAGTTTATTTGTATGACAAAACCTTTTGGGGACTGGGTTAAGCAGTGATGCAATTAGTAGAATTGATCAAGAACCTCTGTAACAACATTTAAGACTATTGTAAATTAAATGGTCTGAAGAGGTCAGTACTGCTTCTCATCCTACCTTTTCTTTTAAAGAGTTTTGGGCCTTTTGAGAACACTTTAGTTGATGTTTAAAATGAGCAACAAAGTCCATACAAACAGGAGGAAGTGGGTCCCATTGTCAGCATTGTACATGTAGCAAGTATAAATACCCATGGGGGAATGAGGATATGGAGTGAAGAATGGATTTTCAGTTTCCAGTCATTTTTCCCTGGTTTTTGTGCCTTTAACCAGGTATGGTGTGTCAAGCTGAATATCTGACAGCACTGTGTCAGCGAGAGTTGTTTGGTCTGCAGTCCTTTAGCTTGTTTGTATTTCTTTAAACTAATCACAGTGCCTTTATGGTCACTGACCACAGGAAGCAGTAAAGGCAGTAAAGGCCCATGCAAATAGAGGGAGAAGTTGTTTTGGTGGGATCAGCAGACAGCTGTCGTTAACATAGTCTTTCTAGAGCTTTCCAATACCCACAACAAGAACCAGGCAAGATTGCCATGTTAAACAATAGGAATGTGAAATGTTTTTCCAAACTTAGCATTTTCAGCATCTACATTATCAGTATTGAGGTTGCTGTTTTTAGCAGTGTAGGAGATTTTGAAAACAGTAACACAGATAGTGGAATGGATGGAAGATGTCATGTAGAATATATGGACAATGTGAACACTTATACAAAGTTTCCACATCTAGTGAGTTAGATCACAGTTGAGCCTGCAGTAATTATTCAATACAATCAGTTCAGCTTTAATATTCTGTGTTAAATATTTGTTCAGTCACATAAACACCTCATTATACACTGATTATGTTGTAACAGTGGAAGTTTCTGCTTTTTAGATGGTTTTCTAAACTGTGATGGTACTCCTGTATTCAGGAAAACTTGGATTTTTACAGATTATTATGCTTCCAGACAAAAAACCCAGACAGATGTAATGTGATTCAGCCCCCTTGAAAAATGTTGGTTGGTGTGTTTGTGTGCGTGTGTGTATGTGTGTGTGCGTGTGTGCTCTCTGAGTGAGAAAATCTGTGTATCAAATTCAGCACTGTAGTCTCGAGCCATTGTTTCCTGGCTCCAAAGATATTTACGGAATTAAATTATTTTATGAGTACCTTGGTGTGTATATAAGTGTGTGTGCTTATGTGTGTAGGAGAGGGACAGACAATTGGTAAAAAGAGCTGGTGGAAAAGTTTGCTGCTGTCAAACATGCCATGGAACATTGCTCCTGATTATGAAAGATTATTCTAATTTAGTCAGAAATCAATATCATTCTGTCTTCTGGTCGGTCTCTCCCTCTCTACATCTCTCTATGTCCTCCTTTTGAACAGAAGGAAGGCAGCCTTATTATAATTTGGCCCATAATTACTGGCAGGGAATCTAGGCTAAATGAAGTCTCTGTAAATACTAAGTGGTTAATTTAGTCACTCTCAAAATGTATCTTCTCTGGTTATCTAGCTTGTTCTCAAAATGGTCTCATCTCCATTAAATTAGTCCACATTTGGCAAAGTCTGCTGTACACCGAGTGACAGGTCGTCTGAAGATGTGACTCTTTGGTCTATAATGTCGACCACTGAAGTGGGACATACTTTATTGATAGAGATTGTAATTAACTGGCTGTGTGGAGACAAAGGAAATTGCACATTCATCACATCAAATTGGCTCAGGGGGCTTAGCATGAACCAGATAATGGCTCTCTTCATGCCCGAGCCGTGACCAGAGTGCAGACAGCTACAGATTGTTACATTGGTATGTACACAATACTATTACATATTCATGCAAATAAACACCTTTTAATATGTCCATGCAAAGACACCGCCAGAGACTAATTACCGAGATCAGACTACTCTGTTTTTGTCTTTTGAAATGATCAGTGTGTCAGATTAGCTTTTAGAGCCATAAATTCTCAGCACGACCACTTATCTGATCTGTAAGGTGGTTAATGATTCCACCCCAGAGGACCAACTAATGTTTTTGTTTGTAATCACAGCTTCATGAAGAAAAGGAACCCAACAGTGTCACTTGGTATTGAAGGGGGGCTTTGTCTTTTTTTTTTTCAGCCAGTAAATAAAAAGTATGCCTATTGCCATGGGAAATTAATATGCACCCACAGCAGGTTGAAGTCACACCCACAGGTGTGATTTAATGGATTAATGTATCTGACTGAAGGGTAATGATGTTGTTAGTAGATATAAGTTTGCTGAAATTAAATAAAGTATGGAACCTTTTTGTTTTTTTGCTTTCCTGTGCTTGCAATATATTGTGCTGCAATGAGCTAAAATCTCTGAAATTTACATAAACATTACAACTGGCCTTTCTTTGGATATTGGCTGCTCTGTCTCTATTTTTTAGCGCAGTCATTCCACCTGACCATTTTCAGAAGAAATATTTATTTGTTAACACTGATCTATGAATCATTCAAGCAAATATTTTTGCATCGTGTGTGATTCACAAAAAGCTTTTAGCTGAACACTTGGCATATCTCAGTATTGTAGGGTTTTTTGTAGTTTTTATTTTCACATTTATTTTAACACACAAAACATTGAGAACAAATGTTTATTTACAAAGTTGGCGCGGGAAGTGCCAGAAATCACTTGTGTGTAGTGTCCCTTAAATAGAATTGAGGAAACTGGACAGAAAGAGGACAGAAGTTGCAGACCTAAAAGCAATAAAGCATAAAAATAATCTCTTTCAGAAAAATAAGAAAAAAATCTGTCCTTAGTCAGTCCATCTACTGTTGGTCTAAGCTTCATCAGAAATCGTCTCCATGGGTGGGTCTTGACAAAAAGTCATTCTTAAGGATGCGAAACAGGGAGAAAAGGCTGAGGCTTACCAAATTACTCAAGAACTGGACTGAAAGTCCTTGTCAACAGGTCTTATGGAATAATGAGTCCTTCCACAAGGAGGATATAGATGTCTGGGTAGCAAGATTTAAAACTCCATATAAAGAAGCTAACATCCAAACAAAAACAACTATTTCTGAGGACAACTTAAAAAAAGTTACAAGAAAGTTTGTCTAAGTAGTTTCCAGTTTTGTTAAAAAACAAAGGTGGTCATACCAAATATTGAATTTATAGCTCATTAGAATTGTTCAAACCTTTTTATTGCCTTTTTCCAATTAATGTTTCAATAAATCCCTGCAAGTAATTCCCAATTTCTTGGCAACATGTAAATATATGAAGAGTGGCTCAAGACTTTCAGAGTAATATGAATTACTTTGTTTGTTTTTTAATCCAGGTCTTTATAAAACACTCAGGTAATAGGACTATGTTGATTGCGTAGCCTGTTTTTTCTGAACTCAGAACATTTGACTTATTGTGCACTTGCCATCTGGAACAGCACACAACAATCTAAAGCTTGAATATTTTGTGTCTTTATGTGATTTAGGTTTTAATTTCATTTCTAGTTGCTCTTTTTTTAAGTCCTAAGTGCTATGCAACTGCTATACGGTAGACAACAATATCCTGAATAAAATAACTGTATTTTTGGACTGCAATGCAACATTGAAATGTTGAGAGTGAGCCCTGCAAGTGAAGGCTTCCAAATCAAACTTTCATCACCACTGAAATTCCTGAATAAATAACAACACCTAAAATAGTTACCTCATTTATAAAAAGTGAAAATATTTAAAACATACGGTGGCCGACAGGTGCAAACGGTCTTCATTACAAAAACGCGCTGAAAAAACAGGAAAGCATTGCATAAACAAAAACAACTGCAAGAAGAAAACGCTAGATTAACGAAAAGAACTGCAAGAAGGAGATGCTGCATTAACGAAAACATCCACAAGAAGAAAACGCTGCATGAATGAAAACAACTGCAAGAAGAAAACCTTGCATATTTACACACACAACGGAATCCAATAACATTAAATCTCTGTCCTTTTTTTTCACATTTCTGACTGTCTGCTATGGTGTGGTTCAACGTAAATGTAGCTCGAAGACAGAACCTAGCTCTAATTATGGCTCTGTTGTCTACTTGGAAATTACATTACCAAACTACAAGCAATGTAATATTGAATCTTACCTCATTAAAACCTGACTTACTGCACTCTATATTTTCAATTAATTTAATGTCATTACTTACATTTTCACTGTATTAGAATTGAATATTTTCTTCAATTGAATGTTTAATGTTTCCATAGTGTCTCCATTTCCCTTCTTTTATTTCTCTTTGGCTTATCTTTGATGAGATGTTGCAGTAAAAAACTCCTGACCTCTGAGAAGGAGAGTACTAATTTTCCAGACTTCAGCCAAATGGAGGGCGGATCTGTGTCAGTGTTAGTGTTGTCCTGGACTTTCCTAAGAGCTGTTATTTCATAGGTGGTTGAATCTGATTTGGGTTTTACAGCTCCGTGAGCTCCTCATTGACAGCTTGATAACTGTTGTGTGCTCTCTTCCTACTTTGTCACCTCCATTTCTCTTCTTTTTAAATTCACTGTCCAACCTCTACACTCACTCTATTCCCCTTTCTGCTCTGGCCTGTCATTCTTTCTGCTCTGTTGTTATTCTGCATTCCCAACCTTTCTTCTCCATTTTGCATGAATTTCTTTTTCATCCACCCTTCTCTCTCTCTCTAGTGGTTCTGTTGGACACCACGACAGTGCTAGGAGAGCTGGACTGGAAGACCTATCCTGTCAATGGGGTGAGTGACATTTGCATATATTAAGGCTTTTCCCTGTCCATTTTTTTCTTTGAAATTATGAAAAAACATTAACTTCCTCATTAATATTTTTCTCATTTAATGTGGCACAGTTTAAATCCTATGCTATTCTATGTGTCTCCGAATTGACTTTTGGACCCTTCTTTTCTGTTCTGAAACCTTGAGCATGGGTTCATGGGTTGACAAGATCTTCTTGCACCTCAGACAGAGACAGACAGGAGACAAGACCTTTGGGTCTTATTAAAAGAAAGAAAGAAAGAAAGAAAGAAAGGAAGAAAGAAAGAAAGAAAGAAAGAAAGAAAGAAAGAAAGAAAGAAAGAAAGAAAGAAA
>JBBBVU010000001.1:14279344-14293098 GCA_037177055.1 Atherinosoma microstoma | reverse complement strand
AGATAGATAGATAGATAGATAGATAGATAGATAGATAGATAGATAGATAGATAGATAGATAGATTGATACTTTATTGATCCTAAGGGAAATTTTAACAACTCAGCAGCAGTACTATGTAATAAAAATATGTAATAAAATATACAATTGAAATCAAATTGAAATAAAAAATTAAAGTGTCGACTCTTGCCCTAGTCCGGTTGTAAAAGTCTTAAGCGGACTACTCACTGTGGTGCCCCTCTACCCCTGCCTAGTGTGCTGTTAGTGTGTTCACGTTCTGTTAAAGAAAAGAACCAATGGGTCGCAGATTAACATGTTTCATGGGCAGCTGGTCAAGAAAAAAAGTTCTGTGCTGACTATTTGGACAAATCACTCAGGCACAGAGCACAGTCAATTCTGGTGGTGATTAAAAATTTGAGCGGGCCAGCCCAGTAAGACAAATAAATAAACTGTGTCGGCCCACCAGGAAAATCCCCAGTATGCTCACTGGCCAGTCTGTCCCTGGCCATATGACGTATGGTGCATGACGGACAATAAACAAAGATTTAAACATCAGATTTTAATGGAGATTTTAAACAACCAAAAATTGCCAGTTATTACAAACCATGCATGCAAAAAAGGGTTTAGAAATAGTCTGAAAAGCTTCAGAAGTCAGTGATATATTAATCAGCCATATGTCCAGTGTTTCTCATGGCTCTTTGTACCTGTACATAAAAGGAACCTCCCCCACTAAAATCCATTTAATGATGATTTGTGTTGAACTTTAAACTGCTAAGAGGGCTATTTAAGACCCATGAAATGGTGAAGAGATAAAGGACTGAGTCACCAATTCTTGATAGCCATGTGCATGTATAAAATTCAATTCTGCAGAGGGTTTGATGATTATTCCTAAAGCTTTGGATATGAGGATGTTTACATGCAATGAAAAAAAAATTTGAACAATCCACTAAAATAGCTTGAGATTAAACTAATTTAATTGTAGCATATACTTATGGGCCTGAAGGGAAAACCCTGTGGAGTTCATTCTTACGAATATTTAATCTTTGACTGAGAAACCACAGCAGCAGCCATTTTTTTCATGACAATTTGTATAATTCGACACATGAGATGATTGCTGGCTGTGCTTTTAGGCTATTATTAAAAGTGTATTAAATCCTTTGGTCCAAAACCAATAAATAGTAAAAAGATACTGAGATCATTTTAAGGCTGAGTTCGGAAGCTCCTCCCTTGCACACAGCCTAAACAGCCTTTATTTCTTTAGGGACCGATAACACCATTAAGTACTTGAAGAAATACACGGCACAACGGCACCTAGAATCACATCGAATCAATAATTCATCAAAACTACAGAGATTTAATGATATTTTCATAACACTCACAACACTTTCTTCCCTTTAGTCTGACAATGACAAATTGCCTTGTTTTAATCAAAACATCAAACCTCTGAGTCGGGTTGAGTGTCTCCACTGTTGTTGTCCGTACATATACTTGTTTATGCAGCTTTAGTGTGTGTAAGTTTTCATAACAACTTGATGCCTCAACATGAAGTATTAACACCCTGACCAAAATATCACCTGAAAGGGGAAACTTCATATCCACATCTGTGTCTGTGCTGTACAACTTAAACGATTATATTTTGTGGCATTAAATAAGTGATTTGTTTTCAACACAAGTTTACATCCTACTTTAGCCTCTTCTCATGATAAGATGGCACATTTCTGCATCGTGTGATATTTGTTGAACCTCATATTTTTGCACTGTAAAGAAGAGGGAGGATCAGGTCATCATGGCAGATAGTAGCAAAATATGTTTGGGAGTTAGTTGACCTGAAGACATTAATCGCTTTCAAAGCTAATGAAAACTATCAATCATTTACATGTTCAGTTCTTTTCTGGTGAGCGAAGTGCTTGGTATTATGGCTCTAAGTTGTGTGAATGAAGTTCATTTTCACTCATTTTAACGCATCAGTACATATACTATAGTATAGTATAGCATAGTATATGCAAGGTACATTTTTCATCTGAGCCTCTTACAGTGAACATCTTCAATAACTTTACACTGACTAAATTCAGTGGCTGCCAAAAACTTCTGTCAGAAGCTGAGTGTGGACCTTCTGCAGCTATGAGCCCAAAAAAGAAAAGAAGCTTGTGATAACAATGTCTGGACATCTCTGCAGAGTGATATGGTTTTTCAACAGCTTGTCAAGCTGTCAAGGAGTTGACTGAAGTGTGTATTTATGAAGTTCGTGAGAAAATATTACACGAAGACATGATCAGTTTGTCAATTGACATTAAAAACAAGAATCTAACTTAGCCTGACAGGCAAGAGTTCTTTCTGAAGCCTGGTCCAGACAGGATGTGGAATAAACATATACTGATTTATATGCAGTGTAGCAGCTCTGTCCAAATGCTCTGTCCTGTTCCTGAGTGCAAGAAAAGAAACAGCAGTTCAGGGAAAAGAAAGCAACTGCATCCATAGTGGTTTTGTGCATCATGAAATAGTATTTTTTTAATAAGTAGTTTTATGATTTGTGTTGGTGTATTTATGTAAAAAGAAATTATTTTTTGTCTTTTTTGTGGAATTGTTGCAGCACACGCAGAGTTGTGTTTTTGTTGTTTGTCTACATATAAATACATGTAGCAAGGCACGTTCAAGACATAAAGAATTACACATTTGCAAAAGTATTAAAATAATTTGGCTTTATGTGGTCCAGATAAGCATTTTTCTTTCTTAGGGATGTTGTACATCAAAACAACAGCAGCCTCAAGTAACAAAACGCTAAGCAGCACTCAGGTATGTGGCTACCACAAGGAATTGATAAAAACCAACCTGATGCTGATGCATGTGCATTTCCACTTCAGATCTGAATAGTCCCTGAAGCTTGTTATATACAAACAATGATCAGGAAGAAGAAATTAATTTGGTCTTGGAGAAAGTGCACTAGAACAAGCAAAAGTCAAAGAGATGCTTCACAGTAGCAGATGGTGCAAGTGTCATTTTTATGATATGGGTTTCCATTGCTTTCTTAGCCAAGGCCATGAAATGTCATGATACCAAACTAAACATATAGCCTAGCTTATCACAGCCTTAAAACTAAATTAACAGTGGGTATATTCTTATGGGCTGGTTTCAGAAAAGCTCTCATTAAACTCTCATGATGCAATACTAGCATGAGTTCAGTACATTAATAAGTTATTCACCTTGTGCTGTGAAAACCTGGTCGTCTGCTGAGTAGGGGACTAATAGGCAGAGCGATTAGTAGGTGCATATCTGATTGCTTCAGAGAGCATGAACTGCAGCTCATCTTTCAAACTCACATTGTTTGTTTTCTCGGCTCTGAATCATGCCACATCCCAAGGGTGCATTTTCGAAGACTGGGGCATGCACAGTGACAAATCACCATTTTCCCTTGTTTGTATGTGTAATGGAACTCCAATTATTTAACTCTGATCATATGCAAACCTGAAACTGTTTATTTTTTTTCTCTCTCTCTTTTGTAAGTTTCTTTATCAGGCTCTTCTAAGGAGGGCAGAGAAATGAGAATATACACCAAATTTGCTAAAGAGACTCCTATAACGTCAGATGTTTGAGTCTTGCTAAAGATACAGTTCCTTTTTGTGATTTTTACAGCACGTTCACTTTTTTGCAACATTAAAGTTGTTTGAAAAGTGACAGGATGAAAAGAATGTGAACCAGAGAGGTCCTGCTGTTTCATACAACAATAGCAGATCTCATTTAATATGTTTTAATTGGACATTTTTGCCATGTTAGCAGACAGTATGAGGATGCAACCCATTGTGTGAATAAAATATCTCAGAACACAGTTCTTGGATAGGCACCAAATTTTGAAGAGATAGTGATTTTGAAAAATCTGAATCCCTGACATCAGTCATTATCAAATACCTTCAAATAGTGAGATGCCTGTCATCCTCTAGCTTGCAAACCAGATGAATCCGAGAGCGCCCATTTTTGTGATATCTTAAATAGGACAAGTTTGACTCTTTACAGTGTTAATACTAATTTTTCTTGAGTTCTGTTGAAGTTCCTTCACATCTGAAAGAGAAATTACAAGACCAAAGACCAATGTTTGTGTTCTGCTTGTGAAGTCACTGTTATGACACTGTGGGAACTAAAAAAAAAAGGAAAATGAAGATTGTAGGGGAGAAACATTGAATAAGTGGACACTTATGATGCATTCCCAAACCTCACCAAATACCAAATTGTTTTGTGCCTCAGCCAAACAAACAGCAACATAAACCAAAAGGAAAAATTGTAGAAGCAAAATACACATTATGGTAACATGGGGCTCAAATGGCAGTCTCCTGATTGGGAATATGCTTTACATAATAAAAACATATGCATGTTAAAAGAAATAAAAACATTTAAAAGCCTTCACACACCAGTATGTAAAAGAGATTTAACAACACATACCTCAATATAGTCTCTTTCACACAAGGTCATACCAACAATGGGTATTCCATTTAGTGGTTAATTGTATATTTAAATGAACTTGTGTATTTGCTCTGATTTCCAAGGAAAACATACTTAAGGTATTTTCCTAATTAAAGACAAACAAGTTCACTGAACATTATTAAAGTACAGGCACAACTTTTTCAGTAGGCCAGAGTTTCAAATGAAAGAGGGAATGATTATGATTGATTAATCATTTGGCCCTGGAGTGTCACATTGAGATAATTTACATAGCTTAATTAATATAAGATTAATTGCTTTTGCACACTTCAGTCAAGGTTAAAGTGTTATTTAATCATTTATAATTGAGAACACTCTACCACAGTTGTTTCAATTTCCTGTATGACTTTTGTGTCCATGTTTGCATTTTTTAAATCTTCACATGTCACATCTAAAAGAGGATGGTTAGAGAAGTGTTTTTTATTGAACAACCCATCTTGTAGATGTAACAACAACAGATTTACATAATGCAGGAGCCAACATGGTACAGAGATAAATCAATAACCACTCAACCTTTGCACCATTCAAAATTTTAGCACTCATTTGTCAAAAAACATGGTTGCTGAAATCAAACTAATTCTGTGATGAACTTTGGTCTGTTGGTTAGTTTGAGTGGGTTACATTTATAAAAAGCTCATTTTTGTTGAAATGGAAGAGTCCACTATCCAGTGTTTTGCTGTTGAGAATCTTTCCTTTTTTTTTTTTGTTAATGTTCACCTAAAAGAAAACTTATCTGTTAGGTGGTTTTCTTTATGGTTCAGTTAATGTGATAAAGACATCACAAGAAGAAGAGCAGTGTAAAAGGTACCTCTGTAAATAAAAGGAATAAATTCTGTTTGTTTTTTAATGGACTTTTAAAATGATAAAATCATTAATTACACTTTGTGAACTCAGTAAAAAATTAAACAATGGTCATTTTCAATTTGCTGAGAACCCCATTTAGTTTGGTCGCATTTGCATTTGCAGACAGGAGCAAGTATCCATTTTCTCTGGCATCATTATAAAGTCAACAGTTCAATGTACCACCCACTTCAACGTGAATTTTATAGGTCTGTTCGTGTCTCTTTTTTCACTCTTGCCACATATTTATAGTTTAGTATGATTTAACTTAAGATAAAGATTAGATAAAAATAATTGACAAAATAATTTGTTTCATCCAAACAGTTGACAATGTGATCTTTTTCCATTTTTCTAAAGCTTTCTCAGTTTTCCAGATTAGGTTATGCTCAGACTCAATTTGAAGTTGATGAATTATTTTGGGTGTTTCCCTTTCTAATCAATATGACTAAAAATTCTTCACAATATTAAAAAGGATCATGTAGATTTGGGAGTGCTGGGAGTTTGCACTGAAAACAGAGATCCATAATGAATTTACATAAGTATCCAGAGCTTTAATTATGAAACTCTAAATGGAGTTCTTGTTGAGCTTTCTATTGGTGATCCCAGAGATGTTTCCACAACTTCACAGGAATCCACCTGCACTTAACTGAATTGACTGGACAAAGAGATCACAAACCTGTTTAAGTAAGGTCTCAGAGTTTATGATGTATGAAAGGTTGAAAAGAAGTGTAGGATGTTTTGAAAAGTCTAAATGACAGATCAGTTTGGAAACATCAACAGATTCCTCAGGCTTTGTGGGCTTTGGCCAGGCAGGTAGCCAACAAACCAATAACTTTTGTTGAGATAGGAGAACCTATGGACAGCGAGGGTGTGACGCCTTGTGCGAACATGAAATGTGAGGCCCTGTTCTTTGACATGGATGTGTAATTACGCATGAATAACAGTCACATGGACACAGCTATTCCAGTTCTACTGCAGCATAATCCCGCTGCAATATATTTTTATCAAATTGAATAAAACAGACATACACATAGTCTCAGCTATGACTTTTTGCTAATAGTTTCAAAGGGGGAAAAAAATCAACTGTGCAACGAATAATCAGGCATGAGCGGGACCTCCTCTTCCAGGGCAAACTGATAAATGAGAATTGCCAATGTGGTCCAGCTCAGCTGAATCGGATCAGTATCATAATGGCATACGCCTCATCATAAAATATTTGTCATCCACAACAGCTTATTTTCTCCATTCCTCAGTTCAGACTTCATTGTCATCCTCCGTCCCCACCTTCCCGTCCTGCTGTTATTGAAGCTTGCTCGGCTGTGATGCTAGTTATTGCCACCACATTCGCATATTCAGACCCGCTATCTTTGGGCATCTGCTCAGCCACCACATTTCTGGATGTGCTGATTTATTTATCCAGCGATCCACGCAGGGTCTTATTAAATTCTTCCTTCTTTTTAATTTTTTTCTTTTCTCAGAACCCGACTCGTGCTTACGAAATTGGTTGAGTTCTCTTGTAGCTGACATGTTAGTTTTCCCCTTCCTCAGTGAGGCCAAATGGCATAGCGACAATGAAAAACCCACTTCATTTGTTGGATTTGTTTTTATTGCTTATGCTTATGCTTATAAACAAGGCAAGCGTCATTGGAAGCAATTAGCTTAAGAAATTTAATTGCTCATAAATACAGTAACACACACACCAGCAGTTTTAAATCAGGGTTAAAAACTTTTTTATTTGCCACCTTTAAGTGAAACAACTGATAATTAACTTTCATTTCTTGCATTTTATCCTTTTTTTTTTGAGGGTTTCTTTATTTGGCAACACTTTACATTAAGGGCCAAAAATAGCTACTCAGTAATAATGCTTTTTCTGCACCCCGCTGTGATGCTTCTAATGTTTTATGTAAAGCACCTGGAATTTTCCTGTACATGAAATGTGCTATACAAATAAACTTGCCTTGCCTTACCTGTTTTCAAATTAGCATATTCTTTTTGTCTGACTTGTCAAGTTACAAGGACTTGACTTGTAGATGCTATTTTCCAAATCTCAACACAGAATCTTGTTTTTCTTTTTTCTTTTTTACATTTTTTCA
Organism: Atherinosoma microstoma; assembly: GCA_037177055.1. Taxonomy (NCBI): domain Eukaryota; kingdom Metazoa; phylum Chordata; class Actinopteri; order Atheriniformes; family Atherinidae; genus Atherinosoma; species Atherinosoma microstoma. The sequence goes on along the minus strand of JBBBVU010000001.1, from coordinate 14,285,697 downwards.
CAAAGAAATAATCAAAGTAAAGAAAAAAAAACACTTAACAGCTAGAACCTAATTTGTTAAAAGACCCCTGACCTAAATGAGTCTCTGACCATAAGAGGCAAAATTCTTTGTCCTAATTAAACAAAAAAATTAATGATTTTTCTTCAATTCACTGTGATATTATGAGTGGAAATCAGTGTCATCTCTTTATTTACATCCCTCTGCACAAACATTTTTCTGCAACAGAAGATGTTTAATTTGTCGGCATAAAGATTCTTGGATATACAGAATGAAGAAAGTGGCAACCAGAATGTTGATCTGAACCCAGTTCAGATCTCTGAATACACTAGAGAAGAGATGCACACTGATGCATATCATCCAGCATGGATCTTTAATCATTATTGGAAACTGTTGGAGAAATTTGAAAGGAAGAAAGCTTTACCTGAATAAAAAAAAACTTGAGGCTGCCATTGCTACCAAGACCCTAAATCAGTTAAAGAGACTGAATACTGACTATATGTGTTTGTTATTTTTGATCAACCAAATAGCCACACTTTTAACCTTTTAAAGCCCGACCCAAGAAAAAATGGGGAGAAAAGTCCCATTTTATGAATGTGTATGTGAAACTGTACATATATCAAATATGATACGTTTAGCATTATAGGGTTAAATTCAGTTTTTTTTGCCTCATAATATGTTCCCTCAATATTCTACATAATGTGACAGTTGGAGATCAGTCTAAAAATACATAAAATAAGCAAAACTTGAAAGGATCTAAAAATCTCCAGCAAACACTGTAACTTGTAAAACTTTGAATCTCTTTCCTATCATCTTTAAAGAACAGAAGCAACAAGAAAACAGACACATGTCCTCTATGTATCCCATGCTCTTGACTTTAAATCACATGTCCAGCTGTGTAACTGTCACAGTCTCAGCTGCCCATGTAATGCCACAGGAGAAGTTCTGTCAATAAATGTTAGGGCTTTTGAAGCTCTGATCATCACACCGTTAAAGTGGAGCAGACAAATGAGAGGGTCTAGCTGATGCAACAGCTTGAAAACATTGGCGAAACTGACTTGGTGCCTCTCAAATGTCATCTTTCTATAGAAATTAAGTTTCACTACAAGCAAAAGAAGGTGCAGAGGTTTGATTTTCTTTAGCAGCTCGGAAACTACATTGTGCATTTGTGTTTACCCTATATGTGCTATATAGGCTAGTATATATATATAATGATATCTTAATGTGTGTAAATGTTGGACAGTCCCTGTCATTCATGAAAGTTATTATTAATTATGATTGTCTTGAAGGGTAAATACCTGGTGTACAACCTTTCTTTTCAACTGGAAGCAGAAACCTGACTGAGTATTTAAATTCTTGCATGGCCATAGATGTAAATGTAATAGCATGTGCTTTCTGTATTCTTACAGTGGGACGCCATCACAGAGATGGATGAACAGAACAGACCAATTCACACCTTCCAGGTTTGCCATGTAATGGAGCCAAACCAGAACAACTGGCTGCGGTCTGGATGGATTCAGCGACAAGCTGCACAACGGGTCTGGACTGCATCTCAACTCTTCCTCAGATGTGTTTTTGTTCAAACACCTTTGTCTGAAATATGTATAAAATAAACAGTCTTGAAGTAGGTTGGGACACTGTCTTATGGTTAAGAAAGTGGACTAAACTCCTAGAGGGAAGTCAGAAAACCTCACAACCACTCATGAGAGACGTTAATGTACTTTGTAATAAAAAAGAAAAAATTGGTGGAGGTGGGATTGTAGAGTTACATTCAGCTTTCATTACTAGAAAATATAAATGAGAAATGATCTAAAAACTGGAGCCAGGTCAGTTGCTGTGAAAAATAATTCAAGACAGATTTAATATTTTAAAACCCCAAAGAGGCCATGACTGTTTTTTTTTTTCTTACAATATTTTGACTCAGGTATATGTAGAGCTGCGTTTCACCCTGAGAGACTGCAACTCCATTCCTTGGGTGTCTGGCACCTGTAAGGAAACCTTCAACCTCTTTTACCTGCAGACAGCTGAACCACTTCCTGCAGGGACACGGTTTCGACCCACTGACTACGCCAAGGTTAGTTATTGGATTTTGTGAAGAAGACTCCTCAGTTGTGCTATTGTTATCCTTCAATAGATGTGAACAAAGTCTTTGTTTGCTGTTGGTTTAAAGGTGGACACCATAGCAGCAGATGAAAGCTTCACACAGACGGATCTCGGTGATCGTGTTCTTCGGCTCAATACTGAGGTCAGAGAGGTGGGACCAGTGACACAGAAGGGCTTCTACTTGGCCTTTCAAGATGTGGGAGCTTGTATTGCCCTTGTCTCTGTAAAGGTCTGTCACCATGGTGGTTCAACTTCTATTTGTTTGAAAGACAGGCATGAAATTGCCAATTTTATGACCTGAAAAGACCATCCATACTTCAACATGTTTTTCTCTTTCATGTAAGGTATTTTACAAGCGATGCCCGTCGACTTTAAGGAACCTGGCAGTGTTTCCTGACACAGTGCCACACATGGACTCGTCATCTCTGGTGGAAGTGAGGGGTGCATGTGTGGAGAATGCTGAAGAGAGGGACACACCTAAATTGTATTGCGGTGCTGATGGAGACTGGCTGGTACCACTGGGCCGCTGCATCTGTAGCATTGGCCATGAGGAGATGGATGGCCACTGCCGAGGTAAGAAGTTGCATTAGACACTTTTGTTTGAGTGTGAGTTTTTGTTTGGGCTAATTTTGGAGCAGCATACTTCACAAACGGTTTGAAAAAAACTGCAGATACAGAGAAGGAAACATAAACACAGTAGAGAAGAGAAGAGAAGAGAAGAGAAGAGAAGAGAAGAGAAGAGAAGAGAAGAGAAGAGAAGAGAAGAGAAGAGAAGGCATTGCATCATGCTAACAGATCTCTAGGGCCTTCCCTGTGATCTGCCAGAGTTTGAGTTTACTGAACTGATATTCCCTCCTCCCATTCTAAGATCCTGCATCCTTGTCTGATCCTTTCCATCCACATTTCTCTTCTTTGCTTTTCAGCTCCACCTCCCCTGATCATTTTCTCTCCTCTCTTGTCCACTTTGTTTACTCTTCACTTAGTCCCCTTTAGTTCTGATCCTTTCATTTCTTCCTTTTAAATCCCACTCAATAACTCCCTTTGCATGTTTTTTTGCCAGGAGACGATGAAAAATTCAAATAGGAAGTCATTATATGTTTTCTGACATTTCAGAATCCGTATTTTAGCTCAGGGTGACCTCTTCTGAATCAGTTATGTTCAAAAGGGAAAATTATTTATTGTACTATGAAACTGTTATGGGGTTTGCATATGTCTGACCTTAGATAAATATTCAGTGTGGAAAATTGCAAACATGCAGCCGCTTAACATTTACAGTACATGCAAACATTGAATTTTAAAAATGTTGAGAAATACCACAATGCTGCTGAGCATGGCTTTTGAGGCATTGCTTCTCTAATTAGTCCTATCAGCATTACCTAAATGTAGCACGTTGGGAGCTAAGCAGATTAAGAAAAAGTAATAAAAAAAAAAACTGTTGACTTGTTCCAGATAGTCTTTGGCCTGGTTTCTAGATTGCTGGCTAATTGCTTTCATTTGTTAGTTTCACAGATAATTTAGCTTGCACCAAGTCTTTTCTAAAACTCCCCCAACCCCACTCCTTCATCCCCGCCTAACTCATGTAATTAAGGCAAGAACCAAATTGAGCCACACTGCATGATTACAGTTGAAGTGCCCTCCTTGTTACTCACCACATTTTACAGACTTAAAGCAGTCTCAGCTGGCTGGGGTGAAATTTATGTAGTACCCCTGTGGAGATGTGGTGGCTCAGAGTATTACGGAGAGTGCTCCAACATTCATTAGTAGCTGATATGTAGGACAGTCTGTAGTATCGTCTTTATTTGCTCCTCGGGTGTAATTTTTCTTCTTATGTTCTTCTCTTTTATCTGCTTTTTATTTATCTTTTCACTCTCTCTCACCCTTAGTCATATCAAGTTAAACAACGCAGAAGCCTGTCAGGGGAGATTACTGGTGAGACGGCAGCTTAGGAGCAGCACACTCACGGTGTCCCTCATATATGTCCTACATCTATACTCTCCTTGTTCACCCTCTTTGGCTGACAGTAGGGGCTTCTCTTGATGATGCTGTAGCTGCAGCAGCATCAGCTAGATCTTGGCAGCCGCTACAGTGAAGGGGTCACTGAATTTTGTAGCTGTGACCCACTTGGCACAGAAAAAAACAATGTGTACTTGTTTCAGCAATACATAGCATATATTCCTAAAATTGACTAATCTTACACCTTGCAGCAACCAATAATGTTATAACAACCAATAACATGATACCTGCCAATAACATAATCATTTTGGCGGGTTTTAAATATAATAAAGGCAATATTGTAATAACTTGCTAATAATGTGACAAAGTTTTTGAGGCAATGACATAGTAACATTTTGCAAGTTGGTTGTTTATTATGTTCCTGCCCTAGCATGAAAAAAAACCCCTTTAAAATGTAATAACTGCAGCAAAGATTTCGTACAATATCTTTCATTTAAATATTGATTTGCTTATATATGTAAATTAATAATTTCATGTAATTTTATTTATTTCATTACTGTAAAGTGTACTTGGTAGATAGATCACTTTGTGGAATGTATTGGAATTCAGGAAGAGAACTGTGGTCATGTGACCTACATGTATATTTTGATCACTTCTATTTTCTGAATAGAAAGTGACACACACACGCTCACTTATACAGGATGACTCATGTAGCAACCATATTTGACCACTAGATGGCTATGGAATGGCTAATTCATGTCATGGCGAGTGGTAGCTCAGTGGTTCAGAGGCTGGCTTGGGTCTGAAGAACACAGGCTCACAGGCCCTGGTGTGCCAACAGAGGTGAACCACTCTGGGTCCCTGAGCAAGGCCATGAACCCCCAACTGTTCCCCAGGCACCGAAACATGACAACCCACTTCACTCTTATCTATAGATGGGTAAAATAAAGAAACTAATTTCTCAATTTGGATTGATAAAGAAAAAAAAAAATATTATTAGCCTAGCAAAGTCATGTGACTGACTTGTGACATGACATTGCTAGCTTGACCACATGGCCACTGTTTTCATCCTGAATTCCACTAAGTGATCTATCTACCAAATAAACTTCATAATGAAATTCCTCTATTATCGGTTCTAACACACTTCAAACATACATGAAGGGATGTTTTCATCCAGGAAATTGAAAACCTCACATCTGTAGTGTAATTATTTTGGTAAGGTTATTATGGATTTGTTTAACAATACCATAATCCAGTATGTTCTTGGTTTGCATCATGCATACCCACTATCATTTGTAGTGCTGGAGTGCAGCCGAGATGACCTGCTTTGCCTCCTGAGCAATGGCAACCCATGTAACAAAAGTTTATACTTGGTCATAGATCTGAACTGTCCCCCTATTGTCTGGGTTATATATGATTAGGTCTTTGGTGAATAAAAGTTCAATTTAAACAGCCAGATGAAGAGACAAACTCATTTCCAAATGCCCATCAGTATAATTACTGAGCCTGCACCATTGGTTGACGAGATTCTCAAATTCTTTGCATTTTTTATGTTTGCTTAGTCTGTTGCTTACACAGTGAACTTTTACCCATGTTTACTTCCAAATGTCTTACTTTTACAACTCTCTTTTTTTATTATATACCCATCATGGTATTCACTTGTTGGTAATGATTCAATTACTTAGGACAGAGAAGGAGAAATGTGACCAAGGGTTTTGACAAACAAAAACCCCAAACTTTTTTAGTCTTTGTCATCCTTGTCCTAACTTTTAAAGTGTTATATGTTGCCTTTGCTCCTTTTTTCCCAAATTAAATACAGGGATTCAATCATCAACAGGTCATTGTTTTATATATATATTACACAGCATACCAATTTATTTGGATATTAAATTGTGGATCCCCATTTTCTGAAACAAAAATTATATCTTTCATGGACAATACACTGTATTCCAAATTATTATTCATGTAGGATTTTAGTTAATTAAACATTTGTGTTTTAGCTTTTCTCTGGAAGATTTTGCCTGTCTGTTTAGATCACTGATAACAATCTCAGACAGGTTTGATAACCACTTAAGAAGGTTGTTCCACATTATTAAGCAAGATACAGTTTCTTTGTAATACAGGGAAAAAGAAAGATCTTTCTGCAAATGAAAATTGTGCCATGTCTTGCAAAAGAAATGAAAACATTGGACATTTTACAAAAACTTAAGGGGGATTATCTTACTGTTAAAAGATTTGTGAGAGCAAATGGGTTTGTATAAAGGCACATCAAGGAAAGTCTCCTTCAGGAAAAAAAAAAT
>JBBBVU010000001.1:14238829-14254704 GCA_037177055.1 Atherinosoma microstoma | reverse complement strand
GTCAAACTAAGAGCCGATTCGACCAAAGCAGGACGCCAAGATTTAAATGAGATATCAGAGAATTGTTTAAGATTGGGGATAAAGTGCATAATATGGGACCTTAAGCAAGATTTTTATGTTCAGCCTTTACAGATCAGATCAAAGCACATCCAAGTTTGATCACAATGCAAAATTATATTGATTCAATAGACAACAGTTACATGTTTGCTGATGTTGCAACTTCTGCCACAATATGATTTCAATTTGAGTCAATTCAGTGATAAATATGAAACAATATCACATATGGATATAATAAAATTACTTCCATTCATAAATAAAATCACAATAAAGCAACTAAAATCTATTTTAAAAAATCATTTCAAATCTGACTTTTACATGAAAAACAATCTTTTCTTTTAACAGAAAACTTTCACATAATGTATAACAACCTGAAAAATTACAATTCTATTGATATCCATCGTATAGTTAAAAGACGGACACTGTTCCCTCATATAATGGCAGCATAGATCAGGGCTTGGTCAAGAATAGTCATAGAGCAAAACTGAGAGGCAAGTTTTTTTAAAACTGAAAATGTAAAAACATCTGTAGTAGAAGAAATGGAACTCAGGCAAAATATAATTTTGGGTAGGCTTAATACATTTTCAAGCAAAGACAGCTTGGGATGACAGTGGATGGGGGTCAGAGAGACAGAGATGAGATCAATATTGAAAAGAATTAGGTCTTTATAGGTTGACACACTATTCCACACTATCAATTGATGTCTTTTCACATTGTTCATGAAGGTTACTCATAGCTGGATGGGCTTTGGGCATATGTATCTCAAATTACCTTCTCTCTACAGAATTAGCAAGGAAATCACTTTGTCAAGTGTAATATTTGTACAAAGCATTGGTCATTTCCAAGCTTGGTTGGTTTTCTATTTATATCATAGTCAAATAAATCCTGATTATGCCATAGAAAAGAAATAACACTTTGGATTTTTTAACAGGCACACAAAATTAATCAGCAGATGTAATTTTCTAATTTATCAAAATATTTGTGGGCTCCTTCTAATGCTACTTTATTTTTTTTAATAATTAAACACACCGCAAAAGATAAGATTAGCCAGACAAAGATGTGCAAACATTTATCTGTATTTATCTATCATTAGATCTATGTATATGTGCTTATGTGGTTATAAATGCTTAACAAACAACTATGTATACTCACTCCCAGGGACTATTTAGAGTCCCCAATTAACCTAACTGAACCACAGTTCTTGGACTGTGGGATGAAGCTGGCATACCTGGAGAAAGCCAATGCAGGAACAGGGAGAACATGTAGTTTGGCTCCAGCTAAGATTCACACCAGGAACCCTTTTGCTGTGAGGTGACAGATAATCGCCACACCACTGTGCAGCCCAGATACAGAATGAAAACAAGACTTTTAAAAGTAGCTTTTTAAACTGTTCATTTGTTCACACATGCAGAAGGATGAAAGAGAATAAAAACTGATCATGTCTGATGAAACTGCAGCAGCTTTGTACCATTGAGCAACCTGTCTGTTCTCACAAGTATTTCTTTATCATTCCTGCTTCCCTCTCACATTTTGTCAGATCCAGATGTCGCAGACCAGGGTCAGGTTCTGGTGGTTGTCACAGCTTCTGTTGGTGGCTTCTCCCTTTTGGTCATCCTAACCCTCTTCCTTCTCATCACTGGACGGTGAGAAATCTCCTGTTTTTCTTTGGTACTGCCTCATCAACGCCAGACCACGTACACACGTGCACAGACACACACAAGCACCTTTCTTGCTCATAATCTCTAGAGTAATGCTACAACTAGAAGTCTGTTAATGGACTTTTTTTTTTTTCGCCACCAAGCAGACACTCTTATTTTCCAAATGGCTGAACCAATTTTCTGCCTAATTACTCAGCTTGTAATGCATGTACCACCAGTTAGCTCTGTTCCATTAACCTCCAAAGGCTAGCCCAGACTCTTGTCTTTAGTCCGCCTCTGGTTCGCAGCATTTTACCATTAGTGGGACATTTTAATAAACAATGAAAAATGACCAGAAAGTCCAGTATTTTATCCAGATTTACACCTAATTGTGATACAAGTTGAAATGATAATCTTTAATCTCACAATCTCAAAAATATCAACTGGAAATATCTCAAGTGGGAAGTGAGAGCAGTGGGTTTGAATTTACAAAAACGAACACTACCAAAGGATAGACTTAACTATATGTATTGAACTTGTATAAAGTAACACAAAACCACTGCATTCCACTTTAAACTAAATCTGTGTGAGTGGTTTTACACGAGGCCTATGAGATATCAGCTAAAACAGCCTCAAGAAGATTTTTATATTGTAACATATGTCATTAAAGATGTCCATAAATCGGTGAATGTATTTGGGTAATGTGTTGTATGTGACTTTATACCTGCTCTACAATCCAGCTATTTTAACCCTGAATTTACTGTTTCAATGTCAACCTTTTGACAGTTTTGCAGAAGGTGGGATATTACAACTTTCAGCTTCCAAAGCCTGTTTTTATTCCTCCCCTATACATTGTTTTATGTACTATGTTTTATGTTGTATGCATTATTTTCATATATTATTTCAGTTTCAGAAGTATTTAAATTAAGTTTGATAGAATTAATTTCAATTCAACTATTTTTCATATAGTGTCACCTCACAGCGAATAACATCTCAAGCCATTTAAAAAGAATGTTAACAAATTCTCAGCAGTCAAATCAGTCCAATCCTATCCAGTAATAATAAAAATCCAGTTCTTTGTAATGCACTTTCATCCAATTCATTATCATTATGTCAATATAATGTGTTCATAAGGTAACCAATAGATCTTGTATCTTCAGTTTAATTTAATCACCCATTCTGACCATGTGCAAAGCAACAGTGGGATAGAAAAACTCTTTTAACAGAAACCTCCAGCAGAAATAGATTTATGGACAGGAAAGAGACAAATACAGCAACCAAACCAACCTTAACTAAGTTTAATCAAAAAGGAAAGTTGTATGTCTAATCTTAAAGATAAAGAGAGTGTCTGCTTCCTAAACCCAAATGAGGAGCTCCACAAGAGAGGAAGCTAAAAGCTTTCCCACAGTTTTACTTTTAGAAACTATAGGAACCACAATTAAGCTTGCAGTGAGAGCAAAATGCTCTGGTGGGAAAACATTCAAGATAAGATTAAGCTTGGTCATTAAGAGTTTTATATGTCCAGAGAAAAAAATGTTAATTCTATTCTGAATTTTACAGGGAGCCAGTGAAGAGAAGCTAAAACTGCTGCTGAGTCTCATCAATTCTCGCAGCAGCATTTTGGATCAGCTGGAGACGTTTCAGAGAGGGGTTTTTTGGGACGGCATAATGATAAGGAATTACAGTTATCCAACCTGAAATAAGGAATGCATGGACACATTTTTCTGCATCACTCTGAGACAGGATGTTCTTAATTTTAGCAGTATTATGTGGGTGAACCAAGGCAGTTCTCGAAACTTTATAAGTGAGTTAAAGGACAGATTTCTTGGTCAGAAATAACTCCAATATTTTCTCATGGTATTTCTGGAAACTAAGGATAATACCATTCAGAGGACTACTTTGCTATACATTTCCTTACTGAGGTTCCCTGCTCCATAGAAAATAATTTCAGTCTTATCTGAATTTAGAAGCATAAAAATCTTTTTCTCTTGGATCAGGGTCAATTTTTTTTTAATTATTTAAAAATATTTTTATGTTTGTGACTTAAAAATGAAAAGAAATAGTTTTATGTAGTCTCTGTTGTCTAAATGTTAACTTTCTCACCTTTTATTCCAAAAATCTGTTAAATGTCTTGGGTTGGTAATGTTATTAAATTCAATGCGCAATCCAGTACAAAACATTAAGCTGGTCATTAGCAGAAAAAGTAAAACGTTGAGACTTATAGGGCAGTTTCACATTATAAAGAACACAATTCACGTTTCACTTTGGGTAATCTTCTTCACCTGGACAGGTGTCAGGGGTACATTAAAGCCAGGATGAAGTCAGAGGAGAAGAGGACTCGCTTCCACAGCGGGCATGGTACTGTATTAATGTGTTTATTCTATGTGTTTGCGTGTGTGTGTTATAGACTGGTTTTGTTGATGAGTTTTATGTCAGCCTACATTGGTTAGTTGAATTTACTTAATTTTATTTTGTCAGGTGATTGCACAAAATAAATTAATCTAAATCTAGATATTTTTCTAAGTTCACAATACTAATTAAATTTGAGTTAATTCAATTCAAATATTTTTGTACCCTTAACATAATTACTATAGGTAAAATTTTGTAAATTTGCTATATACACATTCACATCTTGTATGATCTGCAAGTGCTGGTCTGAAACACCACCCTTCCTCTGGAAAACAGATGTCAGCTGAGCAGTAAGGCAGTCTAACTGTGCCATGAAAGTTGTCTCAAGTTGAATTGCTTCAATACGCTGGAATTCAGCATTTATCTGTATTACACAAAATAAAGGAGAAAAAAAAGAAGCAAAAACCATTCTGCTCAGTCATTGGTACAATTATTTTGTTGTTGCTTCATTAAATTCTTCATTGCAATTCGTATCTCTTCCTAAAAATATATATGGATTGTGTGCACGAAGAAGGTAACTGCTGCTAATTTTGAGAGCAATTAATAGAAAACTAAAAACATTTTAGTCACCATACAGGCATTATCCTTGATTAACCTATGAGAACTAATGCAACATGCAAGTGAATTCAAAAACCACTGTGGTTAAATTGCACAAACAAAACACTAAACACATTGAAATTAATGGTTACCAGACAATCCTGATTACACACAACAAATACGGAGTAAACAATTCAGCATAACCATTGTAATTCTCCATTCAACATAAACATCTTCTACCTATTTCAAGTTACATTTAATTAAGTCAATTTCACTGGCTTTAAACGGGGCAGTTTATTCAGGATTTATTGAATTTTATGTTTAGACTGAAGTTAATAAAGTGGATTTTCTGCAAAAGTGTATTGGCTTGCAGTACATTTTAAATTATGCAGAAGAAATTTCCATCCAAGTACTTAGATTTAAAAATAATTCAACTATTACAAGGCAGCACTGGCAAGTTGCTACGCGGACATCTGATTACATGCTGGTCGCTATTCTTTGGTGGTTGTTAAAGCATTCTCTACTGGAATAAGACTGGAGGGATTACATATCACTCCTGGCCGGAGAATACCACAAGATCCCCCAGCGGGAGCTGAGTCTCGCTGGGGGGGAAGGGCTGTTTGGGTTTCCCCACTGAAACAGTGGCCTCCATGATCTGATAAGTGGAAGAAAATTGATGGATGGATGCATGGATAGGTACATCTTATTTACAATTACTGGAGAAAAAAAATACTGTTCTATATTTTTTGTTTATCCTCTAAGATGCAAACATAACATTTTTTAACTATAAAATATATTTTGTCTTTTTTGTCAGACTGCTGATGATCAAATTAAACCAATGCAAATATCCAACATTTCAAGAATCAAGAATCTTTTATTGTCATTATGACAAGCACAATGAAATTTTGTTTAGCAGCTCTTGGCTTAAAACACACTAAGACACAAATTTAGTCATCTTTCTAACTTGTCTTAAAGCCTCTTACAAATTTTTATGTCTGATCTCACCATTTTGTGCACTATCAATTCAATTAAGCATTGTTAACAGTCCATTGAAAGCATTTTCCCCTTGTGTTTGGCTATTATGACACAGATCAGCCCTACAGTATATCTTTCCTACATCTCACAGTTAACCATATGTCCATTATTAGACTGACTAAATTTGCTCCTCGGGTTAGAAATGAATGTATGACTCCAATTGTGAGGCTACGATTACAGATAAACAGTCATTGATTTCCCCAAGGAGAAGCTGTATATTACTAAGGAAACAAAATGGTGCCCTGTATGTTATTATAACTGTTTGGCGAGAGCGCTTGTATCATCGATCTGAGGCCTGCAGCGGTACAAGCGGGGCTCCCGAGACAGCTGTTCTGCCATGTGTGAGCCTGATTAAAGGGTTTATGATGGATCCAAAAAGAACATGCAGAACTGTTTCGAACAATATTACAAAATGCTGACATACCAATATGCCCACACAACCCTCCTGTGTTGTGCATGAAAGAGTATGCAGTTACTGTGTGTGCTGCTGTTTGTGTGAACTTGTTTGTGTGTCTTTTACCCCAAAGTAAGGATGGTCTGACAGAGGTTTCCTGCAGACTTAAATAGAAAAGAGTGTAATTCTATACACAGAGACTGATAACAGTCATTACCATTACAAATAAGTATTTATGAGGGTTTTTTTCTGTTCAAACTGGGTCAATTCATGACAGCACAGTTGTGTGTGTTTTTTTCTATAACAGAAGAATCTATATGATAAAAAAAAAACCTGTAGGAGAGTTATTTATCGAGAGACACTTTTACAGAGAGCGCTTCAAATTTGTCATTTTACCCTGATTATTACAACAGATCTTTTCAAAGGTTGCTTGGAAACATTGTACTGTATATCTTTCAATTTCCATTTGGGTAGGCATGTTGGCTACCACTGTGGTCAGTTAGGCATACTTTATTGAGTCTTTTTTGATAATGTCACCCAGAAAGGTTCAATTTATACTGTCACAGACAGTAATGAGTCACAGATGCTTACGTACATTTTTACGGCTCTGTTGCACTTTCGGTACATTTTAGTTATTGTAAAGAGCTTTACAAATAAAATTTGATCGAATTTGATTGAGATTATTTCCGATATTGTTTTCTTTTATGTTTGTCATGCTTTTGATGATATGAAGGAACATATATTTCTTAAAGGAATTTATTTATATGATCTAAATAGTGTAGCATAATTAAGATATGATTCAATGGATCATTTGGGAAACAATTAGAAATAAAGTTCTAACACATTAAAGTAAGACTGTTCCCCACCTTGTCCTGGTCAATTATCAGATTTTAGGTGATTATGTTTCCATAATATGCCTAAGTCTAGAGTAGGATAATATCATTACTGAAAGTGTCTGATTTAGACATTTTGGTGCACATTGTCAAATTAAGACCTAAGTAAAAAATATATTTTATAAGGAATTTAATTAATTTACTTTACAAAACAGAATATTCACAAAACTTCAATTTTGACTTCTTTTTTTTTTTGTAGAAAAAACAAGGAAATTACTTATAACCTTATTATTTGTGCCTCATTTTGATTATCATTGTTTTTTGTTTTTTTTTATTAAAGATTCTTACATTTTCAGTATGTAAAGTGTTTACATTTCCTCTATTAAACCAAATGTGGCCTTGGAAATGCACAGATGCCTGCTATCTGGATATCAATTAAGAGAATAGAACACATATTAACGTGATATTTTCAACACTACTTGAATAGATTTGTTCAGTTGGTTTGAAAAAAAAAGAACTCTGACTGTTAAAAACATACTTTGTTTTTGACTAAAGTCCTAATAAAACTATTGACCAAAGCAAAGACATATCCTGAGAAGGTTTTTTTTAATCTCTCAATTTACAAATAATTCAGACCAAAATTTAAAATCTGACTCTCTCTATAACAGTGAAAACTGAGGAACAAAATAAAAAAGTAGAATTGGCAGAATTAGCACAAACTATATCTGGATAATGTGGAAATATTTGGAAAAGCTGTGTTTCTCACCTTCACCAATGTGTTCTTGTTTATACTTTTGCTGTTGTGTACTGGGGAAACATCAACTAGGCAGGCAATGGCAGCAGCTTCAACAAACTGGTAGAAAAGGCTTTTTTTTCATTGAGCTGAGCTTAGACACTCTGGAGACAGACTTGGAAAGAAGACTGAAAACTGGAAGTTATCTCTTACAAAACTTTCAACCTTCTGCAATGCAAACTGACACAGCTATAAAATACACTTTGTCCTCAGCTCATCTGCTGCAGGTCTAGTTATCATTTGTGCCAGCCATCATGCACAGTACTCATTGCAGGGAGTTAGACGTCAGGGTCCTCCTGCTTCGCCGGGTATGGTGCTGCAGTATCTCTTTATGGTGTCTTTACATTGTATTCCATCTCTTTACAAATAACAGAGAAAACTTGCAATATAATAAAAGTGACGCTCCACCAATTAATGTAATTATGGACTCACACAGTTGAGTCAAGAATCAGCTTCTTTGTACAGTCCCAAATAAAATAAGACAGTTTCATGCTTCAGGGCAAGTGAGTTTATTTGTAGCTAAATACTGTTTGAAAAACAATCTTCACACAGAGCTGAGAGCTTAGAGCTGAGAGCATTTGACTTTTTCTTTTTCTTATTATCAAAAATCAGTGGTCAGATGTGGAAAAGCCCTTTTAAGATTCAAGTTTTAACCAAATGTACTAAATACAATTTGCATTGGAAATCTCTTAGTTGTACAAATAGAGAAGCAGAGCCAAATTCACAGTTAAAAAGCTAAAAGATATCTTTTTAAAATCAGATAAGGTGACTTATGTGCAGTACATAAAAATAAAAAAAAAATGTAGGTAATATGTAAAATAAAAATGCAACATAATCTAAGTGTTATAGCTGCATGCATTGATGTGCTTAGAATATTCAGAGAGATGCATTAAAAGACAAACCAAAAGCACAAAATGCAAGTCCTCGAGGACCAATGCAGTTGGTAGGTCTATATTAACAAGTCTATGATTATGATAGGCTTCATGAAGCTAACATTGATGACTGTATGAAGCCTGTTGTATATAGCTATGCAGGAGGTGCAAAGTTCAGCTCAACAAGAAAAAGGGTCCTGTTTAAAGGTACAGTATGTTTGACTTCCATGAAAATTGGAACAAAATGAATGAATAGTGATAAAATAAAGATGAAAATCTTTGGTCATAGTAAAAAAGACAAAAAGAAATATAAGTTTATGTGCAATGACAATGATTTGGAGACTGCATTATTTTTGAATATGTCATTTTAATAGCTTTGAATTGACTGAAAGAGATTTATATAAGCATCCACAGCAGAGTAAATGTGAGAAATTTGACTTGTTTTTAAATGTGAACATGTAAGATTGGAGATGATTGAGCACCTGTTATGCTGTAGGCAGGGGAAGTTTGGGGATTTGAGAGTTATGCCAGTCTGGTAAAATGCATTTAAATTTCTTGAAGTAGATCACAAAAGTTTAAGTGACAACAAAAATAACCCCTCATATTAACAAAGAACTAGTTAATATGAGGAGTTCTTTTTGAGAAGTCTGTAAAGACTCTTCGATATCACTGCCCGCATTGGTTGTATTGTTATATTATTTGTTCTCAATGTGACTAAGGGTGAAATAATATGACAGTGACTCAAATAGCTCAAAAAGCGACTCCACACCGCTCTTAGTTTTGGCCTATCAGTTAAGACAAACAACCTGCCCAATAGCAGTCAGTTAAACAGATAGTTTATTGGATGGGTAGATTTTTATAATAATGTCAATATACGTAGATTTTAATGACACTGGAACTGCCTCGCCAGGTTGCAGATCCAATACAGACCGGGAGGAGCTGTTCTGGCAATGCACTCAGCTAAGCAAACCTTTCTGGTCCCAGACATTACTGAATCAAACAAAGATGCACCTAATCTGAATAATTTCTGTGGCCACTGAGTACAAAGTTTTCATGATTTCAGGGGACTCTTTGTTTTGCCTCATGTAGTAACCCATGAATGAGCAACTCACTTTGAGACCAAGTTAACTTTAAACACTCACAGATCCTTAACACTTGGATTCACCTGATTACATTTTCTGGTAAATAGGATCATGTTATTGCAGAATGTCCATAATTTGTAGGTAAGATAAATCAGGTTTGATTAGCTTTTCTATATGAGGTCAGTGGATAATTTGAAATACCATTTAGCACATGAGGTAATTGTTTTGTGGCTTACAGCATGATCAAACAATGTGTGCAATTCTTTTACCATGTTAAGTGCCTTCCTTTACACATGCTGCAGGAATTATTAAAGCAGACTAATGTAAATCTACCAGTAAGATTCATAAAATTCTATTTATTTGGCATTTTAGTTGTACAGAAATGGCAAGACTATACGGTGTTGGATATACCCAAATATTGAAATAATCCAGCTAATGAGCATTGTATCAGTTTCTTGTTAGACTAAATCCTTATGTAAAATATCCTAATCATTGTACACCTTTTGTCTTCCAGTCCCATTCTCTGGAATAAAGACTTATGTGGACCCAGACACGTATGAAGACCCCACTCAGGCTGTGGAGGAATTTGCCAAAGAGATAGACCCCTCATACATATGCATCGACAGGGTGATTGGTCTTGGTAAGAGCATTACAAATACTTATATGTAAGATCTGATCATATGTCAGTTGATTCATTATTTGATGGATGACATTATCTAACCTGGATAATGTTCCCTTGGCTAGCATTAAGATATAATTTGTAAAAAAAAAAATTCCAGCTATAGTTGGCAGGCACTAGTGATAGAGACATGATCTCATTTTATGTTGAGAAAACATTAAAAAGAGAGCTGAACCCCATCAAGTCCTGATTTTATATTTTTATTGCCGCTCTTAGCAGCTGATTTTAAAGAAATTTATGATAGTATAGAGAAGCTAAGTCAGAGTTGCAGGCTATAAACAACAGTGTTAGATGGTTCATTGAGTCAAACAGATTGTCTCTGCTTTTAAGCCCCCGAGTGTTTATGATGGAGCCGGTCATTAATCGCACTTGTGTGACATGACCTCCATCTAGTGGAGGCAGCATGCATTACGTATTGTCAATATGGCAGATCCAGAACAGCGCTCTCCTGCCTACATCAAGTTTTAACAAACAAATTGTCAAATTCAGTTCTTATTTTACATAAACATTTCCTTGGAATATTTATATTGGTTTTAAAAGCTCTTAAAAGCCACATCTAAATCCTGTTACACAAAATGAATCAGCAGTGGTGATGATAGAAAAACTTTTTTTAACATTGACTCACAGGTGACTTGAAGCTTTCACATTCATTCATAGTTTGTGGTGTATCATTGCAGGTGAATTTGGAGAAGTGTGTAGTGGTTGTTTACGTAAACCTGGAAGGAAGGACGTTGCTGTGGCAATAAAGACGCTTAAAGGTGGCTATATGGAACAACAGAAACGAGAGTTTTTGCGTGAGGCCTCAATCATAGGACAGTTCAACAACTCCAACATCATCAGGCTGGAAGGAGTAGTCACTAAGAGTAAGTGCTTTACACATCTGCCTACTATTTACATGTGTCTCTCTGCAGGGGCTTTGGTATGCAAAAACGCAGCATTAGACATAAAACAGCAACTTAACCAAAATCATAACAAAAAAAAGATCTCAAAATATCTCAGAAAACAAGAACATGTCACAAAACACAACAAAATGGGAGACAAATTCTAATCTAATCACAACACTGTACAGAACACAAAGCTAAAAACATATAATTAAACAAATCAACAATATGTTTCATGAGAAAACTCAACTCTGTTATGTTTTATGGACTATAATTGCTTTTACTTTTGATGTTTTATCATTGTGTTTTCTTAATTTGGGTGTTTTGCTTTTAATGTACTCTTATTTCCACTAGGTTAGGGGTGAGTGTGAAAGATTGTGCACCTCTGGGCTATTTTAGTTTTTTTTGTCAATAGAATCAGTTTAAAATAAAGTAGAAAATATAAATTCTAAATAACTGTGAGCTTGAAGAACAGCAGTCTAATCCATGGTGGTAATAACAGTGTTTAAAGCCAGTTTTTTTGTTTTTTGTTTTAGTGGATCAATTTGTTGTTTGAAATAAAGTGTCTGTTTTACCATTTCCTCAGGCAGACCAGTAATGATTGTGGTAGAGTACATGGAAAATGGAGCATTGGACACTTTCCTCCGGGTGAGAATATGTGTTTACACATATAAACTCTTTTTCTGAAAACCTACCATCTTCTTGACATTGTTTTCTGTCTTCTGCAGACACGTGATGGCCAGTTCACAGTGCTCCAGCTTGTCGGCATGCTGCGTGGCGTTGCTGTCGGCATGACCTATCTTTCAGATATGGGTTACATTCACAGAGACCTGGCTGCACGCAACATATTAGTAGATGAAAACCTGGTGTGTAAGGTGTCAGATTTCAGCATGTCTCGAGTCCTTGAGGATGACTCTGACACAGCTTACACAGCTACCGTGAGTTTGGATCTGGAAGCTGCGATATAATTTTTTCAGTTAAACAATGTGTGAACATCTCAAACTCATGCTGCTTTGTCTCAGGGAGGAAAGATACCAATTCGCTGGACAGCACCTGAGTCTATTGCTTATGGAAAGTTTTCCTCAGCTAGTGATGTGTGGAGCTATGGCATAGTCATGTGGGAAGCTATGTCATATGGTGAGAGGCCCTACTGGGAAATGTCCAATCAAGATGTAAGTTGCAAATCACATTATACGCAATAAGATTTTAAGCATGATAATTTAATTCAATTACATTTTTTGTTTTTCATAAGGAGAAAAAATGTGAAAACTGGATCAAAACATCCTGTTTGGCATTCAAAACTATGTTTGCTGATGTTCATCTCAGGTCATTTTATCAATTGAAGAAGGCTACCGTCTGCCGGCACCAATAGGCTGTCCCGTGACCCTGCACCAGCTGATGCTGCACTGCTGGCAGAAAGAGTCTAGCCAGCGGCCTCACTTCAATGATGTGCTGTCTTTCCTTGATAAACTCATAATCAGTCCCAGTAGTCTGCTGACTCAGGTCAATGATGCTCTAAGGTAAGTGTCAGACTATAAGATTTTGTTCAGACATCTAACCAAGAGCACAAACATTTTAAAAAGATGTGGACTGTAAGCTTTTTTGGATTTAATACCACATAACAGACAACCTGACAAGTTGTGAATATAACCAAGTTGATTTAAATCCCACACCTCATACTTTAGACCAAGATCAAATTTTAAAAAAACTTTGAGGTTTGTTTTAGAAAATTATATGCAACACTGGACACAATCAAAAGATATTTACTTCTCAGCTCAACAGCTTGCCGACATGTTCTTCTGTATTAGTTAACCCTCTGTTTGTCTTCTCAGTTTCTCTGACTCCCCAGAGGAAATGCCTGACTACCCTCTTTTCATCTCTATCGGTGACTGGCTTGACTCCATCAAAATGAGCCAATATAAGAGCAACTTCCTCGCAGCCGGATACACAACATTGGATTCTATTTCAACCATGAGTATAGAGTAAGTGGAGCCAAATTATAGAGAGTGCTGCTGCAGAATCTAAAAGCACACTAAAAAGAAAATAAGTAGCATCAAAAGAAAAGAGAAATCTGGCATAATACTAATTATTCCTGCACTGTAAGTTTTGTTCAGAAAATGTATAGGTCTTTTTGTTTGTTCTCTGGTGATGTTATCTATGCTTTCCTTGTTCAATTACTTTACTGCCAATTTGCACAAATTTCTACAACCCCCTTCCGAGCAAATACAGCATATAACTGTGAAAGCTGATTGTTTTTGGGAAAAACACATTTTTATTTTGGCTTAGTTGTCATAAGCATGTTTGAGATTGAGAAAGGAATGTCTCTTTTTTTTAACAACACTGACCCAAATTTTTGTAGTTATTTCTTGCTATAAGATATTAGTTGACAGGATTTCAGTTGATCAGCTTTTGAAGTTATTCTTCTTGCAGAATGTGGCAAGGCATTGGAATGTGCTGTCTTATTCATGCGGAAATAAGCAAGGCTTGCACCTAAACCTCCAAAATGTGTAAATTACCCATGCCATGTGCATTAAACCATCACAAATACTGGCTTTTGAACTGTGTACTGATAAAAGCCTGGACCATACCTCTCCAATTTACCCATGATGATTCAATGTCATAGATATCCAGACAGAAATTTTAAAGTGTGATTCATCAAAGCTAGCCTGTACATTAGTGTATAACACTATTCCCTCAAAGCAAGGAACATCCTGCTTCAACTCTTGTTTGGGGGCTTTCTGCGCAGAGTTTGAATAATTAACGTTGCTGTGCACTATTTTTAAATAAAAGTAAGGATTTTAATGTTTGGCAAATTACAATATTATGTGTTTAATTATATTTTACACACCATCCCAATTTTTTTTATAAACTATGCTGAACTCTTGCAATCTAATAAACTATTGTGAGCACAAGTAAAGCCTTCAACTCAAGAAAGACAGAGTTTGTTAATATGATCTCAGTAACCTACATTATTTACTATTCTTATTGCTTTCTTTTGTAATGTGCATAATTCCTGAAGGTGCTTTTGTAAGTGTTACCCCACAACTCAGTATAATAAATTAAATATTGCAGCAGAAGTCTACTGAGAAACTTGTACATTGCATTGTGGTTCAGAAAGTGTTTAACTTTACCTAAAACACCAATGCTTCAAGACAGTTTAGAACTCACATCAAGTATAACACCTAAAACCTTTATTTTTTTCATATAATCTATCATTAGATCATTAATCGCCATTTTCACTTGTCTTTCCAGCGACATCAAACGCATTGGGGTCTGTTTGATTGGCCACCAGAGGAGAATCATAAGCAGCATACAGTCTCTTCGTCTGCAGCTTCATCACATCCAGCAGAGTGGCTTTCAAGTGTGAGACCATTGCACAAAGTCAGACTGTGTTTCCACTCTGAGCTGGAGCTATTTGGCATCATCATCCAACAAATTGCACAAACACCAAACTGTTCGGTGTTGCTGGTACCACATGCTGCTCATGTGAGAACAGTCCGCTGCTAGACCACATGCTGTCTAGTTAACACGCACTCATCATCTTATGGATCATCTTATGGACAGCTTCCACAACGACCCACCTCTTTCAACATTGGCCAAATGCGGTCTCTTTATTATCTCAGCAAGTACTAGCATTCACTTGAATTTAGGACTTTTTCTCTCTAGTGTCTATTCAAGTGTTCACCAATACCTCTTTGTCTTTCCAAGTGACAATCCAATGATTTCTATGGACTTTGAATGGTGTCAAGCCTGTTACCTCATGACATAGGAAGATGTGGAGGGAAAATTAATTGTGATGATGTATGGGACACTATGTGGTTTTAATAATTCTAGTTGGTTTATGAAGCAAGTTACATAAAAATAAAGATTGACAGAATGGTAAATACAATTGTGTTTTTTGAACCGAAGACCACTGAATGTCAAAAGATTTTATAGAAATGTATGTTCTCTCCTCATGATAATGCAGTATGTCTTGTACAAAAAGTCTTGTGAAAGTTGTATGTTTTATTCAGTAAGTTTGTTCCATAATAAACAACTCTATTTTAATACTTAGTTTTCTCAGATTTGAACCCGATCAGGTGTTAACATAGATTTTTTTGTCAGGATAGGCTCATGCACATATGCACACACAAGCACAGAGGTATCCATGGATGCCTACTCTCTCCAAAAGCACATCCTCCAATGGTCTTTTAGGAGACTGACATGTTTTCTGGTCTGGATGTCATGTTAAAGTTAGAAAATAAAGTTATGCAGCCTTAGTCACCCAAAAGTAACAGCTTTGTATATTCTATGTGGGATGCTGCTTTAATTCATGCAAAATAAGGTTATATTCTTGGTGTTTTTATAATCATTTCTGTCAATAACTAAAGATATGCCTAAACAATCGTGTAAAGTATCGAGGATTGGAACGTGTCCCTAGAATCTGCGTTCAGTTTACAGGTTGTAGTTTCCCCTTTCGCATCGCCTAAATACAGGAGTACAGTGGACTGGCTTTTCAACCGATCCAACCTACCTCCTGTAGGGGTTCTTGTGCCAACCAGTGATCGTCTGCCAAAAATTAATTAAGCGGCCTAAGAGAAGTTACGCAGCCTTTAAAACTCTGGCAGACGATCACTTTTTGGCCCAACAGGGTCTCTTCCGTGCTGTCCCTACTGATGATCCAATG
>JBBBVU010000001.1:14178231-14197641 GCA_037177055.1 Atherinosoma microstoma | reverse complement strand
CTCCAAAAACTATGATTTCAGTTTTGTCTTCATTTAACTGAAGAAAGTTCTGACACATCCAGTCTTTAATCTGATCAGTGATTGGATGGGACTATATACATCAGCCTGTCTGGATGTCCAATTAGCTGGACAGCTACATTTGGGTCTGGATAATGTTTCAGCAATGTTGTTTCACTCACAGGACACAGCCATATCTGCAAGACTCAGACCCCCCCACTTCTTCCTAATACGCCCTTATGTGAGTTCACAATTCAAAATATGACTGACAAATGTTTTGTATCATTTTTGTGGCTTAAAATAGTTTCCTTGTGTCATCATGCTTTTTCATATGAGATTGAGCAGCTCTTATGCTCATGCAAAGTGACAGGATTTTAATGGCAAACATTAGATTCTGAGAATGTGGGAAAAAAAACTAATGAAGAACCATTTCTGTGAGGCCAAAGGTCTCCAAACACAAAGCAGAAATTCTATCTAAAACTAGAAATCAATGGCAAAGATAAGCATGAGGATATGAATGCAACATGTATAAAGGATTCTTTACTAAAGGATGTCCGAGAGGAGCAAACAATCGGGAAGCTTTTAATGATTGATAGAGTGAGGCCACCTGAACAAAGAACATCTCACACTAACTTTGAGCACAGAGTTGTACATTGAAAACTTTCATTCTAGTACCATAAACAGCTACAGGGCATCTTCATGTTTATCTTCTGTTAAAAAAAAATAACCTAGAGGAACTTTCCAAAACACAAAGGAGCCTTAAAAATTCTTTAAATTCCTTGATGAAGAGCAGGGTCATGGTTTTCCACTCAGCAATCATTCTTGAGAGAGAAAAACAGACAGTAGCTCCAAGAAATTATGGTGAAGCTCAAACCAGACCTCTCCCATCACAAATCTCAGGACCACTTACTGACTTAATACATACATCTGTCTGGCTAACCTCTTTTAAATTTCCCAGACATACGAATCTGCATAATTAAACTGCTGTCAGCTTGTTTGTGGTCCAGTTGCAAGTGTACAGCCTTTAATTAAGGCTAACAGATTAGGTTTGCTTTTTAGATGCCACAAACAACAATGTTGCAAAAAACTACCATTTTGATACATAACAGGTTTTAAAGAAGAAGAATTAGTCACAGTGAGACTATATTACACTGAAAATGTCTAAACACTTTCCAGATAACTAGTTTAGTCTATTAACCCAAGTCAAATTAGAACAAATAACTGCATAGTCTTTCTGTTTGACCCTTCAGTTTCCAGCTTGCTGTACTTCTGGTATTTAAGTAGGTTATGCTGGAGTCACCAGTGTCATCCTAAACAGATGGAGCATGTCAGAAACTGAAAAATGTCTCTACTTATGCCTTTGGGGAAGTGAACTCTCTTACAAAAGAGCAGGTCAGAGTCAACTGTAAAAACATGTCCATCTATTTGGCCAACCGTTCTGGATGACCAATGTTTGTCTACATCAGTTCCTCAGTTACTGGCGTTCTCTGTCGTCACTGCTGCTTTGACCAACGTTACAGATGTATTGTGAATGTACTAATGCAGCCTCCCTTCCTTCCACCAAGCTGAATTGAGAAAAAATGAAAAATAACTATCAGAAGAGAATTGGAAAGTCAAATAATTTACAGCAGATGCATGATTTGCATCGGTATTACTTCGTCATCCGGACGAAATGCTGTCTTTGAGCTGTTCCAGTTCAGTCAAATGTACTCAAATAAAAAGGCTAAACCATAGCAAAGCATCCTCATGACTCAAACATCATCTGTATATGTGAAGAAGCTTTTAAAATGTTCGTATCTTAGGAGAATCCAATTAAACCCACAGTAACCACACAAATTGCAGACGTCACAGCCTCAATTTACCATTTTGAAGCATGAAACCTCTCCACGGAAGGGCCTGAGGGCAGTGTAATTTCTCTTCCCTTTTGTTGTTTTGGCCTTGCTTCAAGCTTCCTGTGTCGGTTCACCAAAATTACACAAAACACTTTGTGTCTTACTCCAGACAAAAAACAGTAAGTGCCATTTTTTTGCACTACACAAAGCATAAACATTTGCATTTCCCCCCCAGATAAAACACATTAGATTTGGACTGTTTTATAACTGGTGAAAAGGACAACTAGTCTACTAGTTCACCACACCCACCAACTCGCCCTTCAAATAAAATAAGTTTGATAAAACATATTTCTTTATATCTATTGGACAAGTTTGTAAATTGTGACCAATTCTGTGCTTTGTAAAGCAATTAGATCAGTCAAATATTGGAATTGTCAGATAGATTCTGACTGCATTGAAAACATGTTTAACTTTATTGGATCAAAAGAGAAATATGTTTTAGTTTGGTCGCACAGATTTGCCACAGAACCACTCCACTCTGAGGTTACACCCTGCAGGTGTTTTATTGTACAGGTACATATTTCACTGATACCTAATCTGCATATTTAGAGAAACAAAAAAATCATGCCAAAAAAAAAAAAGACAAAAAAAATTATCCTGTGACCTTTGAGGGATTCTGCCCAGTATCTTAACTACTTAACTGCACCGAGAGGGTATTTCTGGGATCTGTCGGAGCCACTTTCCCAGTTAGGTCACATTCTCGAGCGTTCAGTTACCACTGTTGCCTTTACGCCCACTAATCTTTTCAACTTCTTACTAGAGCCCAAAATCCGTTCCTGTACATATTCCAGCCACCTGGTTATAGTGCTCCATGTAAGCTGTACCTGCCTGCATCTATGTGCTGGACTGTCTCATAGGCCTCTTTGCACAACCTGTACCTTGGGTTCTTTCTGCAGGTGTAAATCCTGGTCTCTGACTCTTGTGCTTAGTGCCTGTTCTTGAGTGGTCAATCAATGCCTTTAGGCTGTTTTTCAGACCAACCTACCAGCTTATGACTGGCAGGGCATACTTGTTGATGGCTTGAACTTGGTTTATCCTCATTAAGCTGACTCTTCAGGCCCTGCCTTATTTTTGTAGGTTCTACTTTGTGGCCGACTTCCTTGCAATCTCTTCATGGCTATATGCATCTGTTGAAAATTATTTCCTATAAAGTCTTACACTACAGAGGAAAACATGGAAGTGTGTCACTGTACAAACAGTGTGACTCCAAATAATTTGACTATATTCAAACTACATTTCTGCCAACAGTGTTACACTTCATGAGAACAATGATGCCACCATGTGGTACAAGAATGAACACTAAAAACCCTGCTGGATTATGTTCAGTGCACTTTATTTACAAAAATGTGTCAATTAAGACATTTTTTCCTCTGAGAATTGCATGCATTATACATAGTTATAACCAGTAAGTCATCCCAATGTGCATTTTGTGATTTTACAACTGAACAAAGTGCTTCAGTACATATTAAAATGTGCCTCCATATCTTAGTAACGTTAACCACTTCGAGATATCTGATACATTTGATGCACTGTTGAAAAGAGCACATGTGATGAACAGCAACACTAATTTCAAAAAGCAACAAATTCAACATTTATAACGCCCATATTTACTTTATTTCATATATCAAATCTACATGTTCTTTTAATTAAATAAACAGGAAACAAACATTCAAACCAAGTGTGATCTATTGATAAAAAACCCCGCCATTTCCTCATGGATGCTCAAACTAATAAGATTTGATAAGATTTTATATCGCATAACAGACTTCATTTGTCCCAATAATCAGGAAGCTAAAGTCATGGGTTGGCTCTGAGGATATTTTCCACTCCTTTCCTCAAAAGTAATAACCAGTCATGTTGTGCTCATTCTATAATCTGGAGAACATCATATTGGTCACATGGGGAGGGCAGCAGTGGCTGAAATGTAAAGACGACATAAATTTGGGTTAATTTTTAATATGATGTGGGTTAAAAAAACAAACAAAAAAAACAGGAAATTTTATTTGTTCACAGCAAGAAAATTAAACTAAGTTTGCAATTTGACTGACTCAGTTTTATCCAAATGGAAAATGTGAGGCACATTAAAAAGAAACTTTAAAAAAAAGGTGATTTAAGTTTTTTTGTCGTCCCCCCCCACCATTATATGGGAGAATCAGTTAGGGTCAG
Source organism: Atherinosoma microstoma (assembly GCA_037177055.1). NCBI lineage: Eukaryota > Metazoa > Chordata > Actinopteri > Atheriniformes > Atherinidae > Atherinosoma > Atherinosoma microstoma. Next base: position 14,193,586 of record JBBBVU010000001.1, on the reverse strand, counting down.
TGTCTCACAGTGACCAGTACTTACACTTGAGCTGGAAATAGCAGTGCTCACAGTAGAGTTTCCCGTTTCGGATGCGAACCTGGACTCCAGTCTCTGTTCCTCCGAGATGTCGGCAGCAGCTTGCACACTAAGAGGAGGACAGAGAAGCGAGAGAGGAATTGAGGTCAATTTCAGAGAAATCCAGCTGACTTGCGACATGGGCTCTTTGTGTTGAAATCACTTCAGAGTCTGCCACCCAAGCGCGGAACAGCCAAGCTTAATTTCTGCATGAACACAAGATAACTTACAATATATAAATATTAAATGCATGCTCTCTGTGTGTGGAGCTAATATGGGAGCACAGAGTTGCATAGGTGAACTGACTTTTACATCTATGTGCTAATGAAGGTAGGTCATCTAAACCTGGGAATTCCCAGCAAGAGAGTCTTTCGCAACAAGCATCTAAAAAACAAAGCACGACAGCTCACTGTTTTAACCCACATAGCCAATCACATCCACAAAAGAAAGAGCAAAAGAAAAATGGTAAACAGGAGTATTACTGTAAGCCATCCAAAACATTTACAGATTCAGCACTGAAGTATAGAAAGATACCAAAGTTACCCATACTAGCAGAGGCACAAAGCATGATCAAAATACTGACTACTGAAAAAAGACTCCCGTGGACCTATCTGGAGGGAAGGTGTGATCACATTAACATTTAAACATAAAGTTTCCCCAGAAAAAGAATACGTTATAACAACCAGGTGACAGAAAACAAGATAATTACTTTCAGAGAATGTAGCTAATGTGACCACACCCTATCTCGGTCGTGACCTCTCACCTGGAAACAGGCAAGATGGAAGCAGAGACTAAGGGCATCTATGACCATGGCTGCCCCACTACCCAGGACACGCCCACACACACAGCACGTCCTCCTGCCATTGACTGTCCTGGGGCAGCACATGTTACCACGGTGAGGCCAGAATATAAAAAACAGCCAAACAAAAAAAGACTAGCACAAACTAAATTAAATGATTGATCTACCTGCCATGATGAAAGGACTCTGGGTATGCATTTATCTGAGACGACACTGATCCAGTGCTGTAGCGGGAAGAGGCGTTCCTGGTTGGAGCACAGTAACCTCCAGCAGCCGACTGTGAGCGAGGATAAGTGAATGTACCGGCAGAGTCTGGGGGCTGACGCAAAGCATCCAGGTTGTCCAGAGACTCGTATCTGCAGACAAGATGTCGCATTTCACAAAATTTTAGAGGCAGCCAGCTAAGATGCCACCAGTCACACTTCAAATCCACTTTGGATTAGGTATAAAAACTAGTCCCACCTCTTCATGGAAACGCCAACATAGATGGGCTCCTTGTGGAAACTGTTGCTGCGCTGACGTATCCAGCTGTTATCGGTCAGAAGTTGAGTCCTTTTCTTCATCTCCTCCAAAATCTGCTGTCTTTCTTGCTCAGCTTTAGACACAGACTGTCCTTTTCTTTTTTTCCAATCACCTGAACCAGTCAAAATCCACAGTTAACTCACTGCATCCTTAGAAATAGATATAAACAACACAGGACGGGTAATCTAACCTGTCTGTGTGTGGGGTCCAGCTAATACTGGGGTAGATAAGGACTTTGCCCTATTCAAAGAGAGAGATCACAAGAAATTTCTTACTTTCCAATCCGAATCCAAACATTACATGCATTTTTTTCACAAAGAAAAAATATTTGTTTTTTAGCATGTGTATTACTGCGTGTTGAATTCAGCTTATGTATAAAGCAAAAATGTTTGAGCTGTTAGTTCAAGTTAGACTGCTGTAATAACTTAAAATTCAGCCAAACTTGGTCTGACCTGTGTGCAGAGGACAGCTGAGCAAAGCCATAGGAGCCCTCAGCCCTGAGGTTCAGCATTAGCAGTTACAAAGCCCGTCAAAAAGCAGCAGACAGCACAGCAGCGGCAAGAAAAAATGTCTTTTCTTAGAACATGTTTATACATTAACTATTTTGACATCATAAATTAGTGAGACAGAGCATTATTTACCAATCTTTCTCAGTAATCCTGTTATCATGGACTCTTTGTGCATTGCTGTGGAGTTTTGCCGTGGCCTCGTTCAACTCTTTGTAGGGATTCTGCTTTTCTTCTCCGGTTTTCTTCAGTCCATTCGCATATAGCTGGGTGCTGGTAAAACTCTCACAATCACTTGCCTTTTCAAATACAAAATCCTACAAATGCAGAGAAAAAGGTCACATGTCCTACATGATACAAAGCCTTACAATCTTAAGAGACAGTTTTGCACTTGTGTTTAATCTGACAATCTTGTAGATTTTTTAATGCAACTTTCACAAATCAACCCAATTAAAATTTAAAAAAAAAAAAAGATAAAATTTGATAACCATTTTGTTGAAGAAAATGAGCCAGAATTACAGAACTGAGTGGTAGAGGTAAAACTACAGTGCTAGCAGCTACACCTTGAGTCAAAGTTAAAGTCAGGTGTTTTCAATAAATAAGATAATGATCATATGCCAATGGAAACATGCCCTTATTTTTATAAAAGAGTATAATTCAGATCCTCACAACACATTTTGCGAGATCAAAATGTTTTAAGATGTTTACTACAAAACTATTCCCTGAAGCTTTTGGACTCTTCTCTTGATATTTAACAGTTTATGAAAACACAAAAAAAAAATAGTGTCAATTCTATGCTTTAAAAAAAAAAAAAAAGGGTAAATTTCACATTAGCTAGTGTTAATGCTAAATTCCAAAACCAAGCTCAACAAGGCCAAAATTTCATTATCTGGTCTAAATGAGAAGCGTCATGTTTGGAGATTGTGTAAGATCCTTAAGGCTGGAACAATATATAACGTGTTGATACTAGTACCAGGATTATTGGGCCTGGGGGTCAGCACAGCTTGGCACTATTTATGCAATAATAAAATTTGAATCAGACCAGCAAATTGCAAAAGGAAATTAGAACCCTGAGTACATCTGTCTGAACTGACTGAACTGAAAGTAGGTCATAGAGTTAGACATTGACCTTTAATAAACAATTGCTTCTACCAAATACTTGTTTAAGAAAACAACTCTGAGCTAAATGTTCAAATCAAAACAAAAGTTTTGGAAGGACTTGCAGCAGGTCATGTGAAAAATTCCACATCCTTCAGCATCCTGAAGCTGCTCTTTATGGAGGGATGGACTAAAAACAGGACTGATAAACGCATAAAAAAACTTTCAGGTTATGCAAAAAAGGATGTAAGCAAATGTTTCCATGCTTTTGCTGCTCAATTTTCCTCAATCAATAATTGAGTTTAAAATTTCTTCAGAAAATAGCTTTTCATCCACGCTGAGAATCTGATGATGAGTTTAAGACATTTATACCCAAGGAAGTAATTGTTAAATGTTCAAATCACTGAGGCAAAACTTTGTGTCAATAGCTCTGATTTCCATGACCACAACCTTTAAAAAACATAGGGTGTCAATTGTACAACCATTTACCCCAGACTTCCTGCCTTCCATTGCATCCTGTTGTGCTCTCCGCCACTCTGCCTCCAGCCTCTCCTGATCACGCTGATATTGAGCCTAAAAAAAAAAAAAGTTCAGCAAAACACATCAACACTCCAAAACAAACATTAAAATTCCCCTCATTTGTTTGTATCGGAAGGTATTCACCTGCAGGAGGCGCTCTTGCTCTTCCTGCCACTTCTCCTGACGCCTACGATCCTCCTCACGATCCCACGACCAGCTGGATGGGGAGGGGCTGAGGGATGGCACCTGGAGCTGGCAATGCACAAGCAGAATGTAAGCTCAAATGTGATCACACAGACAGCTTTCGTATGTCCATGCATAAACGCACTTTGATCAAGTGGTGTAGTAACTTACATCAGATATTGCAGACTCCGAGCCTCCTGTGTGAGAAGATAATCCGGTTAGCAAAAACACCATAAAGCTCTTAAAGATGATAAATATTCATGCAATATTGCATGCAATAGGTCATACACAAACCATACAAAGATTGGGGACACATTAGAACTCGGAGTTCATTACCATTTAGTTATTCTGTTGACTCTTGATCTTTCTTTGCAGTATTTTACTATGGTGTGCACACTGAGTATATAAGCAGTCAAAGCAGCCTTGCTGTAGGCCTGAGGTGTTCCAATACTCACTTGCAACCAATATACAAGAATTGTACACAAAAGAATGATAATTTTGTTCACTGTTGATCTTTATCTGCATGACAGGATTATAAAATAACCGACAGTCCTGATAGAGGTTTGAGCTGTCAACATCAGCAAGGCTGGATGTAAATCAGCCTACTAGTCTGCTAATGTATCCCCAACTTAAAGACAGGACAATGCAAATACAGAGAAATAAACTGTTGTGCAGAGTAAAGTGTGCAACAGTATAGAAAAGAAAGGCCTCCGTGCCTCTAATGAAAAACACCAATCAGCTTCATTCACTTGCTGATGCTCAACTTCAACAAAAAAAAAAAAAAACTTTACGTAGAGCAAACATTTACCACACAAGTAAACCCATGAGCTGATTCCTGCGGAGCCTGGAGAGAAAAGCCATTGGAGCATGCACATCAGATCCATTAACCACAGCAGACAGCCACACAAATCATTTTTAAAAATTATTTCTGCTACCAATTTACACAGAACCAGCAATACTACTGTAAAAAGGGCAACTACTGAACAGAGGAAGCACAACAAACTAGGTGATTATTAATTCTAACAGACACGATCAACAATGTCAGCATTGTGGTTGTTTATGTAAAGTATTGCACAAAAATGAGCATAATTTTGTTTTTTGTATCAATTTGCAGGAAACCCTACCCTGCACAATGTTTAATACAGTCCTTTCTCCTTTTCCTCCCACTCTTTATTACAAACCTTTCCATCACATGAGGATGGTCAGTGTTTATATGGAGGTGTTTCCCCATCTGTAATCATGAGCGTAATCGTTCGATTTTAGAGCAAGATTTCTTGTTTTCACACTCAAATATATTGCTCTCTCTCAAAACTGATTCGGGTTATCCATTTTGTTTACTGATGATCCCAGTCAAGTACTGATTTTCTGAGTGCATTGTGTCAAGTAAAACAATCGCACCCTGAAAAAGGTGGTGAGGATTTGCTTATCTTAATGGTTTTGGGCCTTCTCATTTATCTGATCTGCTTTTAAATTATGAACCCTCGCGGACCCTGAGGTCCTCTGGGACCAGCCTCTTGGTTATACCAAAAGTGACAACTAAAACCTATGGCGAGGCCTCGTTCCATTATTGCATTCATCGCCTGTGAAACAGCCTTCCGGAGAGCCTCAGGGCCACAGAGACTGCAGATGTTTTTAAGAGGAGGCTCAAGACCCACCTTTTTAGCTTAGCTTTTAATTGAGTTTTTATTTATCTATTTATTCATTTTATATTCATTTTATTTTTTATAAAGTCCTGTATGTGTGTTCTTATTCTTGTTGCTTTTATTATCTATTCTTGTTGTTGTTTGGTTTATTTTATTTTACCTTAATATTTTAGTATATTAGTTTTAACTTTTTAACACTTTTCTCCAGCGTTCTCCTCAGGGGGGTCCACCATGCTGGGGGCTCTGCCAGCACACGGCAGCCTTATGGCTGTGGTGTGGCCCACGGCCGGCCTGGATCTGGGCGGCTCCGGTGGTGGCGCCTGCTGTGGTCATGGGTGGACAAGACTCTGGTGTGGATGGATCCCCAAGGTATTGTTTCCTCACAGCCGCGTCAAGCCAGATTTCCATCTTATTACATTCAGTTAGACAGAAACTAGGGATTTTAGTTCACATTTAGAATAGGAAGGAAAAAGAGTGGGAAGTAAATGTGTTGGTTTCTTTTCTGTGTATGTGTGCGTGCATGCGTGTGTAATTGTGTGCGAGGGAGATTGCAGTGAAGTGTGTGTTTTTATTAAATACTGTATAAACGTTTTTATGTATAAAAGTAGTTTTCACTGTGGAAAGCACTGTGTTGCTAATCGTATGAAAAGCGCTTTATAAATAAAGTTTGATTTGATTGGAATGTTAGTGAAAGAGATCGAGCTTGAGTGCAGGAGATTTAAACCTGCAACACTGAACTTAAGAGGAGCAAAGCTTTTTAAAGGAAGAACAATATAACTGAGAGCAAGAAGGGGACTGAGTGTGAGAGCAGAGTTTTGAGAAAGAGCAAAATGATATTTGAGCATGAAAACAAGAAATTTCGCTCTCATAATTAAAGATAGGGAACTTCCCCGATAGATTTAAAGTTAATAATACATGGTCAAGGACAGATTTAAGATAAATGGTATAATGTTAAGATTTTACATGGTTATGATTAGAAAAACTAATTGTTAAGAGGTTACACATTTTACTATCCATGTACTGCTACTCCCATCATGTCATATGGATGGTACCTTCGAGAAAATACTTGGAGTTCCCTTTTCAAAATTTACAACATATGCACATTTTAAGAATGTGGATGTTATTTGAAAGGCCATGAACTAATGATCATATTCTGATTTTATTTCCATGTACTGCTCCCTCTGAAAAAAAGTGCATTTCCTTTAATGTATACTGAAAAGCTAGCAACGCCAAGCTCCAGCCACCAAAGCTGCTACCCAAATTCATACAGACATTTTACCTTTTGGTTTGAAAAATTCTGCCCTCCTTTTCTGATTTTTCCTAATTATACTATTATAAACTACATGAGAAGAAAGGACAAATAAAAGGTGACATATTACATTAGTACATTAAGTATTCAAGGTGGATATGTCTGCGATAGTATTACATCCGTTGCATTACCTTTACTTCTGGCTACACTGGGGTTGTCAGACAGCCCTCCTCCAGTGGTTTTATCCTGAATTACCTGAGTGGTTGAAAACAACAAGCCACAAAAATCAAACTGAATTAGCTGAAGAGCTTTGAGCATTTTTTTTTATTTTTTTAAATAATCTGGCTAAAACATTTGCTCACATTTTCTGTCTGTCCATTAAATTTGGATGCATGTGTGTCCGTTTCTGTAGAGGCAGCATTCTTGGCATGGTGATTATTGCAACTTATCAGAACGGGAGCAGCAGCAGTCAGATTGAGGGTCATCCTGCTCTGACCTGGCTGGTTGGCATAACTTCCGTCACTGGAACTCCAATCTAATTAAAAACCCAACAGTCATCAAAACTAAGACCACATTATAAACCGATGTTTGTGCCCACTGGTTAGATGTTAGAAGTTAAGTGATCGCAAATAATTTCAGGAGGTAGTTGAAGACATAATTGGCTTTTCTAGTTCATTATCTTACCCTTGATGCCATGGCGACGAACGTCCATAGTCAGACTGCCGGTTTGCAAGGAAGACTCCATTTTATCCTTCCATTGGACGTAGGTCATGTGTGCCACTGCAACTCCATCAACCGCCACAATCTCATCGTCCACACGCAGCCTGCAGAGCTCTGCCGGACTGCCTGTCGGAGGGAGATGCATCAGGAAAAAAAGAAGAAACATGAGAACAAGGTCAAAAAGATACCAGCAGGAATCTTTCTTTACCACGAGGTAGGAATAAAACCACAGTAGGTTGCTGCTCTTGGCTGACAAGTGGGCATGTAAGCCAAAACTACAGAGCAGTAAGTAAGTGACACCTCCGTCATGTCTTAATTATTCATGTCCGAGTTTTAAATCACTGGCTTACTTTTGTAGATCTATGATGCACAGAAATTCTTAAAGACTAAATCTAACAATTTATCTGCTCATTCAATAGGTTATAACTTGCTTTGGTCATCAAGACACCATGAGTTTGTCCATTTCATCTTTTGGCATTAAAAAGTTAAATTTAGTTATATAAATAAGTTAATCCGTAACAGTATTTTTCATGTCCCTTAAGGCATGAAAAACATTTTTACTTGTTCCTGATCTGTTCTCTTGAACAGAGCCTATTAAACAAAATTTACAAGTACCACTTCTATTGTGGCTTTTTTCCAAATCTGAGACAAGACCTAATCTTAACACCATTTTGCAGTATGTGTAATATGTTATTCAACTAAAAAAACTCAAGTAATCCAGTATTCTTTGTCTTACCAGGCCGAATGAATTTGATCCTTGCCCCTGTGGAGTCCCAGTGAGTGTGGAAACCAAAGTCTGGTAAACTGTTGGGCTTAAGAGTCAAGCTTACTCTCATGTCACTATGATCCACCTGAAAGACACAAACACAGACGACAGGTAAAGGTGACACCCTGTGATCCAATGTCCTGCACTTCCTGGTGGAAATTAGACACCCACACAAGTACAGTAATAGATACTCTAAATGATCAGTTTTATGTTGTCAGAAGGTCTCATTCAGCAATGTATTTATAGATTTAGTTAATGGTGATGTAGCATCATATTTGAAAGACTTTATCAACCTACATCGAATGAAATGAAGGTACAGACACACGCATTCAAGTGTCAAAAACTAATTTCGAACAAAAGCACATCATTTTAGGTTTCATTCAAATACTGTATCCACACACTTGTCTTCACCATCTGTTAGGTGGATTTGTTTATTAGGAAACAACAATAATATGATAAGGACAGGTGTGTGCCCATAACAGGTGCAACAAACTAGTCAGACTTTTTTTTATAGTGCTTATGTTTGACAGTGTAGCAGAAAAACTCTAAGCCACAGAAATGTTGATGGTTCCATTTCATCAGGTGTCCTGTAGGGTGTCATTTAAAATCACTTTCAAGGTTTAATTCATTATTATCACAATCGTTTTAATTTGCTGATTTAAAGCTCCTGTCGGAAGCTTAAAATTGGTTCATAAAACATACATCTTATTGAGGAAGAGCCATTTTTTAACAAGAAAAATGGAACAATAGAAAAAACAACAACATTTTTTTTACTGTCTTTGGGGTTTTTTTTAAAACATAATTTGCAGAAATGACAAATATGAGCTGCAGCTCTGGTTGGCCCCAAGTTTGACAAAGCAGAGGGGGTGTTAGATTAGAAAATGTTTAAGGTTAGTGTCATTAGTGCATTTCACCCCCATATGTTTTATTTCTTCAGAAAGCAATGTCATAAGTCTCAAAGTCCGTCTCGTATGGATCCCAGCTGTTTATCTCTTACGACACTGACAAAAGAACTGTACAATCAGTGACACCCACTGGCCACATTTAGAATGACATGAACAAATGACAATATCAGGTATGATGACCGCTTTCCACTTCTGCACGAGCATGCTGCAGTTGTAGAACATGCACGAAAACAGTAGTGAGATGCAGCCCTCAATGCGCATGTCAAATTCCAAGTCAGAATAGTTTGAGACATTAATATGGTGATAAATTTGATATATTTTACAGCCTCATTTTAACTGATGTAATCTATTAATCTGTTTCTTTTTAGATAAGCCAATTGACCTTTTGTTCCTGGTTTTAAAGCATCACTTTCCTGTTTTATATTACTTATGTACACTGATTTTTAAAAACAAACCTGGGAAATTGCAGTGCTGGACGAGTTAAATTCTATGGGCATCTGCCTGTTAGCTCTCATTGCAGTTAAAACCCTGCTGTACAGCATTATGCATGCAATCGTAAAAGCACTATCTTAGTGCTGTCAATGATTGAGGGGAAGTTCATTGTACACTGTAAACAATAGTTGACAACTCATATTTAACGTGAATTAATCTACTGACAACTTTTTATTAGTTTATCATTTATTCAAAATGACAAATCTCTTCCAGTATACAAAATGTATATTAATCCCCAATATGACTATTTAATCCGACATTATTAAATCATACTTTTTTTATTTTTTCATAATTCACCATCCACAGTACACGGATGGTAAACGTTCTGCTGTGAGTTGAAACAAACTTTACGACATACCTTTAAAAGCACAGTGCTTGCATTAGATGGGAGCGACGAGCTTCTGTTGTGGTAGTACTGCAGGTTTGCATAAGGCTGAATCGTGGTTTGAGTGGGAGGCTGATGGGGATGGCTACGGTCCTCAAGGGAGTTCTGGTTGGAGAAACTGGCTCTCTTCGCTTCCTCCCTTTGTTCTGTACCATTCTGCTTCTCCTGGTTGACTTTCTTCTGTCTGACTGATGCCTGGTACTGACCCCTCAGATGAGCGGCCGCAGTCTGTCTTTTGAGAGGTGGTTTGGTGGATGAAGAGAGAGAATCCTCTCTCTCATCATTCAAAAGCAGTCCCTGACCATCGTCTACCTGGAGGCAAACAAAACCAAGATACTCACTTGGACATATTAGAATCCGTTTACATCAATGAAATCCATCAGTGCCACTGTAAGGAAGCTGGTACCGAATATCCACAACAAATGGACTGAGAATGTGAAGAGCCAAATCTTATAGTGAGAATATCTTGTCCACAATGGTGCAGGATCAATTCTCTGATTTTAAAGGTAATAAATAAAGTTGGCGCAAGCTTACTGATTGTGTGCATGTGTGCATTTGTTCACTTTATATCAATGTATCTAGATGAATTAAGTCATTCACAAAATTGCTATCCAGTAAGCTTTAACTGTAACTTTGAAAGTTTTGTAATAATGCTGCATTCATCCTTCCAGTTTAACTTGATGGCTCCAGTAATTTTGCAAAAATGTCTTCCATATAGAATATTAAATCTTAATCTTGTTTTGGTTTTTTTCTTTGCTCAGTGGAGGTGGGAAAACAAAAGCACACTGGAACTGTCAATGACATTACTGGAGACAACAACAGTTATGGATGGGTACTCTCTTGTTAATCTGGAGCTTAGTCAAAAGAGCAACAGCTGTAATGACAAACTCACGTTGAACAGTCTCGGTAATGAGGACACTCGGGACTGCTTGGTCCCAAAAGGTCTAGCTGTGATTGCAGAAGAGAGACGGGCGGACCCCTCAGACCGACGGTAACCACGGGGGAGGCTGGCCGTGCTGGACAACGATCCAGCTCTGCTCAGGTACTTGGAGAGGCTTGTTTCCTGCTGAGCTCTGCCATCCACTGCTGGGTCCCAATGTGACTTCTGGCTCTCCTCTTGGGATTTATAGTTCTGATGCACCAAGTCCTCTGTGTCATCAGCCCTTGCTTGAATGACTACATCTGTACAAGAAGTTTTACCTTGAGGATCAGCACAGAAAGGTTCTGTATCATGACTTGTGCTGGATGAAGTAGGATCTTGGCTGTTGGTGCTTGTAACAAAAGAGATCTGGTTTGTTAAAATGTTTTGTGGCTGAGTCGGTTCAGATATGGAGTGGGGAAGAGCTTGGCTGCCCAGGGTCTGAGACATAAAAGGGTGGTTTATAGAGGGTGTGGTTACTTCTACTCCATCTGCGGCCAAAGACACAAAGTAGGTATCTTCCCCCAAGACTGTCCCATCAGAGGGAGTCATAGCTCCATGTGATGATCCCTGAAAATAAACAGGTTAATAACTGGCTACATATCTGCAAAGCAACACATGCATATCTTTTAACATCTTTAAATCACAAGAATTACTGTAAAGTAGCCAGAGGCATTAACAAAAGGTCAAAAGGTTAAAAACAGAAAAATATCTAATCTTACCCGACTGGGGGTTGTGGGGCTGAAAGATGCTTCAGTGGCATAGCTGCGGGCCAGCAGAACTCGAGTATGTGGCCTCAGCTCTGAGCTGGAGGCTTTTGATGGAGAACGGGTGGAGTATGGACGGGGAGAAGGGCTGTACCTCCAAGGGGTGTGGTCTCTGATCAATTAGTTAATAGGAGTCAACGTAAGGACAGAAGTTAAAAACATGGAGCAGGATTTTTTTTATTTTACATGACTTTTAAATAAGCTGAGTGTAAGGCTTTTTATATACACATTTTCAGTAATCTGTATCAACAGAGTCAGTCAGCTTAACTTAAATCTTTCCATTAGATTTGTACCTCTTTACAGGACCTTCCTGCTCCTCATTTCTCCCATAGTTCATCAAAGCCCCATTGGTCATCTGGTTCATAACATGTTCCCTGTCCTGTGACTTCCCACGGACGTCTGACTTACTGCTCCAGCGACGATTCTTCCACTTTGTCAGGTCCTGAAACAATTGCATAAAACAAACAGTCGTTTGAGAGTATGCATTTAAATACAGTGCAATATCATAAATATTTTTAAAATCACTCTTCCAATTTATAATACTGTGAACAGTCTTGAACACAGAATAATACATTTCCTAACTTAATACAGGCTGAGAAAACAGTTGAATTCAGAAACTCTGCTCGCATGAGCATATTCAAATACTCTCAGCATCATGCCGATTCAGTCGCTGTTCTGAAGATTCCATAGGCTGTATAATCATGTCGGGATTGTGAGGACAGGTCAAACTTGTAGGACAAACACTGATAATTCCATTCAAACAAAAAAGACACTCATGACAATTGAAATTGCCTGAACAGCTACTAAAATAGACCCACTACTGAAGTGTTGTCAAATTGAGATCCAACTTACATCCTGCCACTGAGCTTCACTGTCCTTGGCAGCAATGCTGCACCTCCTTTTGTTTTCTTGATTCCACTCCCTTGCCAGGCCAACATCCTCACCTTTATCATGAAGGCCATTTGATACTTTACGCACAGGGTAGACCATCGGAATGTCGCTGAGGGATTTGCTCCTGATTCAGAGGGGGGAAAAAAAAGCATAACACACTGAAATGATGACAACACTAAAAAGAAACCCATTGAGTGTACAATATGAGCGGAAAAAAATTCTAAAAGAAACCAAACATCTTTGGAAAGCATTGTATGCAACATGGGGAAAAAAAGAAAAAAAAAAGAAACATCAGCTCAATACAGACACCATATAGCACACCAAGTATGCCCATAAGCATACATGCCTCACACATGCTGTACACAATTATGAGGACGGTTTAACCAGATATAACAGCGCATTCAGCATTCATACAGCATCATCCTCAGCAAAGTGGGAGCAGGAGAGCATCATGCCAGTCAAACAGTGCAGCAGTATAAACGACAACAGATGTTGCTTTCTGCATATCAGCCGCTGTGACTCGTACTGTAACAAGTAAGAGCGCTGCCGTGGGCAAAAGAGGATGTCAGACGAGACATCTGAATAACTTACAGCAGCATTTAGCAGGTGGTACATCAAAACTGTGACATAATTTGATGGGAGGAAACAAGACTGATTACAAACAATCCACAAGTATGTAATGATTTCTGCCATCAAATGTCTGCCTGGGAAATAAGCAGCAGGGGACGTGTACCAAGCACTCTGCCCTTACGAAAACACAAATTCATTTGCAGCACAATCTTTATTGAGGGAACACTGAAAGCAAACAAAAAAAAACATACCAAAACAAAGCAGCAACAAAGCAGTTCATTCTACAAAATGTCAAGAAACTCATGCTCCACTTTTTTTTTGATTTTGCTCTAAACTTTAAAAAGACTCACCAAATCCAGCCAGGGTTGACCTGAACTGTTCTCTCAGGTTTGACCTGGATTTGATATATTCTACAGAACCAGAGAAAAACACGAAGAGTAATGAATACAAATTTGCAAACAAAATATGTGGCAAGTGGGTTGAGAAAACTATCAGTGAATGAAGATGAAGTATGACAAGGGGCTGGACTAGAAAACATTCTGTGCAGAGGATGTATTGTGTTGCTTACACACTATGAAATATGGAAACTACAAGACGCCTCAAGGCCTCAGCTGAATTCAAAGACAGTTTATCAAGGCAGAATGAGTGTGTTTAACATATTGTGCAGCATATGAATTAATCCATTTGACAGTTTATTAACCCACAAAGACAATTTATTTTTCAACACCTATGTCACAACAGCAAACTGCAAAACAGCATTGGCAAAAAAAAGGTGTTATAAATAACATGTTTCTGTTACGGCTGCAGAGGTTTGACAATGCATGAGTCATGTTTAACTTATGAGCCAATGAGTCACAGCGTGATGCCGTTAAAACATCCTCGTATAATCGTGCCTGAAAACAAAATGCAGCACTTAGGAAAACATCTTTTCAACTTCATAAAACAAAACAAAAAAATGCAGACGGTCACACAAGATAGTGAAATAAAGATGCTGATAGTTTGTTCACTGTAGTGTGTAACTGGCAAAGAGCGTTTTCTTAGGGTTCAAAGATCAGGCTTTGAGAGTGTCTCTTCTGTGCGGGTTTGGGAGTCTCCAGACGTGGCGGAGATGTTTTGCACGGAAGCAGCAGTTGCATGCTGGGAAATGAAGTCCAACTCTTCTGCTAAAGCCAAAGCTCTCTGGCTGCAGTCAAAGAAAAGGAAGAGAAGATGCATGAAAGGAGTACAACATGATGAACACTTCACTTAGTAGGATATTTACAGCAAGTTTACAGACAACAGGAAGATAAATAAATAGCAGAAGGCAATGATTAGCCATTTTTGGTTATTCTTTAAGTCATTCTTGCAGTCTCTTGCTAGCTAGTTGTCTGTGCTTTGCAAACAGGTTAGTTTACTTGGTGTAGTTGAGCTGGATTTTTTACTAACTGTTAAAGTTATGGCTATAAAATCATAAACAGCAGATTCTTAGATTGCACACTACTGTCTTATGGGTTATTTTAGCATTATAGTTAAAGAAAAATGTTTAAAATTAGATTTCTATTCATGAGTTAAGACACATTTAAGTCAAACAAATGCCACTAGAACTTGTTTGTGAAAAGTAACGCACCAACATTTATAAAATTGAGTTATGCAAAAGTAGAAAAAAAGCCCTGCAATCTGAACTATGCATTATTAGAAAATCTGCGTTTGCATGCTTGTTTTACATTTTAGCACATAGTTAAAAAGGAAAACAAAAAATCCAGGCACAGACCTTAAGCTAAGCATTTTACGATACCACGGTCTTCTCTGGGAGCCAAGGAAGATCCGGTGGACACGATTCTCCTCTTCAGGTGTCCAGTATCGAGGCAAGAAGCGGTCAAAGTTGGGGTTGGTGGATGTCTGATGTAGGCTTTGCTGCACTCGGCGGAAAAACACGTCATCTAGTACTGGGTCTGCTTCAGTATAATCTTCGTCTGAATCTTCCTCGTATGGAGCTTGCAGGAAAAGCTCTTCATCAATGGCGCATTCAGGAGGAGGTACAGTGAGGTCGGGTTGAAGAGACAACGAGGCATCTACAGCGCTGCGGTAAAGAATGGTATACCCATGTCTGTTCATTCACGACTGATGGTGATGATCATATAAAATCACTTTTGATGAAACAGCGATCAAAAGCAAATGATTTCACACACTTGCTCCAAATGTTAAAAAAAAAAAAAAGGTTGTTTGAATGTTAGTTCTTTAATGCAAAAAACTGTCTTCTAAGTAGGGGGGGGTTTAAAAAAAAAAAAAAAAAAAAAAAAAAAAAAAAAAAAAAAAAAAAAAAAAAAACCACCTTCCCCCCCCCCCCCCCCCCCCCCCCCCCCCCCCCCCCCCCCACCCCACCCC
>JBBBVU010000001.1:14166427-14178131 GCA_037177055.1 Atherinosoma microstoma | reverse complement strand
GGTTGTTTGGGGGGTGGTTTTTTAGTGAAAAAAGCTTGTTTTTGAGGGGGGGGGGGGGTAAAAAAAAAAAAAAAAAAAAAAAAAAAAAAAAAAAAAAAAAAATCGATTAATTGATTTAAATCGATTCACGTTAAATTAATTCAATATTGATTCATAAAACTAAGGATCGATTTTTTTTATGTCCAATATTTTTATTTTATTTATTTTTTGCATGTATGTCCATATTTTCTGATGACGTTACCCAATTTAGAGCAATTTTATTATCATGCTCCATGTTTTATAAGAAAAAGTTACCTGAGATTAAAGAAAAATAAGTGTTAAACAATTAGCTGTAAATGAATCGAAATCGAATCAAATAAAATCGAAATCGAATCGAAATAGACTATTGTGAATCGAATCGATTCGATTCAGGGAATTAGTGATGATACCCAGCCCTACTTCTAAGCGTAAACTTAGTTATAACAATGCTCTTCAGCCATCAAGCTGATGTTGAAAAAGACTAGTCAAGCAGAACTCATTCATACACAACTGTGCATTGTTGCAGTAATTTGTCATTTTCATTATAAAAGATTTAACTCTGGTCTCTTTAAGGCTCCTTTTGAAAGGCCCAGACTATACTCATGGTGAGCTAACTGGTTAAAAGTTGAGTGTAAGCTGCTCTTTTTCAGTTTGATTGTTGCTAAACTAGCAACAAGTTGCATCTGACTTTTTGGGTGACCATAGCCTGGGAGAGCAGTTGAAGAACTTTTACAATAAGGAATGTAGAGCCAAATAGACTGATCCTGGTAATCTGACACCAAGTGTGGAGAACCGTCTTCATGGTTACTGTTAAAACATTTTGTTGGGTTTACAGTGTATGTGCATGCAAGTTTTGTGCTACTGCACCAACACAAAGCGATAACAGATGCTGTCAGCTTATTTACATGTATGACAAGCACCAAATCCATGTTGTACATGTTATTTTGGGAAAGATATCTGCAAGACGCCAAGCACTAGGGTAATACGCAAGTTAGAAGTTTGGTAAGCGTTATTTAATAGGGAAGTCATCTAAGACATGTTAGGAATAAAACCCTTAACCATAAATGAAAACCATGTAAATCATTTACAATATTCATTTATACTCTTAGCATGAAGTTAAAAACTGGAAAGGATCGCTTTTGTGTCAACGCATGTAATATATATATATCTATTCCAAGTGCTTGAATAAAGTTCCATAAACAGCTTCAACTTCTCATATCCTATGAATAGAGTACAATTTTAAAGACTCCTCCTTCATTTAGAGTTTGTGTCCTAACCTGAGAAAACCTGAGCAGGATTTGTGGTAGTACTTATATCCATCTATACTTTTTCGCCCCAAAAGGAATACATTTTTGAAAAATAAACCAATAGAAACAAGCATCCATGCAATCCTCCACAAAAGCTACAATGCACTTCTCGCAATGATGCTATCCATAGATCAAATGCTTTGTTGGACACTGAGGCTGAAACTGAAGGGGAATGATCACAATATTTAAATCAAAGAGGAGGTAGTATAAAACGAAAGGAAACGGGGAGGGGAAAGCACAGCCAAAGAGGGAAACTGCAAAAGCTAATCTTTTTACCAGTTAAGTTTTAGTCAATCACAAAAATCAGTTCTTTGTCAATAACGGATTCCATCTTTTCCATCGCAGAATGAAGTTACCAGCACCAACACAAGCAGGAGTAAATTACACAACTGTTTTCTCGCCACCATGTGGCAACAAAAGCTACAGCAGGTAAACATGTGTTAAAGAGCAAACTGCCTCTGTTTTTAGCAATTGTATGTTTCTGAAAAGACAAGAAAAGAATGCATTCTCCACCAAGGCCAGTGCCACAATTTTAACATTCAACTTTTTTTTTTCTACCAAAAAAGAAAAAAGAAAAAAAGAGATATAACTACATGCCATAGTGACCAAACAGTGTTCAGGCAGAGGCTGCTTCAGCTCTGCTGCAACAAAGAACAGTATAAGAGTTCATATTGTCCCCAGCAGTGACTGCTTATGACTATCATTTCTATCCTGCTGCACCAATATACAATAATTCCATTTAGAAATCATATTCATTTAACTAATGTTCTAAATTTCAAATTTAAAAAAAAATGCTGACATCCAAAAAAAACAACCAAAATAAACATCCTACTTCTTAGAAGGATTGACATTCAATGACTAATTGCCATCCAAAAATGTAACTTATATACAAAAAAAGCACAACTTTAATGTCACCCTTTATCATATACACAACATGCCTGTTTCAGTAATACCAAGAATGCAGCACAAAAATAAAATAAAAATCAGTTATCTCTCCAATATGAAATTCCACATAGAGAAAACAGCATAATAAACTGTAGTCAGTACTCTACTTTTCAAACTGCGCATGTCCAAATGTTCTATGAAAAAACAGAAAACCCAATACTGACAGTATTATAAATAAATGCCAGCAGCTTTTTCACAAGGTCAGCGATGGATCAGTGTTTTAGTATCAGTGTGAGAATTTCCTAAAAGCAGCCAACACATTTGCTATACCTGGGGAGTGGACTTGTGAAGCCCACTGTATGCTTCTCCTGTCCTGGTTTCCTTCTAAACAGTGGTGGGATAAATCCTTTACTTTGGCGGGCTGTGGGTTGTACATTCTCCATCCTAAACACCTGCTCAGCTTCTGCATCACTTCCACAACCTGAAGATTACACAGTCCAATGTAAAATAAGCAACAGCAAGGATACTTAGATACTTCAAACAGTAAAACTGAATTAACAAATCAACACAGAAAAATATGACAGAGACCAGAGTTAATTAAATAAACATGAAACAAAAAGAGGCTGTGCAGAGAAAGTGAGACCTTTGCTGGATGATGGTCTTCACATATTCAACCCTCTAGCAGGCATCAAGCAAAGTCTTATGCCCTCTCCCATCAAAACCATTTATATCACCATGGTGTGGAACTTGCCACAATCTAACAATGACGTGCTGCGAGTCAGGCACAAATAGGTGCAGACATAACACACTGAAGTGAAAAAAAAAATCCACAGCTGTTAAACGTTATATTAAAAAGAAAGATTTTGCCCTATTTCAGCAAAATCAAGTTTGTACCATAAAGTTGAAAAGAGCAATAACACAAACTGAAACAAAGCAAAACTGATAAAAATCACCATTGGTCACCAGGTGCGATTGCAACGTAGTTTTGCAAGCTGAATAAAAAAGGTAATTCTGCATGTTACATCCAAACAAAGAATCAATCATCAGGCAATTAGGTGACTGTGCACACGCATACCTTCATCAGTCTGGTGGATGGCACGAGCCTCAATGCAGTCTACAGACTTCCCCCTCTTATAACTCTGCCTCATGCTCTGGCATTCATCCGTCTCTGGATAGCGGCCTTCTCTGTACCCACCATCTTTCACGAACACATTACTGCCCTCTTCTAAGGCCTGCATTTAGAAAACCGTGTTAATACAGGTCCAAACTGAAAACGCTAAATTGTTAAAAGCCGAGAAGATTAACTCACCTTGGACAGGGCCAACCCTAACAATCCCTCAAAGGCCTTGAAATCAAGCTGAGGGCCACTGTAAAATGTGTCTAGCTGAGCCTTGCGACCCAACCAGTAGATTGTAATAAGAACCTGAGCAAGAGTGGACAAAAAGAAAGATCTGTTACACATAAATTCCAGCTACACTCTTCAACTTTCCTCCTTCCCCTACTAAAAATCAGTGGTAAGCTTTATACAAATGAAATTGACTTTAGCAGTGATTGCAGCAAAGAAAAAATAAAACAAAGCATGTTAATTTCCAAAGTATTAGTATTTTCTTCAACAATTTCAGCTAAAATAAAACCTAATGAGACAGGGGAACACAGCTGGTACAAGATGGTTGTAAACACTGAGGTTCAGAGTGATGTGAACTGTAACTCACATAAGACAACTATGAATGAAGGCAGTGAAAAAGAAAAAAAGAAAAAAAAACGGACATTTGGGCTTCCACCTTCATTTACTGTTTTACTACTTCAGAAACCAAAGCATTCTGGATGGAATTTATTTCTCATTTTCCGTGATGTGAGGGGTACTAAAGGATCTGCTGCTCAGAGATGTGTACCAATCTTTGTGTCAAGATTTCTTCACGCCATTTATTCAAATAACTGAGCTGTCAGCAGAAAATGCAATAGGTATGATTGCTTTTGTCTAAAATCTTCTGCGTTAACAGCGGTTATCTTACCGGCTACTTGAGTATACTCAAATTAGTGATAAAATTCAATAGTATGTTCCAAGTACAAATGATGCACAGAGATGCACCATGAGATATAAACAGAATCTTGTTTACAATTCTGGATTTAAAAAAAATTCTAAGCTCTGTAAGTGATAGAAAACATAAAATTGCCTTTTCTTAATTAAAAATCAGTGACCAGAAAACTCTCAAACTGCATCAGGTGCCAGGCCAAGTTACCAGAAAATTAGATGTAGTGCATCCCACTCCATGTGACATGTGAATACTGTGATTTTTGGCATCTATTAAAAAGGGATACTGTGTAACTTTTGACCCAAATATCAGCCTAATGCGAGTAATAATGGATTTCTGGGGTCAATATACAGTGTTTGACACGTGTTGGTGCTCCGAGGGGGCTGCCCTCTTAAGAAACCAGATATTGTAACTTTGCAGGAGCGGATCCGTCTCTCATGGGATCATGTGACCTGCAGCGCTTTGCTTCACGGCTCCCCCTCTATAAACAGAGAGGGCTCTGCTTTGTGCTACTTTCTCCTCCTCTTTGATCTAAAGTTTGTCATGGCTGAACGAAGTAAGAAGATGAAAATGGTGTCTGAGGAAGCCAGAAAGAGACAGACTGTTTAATTTTGTGACAATGTCTCATGGCCTGTGGGAATTTACAGATTTAATGCCCCTGGTGGCCAAAAGTTACAAGGTATGCCTTTAAGCATTTCCCTTCAAAGACATTCCTGCATGCAATTTTGATCAAGCTTCATTTGTAGCTTTAACACAGTTAAAGGAGGAGACATTTTTTTTCCTTTAGTGTTTTGACAATGTTTCACTCATGATTTATTAAAATCGGGGAAGTTTGAGTCTGTGAATATATTTGAAGCACAAATATTCATAGACCTTGTGTGCATACAATCAATTAATCAAAATGCTGAAAAATAAATTGTTTGAAGGACTGCGCAGCTCATTTGTTAATCTGGTAATTGCCTGAACAGTCTGGCTCTATTCTGTCAGTCATGGCTGATCAACTGATGCAGCCACAGGAATCAAAACTGGATTTAGCTTTTACAAATTGGAGAAAACCCAAGATTAATCAGTGTTAAAAGCTTAAAGTACATTAGTCATAAGCACAGGTACAGAATCATTTCACTGCATGCAAAAGGTCTTCAAAAGGTTGGTTGGATATTTACCAAGCAGTTTATCATGTTAAATTATGAACCTGAATACATGCACCTATGCTGCATTTTACTTAATTTCTGTTATATGAAATGGAAAAGTTTTTTATCGGTTGTGTCAAAAACATTTAAGACGATTTCTGGCCCTTGATGAAACATTAACCAAAATGTTAAAAATGTCCCTTCTAAATAACTTAATTTCCCCCTTCATGTGTTGGGGAACAACAGTATACCATGTCAGGATTATACCAGATAATGTCAGCATTGTCCAGATGGCACAAAATACTGTTCTACAGCTTTAAAATTGAAAATTTTAATTGGTGACAGTTTATCTAGTTTAAAAACATCAGTGAAAACTGGATCTCAAGGAGCTCAAATTGACCTCAATTGGTTAATTCACAGAAAAAGCCTACACCCAGTTCAAAGAGAGGTTGTGCTGACAAACAGCCTCATTATCAAGTCCATGTTATCAGCCATTGTGTAATTCAAATGAGGCTTTCCAGATAGCCAAACAACCTCACAAAACATGCAAAACACCAGCAGTTCACACCAGCCTGTTCACATCCAGCACACTTGTCCCATACATATAAAGTACACATATGGCAGATTCAATATATACTTAAAAACATAAAACAGATTATGTTCAAGTCAAATTATTTGAATATATCCCAAAGTCAGTCAGCACAACAATATCCTCAATCATAACTTTGTTTCAGAGAGATTCATGATGATGGTGGGATTTTGGCATCAGCATTAAGAAATTGCTTTATAGTAAGTAATAACTGGGCATATAAATGGAGAATACAGAGTGTTTTGTATGCAAGGAAATTAAATGAAAGTCTAACTGGATAAAGTTTAGCATGACAGAGCTGACTTTAAAGGTTTAAAACTCATGGTCAAAATTTGGCTTTTGTGCAGTTAGGAGTTCAATTAGCACTCAGTCCCAGGTGAAATAACACAGCAGTAATTACACTAGTAGTTGGTATGCTGTAGTAGATGGCATTCATCAGTTACAGTTCTAAATGGGATTGTTGATATCATGTAATATGCAAGCTGGACAACTTTGGTACCAGTATAGTGCACAAAACACATGCAGAACCCTAGGTTATTCCATTTACATATATAAGGCATATGGGAATCTCTACATGGTATTTCAGGCAACTTCAAACTTACTTTCAAGCAAAGAAAATTGTAACAAGTTTTGAAAGCATTATTTGATGAGAGCCATTAACTGAAAGGGGTCAGGAATAAACTTTAGCCATGTATTAATACCATGTGAGCCATTCACAGATACAGAATAGAACTGGTAAGCGCTCCTGTATAGCACTGAACCGATTCTTGTCCAATTACATGAACTCATTTTTTATTTCCTCGTCTCGCTGAAAGAAAGCATTTTCTAATAGAATTGTCCTCAGGCATTGATGGGAGCATAACACCTGGGTGCAAATAACACATACACATTCCAGTTGTCATTGGTCTGGTTTTTCCATCATCCATGAATGGGATGAGATCTTGGTTTGCCAAGGGGAATTCCAGGGTTGTTGCACGCCTTTACTAAAGTAGCTTGTTATGAAAAGCTCAAAAATGGTCAATTTTACTCCAAAGGCACGCTTGAAAAAAAAAAAAGAAGGAAAAGAAAAGAACCAGTGGAGTCATGATCTCATGACTGTCGCTACAGGTCAAAGTGCCAGGCCCTACCGCTGTCAAGTGTCAAATCATTGCATCCGTTTGAATGCTCCCTGAGGGTGCAGCACTTTGGATCATGAGAAATATGCAATTACTGAACAAAATGTCCCACATAGAGGCTCTGAAACTGACAGCAACACTTGCAGATTGATCGATTTTACTACACTACAAGACAACTGACAGCTTTCCGCTGTCATCTGTAGTCTACTCAAAAACATGCTAGCTTAATCACCACAGAAAGTCATGTTGGTCAGATACTGTGGTCCAGAATAGCCTGCAGGATACCGCATAATACCATAAAATCATGCTGCTGAGGAGCAGGCTTGTGTCCTAGGAGGCAGAGATAGTTACAAGATTGGTTCTGAATAATACACTGCACCCTCCAGGAGACAAAAGGATAAACTCCCTACCGTTAGCAAAGAAAAAGGGATTAATCTGCTCGTTTAAGAGGGTGTACCTGGTGTAAAAGCAAGAAACAGAATAGAATAAATGAAACAGACAATTAAGATTTAAAAAGGTGAACAAATTACTTACATTTTTTAGTCGTCTCTTGCTTTCATCACGCCTAAAATATGAAAAAACAATATTTAGAGGAGTGACCCCTCTTGTTCATTATCAATCTGACTGCATAAACAAATTAACTACAAAATGGAAATGAATTACTGTCAAGTACAAGAGATAGAGAGCTGTTAGGAAAAACAAACACTGGAGGCATTTAAACTTTACATGCAACTAATCAGCTACTTATCAGGTTTTAAAAGAGAGCAGGCCATCAGCTCAAGGGGGAAGCTTATTAGGCAAAGCTTAAGCCTTTATCAATGCAAAGCAGCTCATTTCATTTACATTTTTCAGTGCAGGTATTTAAAAATGTCCCAATGAAAGTGCTCATATGCTACACAAACCACATTTGTTAGGTATTGGCCGCTAATAAATACACTAACTGTATGAAAGGCTGCTAAAGATTTTCATTCTAAACAAGGCAAGCGTGAGGAAATACAGTATTTCTGCATGTTCGGATGGCGACAACTTCACCTGAGTGTCACACGAGTGGACAGGTCCTGCAGGTCGCCTGGATGAAACAGCTGCGAATCGTTTAGTCCCATTTTCCCGCAGGCTTTCAAAAAAACATTCACATTGTCCTAATGTCAGAAATGAAAAGAAAATCAGATGTCTGGGATCAGTTTAATGTTTACTGGTAGAATTTTGCCAACTCGTCAAACATGAACAGTTGAAACTGTCTCATCCAAAGCAAAGGAAAAGTTCAAATCTTGCAACATTAGGGCTGGGAACCACTGTTAACAATCAGTGATAATCTATTAGTGTGCAATGACAGCTGATTTTAACAGCAGCTAAGAGCCAAGGACCATTAATTACAAATTGACAAAGTAGGCCGTTAAAATTCCACTTGTTCTGCTCCATTGGTGGAAGAATTAAGACTCTTTAATTACATTAAAAGGTGCCAATACAGCAATGTATTGAGGTAAAAAAGTTTAAGTAAAAAAGAAAAGCAGTTTAAAAAAAAGTTTTGCACAGAAAATACCTAATTGCGCACACTTATTTAGAGCAGCAAATTATATTAAAGCCATAAGAATGTAGACAAACTGAAAACTTTGTTATGGAAGCATTATTGTCACAGCTTCTGGAGGAATACAACATGTACATAGACCAGGAATACAGATACATCTATGAGGTTGTCAAACAACTAATGAGAGAAAAAAAAAGGATGCTTGTTAATCTTTCATTTTAAGGATTATGGACATATCAAAACTCAAAAAATAACTTGCAAATGAAGGTGTCAAATGATCTAAAGTGGAAAACAATATTTTTTCTGCAATGTGTTGGAGTAGAAGTACAAAGTAACAAACAAAAACTCCACCACTCCTCTGTTCAGACACACATTGCTGAGAAGTGCC
The DNA here is from genome assembly GCA_037177055.1 of Atherinosoma microstoma. Classification (NCBI taxonomy): domain Eukaryota; kingdom Metazoa; phylum Chordata; class Actinopteri; order Atheriniformes; family Atherinidae; genus Atherinosoma; species Atherinosoma microstoma. The sequence goes on along the minus strand of JBBBVU010000001.1, from coordinate 14,169,141 downwards.
TGTTGCATTATGCTCAGTTTAAGTCAGCTTCCTTGTAATAAAATTTAACACCAACCTGCTCTCTGTCAGTAGTTTGTTAAATTGTCCCACACAAGACTGTGTTCTCTCGTTTTGAATAGAATCAGGCAGCAGTGAAAGCACTAAGACAAATTAAATATATGTTTGCAAGAACAGGATTATTTTGCTTGGTAATATATCTCATTCTACTTGATTGTCAAAATCATGTCCCACATCTTTATACACCATTAATATAGGCTCTTGAACTTTAAAAGCACACTATTCATGCAATTGTTCTGTAACCTCTTGTGGTAAATAAAAAAACTGGATGGATAAAATTGGATACAATTTTAAAATAAGGATCAGGATCTAAAACTTAGATGTTTTATAGTTGAGTGTGTGAAGGCTTGTGGTTTCATTAAAAAAAAAAAAAAAAAAAAAGTTGTTTTTATTACGTAAAGCATTTTGCACTTTGTATGAAAAGTGTTTAATAAAGTTTGATTTGATTTAAATAAATACCCACCTCTTTGTGTTTCATTGGGATTATTGTTACAAAGAAAGTGTTGAGTGCAACCAGGAAGAAACTCCCAGTACTAATTACAAAACAAAAACCTTAAAGTTTTGAACATCTCTTCCCCATCCTCATTTCTCAAAAAAAAAAAAAAAAGTTCATATCACCCAACAGGCTCTAATGCTGTATTTGATGCAGTGTACTTTGGGTGGAGGATGTTTGAAATCAATGTCATTTTCCATTGATGAAATTAGGAAATCAACATGGCTGCCTTCAGGTTTGGATTGCTGCCTTGTCATTTGCCAAAAATAGTTTTCAGTTGAGATACAGGTCACTTGAAAGAGTAAAGGAATAAGCTAAAATGTAGAGATACACCAATCTACTTAACTAAACTGTTTAGCCATTTCCAAACTAACATATATCCAAATTGAAAGTAGCAAAGGCAGCTCATTCCCTAACAGACTTGTCAGTGCAGGGGTACAGTAACACTGCTTCTAAATTACAAACTTGGAATAAAAAACTAATCAGGGAATTCAGCCTGATATACGATCTGTGAATCCCATCAATATGGGTGCCTGCTACCAATATTGGATCAGACCCAACTCTATTATAATGTTAGAGCATTCTAGTAATGTTAAATAGTAACACAATTGTGTGTAGGTCAAGCTGCCCTTTTTGTAAAATAAGTAAAAATGCAATTGTCAGAGCCAACTTTAATTTTATAAATTGAAAATTAGACTTCTTGTGCCATTTTTCTTGGATTTTGAAAACCCCAGCTGACACAAATCAGAGCTCCTTATTGTTAGCAAGGGCAACATGAAATACAAGTGCAGCCTTCAGTTGAAGCAACTTCCAGTAATCTGAGAAGAGTGAAGTAAGAGGTAGCAGCTTTACAAAAGTTAATGTACAAAGAACAGATCAGACATGGTACTTTACTCCTCTCAGCAGAACAAAACATGTTTGAAATATTAACCAAATTGCATTCTGCTTGTTTCAGTACCTCAGAATATACACAACAGGCATTTTCCACCCTACACATTTGTTAATGGAAGCAAAAGATCTACCAAAAATCTGTATGACTTGCTGCATTATCAAATAGCGTAGTTTGTTCCTAAGGCCATGCATTCATTTAGGATATAAGGACAATTGCTTGAATTGAAAATTTGGATTTTCATGGCAAGAATATATTGTTTGCAATTACCCTTTTCCCTTTCACTCCTTCCCCCAAGCCCCAAATTTCAGAGTGATCTATACACCATTGAGTGGGAATAAACAATGGGCCTCATTTGCCAAGAATTCTTCAGAACAAATTTATTCTTAAAAAGGTCTTACTTGGGCACTTTTTACAAAGATAGTGGTATTCATGAATGTTTTCTCATTTGCTCTTAGGCAGGAACAAATTCTATGAACACTCAGGAGTATTCTTGCACACATTGGAGTGCTGACATGTTTGAAAAAAAATAAGCTTTTTTTTCTGCTGTGCAGTTCATTATAATACAATAAAATTACAGTAATTGCTAGATTTTTCTAAATAACTTAATAGATCAAGTAAACCTACACTTTAACATGAAATTAAATGGAAAACATTTAATCAATTACCGTAGTTGTTCCACACTTTTTATATACCAAATGTTGCTTTTGATCCTCATCTCAGGCTTCCTTGCAAAATGGCATATGTACTGTTGCTGCAAGATATTGCAGATCATGCCCTACAGAGGGAATAGATCTGTCATGACTGTGTAGATTTATTTACATAGAGTAATGGAGTAGCTATTTGGACCTATGACTAAAATATATGGACAGACCCTCCGTCACGAGACCTGTAGGTTTCTGAAGAGCTGAATGAGGCTCGTTGGGAGTTTCCCACCGTCGCCATCTTAGCAGCGTCACGAGTATTGTCACTCCCGAAAAACACAAAAATTACGGGCGGCAAGGTGGCGCAGAGAAGGGGGCTGTGTGCGCGGTGGGACGGATGATTGACACTAGGGATCGACCGATATAGTTTTTTTTTTTCTTTTTAGGGCCGATACAGATACAGATTATTAGTGATTAAGGAAACCGATAACCGATATTTATTTGCAGCACAAAATGTAAATATTGGTGTTAAAATTGAGACCTTAAACTGTTGGATAACACAAAATCTGATTAGTTTCTAGTCTTATGATATATGAATAACAGTTAATGATCTCTCAGGTACATCTAGCCT
>JBBBVU010000001.1:14042540-14055692 GCA_037177055.1 Atherinosoma microstoma | reverse complement strand
GCCTACTTGTGTCCCGCGATTGTTTTTTATGGGAGTTTTTGGTCTGTTTGTGACTTAGAACATTGTAAGAGACTATTACAAGGACTTATAAAAGTGATTTTTGCATAATATGTCCCCTTTAAAACAAGGGGTTGCTAATCCTGTCTTGTCAGATGCAGCCAATCGAAGTATTTCTGGAACATTCCAAAGCTTTCCCACTTTCAAAATGAGACAGAAAACCCATGCAGGGATTCAACCCCAACCTCCCAGGGGAGAGTCATGACCACTGACCAGTCAGCCAAAAGGACATCCCTGTGGCCTAGTAGCCAGGGCGCATGATCAATCGGAGCCATAGTGACAGGACCTCAACTGTCACAAAGAGAACAAAAATGAGTTTTGGATGCAAAAGATAGAAAACAACAGTAACAACTGTACATTCAAAAACTAAACAGAAAAACCAGACAGCAACTGCTAAAACTGCAGAAACTCAACAGAAAACACATCACAGCCTTTATAAGAAAACAAAGCAGAAAATCTTAAGACCACCTATAGGAAGACAAACTACCAAGATTCAGACAACCTGAACACCAGGTTTGGGTTAGAAAAGGTTCTTACAGGGATTAGACTTCAGCTCCACTTTCTGGCTGTCCTGCTTGTAAAGCCCAACAGACATTTAGCTTCTTTGTTTTTTTTGTTTTTTTTGAATACACAGTTTTTTTTTGTGTTTTTTTTTTAACACATTTCCAAGGTTGCATGCTTTTTGCAACATGGTTGTAGCATCTTTCAACCAACCTATGATGATACTTTTACGGGGAGGACAGGCTTGTTCCACCAAAAATATAGCTCCTATCTTTAAAAGTTCATATTTGAATTAAGACCTCTATTAAAACTCTCTATAACATGATGTCAATGGATGTTGAATTTTAATAGGCAAAATATTTAAAGATATTCTGCCAATCATTTGTAAAGATCACATTTCAAACTGGTAAATTTGATGCGAAGACTACAGGGTTAATAGTGTGACTCTAGTTGTTTGATGTTCATGCTGTTTGTAGGTGGTTTCTTAACTGGAAAGAAATCCGTGGCTCTGTTTGACCAAATGAAGAGACTCCAAGTCTCTGGTCTGAATTCAGAGCAATATGCTGTCAAACTATCTCTGTCCTCTACCTTCAAATAGCTGTCTTGGGGACTGCTCTGCACTGAATCAATATCCAGTTAATTTCAGGCCACACTCTGATCCCTCAGCAGTGGCTCATACATACAGGCCTCCTCTCTGGAGGAAAGCTGTCAATGAGCAGAATGCCCGGTGAAGCTCTGGGAACAGATAGGAGCATGGGACAAACCTGACGCTGGTTTTTACTCAATGAACAGAGCCTAGTTATTTTCTGTTATTGGCTTATTACTTTACTGAACAATTGATCATGCACTGTGGACCAAGTTTCCATGTTAATTCTTTAAATTGCAAAATGTCTGCAGAAGAATGCGATCCTGGAAGGTAAGATTTGAATCAACCGCTTGCAATCACATCAAAAGCTTAACATTTTCCCCATTAAATTCTATTATATGCAGAGCCAAAATGTTGTAAGTCCTACCTTTGAGGGGCAACATGTGTGCCACATCTTTCATTAATTTCTGTACCAGTCCATTTGCAACAGAAAGAAAGTTCTGTTAAAAGGTTTGCCTGAAAGGAAGCACTTAAAGGCAGTTAAATTTGCCTCACTGTAATTAATGAGTGAAATCCATTATTTCTCTCTTCACAATGCAATGCAGGATACTAATTATTGCTTCCCATATGCCTGAGTAACATAGGCACTTCTCAAGGTTTAAAGTGCATTTACTGTGCTTTAAAGGCAACTCTATTCAACAAATATGTCATCAGTTGAAATATTAATTGTTCAAACTATATTCATTGTAAAATTGATTAATAAGGATCATTCGTGAATGCACAGCCTAAATAAGTCATGGTATACATTAAATGTGTAACACAGTTAATTGCACTTACATACCATCAACACAGTCAGAACAAAAGCACTCTTGTTGGGCCATTGCAAAGCAAATGCTGTATTTTCACAATTTTAATAAAGGTTATCTCGATCCGTCCCAGAAGTTAAGTTGTTTTATGCACCAAGATTCCACCTAACATCATGAATATCAGTTTGATCATTTTTGTGTAGTACTGCTAACAGAGACTAAAAGGATATGATGATGACATTATTACACTCCGGGTCTGTCCACACTGGATGAATTGTTAGAGGTTCCTCATAGTGGTAAAACGTTAGGTGCAATATACATATAGAGGTATACTATCATAGTGAACAAATGTATCAAAAGTAAAGGATTTATATATTATATCTCAATTAAAGATAGAGCTCATGGTGTACAACAGGAATGAGTAAACTGAGTGAAAGTGAAAAATGAATGGGAAGATGGTCTTGTGTTTTTAAAACAAAGAGCTTGTGATTTGGGAGAATCCATCCTTTTATCCTTTCAGTGCATATTTTGATTCTTGATAACAAATCTGATCCTTAGAGTTTTGACTGGTATTGCTTTAAGTGGATTTGTTTCGCTGGATGGGTCTACTCTACTTTGAAACCCTTTTCAGGGGTTTTTACTTGACTGAAGTTTTGAGGACTTAGAAAAGTAATTGATTCCACTTCTTTCCTTTTTAGTTACTCTTAGCTGATGGTTACACTCTATTTGCGATCACTTTGTTGTTAGAAAACGTCAGATTAAGTCAACCATCAGAGAGTCATCCTTTTGTTTCAGTTTCTCCTGCAAAGTTGTATTCATAGTGCGATCCATGAATGTCATCTTCGCCACATAATTTGCAGTCACCTCCACGATTCATGGTCAGCAAACATGCCGGGCCCTATCTGATCCAAACAAATTCATATTGATTTCAATGATGAAAATATGCACTGCTGCTATTCACCAGTCTTTCTTTTTAATGTCCTTTAGCACCTATTAATAAAGCAGTGTTGTGTTCTTGTAATGTTTGAGCAGTAACTGTAAGCCCATTGTTCACAGAAAGCCAACACATCAAGTCAGAAGCCCTTACATGTCTGTTGGTCATTTTGTGGTGGCATCATTTTTTTCAATACTCTCCCTGCATTTTGTGGTTTTGGTAATTTTTCTCTTCACTGTATGTTCAAAGCACTGCTACATCTGTGTTTCAGCCAAGGTTCAGCCACCTACTAATGTCTTGTGCCCTCTCTCTTAATTTTACATTCTCAGACTGGTTTCATACTTGTTCATACAGTTCCTACCACATGGAGCCATGCTGTGCTACACACAGGCCAGGTAATGACTGAACAAGCTGTGACGTATACCTTTGCACTAAGATTGTCCATTTTGGCCAAAGGGACATGTTTTTAGGATATTGCTTACAATTAGACCCAGCCAAAAAGAACAAAAATACCATAACGTAATTATAATGACAAGAAGAAGAACAACAAGAACAAGAGGAACAAGAATACATGCTTAAACGGTCAGAAACTGAATGTCTAATTGTTCAGAATTTCATTAAAATGACATAAGAACATATGTTTGCGTCATTGTTCAAGAAGATACAGCAGTCTCAAAGGGACTTTCCTCATTTTATTGTGGAATTGATAACCTTTTATATAAATGTGTGGTGCAACAGAGGATAATGGAAGGAAGCTGAAAAACAGCAGGGTAGAGAGAAGGAACAATATAAAATGATGAATCTAGCCCAGCTGTTTTCCAAGGCAGGAGGTTTCTGAACATATTGTTGATATGAAGTAAAGTTGGATGTCATCCAGGATAGCTGAGTGTTATTTATGACAACAGCAGGAATCACTCGCTCATCATCAGGTGGAGAAGAGTCTCTACAGCAGAATTCATTACTTTCTTATCTGTCTGGCAGTTGCCTGTCTGTCTATGTAATAAACAGGGTGTTAAAAGAACTTCATAGCCTCCAGATTATGAAGTTAAATCAACACCCCCTCAAAAAATACTTTTGGCAGCAACTGAATATGATATACTTTACATTGCATTAATCTTAGCAATATGTTACTTAAAAAAATGCATCTGCGGTCACTTAGTGTATATATGTGGACACATACATTTTGGACAGTGGGACATGCATATACCATATAAACATATATACAAACCTCATTTCCAGAAAAGTTGGCAAGATTTCTAAAATGCAAGCAAACACTTTGGAAGGAGGAAAAAAAATAAAAAGAGGTAAATATAGATACAGGATGCAAGTAACACCATTCTGGAATATTCTACAAACACCAGATTAATTGGTGAAGGTGTAGGAGTCAGAATTGAATATAAAAGAAGAATCCACTTTTATCTGACTCTCATTGCAAGAATGGGTCATTCCTCAGATGTCAGTTTGGGACAACAGCTCATATTTTCATGAAATGGTGTTTGTTACTAACCTACCCATCTACAGATGTGGCCACTTAGAACTATCTCCTACAGCCAAACACCAGGCAGTGGAAATAATGTTACAGCCACAGATTTAGGTGAATATTCAATCTCCACCAGAAACATTATCAAGTGGAAAAACTGCATGCTAATTTTCTGTGTGTTTGTTTTTTGTTTTCCTCCAAAATGTGTATAATATGGTTTAAAGACTTGTAGCTGGGCCTTTTTTAGGGATGTAAATCACAACAAAACAGTGGTTTAAAGATAGGTTGTCTATAAAGAAAGAAAATTCAAGAAGTTTTTATTGTCATTTACGCATGCACAAAGAGTATGGTTGCATCAGAATTTTAGTGCAAAAGCTCTCAGTCAGTGGACCAATGCATTCACCTTATTTCGCCCCGCCCACTTTTAGCATATCCGTCTTCCAGAATTGTATTGTGTTGACACTTCCGGTTGCTAGCTATGGCTAGTTAGGTTACGTTGAAAAACATGGTAGCCTACATAGCAAAACACAGCGAAAAAAAAAAAAAACTCTTGAAAGGTGGATGGTGGAGTGGTACAAATTCACTAGGGTGCCAATCCCGTTTTTTTTTTTTAAAAAGAAACAACCCTCCCCAGGGGAGCACCGCTGTGAGCAGGCTGCGGCATGCCAATAATGAGCTCCATCTGCCGGGCAGAGCTTGTGATCTGCTCCAGTGAAAAAGCTGGAGCCAGAACTTTTCTCCTGGGGGTGATATTTTAAAATTCCAACTACAGGGGCTTCCCAGTGTCCCAAATAAAGTGCCAAATGTGATTAGATCTGGTTCCCGTTCGACCCTGCATTGCAGCAGCCGAACTGTTCTAACTATGGCTGAGAGGCGTCAAAACCGGCTTTTCTACACTGTCCCTGAATGTGAACACCGGGCGGTAGATAATTAAAGCGTGAGGCTGCAGCACTGTAGGAACTAAACACAATGGGAGCAGGTTGACACGATTACCGTACAATTTCATGTCATTCATTTTTCATTGATAATATATTTTTTTAATTGTCTCGGAAATACAGGAAAAATAACATTCCTCTTCAGCTCAATACTGACGTTAATATTTTTCTAAATGCAATTATTAGTTTTTTTTTACCGGATGATTATGAACCTTATTCATCACACAAGGTTAATATAACGCTGAGTGTGTGGATGACGTGCAGCGGTGACCTCGGGTGTTGTATGGCCACATTTTTAGACATTTTCTTTATCCAAACATTTAGTTAATAAATTATTATTAAACCATATCATCTTTCTCCAGTTGCAGTATCCTTGATTGATACAAATAATACTCGTCATAGTTATAGAACTGTTTGATATCAAGGACAAGCTGATAGAAATAACTGAATTGCTATGGATCCGAGTGGCAACTGGAAATGTCAACACAACCGGAAGTCAAATGGCGCCGCCAATGTATTCCCGCGTAATAAGTTGGACATTGAAGGGAAGAAAACTGTAGAAACTATATAACCTTAAAGAATGAATTACATAAAATATAAAAATTTGACATATATATTTTTCCTGTAAAAAACAATATATTCATTTATGTAACAATATTAAACATTTTTAAGAAATTATTGAACCTGGTGACTCAAGAAAGTAGACATACACAGCTGGATAGACCGTAAAAGCATGCATATCAGCCAAAGACCAAACTTTTACTATTAAGAATAACTGATGAGTTCTTCAAGCATGATCTGAATTCATCCAACTAGCAATGATCTTTTGTGAAACACGATGCCTCCACCATTTGCGACCGTTGTTTAAGTAGAGCTGGTAAAGTGCTTTTGTGAGCCAGTCAAGCCTAACAGCATTAAAATAACTTATTTCTATTTGCAGTGTTGATTGTTTATGTTTTGCTAAATCCCAAAGTAGAGGAGATGGTGCCCACTGATAACTGTGGTGACATACAGCACATTAAGTACCAGAGAAATTGGATTAGCTTTCCTAGGGAATGGGGCTTCCCGTTGATGGTCCTGTAGATTCATGGGTCTGATGTCCTCTGTTATGGTACTGTAACACAATCTGGAGTCACTTATCTGGAGTCCTAAGTGTACACTTAAGACTTTTTTCCCCCAGCAAGCTTTGTTTTACTTTTTTACCATTAGTTTTTTGAAAAGGAGTCTTGGCCTTTCAGTATTTTTACTGGTGCTGTAGATGTTTGTGTTGAAACAGACAAAACACATGTAATTTGACTTCTCAGTTTTCTATTTGGGTTTGCACTCCTGTCTGGGTCATAGGGATGTTATAGAGCACTGTTGGTGGACTATCTGTACTTTTGCTGTTTTTTGTTCAGAAAGAGAAAATTAACATAACATTTTAAATCTATGACATAATATTGAGTAGATCCTTTTTTTTTTAATTTAAGGAACTTATAATACCTATGTGGATCTTTCTTTTTTGCAAAAGTTGTTGAACTCTTATCTTTCCTTTATAATTTATTCTAATTGCTTACAGCAGCATACTCAGCATTAACAGCCATGGCATAATCTTCTCTTTAAGCTTCTGCAGCAGAGGTTGCCTTGTATCATCTATTGCAGATACTCTGCCCTGTTGATAATAATACAGCTTTTACCAGAATTTCCGGAGAGCAAGAAATTTATTATGCTCTTTGTTACACATCTGCTGTTATAACACAAGCAGGCAACTACACCCTTTCTGCAAAAAAAGGGTAATGGATGGAATATTCACACAGCATTGGACAGCATGCTGTGTAGCCCCTACAGTTGTTTTTTCATTTCTATATTAAGTCTCAATTGAAGGGCTTTTGCCACACATTTGATGCTGCTTCAGAAGATTTATTAGTACTTGTTGTATTTTGTTGTTGTAGAGGAAAGGTTTTTGTGTCCACAAAGAGTTTCCCACCCAGGGAGGACAGGCCATCTGGAATATGTTGTCTTTTATCCACTTGGCTAATAAATAATTGGCAGGTAAAACACATAGTTTTCTTTGTTTTGTTTTAGAATCTTCATAATTTATTTGCAATTTCGCATTGCACTCAGTGTGCATAGACAAAAACATCAATATTCTGCCTCTGAATTATTCACAATTTTGTGTCATTTATTTGCATTGGCCCTGGTGTGTAAAATGCGTTGTCAATGAAGTGGCTCCCAGAATAAAAAACACACCAGTTAAAAGATACATAAAGACATAAAAGACATGCCAACAAGATAAGAAAATCTGAGTTTAGACTTGTTTAAAATGTTGATTGCAGTTGGAATGAATGATTCTTTACCATGGTTGTTTTTCTAATGGTACCTTGTAAAGGTGGTCAGATGGAAGGAGCTGAAATGAACTGTGGAGTGGCTGTGAGGAGTCTTTTATGACGGTGTTTTGGATTGGATTGCCTGTGAGTGAAGATCTGCAATGAGGTCTGAGTAGTGCCTGTTATTTTAGTAGTGCGTTTTAATTTACAGTTTATTTATTCTGTACAAGGATTACTTTAAGAAGACTAAGAGCTATAGGCTACTACATTTTTTATTTACCAGTCAAAAAATTGCAGGTGCACTTTCAACTAATCTTTCACTGCCTAACTGTCCAAAATGATACATTTGAAGTTCCATGTAGGGATTTTAGCTCTCCTGTTGCATCTGCAAAGGTCAGGGAAATATCCAAGAGTCTAAGAAAAGATCTGATACGTGGCAGTTTTTTTTTCCTAAGCTTCACAGGGGATGAAAGGCCAACCTTGTCGTTGGAAAAGAACAAGAATAAATCCTAGGTGATACCAAATAATAAAGTGGAGATGGGCCACAGACTGAAATGGGATTTCTTTCTGGTATTTATCTCAACTGATGAAAAAATGTTTGATAATTGTGGGTTTATGGTTGTTATCTTAGCTCCCTAACCACTTTATTAGGTACACCTGTTTAATTGCTTGTTAACACAAATAGCTAATCAACTAATCACATGGTAGTAACTCAATTAATTTAGGCATGAAGACATGCAAGACGATTTGCTGGAGTTCAAACCGAAAAACAGTATCTAAGTATCTTTGAACAGCCAGACTAGTCTGAGTTCAGAAACTGCAGATCTGCAGGGTTTTTTTACATTTATCTCTTGGATTTACAGAGAATGGCCCGGAAAAGGGAAATATCCAGTGAGTGTCTGGATGAAAATGTTTTGTTGATATCAGAGGTCAGAAGAGAATGGGCGGACTTGTTCGAGATGATAGAAAGCCACCAGCAACCCAAATAACCACCTGTTACTACTATAGTGTGCCTCTCTGAATGCACATTATGCTGAAACTTGAAAAAAATGGGCTAGAGCAGCAGAAGACCACACTGAGTGTAACCAATGTCAGCTAAGAACAGAAGACTGACATTACAGTTCACACAGACTCATTAAAACTGGACGATAGAAGATGGGAAAAACGTTGCCTGGCCTGATGAGTCTTTAATTTCAGCTGTGAAATTCAAATGATAGGGTCGTTTTTTAGAGTAAACAACTTGAAAATGTGGATGCATCTTGGCTTGTATCAACAATTCAGGCTGCTGCTGATGGTGCAATTGTGTTGGGGATATTTTCTTGGCATGCTTTGGGCCCCTTAATTCCAACATGGCATCATATATACCTCACAGCCTACATGAGTATTGTTGCTGACCATGTCCATCCCTTTATGACCCTTCCTTCCCTTTATACTCATCTTCTAATGGCTACTTCCAGCAGAATACTGCACCATGTCACAAAGCTCAAAACATCCCAAGCTGGTTTCTTGAACACAAGGGTGTAGGTTTGATTCTGACATTGGTAGGGGTGTAAAAGTTGTTCTCAGAATTCCCTGTAAGATTTGTTTTTTTTTGCACTTTTTCTAAACATTCTTTTGCTATAACAGCATTTAAAGTGGACAGAAAATCTGAACAAGCAAAAGTTTGAGACCTCACTTGTAACCCTGTCTCTCCACCTGTCTCTCCATCTCCCTCTGCTCCTCTCATTACTACCTGTCAGCCCCTTCTGTCACCTGACCACATTGACATATTTGACTCAGGACACTTAAGCGATTAATCGTGATTAAAATTTTTAATCGACCGACAGCACTAATAAAAATATAATAAACAAAACGACAACAGTAGATACAAATTCAGTGAAATATTTGTTTGACATGAGTTGGATTCAAACACTGTCATTTAATATGACAACTTACTGTGACGTCAGTACAACAGACTAGCTTCATCTGCACTTGTTAATCCAATTAAAGCACAAACGTGTAGCAAAACATACGTTTTCTATTAAAGTTGACATTGTCTTCTGTATTTTAGTATCACATCATTTTGTGCCAAGAGGGACGGCAGCAGACCCGAGACACAGAGAGAAACTGAGCAACCCGCCTGTTAATCAGTTTCTGGCAGACGATCACTTTTTGGCACAACCTGCCTGTAGATAAGAGTACATATGAGTGTCTTCTATTGCCTGTGTAATTATTTTGTGGGTTTACATGGGTGTCCGGCAACTTCGTGGTTTGGGCTGGTTTTTTATTGGATTGGGCAGGTTTTAAGATGTGATTGGGCTGGAAACTGTCAATCTCATCTGGCAACACTGTGGAGAATGATAGGGACAACTCGGGACTTTTCGCACATTGGTCCCTACCGCCCTTACTTAAAAAAATGAAAAAACTTAACAATGATGACATATTTGCTCATTAATGTACATATTATTTTACATATTTCAGTGTTAAGCTCTGATATAAAGGCCTAACCAAAGTCAAATAGCAGTCGAAAAGATCCTTTATTAAATAAAACAAATACCTGACAGACAGAACAGTGTTAAAAGAATGACAAAACAGACAGTCAAGATAAATAATTCTCAAGTGTATTAGGTTGAATGACATGATGACAGCCCCTTAAAGACTGAGGAAGAGGACTGAAGTCTGGCAGAAAGAATAAAGGATGAACTGAGGTTGAAAAAGCTGCACTTGTCATGTTAATGACAACAGCAACATGTTGTGCTGCCATCATATGTCTTTCATTTACTCCAGTGCAATGTTTTGGGTTTTTTTTAGAAAACAAAGAAGCATCGCCTACAGCCATAGACTACCAGCTTTACAAAAGTACAAATAAAAATAACTTGACATTACATTGTTAAACTTTGTTATTCCTCTTGTAAGTTTGCTGAAAATAAGAAAAAAGAAAAATCACAAGGTTGGCTTATGCATCAACTTGAACCTACCCTAGCATCCAAAAGGATCTTTTTAGTGATCCCACATTCGATGACTAAAAAGTTGGGCAGAGTTTCTGAGTGTCCTTCATTAGCAATGTAGGAAAATGTGAAAAATGTTCTCAAGCTCCTCTTTTGTTCCTGAGTTATAATGTTGAGTAATGGACAAAAAGTCTTAGCAGATTATTTTAACAGAGTGAAGTTGATCTTGGACCTTTTTAGATATAGATTGTGATATATAAGATTTCATAAACTTGTGAAACAATCTGTATTTTGGAGAAATATAGGCTACTAGTGACATATTTATAGTGCCAGACTGTTTAAACCACTGGAGCAATAAAATAATACCCTTAATGAAACACATGTTGCTTTTGGCAAGAGCAGGCATGCCTCTAGATATGGCTAGAATATGTTGGACGTTTGAGCAGTAAACATGGCTTCAAACCAAGTTGGGAGGCAGGTATCAATCAAATATTTAGCACTGAAAACAGAGTTCAACTTTGACCTGATCTCACAGAAATACGTGAAATAAGCACAATGTTATTTCGATACCCTCCACTTAACTAAACTATTAAACTGCTTCAACTGTTACAAAGTTCCTCATCACACATTACACTCATTTACGTGTTGGTGACACGTAAATGATCAAAATTACGTGCTGGGCCCACGAAAATGAGGGCAATGTAAAGTCAATGGGGAACTTTTTTGTGACATCTGCACGATTTTCCTGGTTACACAAAAGGCTTCATTTTACATTTCCGAATGCAGAAAAAAATGTTTTTGATATCTTTATTTATTTTCACTAAATTAACTGTGGTCAGACTGTTCCCACAAATAGTTCATGTGACTTCCAGCAAAATAATGCGCGGATGTTTGCACATATCTTGGAAAATCCTGAGCATATAAGGGCTGATGAATTAATTGTGGGGCTCTGTCGTGACTGTTGGGACTTTTATGTTTTGAAACAACAAAAAGGGATGAATGTGCTGGAAAATAGCCCCTAACCCTCTATATAGCGTATATTTATCATAATTTCCCATTTCTTTCTTTTTTTTACACAGCCAAATCAGATGATTTTGGATCAAGCAACTTGGAATCTGTTTCGATTACATGATTGAAAGGATCGTTTTATTCTCCTGTTATCAATTCACCACGATAACAAGAAAGCGGAACATATGAAAGCCAGATGCTGCATCGGGGATAATTTTGTTCCACTTGTCTAGGTTGAATTGCTGGGCGACAGCTAAAACTTTCCTGATCCGGTGCCGTGTCTTCCTGCTCGCCTGGAATCCCAGTTACGTCACCCCTCCAGGTATTTCCCCAAACGGTCTTGTGAGTGGGCCGTGTCTGTAACATTTCATCTTGTGCAGAAGACTACCTGACGAGATGTTGCCCCCATAAAGCAGCCAACATTAAACACACTTTACAGTGATTATTAGCAAAACATATTAAGCCATGTTTGGTTTAACATGAAGTCTCTCTGTTCTAATCTCAACTGAGACGTTTTTTTTCTTCCGATTGGCTGCTGATGGTGGGGACGAATATTTTAAATAAACCGACATAATTACTTTTTCTGTCCACCGATCATTTAGTTAGGCTGCTGAATAATGAAAATGTCTGCTGTATGATGTTTGAAATATGAAGGAAGTGTGTTTTTACAAACATCTCTGTGGAAAAAACGGAAAGACTGCAGCCTGCGCCCACTTCCTGTAGCTTTATAAAAGATTATAGGCTATATCTTAAATACATCCATCATATTTACATTTTATCAACATGTATCATCAAGCAGTTGTGTAATCACTAGTTCGGCTTTATAAGGTAGGCTGATCTAGGCTACGTAACCGATGTACTGTTTTAGCTTGTTTGTTAAAGAACTACAATCATGGCGCCGATATATGTAATTGTAGTTTTTGCAAAAAAGGAGCGGTTTTGCATCGAATCTAAAGTTTCAAATATTAGATTAATAATCGACCAGAAGGTTTAAAGGGGTGGTAAACACAACTGTGGATCCAGATGTTAATGATTTAATTGTAAAATGGGTTAAAATGTATTTTATCCATAGTCCTCATATGGATAGACCATATAACACATAGGTTATTACATGACAGCTCAGGCCAAGAGCTCTCTATAACAGTTGGTCACATGTCTTTATCCCAATTTGTTGTTTAATGATAAACCTTCAAATAGCCACAGAGGTTAAAGTGCAAAAGTCAGTTTTTCAAAGAGGCGGACAGACAGACTGACCGACCTCATCCGGGGGAGGAGGTCAGAGCCGGCAGCCTGATGCTGAACATGCTCCTCTGACTGACCAGATTCCAGTGGGTGCTGTGTGTTCTCCAGTTCGTTCAGCTTATTCGCCAACAAGTTGACGTTCCCCATCAGTACCGAGGGAATTGAGGGTTGAAATCTCTGCCTGATGTTGTGTGGTAACCGAGCTTCTAGTTTAGCTTCAGCCCGGCAACCTCGTTACGCCCTCTTCAACTCCGCTGGAATAATGTGATCGATCCCGGCGTAAGCGTTTCCCTTGAGGGTCAAAATATCTTCCCTCGAGTAAACAAGAGGGATCTGAGTCGTAATGTGATTATCCATCGTAAAAAGATAA
>JBBBVU010000001.1:13922800-13962135 GCA_037177055.1 Atherinosoma microstoma | reverse complement strand
CATAAAGTTAGGGATATTCAGCTTTCGAGTCAAATTATATCATGAATGTATGGCATTTTAGTAGAATAATGGAGTGGTAATTCCTCCTTTACAATCTATTGAACGAAAACCTGACAACAGCCAAGTATACCACAACATAAAAAATGCCAACATCTCAATAACTTGGATAATAAAGGACTGTTTAGATACAAGTTGTCATTGAACTGGAACATTTAGTTAACGATTCACAGTTCAGACACCTTTTGGGATTTTTTTTTTTCGTGGTTATTCACCTTATTGAGAATAGCATAGTGTACAACAAGAACTTAAACACTGAACAGTTGTATGTGTGCATTCAAAAGCATAAAGACGGTGAAATTAAGTTCACAAATTAAGTTTAGAGTGCATTTTAGGTTCATTCTGATACAAAAAGGCAAATATCCCTCACTTTTTTGTGAGTAGTATATATATAAAATGTATTCTGACTTTGCTTCTTCTCAAAATACAAAAATATTTTGCAACAAATTTGAAACGTTTTAGTCTTTATAGTTATATGCAACTGCTGTATATCCTTCCCAAGCTGATTACAGAACACTTGCTCGGTCTCATTTAAAAAAGTTGCAAAGTATAGTCCTTCAGGTCTATAGCTTTTTTCTGAAAATAACATATGCCATACTATCAAATGCAATATATCTTACTTAAATACAACAGACAAAAGAGAGTGCTTAGATATAGATAAGTAATCAAAAATGAATAAATAACTGGCTTTACCTTTTGCTTCACCTCAGTGGAAAATATCATGTGCTCAATAAAGTTAAGAAGTTAAACTATGTATTATCATCCCAAAGATAGACCAAAAAGAAAATAATAATAATAATCATTATGATAATAATTTAAAAAAACAAACAAAACAATTGAATGGCGCTAAGGAGATAAGAGATGAAGCCCTGAAGTGCCTCTCCTTAACAATTAGAGCAGGGTTCAAGTTACAGGGGAAAAGCAGAGGAGCGCCTGTGAAAACTCACCTGAGACGCTAACGGAGAGCTCTAGAACATAGTCCCATTTTGAGGTTATATTTAATGTTGTTTCTCATAAGGTTCCTGATGTTTCTTAAATTAAAAGTATATTATTAACTTGTCAGTGTTGTGTTCATATGTTCAATACCTTACATTTTCCGAAAGACGCAGGTTATCCATTATTTTTCTCTATTCTGTGTACAGCTGTGTTGTTTGTGTTCTGTGTGTACCACCCAAGCAGCAATCACTTAATTTGCTACTTTTGTGGATGATAAAAAGAAAATTTCTGCCCCAATATGACATGTTTCTGATTGCATCAGCTGCATGCAGTCCTAGCAGAATGTTTTTGGCAGTAACTATGTTTTTGATCGAGCTGCCATGCATTAAAATATATACGGGTAAACTTGACAAGAGAAGTAGCAAAAGAGGCCGAATATAAGGCTCCCCAAAAGCCCCTGCATTATTCAAACACTGATTTAGAGAAATTTAGAAGCTTTCATCTTGACTCCCACTTGGACATATTCTTACAGTAATAGTACTGATAAAAATGGCAAAGTTTGTGACTTTAACCACATCGAGTTTTCCCCATATCATGGATATTTGTCCAGTGGATAATGTGTTAGTAATTAACTGGTTGCTGTTTTTATTGTAATAGTCAGCAAGTCATAATGAATCAATGTATTAATACAGCTAATATCCATAATGTATCAAAAAAAAAATCATGATTAACTTCTGATTTATAGTTAAAACTGTTTTTCCATAACTTCAAGACTAGTCTGCTTTCCTGATATCACTGCTGCATAGGGTTAGAAAATTTACATAACCTTCATGGTTGGAAATGTGATCATACAGAGAGAGAATAGAATTAGTGTTAGGATTTGCATGAAAATAAATGTTTAGAAAATTCAACAGCAGCATCTCAAGCGGTAAAGTTGTTATTTTGGACATTCAACATCCACACAACAGTGTCAGAAAAAGTTCCTCTTGTCCTGTGGTTTATGGAAACAAATAAACCCAATCTTCAACCTCATTGGTGAAGGATTCCCCCTCAGAAAAAGCCCAAATTCAACCCCTGAAGGCAACAAGTGTATTTCCACTGACACTTTAATGGACATATTAATAAACTTATACTGTGGAAATGACACCCTCACCTAAAAGCAAGTCCTGAGCCCATTTTCTGCCAGACAGAATCAGTCATACTGTTATTAGCTACCAAGTCGATGTCGTGCTGTTACTAACTTCACCTCCACTAATGTTCTTCATTTCAGCAGAGCTGTGCTAATTAGTTTATGCCTGGCAGTCGTCCCTAGCCTACGGGCACCTTGGCCATATCTCACCTTTATTTCCCCTCAGATTCTAGACACAATAGTCACTGGAAGTGAGGGATTTCGCCCCTCCATTCCCGAGCCTCAGGCTGATGGACCTTATTCACAACAAATAATAGGATCAATCTGCAGTGGGTGTGGGTGTGCTACAGTCACTCAGTACATTAAGAGGCAAACAGGTCAGTGTTCAAAAGACTGTTATTTCCCACCTTGGATGAAATTTGTTGCAGCAGATCAGGTATTGGTGAACAGTTAAATGTTTTTAAAGAATAGTTGCATATTCTTTTAAATGTTGTATTCTTTAATTAAATGCAAGGCAATGTATCTTCTGCAGTTCAGAGGAACTGAAGTTTATCAACTAATAAACATCTCATATTGATTTTCTCATTAAACTGACTCACCCGCAGCATTTTTATGTGTTAGCTTACATTGAAAAATAGGTATTTGATACATTAATGCTGAAATTTCGACTGCTTTAAGAGCTACATCTGATAACAATATGATTTGTTGCAGCCTTCATACTTTTATCACAGTCTTTGAACTGTAATGCAGTTAGCCTCCACTGCTTATTCTCACATTACCAATTTACATCAAGATGAAAACTGCTGCTTGTGTAGCAGATCTAAGTTGAGTCATGTGCCTCTATACTTAAGTTTCATAGGATTTCTAGAGCACAGACAACTAAGGGGTATTTTCATTTATTTATTTAATACCACTTTTGACAAAAGAAAGGATCTGCTAATGTACACAAACAAGGTATGCTGTGAGCAGCTTGGAGCAACTCATAAATTCAGCTGACTTTATTAGCCTGAAAAATGAGGAACGGTGGAAGAGATGACAGTACTTCAGCTTTCATTAACTAAATCACTTTCCACGCAGAGAGCAACAGTGCACAAAGGTAATTAATTTCCTCAAGGGCAATTATTTTAGTACTTTGAGATAATGACAAGAACTCCTCAAAGTTCAATCTAGGTAGATTCTGTAGGTGGCTTCGAGAGAGAACTGTTTCTAAAGGCCCGTGCTGGTGGAGTAGGTATTGCACCATCCCTGGTTACAATGTTGATTCAGCGCATATGTGGGTGAACTTATATAAGTAAAAGTGAGTTCAACTTTTTCAAGGAACACAGCACATGTGGAGGAGCATTCTTCATCTGCTTTTCTTTTCACAAAACAAACATATTCCAAAAATGTGTTATGTGTTCGTTTTCCCCCTTGTTAATCATTGTTAGGTACAAAGCCATCTCTCTCTATGCATATGCATATATATATATATATATATATATATATATATAGCAATGTTGCCACCTGCTGCACAGGAGGTATCATTTTAGGTTTTTGGCAGGTGTGCCTCGCTCCATCACTATCTATCAGATCATCTTTCTCCTTTTAGGGAGCAGAGCTTTCCCCTATGGTGTGTTGCTTGTTTCACAATGGAAAGTAGTGCACAGTTGAAGATGGATTTTCCCAAGAGAAAACAGATGCCCTTGTCTCAAAGTGGCAATGTGTAAATATAAGACATCTCTCATTGAGTGCTAAAGGCAGGCAATATCTAATTTTAACTGGAAATCACTTCTGAGAAGACCATGAAATCCCTGTCAGCTTTATTCTTATTTGTAAAGGTGTGCAACAGGAGTGTGTGACACTTAAAGATAAAAATTCTTACTAGGACAACCAACATGGATGTTTATTCTGTATCTGCTTTAAGCAACACATATAGACTGGTAAGAATAACTGTAAAAAAGTCCTAGTGGTTGGTTGGTTGGTCTGACAGTCAGTGCTGCTTTCTTCATCTCTGTTTTCAGGTGAGAGTTGCTGCCTCAAGTGGCGGTTTCCTGTTTACAAATGGAAGTAGAACAGAGAAGAGTGACAGGTGGACTGTGACAGCATCAGCATCACTGCAGATGCTGTACTGGTCTTTTGTGTTGGAGAGCTGAGCTGTAAGATGACTCTGTCAGTCATAAGCTGTGGGTAATGACTGAAAAAATGAGATCATGAACGCAGGAACCCTTAATGAGCTTCCTCCAACAACCCAGACTGGGTTGCCTCCAAATGGTGGCTGGTCTCACCCTTAAGTAAAGGCTGAAACGGTCAGCTATCTAGGATGAGCTCAGAGTGGAGGCGCTGCTCATCTGTACTGAAAAATGCCTGTTGAGGAGATATGGGCATCTGGACAGACCCTTGACCTGCTGCAGAGATTCAATCTATTAGCTGGCCTGGGAGTGTCTTGAAGTCTCTAGAACAGTTGGAACAGGTGACTGGTAAGAGGGAAGTCTGGGACCTCTGGATAGATGGATGGATGGATATTACTGAATACTGGTGGCAGATCATAAGATGCTCATGTGATCTATGTGAACATTAATGATAGACGGTTTGGTGCTGACAAAGACCATCACATTACTTGTAGCCTGCTGTTTCAACATTGCTGCATGAAGTCGCTGTTAAAAAACGTAAACCTCCTATTACATGAATACATTTGAATTTAGTTAAAAGGTAATTATATGATCGCAATGTCAAAGGCATTATTACACAATCTTTAAACAATGCAAGCATACTTGTTTGTTTTTTTTTTAGTTTCTTGAATGTGAGAGAATAAAAAGAAGAAACAGAAAGAAAGAAAAATCAGCAGCGCTAGGAGTTGGCCTTCATGTCCATAGATAGTGAATCTCTTGTAACTCAGAATGAAAAGCTCATGTAGTATCCTCTCAGTTTGTTCCAGCCCTGCCACACAATCTACCGACGGGTGGCAGGAGTGATGAATGTGAGGGCCGATTGTTTCTCTCTTAAAAAGAAATTTCATGCTGGAAGAAATTAGATGTTTTCATTTGGGAACAGATCAGGGACAGATTCAGACCACTGCACCATAAGGCCACCCTCTATAACCATCAGAACCACTTTTATCATTCTGTGCATCCCTGTTTATACTTTCTATTGTTTGACCAGTATTTCTACGGCTTTATTGGTATACTGGGCTTCTCTTTTTAATGATGTTCTGTCTCAAGGCTTGGATCAGACATTTAGTTAGCAGATCCTCTGAAATTAAACATTGACAGAGCCAAAACACAAGAGACTGCTGAAATAGAATTATGAATTTAAATGTATTTTTTTTACAAGGCTTACAGAATTACTTTTAACAAGTTTGGGGGCATATATGTGTTGTCCTGCCTCATAGTAAATTTAAAAAGTAGTAATTGTGGTATTCACATGAATCTACATTGTAAGTCAAAGCGGCTGGGAAAGAGAAATGTCTGCCTGCCTTAGCGCTTAATGAAAGATCTGTCAGTAAGACATCCTCCTTCTTACTCTGTCTCCTTCCATTACTATGACTAAGCCATGCCTTTCAGTCCTCTCTTATAATTTACCCACATCATTTATTTAAAAGGAAACTCCTTCGTTGTTCACACCATCATTCAGCAAGCCTTAAACTATTAGTGCCCTGTCTTATCTACACTGGAGGCTACTACAAATCACACTTACCTTTCTTTGATTTAGTTGCTCTCTTTTTATGCTGCTTCTTATACTGACGTCAAAATCACACCATAGTTACAAGCAATTTTAAATTCATACAAACATTATGAAAACCTTTTTTTTCCTTTATTTGTAATTGACATTTTTACATTGGTGCAGATATTTCACTCATTTACTCCACTACAAGCAGAAGCCCTACATTTTAGAATCAAACTCATAGGCATATGTAAATTTATAAGGAAAAAATAAGGAACCACAATGCAAACAGGTTTAATTAAATGGTGCTGTTTCTCAGCAAGTTTACACAAAAGTATCATGCAGACAAATTAAATTTGTCGCATACAGGTTTATTGCAGTCAGAAGTCACTATATAAAAATCATAGACCTTTAGTAGATGTGTTTTCTGCATGCCCTTCCAACTTTTACCTAATAATTTAACCCATTTCTATCATGTGGTCCAGTCAATGTGACTTTTATTTTAAGCTCACATTTTGTTTAATTCTAAAGTCTGACATGAAATGCATACTTTATAAATCCCAGAGGGAAATAACATCAACACAACTGAAGCATGAATTCTCCATTTGGAGCTTTGTATATTTAAAAAAAAAAAAAAAAACATCCACTTTTTTTCTTCTTCATACTTTTAAGGTACATTGCGCAAGTTTAAATGCTAAATACTATTATTTTCTTTCCTCAACATCCTCTTACAATTGCCTGATGTGTAGGATGAGCTGATCTCTATTCACTGCAGGTGCCTCTGTAGTACTGTTTCTGTATGCTCAATGAGAGGGATTCAGGTTCGAATCCTCAGGGGCGTGCATGTGGGTTGACAAGCTGCGCATGCTCGTTAACCTGGCCGCTGCCAGTATTGTATTGTTTACTCCGCCGCCATTAGACAACACTGACGACTAAACATGGATTAACAAGAGACCGGCGGCCTCAAGTTCCTCTCAAACACCAGCACATACTCCATGGAAGACAAAGAAAATAAACATTTTGTCTAGTTTGACATGCTAAGTTTTTAGCAGTAACACTAACCCTACTGTTAGCATACAAGCTAACAAAGGCTCGTGGCAATGCTATGCTTTATTTGTTTATTTATTAGCGCAAGCTGTTGTACTCTTAAATCGTCATGGCTGTGATTAGTTCGTAGGCACAAGAACGTAGACTGAGTACCGATTTTGGACGATTGCTGATTCATCAGGCCATATTTACAAATTTCTAGATGCGCTAACAATAAACTAATATTCTCAACACAAACTACTGTGTTGCCTTGGACAATGAAGATGTCATCTTGACATTGAAAATATAATACAATTATCAGTGAAAAAATCTAATCTAGCTAAATTGATTTTATTGTTTGTGCATCTAACTCCAGGCTCAGACTGAGTGCAGTGAAGGTAAACAAAGACCAACGCAGTGGAAGTGGCCCATGCGCGTGCACAACATTGGCGTCACTTCCACTTGTCGCCAGAGGGGGCAGACTTCTGGAAAAAAGCTATACTTGCACTATGCTCCTTTAATGTGTTGAGGGTTGCAGGAGTCTGAAGCCAAACTAAGTTGAAAAGGTGCCAATCCAAAAACCACCCTGCCATTGAGTTCAATTGTGATGTAAAGATCAATATTCAAGATTAAAAACAGTGGATTAGAAATATATTTCTTTAAATGTACTTTGTTACATCTTTGTCATCTTGGACATTCATGTGAATGTGCATGTTAGAACACAGTCAATGGCTAAAGAGTACACCCTATAAGTTGTAAGATTCTATTTATCTGGCCCTTTCCAGGCCTAGACTTGATAAAACCAACACAAAATAAGCAAACACATAATTACTATGTCTTTATTAATTCAGCAAATACCAGGTCAAAATTGAGCATGGGTGAAAAACTAAGTACACCCTTACTACTTCCACACAAAAGAGGGTGAGAAGCAACAGTCTGGTTCTAAACCAGTTTCATTGATTCAAAAGTATGAAAACCTATATAAAAGCTGATGTTTTAGCAGTTTACTGGTCTGCAGCATTCAGTGGCATTGTACAAACAATGCCTAGGAGGAGAGACACCATTAATTATTGTAGGGGGAATTGGAACTGCCCACCAGTCTGGGAAGGGTTATAAGGGCATTTCCAAATTATTTTGAATACACTATTTTCCAGTGAGAAAGATTAAGTGGAACATGTTCAAGACAGTTGCCAGATCTTCAGATGAGTGGACTGTGAGTTCACCTTAAGGTCAACCATGCAATATTCAGACATATTGCAGTAGGAAAAAAAAAGAGCTCCATCTCATATTTCTACAGACCTCAAGTCATGGACAGTACAAAAAAAGGTATGGCTTTTTGGAAGCATAGCCACAAAAAAAAAAAGAAAAAAAAAGTCTCCTTTCTAAAGAAAACATGGCAGCACAGCATAGCCTTGTAAATCTGAGCAAACAAGACTTCTGGAATAATGTCTTTATCCGATCAGAGTAAAATGAATATGTTAGGCGATATTGGCGATATTGTACAATACCACATTTGGCAAAAAATAAAAGCATCTTGGCACAAACTCATACCAACTGTCAAGCATGGTGGTGGGAGTGTGATGAGTTCCAGACATTAAGTCCTGCATGAACCCTGCTGTTTACCAAAGTATTCTACAGCAAATCTACAACAAAAAAGTGTCTGAAAAAGAAAATAAAACAACTGCAATGGTCACGTTGATGTCTAGACCTCAATCTGATTGAAAATGCTGTGGCAGGACCTTGAGAAAGCTGTTCATAAACAAATTCCTGCAAAGCTTATTGAATTAAAGTGTGGCAGAGTACTCTGTCCAATCAGTAGTGAAGTCAAAAATGGGAAGGCTGAAGCTGAAACTTATTAATGCTTTATTTAAAATTGTGGAATTTGGATGACCAACAACATCACTTAGCAGGTTGGACCCAAGGAAAGATAAGCACAAAGCCTTGTTCCTGTTGAACTGGCAGAGTGCTGCAAGTTAGATATTTATCTCAGTACAATCTGTAGCCTATTCAGACTAAAGAATCTCAGTAACACCTACATCAATTAGCTTTTATTATATTGTATTTTAAGCTATAAGCAGGTTAAGATATTCTTGTATCTATCTAGGTTGTATGGAGTCTGAGAGGTTTGTACATAGGGCCCAGAATTTCATGCCACACCCCTGCTCTCAGCTGTTAGGGAAGAAATCCAAGTTGATCAATTTATACAGTGAACATAAAATAAGAAAAGGAAAATAAAAGCAAAACAACTACTCAAGATATGCTAAACACAGATAAAACCAATAACCAAGCCAAAATGGTCAATAAAACTAAAACAAAAAAAACAAAAAAAAGCTAAAGTGGGCAAAATCAGCAGATAAGACAAAACAGCAGGTGACCTACAAAGCAGCAAGTTAGTAAGTCCAGATGTTGCTTTTATAAATACTGACTGGCACTCTACTCACCACCCTGAGAGGCAAAGCAGACAAGCCAAGAGTCCAAAAAGACAACAGCCAGGCCACCACCACTGCAGCAGCAGCTGCCGCCAACAGCGATCATAGAAAGAAGCAGAGGGAGAAAGATCAGCAGGTGCCTAATATCCTCCTATTCTAATTAAGGGGAGGAGCCTGTTTTTTAGCTACATTCAAGAGCTCATGTGTGTTCACCATTAGAAGCAAGACGGCTTTTGCTTTTTAGTTCAGTTTTTGTTTCAGAAATACTGACACTGAAAAATAAGCCTTCTGTTTCTGCCTATCTGAAGTTACATTTACCCAATTTTAAGGCCTGACAACAAAAAAAGTTTCGTTCTTTTTTAATGTACTGATATATAAAAGTTCGAAATTGAAATATGGTGGGATTTTTTTTTTTTGTCACATGACTGTGTCATGCATTACCGATTCCTGAGTCCAAAATGATTAATTTCATTTAAAGTGACAGTGTAAGAGAATTAGCTCCATTTATATAGAAATAGATAAATCAATAGATTTGGCCTGCTTTAAATATAAATATGTGAACCGATATGTGCTTTGAATTGTTGGTTTAGAAATCTAAATCAGTAAACTGACTATATAAATGACAGCAGCTAAAACATATTGACACCATTAACAGCCACATGCATATTTATAATACTTCAGATCCAGCTAAAAATGTGCACTTTGAAAGGTGGCCATTCCTGTAACCTGTCATTTATTAACAGTACTATTTAAGTAAGTGGTGCCTAATATGTGACTTGTGTAAAAATAAATTTTATGTTCAATGAATTAATGCATGTACTGAAGCAAGTCAGAGCAAGAAACGGAAGTGAATGGAGGCAAAATACATTGCTTGTGGCAGCAGTGTCACAGTGGAATTGCCAATCATTACCTGCTTTCAGGGAGCCTTTTTAACATACAGTAGCAGTTATTTCTGTCACAGTTCATCTGCATCTATGGCAGAAACACAATACTCCAAAATAAAATAGTTCTTATTGACATTTTTCAGTGATTTGTCCTTACATTTAGACACACAGTCTTCCTTCCTCTTTTCGAGGGCTTTACATTGGCAAATTTGAATTTCAGGTACAAAGCTATAATGTCAGCAGTTCTTCATGTGAGAAATAACAGTGCCTGTGTGTGACTTCTTCATGATTACACCTCAGTGTGAATCTTTTGCCCTGTCGGTGAACAAAGAGGAATCTTCCTCTTCTAGCAGGAATATTGAATTCTATTGCAGAATTTTTCCGGTAGATGATCATTTGTTGTGGTTTGAGCTTTAGATGTTTATAGTATATGATGACTGTAATTTAGAAAACTGCATGGATACAATAAAATAATGAGGAGGCTTCTTTGTTGATTTCAAATAATATGCAACAGCAGACCGTTGAGAAAACTGCATTTCGGTTTTTGGATCTCAGCACTGCTGAGTTATTCCGCGTTCGTGCTATTTGTCCCTTGGCTGTTTCAAGATCGAAGACCGTCATGGTACTTCGGCTCACCCATCATATGTATGAACAAATCAAAAAAATTTCGCTTTCAAGAATGTGTCAGATTATTAGAGGAGATCGTAATACACCAGTAATAAAACATATATACATGCAGATATTGATTTTGGCCATTAAACAACAGAAAATGTTAGACAATGTCCCTTTAATGATTACAAATTATTTTTCAAATTAATCACTAATCTGCAGGGGAAACTGTCATGGATAGCCACTCATGTATTCACAGAGCCATACAGTTTATTTGGATAACATCTTTTAATATAGCAGGTGCTGAATTGCAAAATAGCTCTGTTTTGGCCAGGTAGCTGTGCACCATTGTGTCTTAAAGTGGACCTGGCATAATAATTTCCACACATTTAATCCTTAATCTTGGGCACCTCTAGTTTAGCTTTGCTCCCATCATAACTCCACATTTGTTGCAATTATTTTATAGTGAGGGAAAGCTTTCTTTTGGCAGGACATCTCTCTTTGATAAATATGCTAATCACCTACAATATTACAGATTATGTTATCTTCCAGTTCTTCGCCTTATGTATTTTTCTGTCTGCTCCCATGTTAAAAGGTGCAGATATTTACGGTTTGGTGAAATGCGAACTGAGATAGGAAAACATACCACTGTAAATATCATGCTTGCTCAAGCAAGGCTCCTGGATATTTTCAAGATCCTTCTGCATAAAAATGTAAAAACATGCAAATACCTTTTTTTTAAATGAACTTTTGGTAATTCTACTAACACTGTTATCACTGAAGATAAGCAAAAAGTTAAGCCAAAAAACATAGAATAACATGCTTGGGCACTTTAAATTTCATTATTCAAGGCAAATATTTGCCCCCCCCTTATGCTGCTATCAGGGAGCATCAAGAACAGCCAGAGTTATTTCTTTGAGGATAGAGAACAGGCGTCTTCTCAATTCAGTCTGTCAGCTCTCTGCATAAAATAATTCTACTCTCAACCTTTCTCGTAGAGATTTCAGCAGAGATTCACTTTCCTGTCAGAAAACAATTGCTCTTTGTAAAAGGCAGTGGCTGGTGCAAGTTTAATTTTAAAGATGTTTTAAATGAGCTGCCACAGTGTGATTGATGTTCTGTGAGATGCTGGCCTCCCACTCCTGTATATCTTACAACAGTGGACTTTAATTGCAAGCCCCTTTTTTATTGATGCTGTCAGCTCTTGATATGCATCATGTATGTGGAGGGAAAGGAGTTTGCCACCTGGTCGTCAGCTCTGTGCAGTCTTTCTGCATGCAATGTCAATGAAAATGCATTGTCATCAATGTGGAGCAATATTGCCTGGGGATCAAGGCCTTTGGTATTCATTTATTCACTTATCTGTTTGCTCTCATTCATAGCATAAAATGAATTTGATTATGATTGATGAGCAATCATGCAAGAACTGACCCACCATTTAATCAATATCTACCCATTGTTTATCTGTTGAAAACAGAGGTATAGATGCAAATAATTGATTCTCAAGTGCCTGTGCATCTTAAGAAAAAATATGTTCACACTGAAAACAAATTTGTGTACCCTGCAAATTCACTTTGACAGTTTTATTCTGCCAATACAGGAACTCCCAGAATATGGTAAAAGCTGTTTTAGAGTGGTACTCTAGTGGCCTTCATTTGAAGTCCTGACATGCCCTGTGAGACTAATTTACTTTGCAGGATATAAACAACATTTCATGAATTCAGTCACGGGTTTGGGAGCATCTCAGATAGGTAGATATTGAATTCCAGTAGGTTTATATGAATCTGCCACAACAATGGAACCTGTTGCCTAATACTATAAGTACTCCCTTCATGCTCTGACCCACTGAAGCATAGACTTCACAAGACCACTAAATGTGTCCTGTTCTGAGACATGGGCAGCAGAGTTTTTAAGTAGTGTGAGATGCAAAATGAGATCTCTAAGGATCAAACTTGTTTTTCCACCCCAGAAATGCTTGATCTAATTTAGCCAAGGAGAATTTTCTGGCCAGGTCAACACCTTAAACTCACATGTTCCTCAAACCATTCCTGATTTTTTTTTGTCTCTTTTTTGCAGCGTTTCTGCAGTTCGAGGCCACTATCAATAAGGAATAATAGTGCCATTAAGGGGTATTCGTCATATTTGAGGAGGTGGTATGTTTCCATCCCAGAGAGCCAATAGTGAAGTTCTTCTAAAAAGCTACTCATATACTCATTGGACTAAATTTGCACCGAGAAATACCTGTTTCTATAAAACATTCATTTGTATAGCACCTTTAATGTAAACAAACTTAATATAGCACATACTGCTTCAGAGATTGTAAAAGCAAAAAGAAAAAACAGTAGGAACAATTAAAAGTATTTAAAACAGTACTTCTCAAAGCTCCTTCCCATCCCACCTTAGGCAATCTCCTATCCTGTTCAAGTCTAATGCAACAAAAAGGATTGTTTCCAGTTAAAAATGAAAAGCCAGATTAATCATTTCAAAAAAACAAAACTGATGAAACAAGTTATGTATCTCCACAGATACATAACTGTTTCCATGAGGAAACACCAGAGGCAAAACCCCAAATTTGGTCAATTTTGAATTCAGAAAGGTACTATTGTACCAGGAATAACATTAAATAAAACAAAATTTAATAAAAATATGTTCGTTTTTTTTAAATGCCACAAGAGACAAAATGAAAAGATTGATCAAATAAGTAGATTTAAAGTAGAGATCAGGAAAGTACAATAAAAATAAACATTAATAACAACAAACAAATAGAAAAAAGTAAAAAAAAAACAACAACAATAACAAAAAACTTCCATACCCTAAAGAAAACTATCAAGAGACTTCAGTTTCTGTTCACTCATTTTTGAAAGAATAATAGAAAAAAGACACCTCTGATACAGAAAATTCTGAATTAAGAGCACCAGACTGTTGTCAGCACAGGTGCGATCAAAAGAAAACTGTCTGGTTCAGAGGATGAGCTATAAAGACTTTGCAGTCCTTTTTTTAAGTGATAAATCTAAGAGATTTTTAGCATCGACTGAAGGCTGTGTCTAAGGAGACAAACAGGAAAGAGGATGGTGCAGTGGTGCATCTATTAAAGTCTGGGGTGTTTTACTACTCTGGAGTTGAACACCTGCAATGATTTGACTACACTATGTTCAATAAGAAACAGCACTCAGATGTTTGCAAAGACATGCTACATGCTCCTCAGCTTTGCATCTTTGTGGGGAAGGAGAGATACTGCAGCAGGATAATGAGCCCAAACAAACCTCAAAGCTCCGAGTGAACTATTTGAAGACCAAAGAGGACCAAGGATTGCTGACTGTCATGGACTCTTTTCTATTGCTACCTGACCTCAACTGCATTGAACATTTAAGGAGGCCCTCAAAAACTTAGAAAGCAACACATTATATTGACATCACACCAGGATCTTTTGAGTAGTGTCATGCATTATTAGTCAGTACAGCATTGGTTGTTAACTTCTGTCTTCATTGCTGTTTTTCAATAAATGCAAAAAGCGATAAGTTCATGCTTGCTTATATGAATGTTACGTTTCATGTTTACCACCTATGTGATATTTTATCATCAGTTGCTCCTTTGTGAGGCAGGAATCCCTCCACTGCTGCTCGATTGTCTGCATTTAGGCACATATTTTTGCTTATTATTTGTTTCTTTCATCAATGCCTTAATGGTCCTTTTAATTATAAATATGGGTGTTCTCCACTGACTAATACTTTCTTCCTCATCCAGTCTCATTAGGATATGTTAATTCATGTCATAATTAGGGCCCTGCTGTCACATCTCCGTTTAATAAACGATTGTGAATCATCAACATCAACGGGGACACGAATGAAACCAGATGTTTCTGAATATTTAATGAATCGGGAAAGAATATCAGTCAGGATATTGATGCACAGAAAATCATAAGCATTACACAAATTAAACTCTATTGCTGCAGTATCTTAACTTCTTGGAAGAATTAATTTCCCTTATTTAATGTTTTTACATTACAACACTTTTCGTTAGAGGTGCTGCTGTTGATTTCAATTGAGAACGTAGCTCTACTTCTTCCTGTCCTGTCTCAAAACTTCAGAAACATATTCTTCAGCTGTTTCCATGGACATATTGGCTACATATTAAAAGTTTTGGTGAAAGTGAAATTTGTGTTTAAGACAAGAAAATTTCAGTCAGTACT
This sequence comes from Atherinosoma microstoma, assembly GCA_037177055.1. Taxonomy (NCBI): domain Eukaryota; kingdom Metazoa; phylum Chordata; class Actinopteri; order Atheriniformes; family Atherinidae; genus Atherinosoma; species Atherinosoma microstoma. The sequence continues at coordinate 13,947,237 of JBBBVU010000001.1, read as the reverse complement.
CAGAAATATGGTATAAGTCAATAATTCTTCCCATTGGGTATTTCTTCTATAGAGGAGCACAATTCTGGCGGCAGAGGACTGTCGCTGTATCCAACAATATTTAGAAATGCAATAACCAATCATACTCTGAATACTCTGAGTTAGGCTCCTGCATATTTATATTGAACAAAACTGCTGCAGAAATCTGCTTTTGGGATAAAATGAAAACAGAGCCACATTGATTTTTTTTATCATTACTTGATTTATTCTAATAAAGGGAAGTTAGAACCAAGCCATCCATAAGAGTTATTTGTCTAATCCCGCAGGCTGTCCAGGCTAACAGTCAGGGCAGAAAACAATATTATTCTAATTGGCTGCAGATGTGCTTATGCACACACCATATACTGTGCAGAGTCAGTTATGTCTGCAGTGGTAATAAATATTCGAGAGAACTAAATGAAACAAAGTATGCAGCCATTACAAGCATCTGTTATTATATAAAAATCTCTTAAAAAACATGTTTAAATATACAGTTTTCTATTTGTCAGTATTAATTGTCTTTAAGCCTTCATTTAAATATTCCACCCAAAAATGTAAAGATGAGGGCTAGAAGTGACAACAACTGAAGTTACAATATCCTATGGGTAGAAAGAGAACAGTGTAAAAAAAACCAAAAATATGTGTAACATAGATGTGTGATAGTAAGTTTTCAATGCACAAAACATATATTACATATTATATATCCCTTATGGTATATATGCTCGTCCATGTTGTGTGCTGTGTGATGTGAGTAGTCCCAGAAATCAAAGGAAGAGGATGGTGCCTCAGCATCAAAGAAGGAGGACTTTTTGTAGATTTTCATTTTACCGTCATAAGACATGTTCTGTTTCAGATGTCACAGCCACTTTACTGCACTCCACCTACACATTAAAACTGACATAAAAAGCAGTGTCAGAAACAAAGCATCTTTTATATGCATGCTTATGATTAACCATTGCTATTAATGTTTTAAAGAATGTCTTTACAACCACTAAAATAACTGTTTTATTGTTATAGTACAGTGTCACATAACATTGGATGACATATGACACCTTTTGTTTAAATGCGGAATGTTTATCACTTACCATATGTCTGAGGGAATCTGCATCACAGAGACTGACGAGATCAGCAATGTAGTTAAATGCTAGTCCAGCACAATTTACTGGTCAACTCTGAAGGTGACCATGAGTTTACAGTATCATATGTGTATGACATTTAAAGTAGACATTAAAGATTGGTCCACATTGTATTATATCTGTGATCTATCAGATTCAATCGTTTCATTAAACGAGGCAAAATCCTCCAAAAATATTTTGTTAGAATTACCTATAGTTTATGGAGAAGCTCGTTTGAGCTTCAAAGCTTTACAAAGTTGGACAATTTTGTGTTACCTTTGCTGTTAAATTTCAAAAAATGTTCTGACATTTACACTGAATTCACATAGTGATTGGTTTACAGAACTCTGCTGTGTGAAAAACCAGGTGCTTTAAGATCAAACAGTACTTTGGTGGTTCTAACAGAGGGTTTGGGGACTGGAGAGCTCCCTGAAAAACAAGATACTTTCAATGACTTTTTCATCTTATTGCATTTCCATTAAAGATTTTTTTAAAAAGTTAATGGGACATGACAACCAGGTGGTGGTTGACAAGTCAAAGTTACGCACACTTGACATATGACATATATGTCAATGTAATTTTTTCTTTTTCCTTAGCTAGGCAATTATTACCTCTGTCAAGGCATGGAGGTTATGTTTTTGCCAGTGGCTATTAGTCTATCTGTTTATCTGTCTGTTAGCAACATAACTGAAAAAGTAATAAACTGATTTTGATGAAAAAAAATTTTAACACTAGAACCACCAGCATTCCAATACCTCCAAAAACCACCAGAGGGGGTCATTTTGACAACCTGCCGACAGAATAAAAAAAGGAAAATGACTAAAATTAAAAAAAAAAAATTATTTATTCATATTTCTTTTCATTTATTTGATGGGAGACAATTACAAAAGCATATACTGCTATATACTGCAAACCGAGTGCTGGATGTCAGCTGATAGTGTTTTATTGTATTGCACGTAAAGAGCTCAACAATGAACGCACATCAGGTCATTCTGGCATTGATGCAGCTCCGGTAGACACATGCATTCAATGCAGCCATGTCCAAAACATTATAAAACACTGCAAAATGCCATCTTAGGTCAATAATACAGTATTGTTTGACCCGGATCATGAAGAGTTTTTCCCTCCAAACAGATTAAGAAGTCCTTGTCGGATTTTTAATTTTGTTTTGGGTTGTTAAAAAAAAGACCAAGCTGTCATTGTGGAGGACGACTCAGCAGACTGTAAAGACATAAACGTTGCAGAAAGAGGAGGGAATACGTTTCACCACCTGTAGGATTACCAGCAACTTTTTATACTACAGTAAAGGTAAATGCACAGTAGTTTGATTAAATGATGCTAATATTTATCTAACGAAACATTGAGATGAAATGTTAGCGTGCCATTTGCTATTTTGTATTTATGTACGACTGGTTGGTCTTAAAGTGCAACATGATGCGTTCATGATTGTTACATAATGAGCAAAAAAAAACTAAATACGTCTTTTTCTCTCTTTCAAACATAATGGACCCGGCATGAGGTCCATGGCTCAGTCGTATTGTGCAGTAGTCATAGTCCGCAGAAGAAACTGCATTTAATTCCAGATATCGGGTCTTATTTATTTTCTCTTTTGTAGTATTATTTAGCCTTTTCCATCTGTTTTCTCTGAGAGAAATCCAGAGTTAACATGTAGGATTTATTTATTCTTTACACAGCAGAGGGGATTTAGTTAGAATAAGACTTCTTGTTAAAGTTACTATACTAGTCATTTTGGTGTGAAAAAATAGAGATAAATCAAACTGGTCGACATATTAGGAGTGTTCAGGTGAATTTACACATTATAGTGATGGAAAATTAATTCTTGTATAATAATTGTGATATTCACAAGATCATGATTATTTTTTTGACAATAATTGAACCAGAAAAAATCTGCAATCCTGACATCCCTAGTCACCCTATGGCTTGGATGTCTGTGCTTTCTGAAGCTCTCTGATTTACTAAGATCCCCGATTGAGAGGTAAAATTGCGTGCAGCGCAAATAAATTGCGCCTTTTGTGTTTCCATGATTTGCGGGTGATCAACTAAGATTGATTGTGTAATTGATTGATTTTGTTTTAGAAGTTCAGTCATCGCACCGCATCTCACCCACCGCTCATGAGAAAATATTGTGCATCAGACTGATCCACGTCTACAATTCTGCAGCATCAGGCTGTTTCCTCTCTTCCTGAAGCTGCAGCCACAACAGCGTTCCACGTTTGGGACATCACATTGCGCGTGCAAAGCTGATTTATTTCCATCTCCTCACAGTTTTTGGTGCATTCTGGCAGAAAAGCCCATATTGCAAATTCATTCAAGGCAAACATGCAAAATGGATCGCAGCGCTATTTTGGCCGTTTAACAGGCGCAATCCTTGGTGGTAAATCAGCTGCAGCATGTTTTCGGTGTGTTATCAAGTTTACACATGTTTTTAACATGTGCAAACCTTTAATAAATCAGGGCATGAGTGCTTCTAGTTTTTTATGAATTGTCTTGTATGAACGCTGTTATTGTAAAGTGAACTAATGCAGATTTGTTTGGATTAGATCTCAATTAATTGTTTTTTTCATGGGAATCCATCACACAACCCTTTTCACATAGGCCTCCTTGCAAATCACATACTAAATACAGGTGGCTTAATCCCACAATGGTTTGTACTTATACACATCAAGATGGCATCACCAAATCAGCTGAATGGCAATAGCACTATTGATTTGATTGGTTCCCACAACACTGGCTTGATGTGTTTAAGCATACGAGACAGGCCTATTTTTCCCCTGTTATAACCTCCCTTGGTGACTCAGAGATGCATCAGCGGTGAATCAGCTTTGGTCCTCTGTTCTTCCTCTTTTCTTCTCACACAAGATATGATGTGCAACAAAGGTTCAAAAAAGGTTGAAGGTTTAATCTAATCCTGATCAAATCAATACCATGTCGCCTTGATAAGCAGCTATTTGCAACCTCTGGTTACTTCTCATTTTTATAGTAGGTTTTCACAGTTGATAGAGGTAAAGGAAGCAGTAAGCAGGTACACTGGAATTGCTGGAGTCACAAGGTTTGCACAAATAAAAATTTGGGTGGATGGACAGACAGGATTTTATCATCTTAAAAACATTGCCTGAGTCCACCCATTTTTCTCTCTTGCCAATACGGAGATGCTGATGCATGCTTTTATCTCTAGTAGAATAGTTTACTGTAGTGCCCTGTTCTCTGGTCTTCCCAAAAAGAGTACTTCCAGTTTACAGTTAGTCAAGAACTCAGTGGCACAAGTTCTGACGAGGACCAGAGGGTGGGAACACATTACACCTGTTTTAAGATCGCTGCATTGGCTCCCCATACGTTTCAGGATTGATTTTAAGGTTATTTTAGTTATTTATAAATGTCTTAATGGTCTTGGGCCTTCTTATTTATCTGACCTTGTTTTAGATTATGAACCATCACGGACCCTGAGGTCCTCTGGTTTTTAGTTGTTCTTAAAGTTAGGACTAAAACATACGGTGAGGCCTCATTTCATTAATGGTCCTCATCTATGGAACAGCCTGCCAGAGGGCCTCAGGGCTGCAGAGACTGTACATGTTTTTTAAAAAAGGGGCTCAAGACCCACCTTTTTAGCTTAGCTTTTAGTTGAATTTGATTTGATTTTGTTTAGTCTTTGTTTATTTTACTTATCTAATCACCAGCTTTTTCGACTTATTTTAACTTATTTAACTGTTTTAATGAACATTTCTATTTATTGTATTTTCATTTATTTATTCTAACTTTATTTTAGTTAATCCTTTTTATGAACTCTTTTATCTGTAATTTTATTTTTGTTGCTCTTATCTGTTGTTCTCTTACTTTTTTTACTACAGTTGTTTCCTCAGGGGATCCTCCACACCAAGGGCTTTGCCTGCTTGGGTGGCAGGGTCGTTGCCATGGTGACTGCTCTTCCCTGGGCGGCTGAGGTTTCCCGTGCTGCAGCCATAGGGCTGTGGTGGGACCCCGGCCTGCCCTGGTCTGGGTGGTCCTGTGGTGGCGCCCTCTGTGGTCCTGGGTGGGCTGGCTCCCGGTGTGAACGAATCCCCATCATATTGTTTCCTCACAGCAGTGTCAAGCCAGATGTTTATGTTTATATATATGTTTACCTTTACCTTTTTCGAAATAAGACAGGCAGTCACTAGGGACCACAGTTTATGCTTGTGAAGACTGGGGTGGGGGTAGGTGGGGGGAGTTAACTTTTTTTTTATCTTTGTATGTGTGTGACATTGCGTATGAAAGAAATTATAATGATGTTTGTGTTTTATATTGTTATATTTGTTGTGTGAAGGCTGTTTTAATTCTCTTTTATGCATAAATTGTTTTTAATATGTAAAGCACTTTGAGTTGCCCAGGCCTGAAAAGTAAAATTTGATTTGATTTGATTTGATTTGATTCGATGCATTTTACGACAAAACACTAGACTCTAACAGGAGAGATTGTTGGTAGTTTCCAGTTTCAAACACATACACCGTTTGTGTTCCTTCACAGAGGAAATTGCTACAGAACACGTCACTATTTACAGCAATTTGAAACCATACTTGCCTCACGGTCCAATTGTCAACACTGTTAAGTTGCAGTTAAGGTGCTTCATTTGAGTTAATGATACCTGTCCCATTAACATTTGAAAATAAATTGTTTTGGAGAAAAAGCAAACTTACAGTCAGAAAGATTGAAAAGTCCTGTTCAATATCAAATGTAAAGATTTTAAGAGAACTGTGATAAAAAATTTGCAGATGATGTGTGATTAATGATGTGTGATTAATGTCTTAAGGGGGATTCAAAAATGCATTTGCATGAGATTTATTCATTGCAAGATATGTTATTTCTTGTAGGGAATCAGTCAAACACTCTAGTCATTATACTGACAGCTTGATATCTCTGACGCCATTCAAAATGAATAGCATCACTGGGATGAAATGTAATAGTATTTGCTTTGTACAAAAATTACCCTCTGGCCATTCAAGACTCTTGGACCAATAATTGAAATTTGCTCTTAATTAACCATAGTCAAAATGAGAGATTCTACAGCTCGAGGCAATAAAAAATGAGCGGCTGAGTTTTCAAAGAGCGTGAAGTAAAATTAATGTGTGAGTTCATGTTTTCTTTTGTGGATAAAGTGCTATTATCAGAGCTAAAGAAAGGTCACCTTTATTAATCATAATAATTATTTACAGTAATTAGGGCAGATATCAAATGAGAACTTTGCACTTTTTTCAAAAAACATTGATTCTTCATACTTAGATTCATTTCTAGGGTATGAAATAATTGCATATCACAGAATTTGTATACAGTAGGAAAATCACAAAGTCCATCCCTAGTTATTAGTGCAGCATACACAAAGCTTCACTTCAAAGCTTTTATGAGTTATTTTAATCTGTGTTTGCAGGTGAGCACTAACTAGAGGGTAACAATCTGGTCTGATATATAATACTTCACATGGCAGACCTTTTTGTGCAGTTTACAGAAGTGAAAGTTATTCTACTGTATGTTACATTGCTAAGACATTTTGAAAAATACATTTTTGTTCAATTTAAATGCAAGAATGAATTCTATATTCTAAAAGCTTTGTTTGAAACATGCAATTCATTAATTATTCTAGTTCCACTTGATTTAATGTTTCATTGAATCATACTTTTTTGATTTTTAGTTGAACATAAATATCTACATTACAACCATTTTCTTTATGTTTAATTGATTATGGTATCACCAAAATATATGCATATGATGTAAACAGTCATTTTGTTTTGTCTTTTTTCTATTATATTTTTTTGTGTCAATAATATATGTCTTTTGGTTTTTGTCTACATATATGTTTATTGTGTATTTCTGCTTTTCAGGATTAGTTGAATTTGCTGACCACGGGAAATAGTCTGATTGTTTGAAATGATCACATATTGCTTATCTGTGTTAGAGTAAATTAACCTCTAAAATTAAAATTACAAGATGTAGCAAGGCTTTCTAGTCTTGCTATATCCAATGATTCATACAGCCTTCATTACTCAAGAAATTTGTAAGGAAGATGATTCCTAAATGTATTGTCAGTTAATATATATATATATATATATACACACACACACACACACACATACATGCATTGATATATTTCCAAAGATTAACACCCGGAAGGCCGGGCAGTCGAGTTATCCAAGGTCAATAACTCTCAATGATAATTCCCTGGCAAAATATGTACTTTGGCCAGCTGAGAGCAATTCACTCTCCATGAGTTGGCAAGCTGTAGCTGCTATCTGAAACTCTACGCAGTCTGTTTTCCAGGTAACAGGCCTTGAAATCAAACAAAAAACTTGAGTTATGCAATGAAAAGGCTTGTGATTATTTCAGTGTACTTAGTATACTCAGCAGTTCAATAACTATACTTTAATAATTTGCCAATAGCTAGAATTTTATATAATTCTATACATTGTTTATGTGAAAAGATTTCTGATATTCTATGTTGTGTGGTTGCTTGAATTGAATGAAAAGAAAAGGCATGAAATGGGACTTTACATGGTTGAATCTAAAGGGCACAGACTTAAATACAGTCAATTAAATGAAGGAGACTGTTTTAAATGCCCTTCTAGTGGTATTAAGACCAGGTGCTGCACCTCACACCCAGCAGGATCAATCAGCCAACACTGCCTTTATTAGACTTCGGCTCCCCTGTTCTTGGCACTCAAAACAGACAGCTGTTAACTGTGATCTCCAACATTTTTGTAGAGATCCATTTTGTTAATATATGAATACAGTTCTCTGTGTGTGATGGGTTTCTGAGTATTTGTTATTTTGAGGGACTGATTGGGAACTGCCATAGCCTCACAGTTTGACTCTAGCTGGTTTTAGTCAGGCTTGTTTAACTTCACTTTTTTTTTTCATTTATACTTCTCCATAAATTTTCCTTTGCCAAATTTTCAGGAATGTTTTGAAACACATTTAAATGAAATAAGTATTTTTTTTTACATTACTTTTAAATACAACCAATATAAACAATGTGGGTGTTGCTTTTGAGTTGCCCTATTCACTATCCAACTTGACAGCACATTAAATGGTAACACAGATTATAGCTCGTTCAATACACAGGGGCATACGTGTCCTTGATTCAGATCTAATTGGAAAAAATGGAATGAGAAAGGCCCTGCAGGCTCTTAATATTTAAACAAATGTTGGTGTAATGGCAGGTCATTCAGCTACAAAGAAAGTAGAATGAGTGTCTCGGGATTGGTTTCCTCGCTCTTTTACGTGTGGACACACTGTGCCATTTCAGAAGAAAGAATAAAGGCTTGATGAAAATGTGACAAATGCAAAATCTGTTCAAAATGTACATGTAAAGATAAACTAGTCCACCCTCACAGGTTCAGATGAGGTTTGAAAGCAAGCCCCGCAAAAGTTAATCATTTAGACAGAAGAGAGAACGAGAGACTTTTACTAAAACATTCTGAAAATACTTCTAAAGGCTCATTTATGCTCACTTTAGGTATGTGTCTCTTTCAAATGTTGCCAAACATTACTGCCCTCATCCTATGTGTACTTTAAGTTGACACAATCCAATAGTGAAGGGGTAATGTGGGATTCCTAACCCCCCAATAGGGTATCCCTAAGAGCACAGGGGGTCGCCAAGGCTTTGACAGCTCAGAGCCAGTGTGATTAAAATTAAGGTTGCATAAGTTGAGGTGTAGCCAGTTCAATATATATTTTTTTTTTATTTGGATGTTTTGTGCACATGGAATCACAGTTTTGGGAACCTGAAAACACAAACTCTTTAACTATGTCCCAAAGTTAATAAGTAGGGCATTATAAAATATTTTAAAACATACATCCTTTGTCAAAAATTAAAAAATAAATTTGAATAAATTGATATATATAATCAAATAAATGAATAGATAAATAAATAAATAAATAAAAAGCCACTTAGTAGGCCATCCCTTGTGAATCCAATCAATTTTCATCCATGTGGTTTAGTAAGGTCAGTGAGCTTGTGGAGCTACGGTTGTGGAATAGTTCATGTCTATCCTGATAACCTTGATTTTTCTGCACTTTAATTAATGAATCATATCTATTTGTGGAGAGAAGCTAGCTAATGGAAGCATTCAGCCAAGCATGGTTTTAGCATCGGGCAAGTGGGTGGGTTTCGGTTGTCCTCAGCTTTGTTTTAGTTGCATGAAGGGGGTCCTCAAGAAAAATAAGTTGGAAACCACTGCAATTAGGGATGCCACCTGTCCTGTAAAATACGGAATTGTCCTTTATTTGACAATTAAATGTTGCGTCCTGTAATGAACCAATTCGGGATGCAATTTGTTCTGATTCCTTTTTCTATCCCCCTCTTTACTAAAAACCTTGGTGCAAACTAAAACATACAACTGCAAGGGCCCCACCCCACATGAGTCTGATCAGTGCTGGTCATGGCTAGAGCATGGGCAGTTATTCAAAAATTATTTGAAACCAACATTCAAAACCAATAATTGATTTTATCTTGTTAATGTCAGTTTATTGGAATAATTTCTCCTAAGTATTTTTTAAAAAAAATGATTAAATTACTATATATAGTTAAACTGTGCTTTCTTTGACTCAATATCTGCTCTTCTATTGTGAAAATATTTGCAACAAAAACTTAAAGTTAGCTTATGAGGGCAATAAAAAAACATAATCGCTAATTGACTGTAATCAAGGTAACATGATCAATTAAATGTGATATTGATTTTAGGTGATATTGCCCAGCCGTAGTCATGGCCACGAGGAGCTGCGATCGGTGTCCCTTGTTTTGATTTCTGAAAGGTGGCAACCCTAACTGCAATGGAAACAGTGCAGAGTTCACAGTTCACTTCCTAGTTCTGATATCAGTTTCAAAAGCAATATACAGCCAATACCAGTCAAAGGTTTGGACATGCATGCTGATTTGAATTTAATGGGATGGTGTATCCCAGCTATTGACATGGCTATTTTGGAGAAGCTCATTATAACACACATTTTCAGAAGAGACATAAAACGAGGCAGTGCAGTAGACTGTGGTGATCTGTGTGACCATTAAATACATTGTGGCGTCTTCCTCTTTATTCCTGGTTGTCATATACTGCACCCACGATTTCCAGTGATACCGCTCCATTTGCTGCCTTTAAGTATGCATTCCCAAGCTCTCTGAAAAAGGACTACATTAGCAGGAAATTAACACAGAGGACAGACAGAGGCTCCATCAAGATGCACGTGTTTTTAATGTTGAGTATAAATAATCCCTTATGGTCCACACATTAAAAAATGAGTGTAATGTATGAGGGTGTTTCTCATGGGGTTGTGGGTGCTTTTTTTTCTTAAAAAAAATAAATTCTACTTTCTTAGCCTAAAATAAATAATAATTGTACAATTTTTTAAATACAATGAATCTATATATTTGATTATTAGTTATGTCAAATAATTTACTGGCCTTAAATTTGAATATACTAAAGATATTTATATCTCTGTTTTGTTTGAATTCTCACAACAAAATCTTGATTTATTGTGTTTAAATAAGCTCTATGTTAAATTATTCATTATAGTTTAGTCATTTAGTTTACCCCATTATAAGAACAAGACATGACCACCATTTTATGGTGAAACTGCTATCATGACCGATTCTACGAAATGTCAGCCAGCCTGCCAGGAGAAGAGCCCTTGGATGGTTTATTAGCAAACATGACACGTGAAATGTCTGCAGCGTGTTTGTTTACAAAGGAGGGTGGAGGAATATTTGACATTTGTGCTTGGAGAGATGTGTTATGATCTTCCCAACATTTACGCCTGTGCGCTCAGGAACATGGGATCCTATTAGTTAGGCTTCAGTGAGACTCCCCTGCTAATTCTGCTTTTTCTTTCTATTTTTCCTTTTGTTGACTGATTTAATACTCAAGAGAGTAGGTGCTCACATGGAAGAAAGCGACTCGGGCAGATGACAAGGAGACTATAATTTAATTGCCATGAAAGTTAAATTTGAATTGTGTTGTCGTTCTTGTGCATTTTGATTGTCAATGTTCTTGCAATGAATCAGTTCAATCTGCATCCTAATACTCTAGACTGTGGTGAATTTATTGCTGGTGAATTTATTGTTTAAAGAACGTACAATAACTAAAATATAAAGATAACATTTTTCTATTTTACAAACTAATTTATAAACAGTTATGTATCACTTGCATTACTCTTCTTCAGGGAGTATAGATCCTTGGATAACGTTGACAGTGGTGGTACTGTTAATTGATTAATGTAATTTCTGCGTATGGGCAGCTGCATTGCAATCACACAGGAAGTTAATCAGTCTGTAGACCAACATTCACCATGTACTTATCCCAGCTGGGATTTGATCACTCCCTCTAGAAGTTCCTACATCAGTCTATGTTATGATTCTCAACGTATTGTCGGGTTACATATCGTGTTTTTGTGCAAACACCATGCTGGGAAATTGTTTCCACTCTACTTAAGGCTTGATCTATTCTATGATATGGAGCAAAATCTCAACTGACTGAGAGATGCTGCATTTGAACAAAGTTCCAAATAATTTTACATGTAATTTTTGTGAAAATTTTGAATGAAAATTTCATGTTGCAATAATTCTTTACCTCCTAATTTAAGGGTAGATACAATGACAGAAATTTTCATTTTACATAGAAATATTGCAATGGACTAATTCAAAGCGAATGAAGCTCCAGTATTCAATTATAAACTCACGGGCCAGCTGCTTCAGTGAACAAATAAATAGTTTCAATGTGTCTGTGATGATAATGTATACTAGTGCCTAGGTCTCAAACTTATGAATATTTTGTTACAGTATGCAATCAGAACCTTTACATTAATCATTCATGGTCCTTGTGGCCCATTATTTCTGCTCTTAAATTATTAATGCTCTGCACTGACTTTCTTCAGATAATCAAGGGCCTATGTTTGGCTGCTGTGCATTGATATGGTATATGCAAACAAGACCATAAAATAAGTTGTTAAATTAAAGTATGTAAAACAAGAGTAATTTGAGTACATTATACACATTGTCCTACTTTTAAGCTTTTTGTTTGGTTCATATTTTATGAAGAGCCATGAGATTGAATTCTCAAGTGTAACATAAATATCTACATGATAACTCAACTGCTTGTCTTTTTCATCTCTTTCTCCTGTCCCCAAAACATTTATCTGTCTATGTAGAGTTTTTCTTGGAGCTGCTGGACAACTCTGAAAAATCCCTCAACAGTATGTTCACAAAGACGTACGGGAAGCTGTACATGCAGAACTCTGAGGTGTTCCAGGACCTGTTCACCGAGCTGAAGCGCTACTACACGGGAGGCAACGTCAACTTGGAGGAGATGTTAAATGACTTCTGGTCCAGGCTGCTGGAGCGCATGTTCCAGTTACTCAATTCCCAGTACCACTTCACAGAAGACTACCTGGAGTGTGTCAGTAAATACGCAGATCAGCTGAAGCCCTTTGGAGACGTGCCCAGGAAACTGAAGGCTCAGGTCACCAGGGCCTTCATCGCCGCACGGACGTTTGTCCAAGGGCTAATGGTTGGCCGGGAGGTTGCTAACAGGGTCGCTAAGGTGAGTTTAATTTTTCTTGTCATGCTCTGGCTTAGACTTTTGTCCCCTACCTTCATGTGAACGTGTGCTGTTGAGTTTTTAATATGCAGCAGTGAGTATTATAACTAGATATTAACGGCCTGCAGTCCTCTGTCACACTGGATTGTTAACCTTTCATCATTCCACTCTATTATCTGTTCACACACACACACACACACAGGCATAGAAGTCATCTCACAAGCCAACTTCAAGGCACTGGGTACTCCTTTAACATAAACATGCAGGGCGAATTGACAAGTCCCTCAACATTAATGTACCTAAATGTTGGACGCCGATATTGGTTTTGTCAGATAACCAAGAAATGGTAACTTAAATGCAAGCCTAACAGGCAGTTGTCAAAAATAAATAATTTATTTTAAAAAAATACCAGAAAGTCCTGACATGAACTGCAATCCAAAGAACTAACCAATTAAAAAAACATAGGGATCTCGCCAAGAAAACAATCTTCCTAAACAGAAAAGCAAGAAATTTAAACATCATCAGTTAAACATCACCCTCTGGAAAAACCTGTTAACAGATCAAATGTCTCTTGGAGAAATGTCCACCTCAATGAATCATAGAACGCCCCATTTCAACAAGGTTTGGTCCACATTTATAAACAAACTCATACTTAAAAAGTCCTGACAATCCCAATCCACAACATCCCTTTTGTCTGTTTTGCTTCTTGTTTGCTTTCTCCCCTTGTTTTCCTTTCCCCTTCTTTATTTCCCTCTCCTCCAACTGATGTTATCGATATCAGACAAACACACACATACAACATGCACACACACTCACACACACATACAAAATGGACAGACAGCCCATTCACAAGACGAATGTAAAATAATATGAAAAACCTGCAAGTGAAAAATACATTGAAAAAAAAAACTTGAATATAAATTCATTTCACAAAAAAGACAGTAAACTCACTTAAAACATGTAAACTTTTTTGACCCTGCCGCTTAAAATAATCGGAATCGAGAATTGTTAGGAACCGGAATTGAAACAATCAGAATCAGAATCGGAATCGTTAAAATTCAAATGATGCCCAAACCTAAGTGTTATACATATAATATAGTCAACGTTACTAGTGTAATTATTATATGTGCATAGCTCTGTTACAGATATGGATTTTTAAGAAATGTTGTTTCTATAGTAATATATATAGTGATTATTATTATTATTATCATCATCATCATCATCATCATCATCATCATCATTATTATTATTATTATTACTATTGTTTTACTATAATATGATGTATAATAACGCCTATTGTTCATTCCCAACAATGCATGTGACTGTGGAATGTGTAGTGTAATGAAATAAAGTACATTTCATTTCATGATATTTGTTAATGAGTTGAAATGTGGCAGACATGAGAAAAACTATGAAAATAATAATAAGGATCTGGCACTGAAACAAGGGAAACCTGGAGTATTAATGCCAAGGGAGATAATAGCAAACAAGGTGCAGGTGTGGCAATCAGTAACTGAAAATCTGGTATTAAACAAAAACAAGACGTAAACTTAACAAAATACACAAGGGGCGGTTTCTGCAAAATGACAGAAAGCAAGGCAATTAAGGTGCGGGATCTAAGTTGATGACAAACAGTAAACTGAAATACAGAGAAAATCACAGATCATGATTCAAATAGGACCAGAAAATTAAAATAAGAAAAAAGTTGAAAAGAAAGTGTAAGAGTAACGCTGCAACACAGGATGCAAACTCAAGTTAAACTGTTGAAAGTCAGTTTTTTATTCTTCCACCATTACTCCTGAGGCAGATTTTGTCAATTTTTTATACATCCTCACCAAAAATAAAAATGATGCTTTCGTAGATCTGTATTGATTTCAAACTCTGTGTTAATATTCAAGGCCATTCAAATATGATGCCAAATATCCTCTGATCAAGTTTTAATATGTGACCTGTTGGTAGGGATGTTTTGGGTTTAGGATATTTAAACACACACAAAGAAACATGGCTTAAAAAGATTGAGACATTCATATTAGTGCTGTTTTGTTCCACAGTCTGATGGTCTGCCTATTTAGATCTCTTTAATTGATCTGCACTGGTCATGCTTTTTTAAATGCTCGTCTGTGATCTTGACATCAGACTCCCTTAGTATTCCATTGCATCTAAATAATCTATTAAGTATTAAAAAAATGAAAAGCAAAGACTTTGATTTCTCATGAAGATATGTTTGTATGCTTTTGATCTTAAGGTGTGGGTGGTCAGTGTAAGGCATGTTACTGAAGGATGCTTTACACACTGTTTGCTCAACATTTCATTGGAATCACCGACAGAGAGCAAAGCTTTGCAAAAGAGAGATTAAAGTGTACATCCTTCTGAGATTTCTGTCAGGTTTTCTTTTGTGTGTGTCTTTTCTTTGCTTTATTTCAAACATGTGCGAGTAACACAAGAAAGTAACAGAAAAAAAAAACAAATGAAAAATTGTTAAAACAAAATAATATGAAACCAACATGTCCGAAAATGAGTAGGATGAAGTAGAAGCTTATTTAAACCTACCCCCTTCTTCACTGCTCAATTAACAATCAGTCTCCCCAAACATACATATTTACATAATACTCATTTACAAATAAAATAGAAAATAAATAGATTACAGAAAAAAATACATAAATCCTTTATGAGAACACCCGATTATTAAAGCCCTTCTTCCTCCATGTACCCTGTGAAAACAATGTGTTTGTACCACTTTTTAAACTGGGTCATACTTGGACATTGCTTGAGCTGCACACCCAAACTGTTCCACAACCTCACTCCACAAACAGAAATACAAAAACGTTTTAATGTTGTACGTGCCCACTGATGAACTCCCCCCTAAAATTATAACCCCCATTTCTGTTAAAAAAAAATGTTGTTGAATATTTCCAGGAAGTATATTGTCTGTTGCTTTCTACATGATCTGTGCTGTTTGAAAATGAACCAGGTCAGAGAATTTTTATGTTTTTGTGTTTTATGTTCTAATGGCTCTTTCCTGCAGTATGGATAGTGATTTTACTTTGCTGTTGTATTTTTTTTTCTTAGCTTTTTGTACAATAAAAGAAAAACAAACTGATAACATTCCCTTTGCGTGCAGTTGATCACAGGGTAAGTGTTTCCTTTTAGATTCATATTTTTTTCATTCATTAGATTCTGAAGAATACATATATTGTCAGAGTGTTATCAAACAGTAAATATTACATATATGATTTTTAGAAGCTTATCGGATAAGTTTTATAATTCCATGTTAAACACACAAAGTTATGCAAGAGCTTTTAATGGATATCTGCACAGAACAATTACGTAACCACAGCTGTTTGCAGATGGAACATTTAAATCTCTGGGTCAAACTCTGTTGCATAGTTCTGCTGTATGGAATAGAAGTAAAACAGGCATTAATGATAGAACCAGAGGCTTTTACATACACATTTTATCATATTTTTTTTGTTTGCATTTACTGAGAAGTGGGTTTGTTGAAAACTCAAACATTAGAAATGTATGTGAAATGTGTATAATAAGATTTTACAAATCATATAAGCTAGTTTTCCTTCCCTAAGTACTTTTCTCAAAATAATTTAGCCTATGTTGTTTTACACTTTATGTAACATAATTTCTGGAAAAAAATAGCACCACTACCTTTTTAAACTTGGCAGTCATATATTTCTTTTAAAAGAAGGTGAGATTAGTTATTTCAACCTGACATCCATCTTTCTTTTTTCTTTTTATTTCTTTTTTTTTACGGCTGATGAGTCTTAAAAATAGTTTGTGCCATGCAAGTTTCTTTTCAATTATTCCACATTTGCAATTATTCCATTTTATATAAATGTGGGTTTTCTTCAGTTCAAACATTTAAAGACTTTGCCAGTGATAAGATTCATTGTGGCTGCTTCACAATGAACATTTCCAGAAGAGCAAAGAATAAAGAAGTAGGAGCAAGAGTAAGAGGGGAAAAATATAAATGAGATGTTCACAGTTTGATAGAGAACCCTAATCATTTTTATGTTGAAGGCTTAACTTTCCATATTAAGTAAAGGCAGATCATAGAACTGAATGAATTAAACTATGTGAGAGCTTATATGAATGAAAAAGCTGTTTGAAGAAAAAAGGTAAAGTAAAACTGTTACAAATATTAAACAAAAACATTAACAACAAAAGAACAATTATTTTTGATGTATATTTTTTTAACTGGATAAGGAAAGTGAAAATGCATTACTTATTGTTAAAATGTAGTTAACTGATCAGATGAAATAAAAAATACTTTATTAATCACAGGGGCAAATTTTGATTAATATATATTAATATATTATATATTAAATATACAGTAGATTATATAATTGCAATGTAAATGTGATAATGATACAATGATTAACTAATTATATTCATAATTGCATCATAATGATAATATTAAAGTATGTATATTGATATTGCCGTGACAACCTTTGCAAAAATATTTCTATTTCCTTTCCCTTAATCTATGTATAAGTACATGTTATGTTAGATGCTTGTGATAACATATGAATTGAAAGATGAATAATTAAACAAATATTCAAATACAATAGAGGCTATGTTTAAACCACTGTCAACTTATACTGAGGTTTTATCCCAATACGAAAAAAGTGTCACTGTTATATATCATCAAATTCCTGCTGTGCCACCTCCAGCCTGTCAGGACTTAATTACTGAGGGACTGCGATTGTGCATGAGCTAACTCATCCAACCATACTTGGAAGACCTAAATGGTCAAAATTAAAAATAAATACAGAAATATCAACATGGCTCAATAAACAAATTGATATGCTAATAAATTATACAAAAAATATTTTCTAAAATAACTTTTCCAATAAGAAACCTTTATAATGTGAGATAGATTTATATTAAAATTGTCATTTGCCACAGTTTTAATTTAACTTTTAATTGATACTTCTGTTAATTTAATTTTCCATGTAATTTTCAGTTTAATTTTTTCTTATATATTTGGTGCTTTTCTTAAATTTCTTTCCTCCTTTATTTGCATGTCTGTATTTATTTCGGAATAATTTTCCTTTTGCACGTTCTATCCTTCAAATTATTTCTCTCTGCATTTTATTTTTATCTAACCTTTTATTTATTTATTCATTTATTGACACTTCTTTCAAATGTATTTCTTCCTCTATTTATTTCTCCAAGCATATTTATTTCTGTGTTCCCTCTTTACATTTCTCTGTCTCCTTTTTATATTTTGGTATGCATTTCTGCCACATTATGTAATTTGAGTTAGTCCCGGTTCTTGTACAATTTCCACACGTCCATCTCTTAGCTGAAAATCACACAGTCACTGGCGACTATTTACTGTTTGGTGTGGATGCAGTAACTGAGAGGGTGTTCCAGCTCTGCACAACTAACAAAGGAACTTGCTGAAGGTTCTGGTAAAGTTGGCTGTGATGGTCAGAGAACATTGCCTGAATTTTTAAAATATTTTTTGAATAATTTATTAGCATATCAATTTGTTTATTGACCCATTTTCATATCTCTGTATTCATTCTTATGGCACTTTAGTTCCTTCATACATCATACTCCCTGCCATAAATGATGTCTTCAGAGTCAGTCCTCTTTAATGTCCATCATTCTTCTTATCTTACTACTTTGTTAGCTTTCCACCTGTCTTCATAGACACAGCTACTTCATATGAAATGAGCTAAATGAGTTCAAATTAGCATCTCCATACAATCTGTCCTCGGCCTAAAAGGCACCACTATTCTGGATCAAATCCCATAATTGGTGCATCCCCATCAATTATGAAGTGGTGCCAGGAAGCTGTGTGGCATTGCTGTAGGCTGTCAAGCTGGCGAACAACCAGTGAGCTTGAGGTGAAAAGTTGCTTGACATGACAAATCACCTTGACTTTAGAACCAGCTTCCACACTTTCAGTGACAGAATGCTTACTCTTGTCCTTATGGCACAGTATAGAGCTCAATTTCAGACTTTTTGGTTGTATGTAGAGGATGCTGTTAAATTCCATATCCACAAGCAACTGATATTTGTCCACTCTTTATGGGAGATAAAAAAAAGAGTGTGCCATTTTTGTCGAAGTTACGGTATCTTCATTTATCAGCTTTCAGCCTTTAAGCAGTGTTATTTCAGCGAGCCACTTAAGCAAATAGTGTTCAGAAATACTATAAAAATATGGTTGCTATGACACAGATCATCTGTCATGGAAGTGAAATACATTGTTTATGTTGCTTCTTACTCTGTTAAGTCAGTAGTAGTTGCAGCCACCTACTCTTCAGAGAAGTGTTGAATTTGGCAAAACTCCTACAAGTATGTGGTGTAACTACTCTGGTCACAAAAAGTCCTCGCTTCTTACTGAAGCATTGGTTTCTTTATTCCATGAACCACGAAAACGTGTTCGCCTGGTAGACCAGCAGTAGATTTATTAACAGGAACGTAAACTCCTCCGATGTCTCCACCATTACTTTGGCTCTCTTTTTGGCGCAGAATAAACAACTTCCGGCATTGCCATGGCAACGTGTAAACATAATGCCGGACTGCGCTAAATGCCGTCAGCTACATGTGGTGATTGCTCATATTGTGCTGGTTGCAGTGCGTTAATGTCAGTAGAAAGTTGATTAGCAGCTTTGCCATGGCAGAAAAAAATTCCCTGTTTCAATTTCGGTACTATGAGGAAAAAACTGGAGGATTCGATTAAGATGGAGTTGAACTGTTATGTTGGATTTACAAGCCGCAAACAGGTTTGATTAGCTATAAATTTGCTAGAGAAAATTCTGTTCTAATAGAGTAGGCCTACAGGACTGGGATATTATTTATTTACTTTCCTGCATTCCACCACCACAATTAGTATTAAATTTATGCTCATCAACTGTAATCCACCACTATCTCATCATCTGCCAAGCTGATTTACACTTTAGCTAATATTGTAAAGAGATGTGACAAGCATTTGTGACATAGCTGTTGTCAGGCTGGGGTTAATGCTACATTACCTTCATTAAAAAGGGGGGATTAAGTGGTTGATATTTTTCATCATAAAGTTGAGGTGCACTCTGCTGGAAAACACAGAACCCATCAAAATGAATCCCAAACATAGTTCTGGATTTCCTGATCTGTATTTTTTCCCATAAGAAAGTACATACGTTGATAAGAACACGTGAGTCCTAAATGAGCTATTAAATCAGCTGACCTTTATTCATAATTAATTGCTTTCTGACCTGATTTTACTTGAAGCTTTGTCATGTCACTTAGGACATACCCACTTAAACCACTTCCAAAAAGTGGTTGGCCATTTGACAAGACAATACAGATGATGGGTGCTGAAAGGAGTGCTAGTGACAAAGCAGACAGCAGCATGGTAGATTACTATTAATTTATTGAGTAGACTCTTAGAAGCCGGTCTATAGATTATATCCCCATAATCAAATATTGCAAGGATTTACATTTTAACCAGCAAGTGCTTTGCAGAGTGATTTAATTATTATTGAGTAATTTATTATGGTATACAAAACCAATCCTAAATTTAACTTTTAAAGCAGGGTGTTGATGTGTACAGCAGTGTAAAATGACCTGTCAAACTAGATACTCAGGTATTCGAAGGTGTTAAAAAATTTCAACCTGATCTCACAGAAATACGAGCATTAACCCTGAGGTCTCAACACTTATTTATGTGTTTGCAGCACATACAGTAATTGTTCAAAATTACGCGTCAGGACCACAGAAATCAGGGCAACGTTCAAGACAGACTACAGAACAGAACTTTGGACATTTTCTCATCGATATCCATCTTGCATCCTACCTGTACTGTGAGCTCTTTCCAGCCAGTAAAAGTGTTATCTTGATTCTTTTCTTATTTCTTGCTCTGTCTCTTTGTCTGTCTGTCTCTGATGTCTTCTTGTATTTCTTTGCTGAATCCACCATGGTGCACATTCAAAACAAACTTTCCGGCACAGTTTCAGGAAAAGCAATGTAAATTTAAGACATTTAAACTGTGACTATAAACAACAATGAAAAGGCTGCTTCTCATTCCCAATGGAGCTTAAACAAATTAGATTATTGAATAGAAAAGCTAAACAGTCTTTTTTTTTTAATTTATAAAGATTCTCTATGGTCTCGCAAAATCATTGCTAACGTGGTCGCCATGGACGCTGCTACATGCAGGGCACATTCCAATCCTGTTTTGAACTGTCTGCCAAAATTGGCTGCATTGCATTTCAAATGTCTGCCAGTGTTATTAGGAGTTTTATGGGCTTTGTCTACATCTATTTTCATGTATATTTCCGGAACATACGGGAGGTTTTTCGTTCTTTTTTCTTTTTCTTTTTTACAGTTTGCAATAAAATCCGATAAAGCACTTCAATATTTTGGCCTGGTTTTTGTCATGATGATAACTTTTTATGTCACGATGGTAACTTGAAATTACACTTACCTACAGGGATAGTTATAAAAACTGTGTGCGCAGATCAAATCTTGAACTATTTATATAAAAAGATGATAAAAATGGGGTTACACAGGTCTTTATAGAAAGTAAACTTCATTAGAACCCTGCTTTACTTTCATTTATTTAATTAAACTGGACTTAGTGCATTGCATTAAAACCCCAGTGGTGCATTATTTAATTATTTATGCACAAGCATTTACTGAAAATGGTTTATGTCGAATTTAAAAACTATATGCTATTACCTTCTGTAAAAAGTTTTTACATTCCAATTTAACCTCAATAAAACTTTGTCAGCTATTTTTATTCATATTGTTTCTTAACTGTTATTGAAATGGTAGTCTATGCATGTGTATATATTTGATAATCTGTGATCTAACTCTGACTCTGCCCTATAGACTGTGCTGAGCCTAAATCCAGCATTTTGCGCCTTCTTTGAAGTGTAGCGTCATCACACGTTGATAGTAATATTAATGTTAACATTAGCGTTAATATTAAGAAAACCTCGGAGCACCACGCTACTCTTTGATATGGAAGCAAGGAAAACCATTAAAATCTTATATCTTTTAAATAAATCAATTACATGAAATAATCAGTGCTTATCATGAGCGTTGCTTGAATTGACCTTTCATGATACATCAGAAAAACCACAAACAGATAGATATGAATATTTATTATCTAGACTAGAAACTAGGCTACATAAGATAACATATGAATAAGCTATAAAAAGGGACAAGACAAAACAAACATGATGAAGGTATGCAAGTCTGATCAATCAACATTCATGTGGCAAAGATGTAGAATGGTAAGGAAAATGAAACATAAATTAATTAATGTGGTGTTCATCAATTAATGTTCAAGAGATTGAAGAAAGGATTTCTGAAACCTAGAAAACTAAATTCGAGGGTCTATTTAAGACGTAGGCCTAGACTAATTCCTAAGGAGGGACTTAATTCACTATCACCACTCTTGTATGACGCCAATCATGTTTCATAACACCTGATGAGAGGAGAATGATCCTGTCAGTGGATCTGATGTTTCACTGAGGCGACTCATGGCAGGTTTAGCTGGACTGCTCCAGAAACCAAAGGAAGCAAAGTCAAGTGGATGACTCTTTCCGACGCTCCCAGATCCTGGAAGTTTGTCCTTGACACTTGCGGCTTGTCCAACCTCAGGATGGGATCTACAGGCTTTTTTATCTCTTACTCTCTCTCGGTGGCCTTCCTCCACAAGCTTGCCGAATTAATCACCGGAGTGATTTAACCATCAAAAAATGTCCTAGCTTTGAAAACCGGAAAAAAGGAAAAGAACTCTTGTGAGTTAGTTCCGATTACCAAAAATAGTAGTTAGCTCTTGATAAACTTGTGCAGTAGTCAAACCTGAAGCACAGGCGTGTTACTTGTTGAAAAAATCAATAAACATGAACAGCGGAGGTTAAAACTTAGCTACAAAAATAAGATAACAAAAATGTAAACTAAAAAACATGTAAAGAGGTGGATTCTCTATCCATCCATATCTGGGTACGGTGCCTGACCATCCTCTTGGTCAGTTCTCCTCTTCCCTGCATCTTTGTTCTGTTCTACTTAGTTCTGTCCATTTCGTTGTAGGCCTGTAGCCTTCTGATCTCTTTCTGTACTCTTCTGTTCTTACATTGTACTGCTCTGTACTCACTCTTCCATGTCTTCTTTGTCTTCTCTCTCTCTGGATGCATCTCTGAGCATCATGAGACTCTGTGTGTTTGGAACTCGCGGGCCGAGCCCACAAGGAGGTGTGGTTTACTTTGCTCAACCAAAGAGAGCAGGCTCTTCTCAGAGCTTGGTAAAGCTCAGATTCCTAATTTGCTTATCAGGAGTCTGGTTTAGTGTTACAAGCTTTTCTCCAATCTCTATCACATTTAAACATTTGTGAACATCTGTAAGTTCTATGTTAAAAGCATTAGGACTGATGCACATGTAAAATATTCATTAGTCATTTACACAGGATTAAAATAACACAACAAATAAGTGATGGTAAAGCAAAGCTTACAAATGTAAAATATAAATAAATAATACTTGAAATAAATGATTTAATTAAATTGATTAAACATTATCAAATTTTGATGACTTTAATTATCTACTTTCTGAATACAAATAGGAATGATAAACATGAATGTTATTTTGTCAAATAAAACAAACACATGTATATAAATGCAGATTAATAGAAAGACAAGGCATTTGTCTTTCCTTATATCCCAGATAAAACATCTTCTCCAGGTCTTATCTGGCGAAGTCCTGTAAATTGAGGAAAATAATCATCTAATTCTTTAATCTCACATTTATTGATGTAAAACTTCATGAGTCGTACCAAAGAGGGTCTGATCCAAGAAATGATCATTATTTCATTCTGATAAAAGTACCAAACTCTTTACAAAGTTTTAAAACACAGAAATGTTGGTTAAGTCTTTGTTCAAAACTTAGAAAGTTCTGGTATACGTTTCCCGTGGAGAAAGAAAGTTGGTTGGATTAGTTCAGAGGTAGGGGAGGAGATAAGACTCTGCAGGCCCTCCCATCGTAAATACCAAGGGTGGTTGATCCCACAGGAGTAAATGTTAACTTGAGTTTACCAAACCATTAATAATTCCAATGAAAAATTTGTGTTTTCAGAGTCAAAGGGGGCGCTGTCTAATATAGATAAATACATTTACACCCATTTTACAAGTAGACTATTGAGATCTGAATCCACAATTGAGTTCACTGTCCTGGAGACATAAATAAGTCTTGTGGTTATTTAATGTAATTCTGTGAGATCAGATTGGAAATTTAATGTATTTTTCTGAACCATAGAGAAATAATTTTGTGAGGGCACCCGGTCTTGGTAAATTTCACTGGTTGAGATTACTGGTTCAATTAATAACCTGTCTTTTAAATATTTGTTTCACTTATTTTCTTCCCTCATCATGCTTAGGGTTTGAGTATATGCTAGGTTTAAATGTTCAAAAATATTTGTTTTGGTTTGGAAAACAATACATTATTGTAGGCCTCATATTTTTTACTCATTGTTTGTGGTTCCAGTCACATGATGTAATGCCTTTCAGGGAAGGTGTTGGTGTTGTGAGCACCTCCTAGGGCAGGACTCATCCCAATGCTAGCAATGCAATGAAGAAGAAGCTTCTTTAATCTTTAACCTTGTGACAAATAATCTTAACAGATTAGCTTTCGAAGTTCAACAGCATGCAAGGCAAGGCAAGTTTATTTGTATAGCACATTTTCAGGTTCAAGACAATTCAAAGTGCTTTACATAAAACAT